>CM040429.1:57083169-57704916 GCA_022702705.1 Papilionanthe hookeriana x Papilionanthe teres
AGGCGAATAAATCCACTCAGAATTCATGAGGAAGATATGAAAAAATAATGATTTTATATATAAAAGCAAAGTCATACAAACATTAAGAACTAACCACAACTTATCTCAATTTCTTCCCTAAGCAAATCCCTTGAAGTTCCTTTGAATCTCCTTCTCTCTTCACAGCAACACACAATTCTCTCTTAGAATAGTAGGGGAGAAACATTCTCTCACTTTCCCTCTCCTCTTACAACTGTTTTGAAAAGAATCCCTCATAAAACAATACTTTTACACCAAACCCTAAACTCTAAACTCTGTATACACTTACTTGTACTGACAAAGCACTCATCCACTAATCTTCTCTTCAATTTCTGGAGCCAAATTCGTTTTAAATAGCCTAGGGACAAATTCTTTAAGATATGCCTTAAGAATCCCTCCAAATTTCATCCAAATATATTGAATCTGGCCTCCGCTAACATTGGTCACCGTCGGTGCCCTATTGCGCTAAATATAAGGATGCTCTTTGAAAAATAGCGCCGATCACAGTTTTATAATTTTTGCCTTTTTTTGTTTCTATTTGCTCCAATTGCCTAAAATCATCACACCAAAAGCAAAACATGAAAAATAAATTTTGTTAAAGTGCGATATCACAAAAAATGAGTACAAAAAATATATGAAAAATCTAACATATTTTTGGTGCATCATACATCTCATGCATATTGTTACTCAGAAGTAACAACTCCTCTTCAATTTCCTCAATTTGTTTGTTATCTTCTCCATACTAAGTAATATATAATCATTAAATTATGTTTGAGCATCCTTATGCAAAAAAACTTATCTCCACTCTCCATTCCACAGGTTCTACTCTCCAAGGAAGCAAGTAGAACTCATATCCTTCTCAAACTTCTTCTCTCTAGTTGTAAAAATGGTAGATTTGGTGATTGGGGAAGAATATAAAGTGGTTTAAAGGCAAAGAAATTAGAAAAATTGCATTAGGGTACTTTTTTCCATGTCTAGAAACAGTGGTGCCTAGGCACCGGATTATGGTGCATAGGCGCCAACATCACATGTTTCTGACGATTAGGCGCCAATATCCTAGTATAATCGAATTTCCTCAAATTCTAATCATGTTTAAATCCTTAAATGGTGTTAAATAATTGCTACAAAAGCAAAGTATAGTCATGATATAATAAATAATAAACATAAATTAAATCATACTTAATAATTATGAGTTGACTCCCACAAAGCGCTTGATCTAATGTCATCAACTTGACTTATCCAAATGTTTTACTTAGAATGACTCAGCATTAGAGTTTCTTTAAAATAAGGCTTGTTTTCTATAATGTAGGTTTTAATCTTTTTCCATTTACTTTGAATATTAGTGGCATGAGGAGTTGTAGGATGTCGGCTTGTCACCGTGTTGACCTCATTTTTCATGAGGTCTTCTCTTCCCTCTTTAGTGCTTAGGATCTAGCCTTAGGCTTTTCCTTTGACTATCTTAGAGGACTAGAATTGGGACCCACCCTTTAGAAATTTAAACCACTTCTTGTCTCCCTACAAACCCCACAAGCTTGATTGTAGACCCCTAATCACCTAGAGGGTTGAAATCAAAAGTGAAGGTTTAAAGGATGAGTTCCCCATAGGACTCTTTGGCCTTAGGACCACCCTGGGTAGCTTGGTCTGGTGAGGGTTGACTTACACACTCACTACACTCATACTCTACACTCTCACACACATAATCCAAATCCTAAAACAACACCCATACCCAACTTGACTCCTTGACTCATTTAGGTGATTCATATGGATGGACCTTAACCCCTAAGCCCCTAGCTAAGAGAGTTAGGAACAACATAGTGAATGCCTCAAATGAGTCCTCTCATGGCTAATATAGGCTTAATATGGCTTCATGGTTCAATGAAAGTGATTCCATTTCACTCATATTTGATCAATCTTCTCTTTTCCAAAATTTCAATTTTTGACCCCGGAGACCCTATACCTATCAAACCTACCAAAAGCCCTTAAAATTGCCCAAATCCTCCAAAATTTCCAAATCACCCAAAATTCCCCAAAATTAGCCGTACACATTTCCTCACCAATCAAATTGATCATCCATAGCCAAAAATACTAAAGATTCCAAAAATACCCTCCAATACCCTTCAAATACCCAAAATACCCCTCTTAGCCAAAAAATCCAAAAATTCAGAAAATTCCCAGAAAATTCCAGAAAATCCCAAATATTCCCAATTTCATTCCAAAAAATCCCAAATATTCCCAATTTCATTTTGTTCAACTACACCATGGGCTGATTTTGTCAATTTACCACACATTTGCCAAAACCCCCAATTTGACCCATTCTTAACCCAAATGAACCCAATGTCAAACCAAACCTCCCCAATTGACCCCAATTTTGGTCCAATTCAATTCTAAACTTCAATTCAATATCCCCAATATCAATTTAGACCAAATACAAGTCCAATTTGATTGACATTTGGATTCAATTCCAATTTGGAGCCTAAAGCCCAATTTTGACCCATGACCTAAACTTGACCCAATTTGACCCAATTCAACTCCAATTGATCCCAAATCTTTCCCAAACCTTCATAACATTCCCATAAACAAAACAATAACATGATTTGCCCAAAATTTGGACCCAAACCCCACTCAAATTCAACCCAAAACCAAAAAGCCCAATTTTGACCTAAACCTAAACTTAACCCAAATAAGCCCAAGTTCCAAAACCAAAGCCCAACCAAAGTTGAAACCTCTTTGAAACACTCCCATAAACATTTCCCAATGTTAAATTTACATCAATTTCAACCCTAGCCCAACATTTGTCCAATTTAGCCCAATTTGACCTACATTGGCCCATTTACCAAATGAACCCAATTCCACCCAATTCAATTCTAAACTACCCCAAATTTGCTTCAAATCATACAAGACACATCCTTAAACAAAACTCAACATTTTATTTGGCATGGCCCTTTGCAATTTTTTTTTCCATTCAAAAGCCCATTTTCAAACCTAAAGGCTCATCCCCTTTAGCCTTCCTAAAAGCCCATCAAAAATGATTTCAAAAGGCCCAAAGCCCACATGACAATCCTCTATCATCATCCATTAGATTTAAAACACTTCCTAAGTTCTAAAATCCATCACCAAATAAATCCAAATCAAGCCTTATGACAATTCTCCTTAAATCCATAAAAAATTCCAATACCCTTTCTCATGCAAGTGAGACAACGTTTCCCAAGCCATATATGAGCCATGAAGCCATACATGAGCCCCATGGGAGCCATGAGAGCCATGGAATCTACTTTCCACCTCACCAAACCATTAATTTCAAGAGAGGGGATCTCTTTCTTAAACCCTTTTAAACCTTTTTTTTACGTTAAGCATGTCACACACTAAACCATGCTTAGCCACCTCACCATGGATGGAGACTTCACCACCCCTTCTAAGCTGACCTAAATGATTTCCTCAGCTCAAAATCAGGTCTTGGGGAGGTGCACCAAGCCTATTTCCATGGGTTGACCCAAACCAAGCCAAAATGGCCTCTTCCCCATTCCATTCCAAGCCATCCCCTTTACACATGGCAAAGCCCAATTGACTGCACAAACCTCCAGCCCTGACCCACCTGGACCTGAGGGTGACCCATGCCTGCAGGCCAGCCGCCTGGATCGCTGGAAAACACAATGGCCGAGACCTTGGGAGGAGACAAATTTTGGAATTCCACCTTGCTGACTTGTCTCAACCCAAATGGACAACATAGCTCTTCTTCTCCTCACTAGAGCAGCTGATCCCAGCCTTCAAACCCCCCTGGCGGGCCCTCCACCCTCTCCTATTTAAACACCACCACCTCTCGGCCAAAGGAGGTGCCGAACCAAAACTTACCGAAACCCCGCCAAAATCATCCCAGACCACTCTCTACACATAGAGAACTTGATCCCCACTGAAATACCCCTGCCATTTCCTCTCTGTGAGCTCAATTTCAGAGTTGAAATCCAAGCCCAAAACTAGGACACTTCACCATAGTGAGCCAATCCCCAAATTGATTGGTCCTACACCTTCACCAGACCAAGAGAAGAAGTTTACCGAGCAAAAGCCCCTCTCCAGAGCCAGCCATTGCTTCTAGCCTCCAAGCTTTGTGATCGGCCGTGGGCACTTTCATAACTAGACAATTCACCGGGCCAAGGGACTTCATCTGGAGCTTGCTTGGACCCAATCGAACGTGACACAACTCTCAGATCGAAGCTTCACTTCTCTGAGCAAAGGTGTGGACTCAGTCTTCTTCCCGAGCTTCAAGAGATTCTCCATTTAGTTTGAATCAATTTCAATGCATGTTTACCGTATAGATGTGTTCGTCTCTTCAAGATGAATCCATAGAGCATAAGAACACAAAAATCCGTTAAGAATCGAGTGAGAAATTAGGGTTAGAAGGTTGACGGTCACGGGTTCACACCAGTCGTAGACGATGACCAGGAGCCGTCGGATCGCGTGTGTATCGAACGGACGGTCAGGATCGCGCCGGATGGAGCAACGGGACATGAACCGCGGGCCGCGTGGCATCCCAGTCAGATGGCGGCGCCGAATCAAAAGATGACGCGTGGAGCTTCGGAGACGCCGAGGTTGACCGGCACCGCGTGGATAAGTAGGAAATTAGGATTTTTCTTATTTATTTAATTACTAAAACTTTGAAAATTCAGAACTTTGTGTAAAAAAGTCCTAAAAATAAAATAAAAATACCCTCTTGCTCAGTGAACAGAGGAGAATAATGTGGAAAAGAAATCATGTAATTTCATTAAGTATTTTATTTTTAATGATTTATTTACTCTCTGCATTGTTTTAATTCTCCATGCATATAGGAAATTCACCATGGCATGAGACCATAGGCTTTTGAAGCCTCTGAACTTGGGAACATTCCCTGAATTTTCCAAGGTCAGAGTTAATTCACTTTGAGCAACCCTAATTGGCCTAAATACCCAAAAGTGAACTTTAATTAATTAGGGTTAACCATTCATCAAATTAACTTAAAAACAATTCTCCACTGTCCTTTAGGGATAGAAGAACACCACATAAAAATTTGAAAACAATTGGACTTGATTAACCCCACCAAATGGGTTGATTAAGCCTCTTAAGTAATAATTAATAAAATTAAACTTTAAAAAATTCATAACTCACAAAATACTTTTCAAAAATTCACAAAAATGGTTTTGGAGCTTCTCTGATATCAGAGGAATTTAAAAAAAAATTAAAATTGCAATTTTCTAAAAAGGTTGATTTTTAAGCTTATTTTAATATTTTTAATAATTAAAAAATAATAAATCATAAAATATTAAAAATCATAAAAATGTCACATTTTGATGCCTAATCACTTAGGAATAAACCAAATAGTTTCCCTAACTCCCTAGGGTAAGATATTGAATTTTAAAGACTTAATGTAATTTTTAATATTAAAAAATGTATTTTCCAACTTTTTCACTAAAATAATTCTAATAAATAAAAAAAAAATCACAAAAATATAAAATTTATTTCTCTAGACTCCTTGAGGTCAGAGAGATTTAAAAAAAATATAAAATCCATTTTTCAACTTTAATTTTATTTTATAATTAATTAATATTCTAAAACTTAAAAATAATTCTAATAAATAACATATAATTCAAAAAATCACCAAAATTGGTGCAAGTGGTCCTCTAGTCATTAGGAACATCCCATAATTTTATTAAGGACAGAAATATTTCCTTGGTCATGTTATTGAATTTTCCTTGAAAACCCCTATTTTCCATTAAAAATTATTACATAAATAAATTAAATACAGAAAAATCACATTTTCTCCTCAAATGTCTTAATTGACATGTAAGTGAGGTCACATAAAAATTTCAAGTTCAATTGAGCTTAATTTAGTGAGTTATAGAATTATTAAGCTTGAAGGGCAAAATGGTAATTAAAATTTTCAACCTTTAATTAAAATTTTAGGATTAATCAAAAGGGAAGGGTAAAATATTTGATTTTAAACTGATTTTGGATGATTGAAACCTAAATGGTTAAGGGTAGAAACCCACCAATCATTTTAAGAATAATTAAATAAACCTTAATTAATTAATTAATTAAATTTGGAAGATTAATAAAAAAATTGAAATTATAGTACGGATATTATTTAAGAAGATGTTTATTCTTTAATTTAAAAATCCCTAAATAAATCACTTCAATAATACTTAATTCTTAACTAAAAGATTAAAATAATAATCCAAATTAAAATTAAATTAAAATTAAATTAAATTAAAGTAAATTAAATTAAATTAAATTAAAGTAAATTAAATTAAATTAAATTAAAATCAAATCAAATTAAATTAAATTAAACTAAATTATAAATTAAATTAAATTAAATTAAAACTAAATTAAATTAAATTAAATAAAATTAAAATTAAAATAAAAATAAAAATTAAATTAAATTAAATTAAATTAAATTAAACTAAGTTAAAAAAATAATAATAAATTAAATTGAAATTAAATTAAATTGAAATTAAATTTAAATTAAGTAAATTAAATTAAATTAAATTGAATTAAATTAAATTAAAATCATTTAATAACAAACCTAAATGAAATTATTAAGAATTAAACCTAAAATAACTTGAACACTATTCCAAACTTAAACTAATTTTCTATAATTAAATCAAAAAAAAAAAATAAATTGAATCATTAAGTTTAAATCATCAAAATACTTAATAACTTGATTTACCCTTTTAAAGCTCTTATTATTATAACTCTTAAATGAAACATCAAGTGAAGTGTTACCTCACTTATAGGATATTCAAATGTCCTAAGTTCACTGAGCAAAAGATTAACACTTAAATTCCCGGATGATTAATTCACTTGTATAATTAAATTCTCTTGGACTTAAAACGATCCTAGAAATATTGAAAAGATGTTTAAGATTTGTCTTAAGCACTTCCTCAATATGATAGGATGTTTATTAGAACAATTAAACTTAATTATTCTTTGATGAAGAAAATCGTCCTTAAACCAAAATACAAGAACCTAGACGTCATAGGAGGTGACTAGCTATACGATTATGACTTTGATAGATAACCTAAACCTTCCCCTTAGCTTTACCTAGGTACTTGTTGAAATATTTAAATGCCTTAACATGTGTTTTAAGTGCAGCTTGGGATGACGGGAAGACCCTCCAGGTACGCTTTTGTTTTATTGCAATTTACTTTATTGCAAATGCACTTTACCTTTCTTGCATGATAAACAACTGTTGCATGAAAACCAAAACCTTTAGGGTAGTCCCTAAAACTGAAACCAAAACTAAATTAAAAATCACTGCAAGATAAAATTCACCGCCACAACATTTCAAAATATAAAACAACTCAAAATTTAATCACAAACAGAACACAAAACTACAATTGCAACTAAATTAAAATGTCTCGTTAAATGATTGGGAATACCTCGGATGATGTAACCCATGTGTTGCTAACGGGATTTCCCACGGTCTAAATGAAGGTGTGGAACTCATTCAGTTGAGTTTAGCAAATTCATCTGGACTAAGTGAATTCAATGAAAATAACGGTGCCGGGATGACGGAACCGTGGGATCTTAATCGGTTCTGTTTAAATAACTTTAAGATTTGTTTTAATTAAAATATTAAAAGCACCTGGATTTTAAGATTTTCTCTAAACCAAAACACTTCTCTCATCTCCTGATTTATGACTTCTAAAACTAAACATCTGCAATAACAAGGAGCTTGGAGCATGGTGGGCAGCACGACCATCTTCGTCAGCAAAACAACTCTACATCAGTTAAACATTCCTAGAATTAAATAACCAAGCCATAGGATTTTGAGGTAGTTTGCTTAGTGCAACATAAATCCTCAACCTTTTGTTAGGCTTTTGCATGATCATATCATGTAAATTAAGCCCTAACCAGTCTTAGGATGCCGAGGTAGTCGTTTGGTACGACATAAACCCTCACATCTTTGAGGCTATTCGTATGATTTTATCATACAAATATAAGTCCAAATTAATTAAAACTGGCAAGATTGAAATCTCAGATAATATTAGGATTTTCTTAAACTCGAAGCTAAATAATAGGATAGTTTGGAAAGTTGCCAAGATTCTTCTTGGATCCTCGACTTCTCCTACTCCTCTTCCTTCGGACTCCTAAAATAAACTCGTTCTAAATTCGATCCATTCCCTTTTGAAATTTCCAAAATCCAATCCTTTGAAAACCTTAAACTTTGAAATTCTTGAGAGCAAAGTCACTGACCATTATCGAGAGTTTTCTTAAATGATTCACTTCATTTAAGATGTAATTAACTATAGGGGCTTGCCCTTATAGGGAACTTTAAGAACCCAGGTAATATAAACCCTGTTTAATTCATTTATATTAAGCAGGGGAATTTCTTGGCTTATAAAATTGGTTCGTAGACCAAACGGATGTCACAAATCTTCTAGTTTATTTAATCGAGCCCCATCGTCAAGCAGTGTCCCTATTCTTCGGGATAGATACACGATTTGTGGTGCGGTGCTCGTTTATATAAACTATTTGGGATGTGAGATCGGTTTGATTTCATATCTTAAAATTTTTCAAATTTAAAATTATTTTAAAAATTAAATACTACTTTTCAAATTATATAATTAAATTAAACTAAAAATTCGCCGACAATTTCTGTAGGCGACCTTCTTTTTAAATAAAACACATAACCTAAAAATATATCGACAACTTCTGGAGACTCCGCTGGGGAATAGTTCCTCTCTCCATTTTGATCAAATGACTTTGCTTTAATAAATCGGTAGTGAGCCCATGCCACTAGTGGACCAAGATTACCATTCTTCCGTTGGAATACCCCGTTCATTTCTGTCTTGAACGAGTATAGCCAACTCCTCTCGGATTTAGGAGCCACTGTTTAGACACCCCTAAACGGAGAGGTTTCAAGATCCTTTTACCTCTTCTCTGAGGTGGGGTGGACCCTCAATAGGTGTTAGTTTAGGAGAAGTCCTTCGAGTCTAGAAGTCTTGCATAAGACTTTCTTTTCCTTTCCAATTCTGAATCGGATTCCTTACCTTCTCTACACCTTTCAATATTCTGTTCCTAATAAACAAATCCTCTAATGAACGACTCTTTTAAAGTATAACTCCTTTTTAATAAATACATGAACAAACATGTGTTCGGACTCTTTTCGATTCCTTTCTTTTCATCCCAATGAGAAGAAGCATAACTTGGGACTGACAATCAGAATCTACCTTGCAGAAAATGTCTGCCCCAAAGCTGATTTTGTCCTTCACCAATGGACTGGACTTCGCTGTATACAAGGATGAGCTGCCCAACAATGGGATCATCCATTTCGGACAAGGATTCGAGAACACAAATATCAAGATCACTGACATTACCCTTTTCACACTTACAGACAAAGTATCTGAAACTGAAAGACCTTTGATTGAATTCAACCTGAAGTCAGCCCAAGAGTTCCCTCCCCTGCTAAGGGTTCCAGCTGAGAGAAATACTACTGTTCGTAGAAGGACTGTTGTCTCTACCCCCACCGGTCTAGTCGTCTCTGCACCTACCCCGGCTTCCGCCAAACTAAAGGGGAAGGAAGTTCAAATTTGTAACGAACATGTTACCGTGGAGGGTACAGACTTCCGTGCAAGACCTTCTGTTTTCGAAATTGGGTCCAGCTCAAGGGTTCCACCCCTAACACGGACTCAGAGAAGAAACAGAGGCAGAAAAGATCGCCGAAAGCGCCGTAGCCGCCGAAGTTGCTTTCTTGGAAGAAATCCCTGAATATACACCACTACCTGAGTATATACCATTGCCTGAATACACACCGCTTTTGGATGGAAGTAGATTCCATCCCCTCTCCGCTGCAGCTGACGAGGAAAATGTCCGCAAGATTGCTTCTACTTTACCTCGACCCACATACTATAGCGACAGCCAAAAGAAAAGGGCTAAGATTATAATATTTGCCCGACTGCAGACTGTGATAGAAAATTTAGCAAAGAAAGAGAGATGTCCTATATCAGAAATTTTAAGAAGAATAGGGCGGGTACCAGCCAAGTCCCGTCTTAGGCCGCGAGTAGAACCCGTTAGCGCTGTAGAGAAATCGAATAAAAAGATGAAGGCCAGTCCACCTGTTATTATTTTAGGATTACAGATCAGGGAGGATACCACCTTCCAACATTCAGCCGACAGACCATCCAGTCCTAGGCCTTTTGCTGCTAGAAGGATGGTATGGCGTCCTACTACCAGTCAATTAAGACTAAAACAACGACCAGAAAAGGAAAGTCTCATCAGAAGACTCGAGTCCGAAGAAAGTGCCACTGCAATGAAGGAGACTTCCAAGAAGGAAACCCAACGGTCATAGCGTGATAACTGCAAAACTGCACGAAAAAGACCATTGGAGGATGCTATGGAAAAGCTGAGAACTAACATTCAACGGTTAGCAAGAGAAAGGGAAGAAAATTTTGGAGATGAAGTTGACTCGTCAGAGTTCATGGATGACGAATATGTGGAGATCAACATGGTTGAGAAACGACCATCGTCAGCTTCGCAAGGTGCCCCAGCAGCTGCAAAGAGGGATGAACTGAAAGCATTAAGAGCACAAATTCGAGAAAAGGATGATACAATCTCTCAAATGGTAAAAAGGATGGAAGAGATGGCTGCAGCTCTAGCCACTCTTCAAAGTCAGGTTGAACCCCAAAGAGAAACACCTCCAGAAGTTATTCATATTACAGACGGAGGAAAAGAGATTACATCCGTTAACGGAGACGATCAGCCAAAGAAGGATTCTACTCAGAACATGATTCCAGAGAAGGACATCAAGAACATGGTGGAACAACAGGTGCGAGAAGCCTTAGCACACTCTAAGAGCGGAGCATCTATTCAGACGGGTAGATCTTACCCCGAAGAATTCGATGCAGTACAATACCCAAAAGGCTTCGTACCACCTCTGTTCAAGACTTTTGATGGTACCGGAAATCCTCGGCTGCATGTTGCACATTTTCATGCTAATTGTTATAACACTGGTGGAAGTGACGCTTTACTCTTCCGATAATTCGTCAGCAGCCTGTCAGGGATCGCCTTCGATTGGTATGCAGAGTTACCAAACGGTTCGGCAAAGACATTTACAGAATTGGAAAATCTCTCCGTGAAACGGTTTGCCGGAGCTCAGCACCATATCACCATCGGTGACTTAGTGGTGGAGAAACAGAAACCGAATGAAACTTTAGTGGATTACATACTTCGATGGAGAAATGTAAGCATGAAGTGTGAGCCACAGCTGCAAGAACAACATGCAGTCGGTATCTTGCTTAAAAGCATTCACGGCCCGATAGCACTTCTCCTTAAGGGATTCACAATTAAGACTTTCGAGAAGTTGTTAAGCAAGGCCGGGAGCTTGCAAGAGGAAGCAAAACAACTAAGTTTCATCGATAAAACAGACAAACAGAAGCCTACGAAGACATTCGAAAAGAAATCCGGGATCGTCGCGGAAGTCGACAAAGGCAAACAACCAATGCAAATACAGATGGAGCAACCGCAACAACTTACTATCAACAACCTCGGCAGAACTACCAACAACCTCAACCCGGTTATCAACCAACCCAACAATATGAGCAACCGCCTCGCCCACAGCGCACGTTAAATGATCTCATAAATAGAGAATACCCATTCAAGAATGAGGCAGTGCTAAAGATGTTCCGCAGTTTGATGAAGACTTCGGATTTTCGACTGCCAGAACCCAAGACGCCGGAGGAAGTCAACAAGAAAGACCATCCCAACTACCGCCCTTACCACCGTATGCTTGGACATAAGATAGAGGACCGCATCACCTTCAAGAGTCGGCTCGACAACAATCTCCGAAAAGGGAACATAACAATCCCGAAGGAATACATGAAAGAACCCCGTAAAGGAGGTTCTGTCAATGTTATTTCAACGGATCTCGTTGTTCTGATAGACCCTTACACAACTGATGATGGATGGAGTACCGCTTGGACAAAATCATCAAAAAAAATTTTGGATCGCATCCAAACCGCTTCGGCGCATGCTTCAACTCGTAGTTTGAAACCCGTCAAGCCGGCCGCTATCGCTCGCAATCGAAGAACCGCCCTGAGAAGAAAAGATCATAGAAAAGAAGGAGATCATGGAAGAAGAGAAGACCGAGGCTTCTAAGGCTAGACTAGGGGCTGCTTATCCTAGGACAGTTATTTCCGATTCGGGGGAAAAATTCCTCGAACCTCTGACTCTGTATGATTATTTGCTCGCTCCGGTGGGATCTTATAATGATAAGAGTTATGGCGTTGGCTACATTTTGACTGTTTCTAACAATTACGTAACTAACGACAACCAATCTAATCCGGATCCCGATTCCAATACCAATAACGATTCTCAAATCATACACAACCTCGACAATCATGATGATAAAGAAGACATTCATCAAGAAGGCTACGAAAGTTCAACAAGCAATGAATCTATTTGTGAATTCTAAGGAACTCCAATCACAATAGAGTTAGAGCCTTCGCATTCGAAGCAACCCCGAAGAACCCGTCATGCCAATTCAAAAGGAGACACCTGTAAATTCAGTACCAGACTCAGAAGAAATCACAACAGTCAATTTAAGGAGCGGAAGGGTTCTACCTCCAAGAATGGGTCCAAAAGACAAAGGAAAGCAGGTGGTTGTTCAGGAAGAATAACCCCAGCAGAAGAATTGCCCATTCGAGAAGAAACTGAGATGCATGATAATAAAGTGGACTATAACGTGCTAGCCCATCTTAAGAAACTGCCAGCCAAACTGAGCATCTACTGCGCTCTCATCTTATCAAAAGAGATAAGGGAAGCTCTGATCAAGGCCTTACTTGATCCAGAGATTTGTTTAGCTCAGATGGCAGGAGATTCCTTAGACGAGGTTTGCTCGTTAAAGGAACAGCGAGGTGTTACCTTCACGGACAGTGATTTACTGCTTGGGATGGCCGATCACAACCGACCATTGTACATTTCAGTTACAATCAGAAAATTTACGCTCTCCAGAGTATTGGTGGATCCAGGAGCATCAATTAACATAATGAATCTTCGGACGCTAGCATACTTGGAAATTGATGCTCGCGAGCTTGAAGTGGACAAGATGTTACTAAGAGGATTCAACCAGAAAGGAGAAAGAGCACTTGGATCAAAAACACTGTTAATGAAGACAGGTGACTTAGCAAAGACAACCGCAAAATTCCATATAATTGATTCTGAAACATCGTTCAACGCGCTACTGGGCCGACCATGGGAACATGAGAACTGGATGGTACCGCCGTCTCTGCATCAGTGCATAAAATACTACGAAGGAGGAGAACAGTGCATTAAAGGTGATTTGCAACCTTTCTCCTTACATGAGATTGGAGTCCATGAAGATGCAGCTTATTACGCACCTCCGAAGAAAACAATCTTCTCCAGAAACACCGTGCCAAATGAAGCAAAAGAAGTTCGAGACAATAAAGAACCTGAAGTTCTAGCCCAACAGTCACTCACCACTCCCTTAAGGCGAGATGGTGAAGGTTTCTCCAGAACTCGCATCCGAGGTCGAGGCCAGGGATGAGGTCGTGGAAGAGACACTGGGACAGTTGGACAGAAATGTACCGATTGTACGGCTTATTTTTAGGTTGAGTGTTGTATTTTTGAAAAGAGGTCGCCTACAGAAATTGTCGGCGAATTTTAGATTTTAATTTTAATTTAAATATATATATATATATATGATTTAGAAAGTAGTATTTAATTTTGAAAATAATTTTAAGATATGAAATCAAACCGACCTCATATCCCAGATAGTTTATATAAATGAGCGCCGCATCACAAACCGTGTATTTATCCCGAAGAATAGACACACTGCTTAATGATGGGGCTCAGTTAAATAAACTAGGAGATTTGTGACATCCGTTTGGTCTGCGAACCAATTTTATAAGCCGACAAATTCCCCTGCTTAATATAAATGAATTAAGCAGGGTTTATATTACCTGGGTTCTTAAAATTCCCTATAACGGTAAGCCCCTATAGTTAATTACATCTTAAGTGACAGGAATCACTTAAGAAAACTCTCGATAATACTCAGTAGTTCTGCTCTTAAGAATCTCAAAGTTTAAGTTTTCAAGGGATTGAATTTTAGAATTTCAATAGGGAATGGATTAAGTTTGGAACATTTTGTTTTGGGAATTCAAAGGTAGAAAGGTAGGAGAAATTACAGATTCGAAGCGAACTTCGGTAATTTCCCGACTATCCTATTGTTTGGCTTGAACTTTAGGAAAGTCCTAATGTTTATTTAATGTTTTGATATTGCCAATTTTAATTAATTAGGACTTATATTCGTATAACATGATCATACAAATGGCCTCGAAGATGTGAGGGTTTATGTCGTATCGGACGACTACCTCGGAATCCTAAGACTGGTTAGGGCTTAATTTGCAACGCAAATGCCTAACAAAAGACTGAGGATTTATGCTACACTAGGCAAACTTCCTCGAAGTCCTATGGCTTGGTTATTTAATTCTAAGAAATTTTTGTTGAAGTAGACTTAGGTTTTGCTGATGACGATGGCCGTGCTGCCCACCATGCTCCGAGCTTCTTGTTGTTGCAGGGGGTTTAGTTATAGAAGGTGAAAATCAAGAGGTGAGAAAAGTGTTTTGGTTTAGAGAAAGTTTTAATTTCCAAGTGTTTTTTTTTATGTTTTAATTAAAACAAATCTTAAAGTTGATTATAACGACACCGGTTAAGATCCCACAGTTCCATCCTTCCTGCATCGTTATTTTTATCGGATTCACTTAGTCCAAATGAATTTGCTAAACTCAACTAAATGAGTTCCACACTTTCATTTAGACCGTGGGAAATCCGTTAGCAACACGTAGGTTACATCATCCGAGGTATTCCCGATTATCCAACAAGACGTTTTAATTTAGTTGTAGTTGTGGTTTTGTTGTTTTGTTTGTGACTAAATTTTGAGTTGTTTTATATTTTAAAATATTGTGGCGGTAAATTTTATCTTGTAATAACTTTTAATTTAGTTTTGGTTTCAGTTTTAGGGGCTACCCTAAAGGTGTGGGTTTTCATGCAACAGTTGTTTATCATGCAAGAAAAGTAAAGTGAATTTGCAATAAAGTAAATTGCAAGAAAGTAAATTGCAATAAAATAAAAGCGTACCTGGAGGGTCTTCCCGTCATCCCGTGCCGCACTTAAACACAATTTAGAATATTTAAGCATTTAAAGCAAGTTCCTAGGTAAAGCTAAGGGAAGGGTTATGGTTTTCTACCAAGTTCCTAATCCTATAGCTAGTCATTCCTATGACGTCTAGGTTCTTGTGTTTTGGTTTGAGGACGATTTTCTTCATCAAAGAACAATTAAGTTCGATTGTTCTTATAAACATCCTATCGTATCGAGGAAGTGCTTAAGATGAATCTTAAACATCTTTTCAATAATTTTAGGATTGTTTTAAGTCCAAGAGAATTTAATTATATAATGAATCAATTATCCAGGAGTTCAAGTTTTGTTATCTTGCCCGGTGAACTAGGACATTTGAATATCCTATGAGTGAAATAACACTTCACTTAACAGTCCTTTTAAGAGTTATGACATCATGAGCTTTTGAGGGTAAATTAACGTTCAAGTGATTTGTGATTTAATTTAAGTTCAATTAATGTGTTTAAGTTTGGAATAGTGTTCAAGTTTGTTTTAGATTTATTTTTGAATTCTTTATGTCTTAAGTGATGTTATATTTAATTCAATTTAATTTAATTTAATTTAATTTAATTTAATTTGATTTAGTTTTAATTTTAATTTAATTTTATTTATTTAATTTAATTTAAATTTTATTTTAACTTGATTTTATTTTTTTAATTTAATTTAATTGAATATGTTTTAATTTATTTTAATTTAATGTGATTTAATTTAATTTAATTTAAATTTTAATTTGGTTTTTTTATTATATATTTTTTAATTTTAATTTTAATTTAATTTTATTATTTTTCTTTTAATTTTAATTTAATATTTTATTTTTTATGTTTTAGGGATGATTTAATTTTAATTGTTAAAGTATTAATTTAATTGAAATTTTGGAAGGATTTAATTTAAATGTTTTAACTTTAATTTAATTTAATGATTGAGCTTTTTAACATTTTAAACCTTGAGTTTAGATTATCATTTTAATTAGGAATTAAATGTTATTGAGGTGATTAATTTAGGGATTCTTAAATTAAAGAATAAATTTCTTCCTAATAATATCCCTATTTTAATAATTCTAATTTTTCATTATTCTTCCAAATTTAATTAAGGTTTATTTCAATTATTTTCAAATTATTTAGTAGGTTTCTACCCTTTAAATACCTAAGTTTCAAACATCCAAAATCAACTTAGTATCAAATATTTTACCCACTCTTTTAATTAAACCTAAAAATTTTTAATTATAGGTTAAAATTTTAATTACTATTTTGCCCTTTAAACTTACTAATTTCATAACTCACTAAATTGAGCTTAAATGAATTTGAAATTTTTATGTGGCTTCACTCATATGTCAATCAAGACATTAGAGGAGAAAATGTGATTTTTCTGCATTTAATTTATTTATATAATTGTTTTTTTGTAGAAAATAAGAATTTTCAAGGAAAATTCAACAACATGACCAAGAGAAAGTTTCTATCCTTAAGAAAATTATGGGACATTCCTAATGTCTAGAGGAATACTTGGACCAATTTTAGTGATTTTTTGAATTATATTATTTTTATTATAATTATTTTGAGTTTTGGAGTATTAATTAATTTAAAAATAAAATAAAGATTGAAAAATGAATTTTATATTTTTCAAAAATCTCTCTGATATCAAGGAAACCAGAGAACCAATTTTTATAATTTTTAGATTTTTCTTTGATTTAACAGAATTATTTTAGTGGAAATGCTAGAAAATACATTTTTTAATTTTAAAATTACCTTAGGGCTTTAAAATTTAATATCTCATCATAGAGACTTAAGAAAAATATGGGGTTTGTTCCTAAGTGATTAAAATTCAAAATATAACATTTTGATGAATTTTAATATTTTTGTGATTTTTATTATTTTTTTAATTATTAAAAATATTAAAATAATGCAAAAAATCAACTTTTTTAGAAAATTGCAATTTTAATTTTTTTAAATTCCCCTGATATGAGAGAGGCTCCAAAACCAATTTAGTGAATTTTTGAAAAGTATTTTGATAGTTATGAATTTTTAAAGTTTAAGTTTGGCTAAATGGCTTAATCAACCCATTTGATAGGGCTAACCAAGTCCAATTGACTTCAAACTTTTATGGTGGGTTCCTCTAATCCTAAAGGTCAGTGGAGAATTGATTTCAAGTCAATTTGATGTATGATTAGCTCTAATTAATTAAAGCTCCATTTTGGGTGTTTAAGCCAATTAGGGTTATTACAAGTGAGTTAACTTAGAAACCATTTTTCCTAGGGTCCTCTGGTCATAAGAAACATCACCAAATTTTCCTAGAATTTATTTCACAACATGCTAATTATTAGAATTAAAATACTTAGAATAGTGACCTAGAATTGAAAAATCAATAACTCTTCATAGGGGTGGCCTGTGACTTTGGAAAATTCAGGGAATATTTCCAAATTCAGAGGCTTCAAAACCCCTATGGTCTCATGCCATGGTGAATTGTATACATGCATGGAGAATTGAAAATGTGCAGAGAGTAAATAAATTATTAAAAATCAAATACTTAATGAAATTAAATGATTTCTTTTCCACATTATTCTCCTCTATTCACTGAGCAAGAGGGTATTTTTATTTTATTTTTCTGATTTTTCTACACAAACTTATGTATTTTTGAAGTTTAGGGAATTAAATAAATAAGAGAATGCCTATTTTCCTACTTATCCAGCGCGGCGCCCTGTCATACTCGGCATCTCCGAACGACCACACGGCGCGCTCCATTCGACGTCGCCACTTGAGTCAACAGGCCGGGTCCCGCCTTCCGTATATCATCCGCTGATCCGACCTGATCTGAGCCGTCCATCCGCGCGTGTATTGAATGAACGGCATCCGTTCATCGTCCCCAAGCCTCCTAGCCCGAGAACCGTCCACACTAAAACCCTAAGAACTCACTCATTTCTCAACGGATTTTCGTGTTCTTGTGCTCTATAGATTCGTCTTGAAGAGACAAACACATCCATACGGTTTATGTAGCATGAAATTGATTCAATAAAAATGGAGAATGTTCAGAAGCTCGGGAAGAAGAGTGAGACCATACCTTTGCTCAGAGAAGTGTGGCTTCGATCTGAGGGTTGTGTCACCTTCGATTGGGTCCAAGCAAGCTCCGGATGAAGTCTCCTGGCCTCGGTGAATTGTCCGGTATGGTTTTGACCAAGCCCGATTTCAACCTTCGGAGTCCGGGAACGGATGGGTGGCCCTGGAGAGGGGGCTTTCACCTGGGAATTTCTCCTCTTGACCTTGTGCAGGTGTAGGTGTGTTTAATTTGACTTTGGTGGAGGATTTGGGAATGTCCTGTTCTGGCCTGAGAATTGAGCTCCAAAATTGAGCTCAATTTGTGGAGATTAGGGCAAGACGACAGTGGGGATCAAGTGCTCTAGGTGTGGGGAGAGTCTGGAGTGATTTTGGCGCAGTTTCCTTAAGGTTGATTCAAGCACCTCTTCCATGGCCGAGAGAGGTGGGGTTTAAATCAGGAGAGGCTCGGAGGGCCTCCCATGGGGAGTTAGGACTTGGGATCAGTTGCTTAGGTCAAGGGAAGAACATCCATGGTGGCCATTGGGCATGGGGCAACTCAACAAGGTGGAATTCCAAAGTTTGGCTCCTCCCCATGTCTCGACCATGGAGTTTTCAGGCGGCCTAGGTGGCTGGCCGAGCAGCAAGGGTCACCCTCAAGGTCGTGGAGGTCGGGGGTCGAAGTTGGTGAATTCAATCGAAGCCTTACATGTGTAAAGTGGTTGGATCAAAATGGCATGGGGAGGTGGCTTCTTTTGCACTTGGTTTGGTCCAACCATGGAAATGGGCTTGGTTCACCTCCCCATGGCTGATTTGGGCTGAGGGAGGATCAGATGAATCAGCTAGGAAAGGGTAGAAAAGTCACCATCCATGAATATTTTGATTAACCATGGATTAAGGTGAAGCATTAAAAGGGTTAAAACCTTTTTAAGGGGGCTTAAAAGTGGCTCCTCCTTTTGAAATTAATAGTATGATGATGTGTAAAGTGGATCCCATGGCTTCATGTGGCTTGTGCATGGCTCCAAGGACTCCATTTCGCTTAGGGATGGCTTGGCTTATTTACATGGAAATGGATTTTAGGGATTTTTGGCATTTAGGGGTGATTTGGCATATGGTTTGATTTGGAACCATTTGATGATTGATTTAGGACTTAAGGGATGATATTAATTGAGTGGTGATGGGATGAGATTGTAATGTGGGCTTTAGGATGAGTTTGGGCTTTTAAAATTTAATGAAGATGGGCTTTTAAAATGGTTTAGGGAAGTGGGCTTTTGGATTTTAAAATGGATTTTAGGATGAAAGTTTGGTAAAGGCTTGGGCCAAATAATTGTTGGGTTTGGCTTAAGGATGTGTCATGATTGATTTGAAACAAGTTTGGAGTGATTTGGGTTTGAATTGGGTTGAGTTTGGGTTGATTTGATAAATGGTCCTATGTAGGTCAAATTGGGTTAACTTGGGCCAATGTTGGGCTAGGGTTGAAATTGATGTAAAATTGATGTTGGGAAATGTTTATGGGAGTGTTTGAAAGAGGTTCCAACTTTGATTGGATTTTGATTTTGGGATTTGGGCTCATTTGGGTTAGGGGTGGATTTAGGTCAAAATTGGGCCTTTTGGTTTTAGGTTGAATTTGAGTGGGGTTTGGATCCAAATTTTGGGCAAATCATGTTAGGGTTTTGTTTGTGGGGATGTTAGGGAAGGTTTAGAAAATATTTGGGGTTAATTGGAGTTAAATTGGTTTGGTTTGGGCTAGGTTTGGGTCATGGGTCCAAATTGGGCTTTAAGGGCAAAAGTGAAATTGGATTCAAATGTCAATCAAATTGGACTTGGATTTGGTCTAGATTGGTGTTAGGAGTGTTGAATGGAAGTTTAGAATTGAATTGGACCAGAATTTGGGTCAATTGGGTAGGTTTGGTTTGACATTGGGTTCATTTTGGGTTAAAATGGGTCAAATTGGGGATTTTCAAAAAAGTGGGGTAAATTGACAAAATTGGCCCATGTTGTAGTTGAACAAAATGAAATTAAGAATATTTTAGATTTTCTGAAATTTTATGGGAATTTTCTGAATTTTTGGATTTTTGGGTCAAGAGGGGCATTTTGGATATTTGGAGGTTATTGGGGGGTATTTTTGGAATTTTTGGTATTTTTGGCTATGGATGATCAATTTGAGTGGAGGGAAATGTTTAGGAATGATTTTGGGGAATTTGGGTGATTTTGTAGAATTTTGAAAAATTTGGGTAATTTCAAGGGTTTTGGGTAAGTTAAAGTGTCCGGGTCCCGGGGGTCAAAAATTGAAAATTTGGAAAATTGAGGATTGGGGGAATGTAAGTGGAATGAAATCATTTTGGTTGAGCCATAAAGCCATATCAAGCCCACATGAGCCATGAAGGGACTTATTTGAGGCATTCACTATGTTGTTCCTAACCTTCTTAGCCAAGGGCTTAGGGGTTAAGGACCATTCATGCGAATCACCTTCATGAGTCAGGAGGTCAAGTTGGGTATAGGTGTGGTTTTAGGAGGTGTGTGAAAGTGTAGTGTACAAATGTAAGGTGTGTGTAAGTCAGCCCTCACTGGACCTGAGCCACCTGTGGCGGTCCTTAGGCCAAAGAGTCCTATAGGAACCCATCCTTTAAACTTCCACATTTGATTTCAACCCTCTAGGTGATTAGGGGTCTACAGTCAAGTTTGTGGAGTTTGTAGGGAATTAAGAAGTGGTTTGAAATTCTAGGTGGTGGGTCCCAATTCTAATCCTCTAAGATAGTCAAAGGAAAAGCCTAAGGCTAGATCCTAAGTACTAAAAAGAAGAAGAGAAGACCTCATCAAAAATGAGGTCAACAAATGGACCACCAATAGGTGTGGTGAGCTGACAGAGCACACCGCACGTATTGGTGTTGACCGAAGTGATCAACAAAACCAACACAAAAGTCTAAGTAACAAACTTAGGACAAAGTAGAAGAGTTTCCGCTGAGGAGTGTCAAGTATATCTCTGAGACTGGAGATTCCTGAACTCTCGCTGGGGAAAGGAAAAGGAGGTGAATCCCAAATCACATGATCTGGGCAATTTCGATTTAGATTTTATTTTGTTTCAGTTTAAGTTTTGATGTGTGAGCTCAGATTTTAGTTTGAGTTTAAATTTAGATTGATGTTTTGTTAAGATTAATTTGAAGGGATTTAAACTTGAAATGAAAATTGGAATTTTCTGGTTTTAGATGTAAAATCTTCAACCTCAAAAGAAAATTGAATTGATTGGATTGAACCATTACAATGAGGAGAGATCTCAGAGTAATGCGGTATTGGGTGTAAAATCCTTAACCTCAAGAGTTTGATTTTTGATGTATTTCATTGCGATAGGGAAGGAATCCTAAAGCAATGCAGTCTCGGATGTAAAATCCTCAACCCCAAAAGTTTGACTTTGATGTATTTCATTGTGATAGGGAAAGAACCTAAAGCAATGCAGTATCGGATATAAAATCCTCTACCCCAAAACTTTGATTTTGATGTATTTCATTGCGATAGGGAAAGAACCTAAAGCAATGCAGTATCAGATATAAAATCCTCTACCCCAAAACTTTGATTTTGATGTATTTCATTGTGATAGGGAAAGAACCTAAAGCAATGCAGTCTCGAACGTAAGATCCTCAACCCCAAAAATTTGATTTTGATGTATTTCATTGCGATAGGGAAACAACCTAAAGCAATGCAGTATCGGATATAAAATCCTCTACCCCAAAACTTTGATTTTGATGTATTTCATTGCGATAGGGAAAGAACCTAAAACAATGCAGTCTCGGATGTAAGATCCTCAACCCCAAGAATTTGATTTTGATGTATTTCATTGCGATAGGGAAAGAATCGTAAAGCAATGCGATCTCGGATGTAAAATCCTCAACCCCAAGAATTTGATTTTGATGTATTTCATTGCGATAGGGTAAGAATCCTAAAGCAATGCAGTCTCATATGTAAAATCCTCAACCCCAAAAGTTTGATTTTGATGTATTTCATTGCGATAGGGAAAGAATCCTAAAGCAATGCGATGCAGGATGTAAAATCCTCAACCCCAAGAATTTGATTTTCATGTATTTCATTGCGATAGGGAAAGAATCCTAAAGCAATGCAGTCTCGGATGTAAAATCCTCAACCCCAAGAATTTGATTTTGATGTATTTCATTGCTATAGGGAAAGAATCTCAAAGTAATGCAGTCTCGGATGTAAAATCCTCAACCCCAAGAATTTGATTTTTTGATGGTAATTGATTTTGCAAAGATTTGTAATATTGATTTGAAAAGTGTGGAATTTTGGTGTTTCGAGAATTTCATGAGAGTTGTAAAGATTTTTGTGGAAAGAAACAGATTAGGAGGGAATATGTAGATGTTACATATCCCACTTAAAAAGAGTTGATCGAAAGTTGCTGGTTTGGATTGGATACAATTCCTCGCCATCAGATCCGAATCGAAAACCTCATGGCTCCGTGTCAGTGGAATCGACCGCTTCCATCCCAGACCGAGGAGAGAGTAGGACGGATTGGATTTCGGATTTGGAAGATTGAGTTTGAATTTGATTTTGATTTGATTTGAGATCTGGAAGGTTGAATTTGAATTTGATTGAGATTTGATTTAAAATTTGTGTTCATTTTGTTTGTCCTTTAACGATTCAAAATTTTTTTATCGTCCATTTAATGTTCATGTGAATTCGGCGTTCATCATTTTTTTTTAGATTTTTTAAGGAAAGTTTTCATCTTTTCTTTTTGTTTCTTTTCTGTTTTTTGTTCGAAGTTCATTTAACTTTAATGGCGTTTTCCAGTCAACTTGCACAAAAGAGGTGAAGGCCAAAAATGTGACATTGTCACTTTCATTCCAATCAAGTTGAAGATACATCATACAACTCGATCTGGAATACATCTCATACAATCCATGTAGACTTAAAACGGACTATGTATGATCTTTGTCGATCCATCCAAAAAAAGGCATATGTCAAAAATCTATGTCTGAATAGTGAGGTACATGGTTAATAACATCACCTTCCAAGCCATCCTTGGCAAGGATGCCGTATGGATGTACGTTGGAGGTGTGATATTTTCCATGTAACTCACAGCTCGTAAGGCCGGAGGCTCTCTAGCTCTGGATCTGGCTGGAAGTGGTAACGTGCTTTCCTGTCATCCATCCTTCTGAAAGTAACTAAGATCTGCTTCATTGGTACTCCTGGTATGCAATGTTTAGCGACATCTGCTCCGTTGCCCTTTAGTATCATGACGGAACCTACCGGTAATGGTATCTTTACTGGACCTCGGAACTCACACGGGCCTGCTATCCGGAGGTCGGATCCGAACATGATATTACGGTCGTTCGAAAAGAAACCGTGCGAAAGGTCCGACAAAGTCGTGGTGATCTATGTGCGGGGGTATGCAGTCACCTCGCTTGTAAATGTTAATGATGCAACCGTTGGGTATGCAATCTGCGGCGTACCCTCCATGTTATCATTCTCTTTACCATCCTTTTGATGACCAATGGCATTGGATCTACCTTGCCATGACAGAGTATTCCCGGTGGGTTTCCCTTCCTGTCTTCTGTGAAGTTGTAGCAGCATCCACATTGTATGGTAATTCTCCCTTTCCCTGGCATCCATCTCTGGGGTTCCGAGTAAGTGTTTTCTCTTAAGCGGCCTGCTCGACCCATTCTTTTCAAATCCCGGATGCAATCCACGATTTGTTGTTATTCGTATTCTGATAACACGTTTGTATGTAGCTCGAGGCCTTCTAGTATATTGATCCTCCTGCCTCTAATTCTCTCGAAGTATTCAAAAGTTTGCTTCTGGACATTCTGCATTCTTTCTAGATCTTATTCTGGAATAATCTGCAAATGGCGAGGCCTCGGTGACGTATCGTGGGATATATGGCTCAATCCCTTCGCGTTCTCCCGCATACCTCGGCTCCTCGGGGATAGTCCCCGTCCGGACATCCTCCGGGGTTGCTTCGCAACAAGGTTATGCATTGCGGTGGCTTTATCCGGTGGCGTGGTAGCCTTCCTTCTTCGATCTTCTTGAAATTTCCCTGGTCTTTTCACGTTATCCTCGGAGTCGGCCTTCTTTCTTCGAGTTCCTGGAGAACCGGTATCCTTGAAGTATATGCACTGCTAGTAGCGACTGCCTCGTCGCGCTGGTCTGCTGCTACTTTAGTTAACATCTTGTGGATACGACGATGTTTATTTCTTCCCTGAGTTGCTGTGAGAGTAGCTCTTCGTACTTCCTGAATCTCTGCGGGCGTGGCGCAGACAAGCTTGCCCTCTGCTGTAGCGACTACAGACTTGATTCTCTTGTCCTCCTCAGTGTTTGTTTTCATTTTCTTGCTGCCGGGTTGGTGGCTTGGGCCACCCACTTTCATTACTATCTGATTGGGTAGTTCCTCTCGGTCAACTGGGACCCAGTCACTTTCCTCGTATTGCAGGCCTGCTGGTGCGAAGTCTGAGTCGATCTCTATTATTGCTCCATCTTTCACCCTCTTTTTCGTCGAGTGCAAGGCTTACACCATTTCTAAAGTTCAGGACCAACCGACCGTTCGACATTTCCCTGCAAAAAGACAAGGAAAAGGATCAGGGGCTGTACTAAGAACAAGAACATTAAGAAAATGTTTATTGGAGACAGAGTTTTCTTTTGTATTATTTTTTTTTAAAATTCAACAGGAATGAAGTGGGAAAAGATTGGGGAAAAGATTTTGATTTGGAAGAGAGAACAAAGAAAACTTTATTGTCACAATTTTATTTATTTTAGCACATTTTTATTATTTTTGGGTTCGGACCCAGTCATAAGTAATTACTTCGCACGTCCTTCTAGGGATGAAGAATTCATTCCTTCGAAACATCAGGTAGTGTAATACTTCTTCAAGTATCGTCCGTTGATCGGAAGCATATGTCTTTCTCCTTGGCAATTCACAAGCTGGTAGGAGCCTCCTAAGTAGACTGCCTCAACCACAAACGGTCCTTCCCAAGTGGGTTCAAATTTTCCTCCTATCTTGCGGTGTGCAAGAATAGGTCTCTTGAGAATGAGAACTAAGTCACCAACTTTAAAGGTTCTTGGGCGGACCAGTTTGTCATGGGCTTGAACCATCTTAGCTTGGTATAGTTCTAAATTCCGTTGTCTTGTAAGTCTTTTCCCTTCCGGGCTTTCTAATTCCTCTAGTCGTAATTTGGCATTCTCTTCGTCGTGATTTTGTTTGCAACCGCAATTCGAGTGAAGGAAGTCTGGACCTCTAAGAGTAACACGCGCTCGGACCCATACACTAGAGCGCAAGGTGTAGCTTGAGTAGGAGTTCTGAAGGTTGTCCGGTAGGCCCATAAGGTTTCTAATAACTTCTCGTGCCAATTTCTCTTATTATAGTCCAAGGTTTTCTTTAAAATTTGAACGAGAGTTTTATTAAAAGCCTCAGCTAGAGCCGTTTGCTCTTGGATAGTAAATTGTTGAATACCGCCAGTCGATTCCGTGTCTCCTGACAAAATTATTGATTTGCGTGCTTCGAATGCCGATCCATTATCCGAGATGATCTCGCGCGGCACTCCGAAAAATGAACAACTTGGTTCTTGAAAAGCCGTAGCACGTGGTGTGCTTTCACTTCTCCGAGTGGAGCTGCCTCTACCCACTTAGAAAAGTAATCGTAGCCGCAAGAATGAAGCGATGTCCTTTTGAAGATGGTGGTTCTATTGGACCCACTATATCCGTGCCCCGACATTCAAATGGCCACGACGCAATTGTCGGATGTAGCACATTTGGAGGTTGGTGTAGAACCACTCCATGCACTTGGCATTGGTGACGGCTCTTGGCGATTTTCATGCGATCGGTCATCATCGAGGGCCGGTAGTACCCTAGTCTTTTAATTTTCATTTTCATCTTCGGACCCGACCGGTGAGCGCCACGGAGTCCCGAATGCACCTCTTTAACAATTTCACGGGCCTCGGACCCGCTTAGGCACCTTAGCCACATTTGATCAAAAGACCTTCGCATAACGTGTTGTTTATTAATGAGTAGGACGAGTTCTTTTCTTGATCCGATGAGCTTAACGACCTATCGTCCGGTAGTTTTCCTGTTTGCAAGTAGTTACATCGATGGTCGTCGCCAATCTTCCGTGTTTTCCGTCACTGCTGCATACTGATTCTTTTTCTTTTTCGATTTGTGTATTGTGTCTATGTCGAGCTGTGATAGGACCCGACGTCCGTGAACCGACACTTCCACTGATTCATCTTGCAAGCAGGCAAATTCTTTTGCTAGGCAGGCTAACGCATCTGCTAAAGCATTTTCTTTTCTGGGAATTTTGTAGATTGTCACATTCGGAATATGTTCCAACAACTGTATGGCATACTGAAAATATTGCTCGAGTCTTGGCTTTAAAATTCTATATTGTCCGGCGATATGTTGAATAATTAACTGCGAATCCCCGTAGATGTTGATGTTTGTTATCCCCATTTGAATAGTTAATTCAGTTCCTGTTATGAGGGCTTCATATTCTACTTCGTTGTTTGTACATGGCTCTGTTAAGTGGTAGGAGTATCTTAACATCCCCCGCTCCGGTGTTATAAAGATTAGTCTGATTCCTGCCTTACCGGGCACTATCACTTGCGATTCTTCGTCTTTGTGTGTCGAAGATGCTCCGTCGAAATATAATTCCCAACGTCGATCATCGGGGTCTTCTAAGCTCATTATTTGTTCATCTGGCAAGTGGTCATTGAGAGGAGATTCTGCCATCAGAGGGTGTGCTGCAAGGAAGTCTGCTAGGACTTGTCTCTTTACGGCACGAAGAGGCACAAAAGTTATATCGAATTGTAATAATATCATTGACCACTCGGCAAGTCCGCCGGAAAGTGTTGGACGGGTCATCGAGTATTGCAATGGATTAAATTTCGAGATCGGAGTTGACCTTATGAGAGAGCATGTAGTGCCCGAGCTTTTGAGCGGCGAAGATCGGGGCCAAACAGGTGCTTTTCGATTGCGGGATACTTTATTTCCGTCGGAAGTAAACGACGGCTTAGGTAGTAAAGAGCATTTTCTTTACCCTCATCATTGACACAGGCTAACGGGGCTCCGAGAGAGTCGTCTAAAGCCGCGGTATAAAGTGTCAACGGTCTACACCGAGACTCAGGGCTCGCTAAGACGGGAGGTGTCATTAAATATTGTTTAATGTCCTCGAAGGCCTTCTGGCATTTCTCTTCCCAAATAAATTTGGCGTCTTTTTTAACTAATGCCGAGAAAGGCTGACACCTACCTGACAAGTTCGAGATAAAGCGTCGAAGATATGCCAGCTTCCCTTAAAAAGATCGTAGTTGTTTTAAGGTTTTGGGAGGTGGCATTTCTAAGATGGCTTTTATCTTTTCCGGATTGATTTCAATTCCACGATGTCGGACAACGAATCCTAAGAATTTCCCAGAGGTGACGCCGAAGGCACATTTTAAGGGATTCATCTTAAGGTTAAATTGCCTTAATCGTTCGAAAACAATTCTCAAATCATACAGGTGGTTTTCCTTTACTTTGCTTTTGATGACCACATCTTCCACATAGCATTCGACTTGGTTGTGGATGAGATCATCAAAAATTCTTGTCATTGCTCTCTGGTAGGTTGCTCCTGTGTTCTTCAGTCCGAATGGCATCACTGTGTAGCAATATACTCCGATCGGCGTTCTGAATGCTGTAAGTTTTTCATCTTCTGGAGCCATTTTTATCTGGTTGTATCCTGAAGATCCATCCATGAATGAGAATATTTCATGTGTTGAAGCAATGTCGATCATTAATTCTGGGATCGGTAGAGGGAATTCATCTTTTGGACATGCCTTGTTTAAATCTTTGAAATCCACACAAATTCTGATCTGACCGTTCTTCTTCCTGACTGGTACCACATTGGCTAGCCAAGTAGGGTATTGTTCTTCATGGACAAATTTAGCATCTATTAGCTTTTTAACTTCAGCTATGACTTTTTGTTCGATTTCTAGACGCAATCTTACGGACCTTGTCCGACCGGAACGAAGTAGGATCCACTCCTAGCTTATGGACTGCGACCTGCGGAGCTAATCCTGGCATCTCATCGTAGTTCCAAGAAAAACAGTCTTTAAATTCCATTAATAACTTGATTATTTCTTCGGAGTCTTCTTTATTGAGTAAGGAACTAACAAAGGTAGGTCTAGGCTCTTCGCTAGTACCTAAGTTAACTTCCGTTAACTCATCTATTGTAGATTTGATCTCTTCTTCGAACTCTGGTGGAGCGTTTCCAACTTGTAAATCTTTAAATTCTTCTGTAGTTTCCATGCAGTTTTCATTAGACTCGCAAGTGACAACCAAGCAAAATTCGGTATCGTCAATCGATCCTACGGTGCCGAATCCGAGACCATGTTTTGAATTGGGTGGACGACCGAAGTTATTCCATAAATTTTCAAAATGTTGTGATTGGCCTTTTGTCCATTGTCGAGGTAACAAAACCACGCTGAATTAAATTTTGAACACAGGGAGAGTACCACTCAAAAGGTAATTCCATTAATTCTGATGAAGTAGCATCTTCAAATTGTACATTATTTTCAGTTTTGGAGGAGGGAGCACCACGGTAGAATTTGATGGGCTTTGCACCGCCGCTACGTACCTCTTTGACCACCATACCCTCGATCTTATTAGAATGGATCGGGGTCAGGGTCATAGTATGTACATAGTGGTTAATCTTCTCGTACATCGATTTGTATTCTTCGTTCTTTTCATCTTCGAGAGGGATCCTGAATTGCGGCTTCTTCCGACTTATTATCGCTGCTTCTTGTTTGATCTCTTTTTCTTCTTCGAAGCTGTCTTCCCAATCAACATTGATGGCTGGTTTCCTCCGTCCAACTCGTCCTAACATCTCTGCCACGACCTCGTCCCCGGCCTCGACCTCGGATGCGAGTTGTGGAAAAACCTTCACCATCTCGCCGTAAGGGAGTGGTGAGTGACTGTTGGACTAGATCTTCGGGTTCTTCGTCGTCCCAAACTTCATTTGTTTCATTCGTTATAGTATCTCTGGAAAAGATTGTTTTCTTCGGAGGTGCATAATAAGCTGCATCTTCATGGATTTCAATTTCATGTACGGAGAATGGTTGTCAGTCACCTTTGATGCATTGTTCCCCTCCATCGTAGTATTTGATGCACTGATGTAGAGATGATGGTACCATCCAGTTTTCATGTATCCACGGTTGGCCCAGTAGAGCGTTGAATGACGTTTCTGAATCAATTATATGAAATTTCGCGGTTGTCCTTGCCAAGTCACCGGTCTTCATTAGCAGTGTTATTGATCCGAGGGCTCTTTCTCCTTTCTGGTTGAATCCTCTTAATAGCATTTTGTCCGCTTCGAGCTCGCGAGCATCAATTTCCAAATATGCTAGCGTTCGAAGATTCATTATATTGATTGATGCTCATGGATCCACCAATACTCTGGAGAGTGTAAACTTCCCGATTGTAATTGAAATGTACAAAGGTCGGTTGTGGTCTGCCGTCCCAAGTAGTAGTTCATTGTCCGTGAAGGTAACACCTCGCTTTTCCTTTAACGAGCAAACCTCATCTAAGGAATCTCCGGTCATTTGAGCTAAGCAAATTTCTAAATAAAGTAAGGCCTTAATCAGAGCTTCTCTGATCTCCTTTGATAAAATGAGAGCGTCATAGATGCTTAGTTTGGCCGGTAGTTTCCTAAGATGGGCTAGCACGTTGTAGTCCACTTTATTTCCATGTGTTTCGATTTCTTCCCGAATGAGTATTTCTTCTGCGGGGGTTGGTTCTTCCTGAACAACCACCTGCTTTCCTTTGTCCTTTGGACCCATTCTCGGAGGTAGAACTCTTCCACTTCTTAAGTTGACTTTTGTAATTTCTTCTGAATCTAGTATTGAGTTTGCTGGTGTCTCCTCCTGAATCGGAATGACAGGTTCTTCTGGATTAGCTTCGGAGTCTGAATGCTCTAACTCTATTGTGACTGGAGCTCCTCGAAACTCGTAAATAGATTCGTTGCTTGTTGAACTCTCATAGCGTCCTTGGTGGATGTCTTCTTCGTCATTGTGATCGTCGAGATTGTGTATGATTTGAGAATTGTTATTTGTATTGGAATCGACGTCCGAACTAGGTTGGTTGTCGCTAGTTACGTAATCGTTAGAAACAGTCAAAACGTAGCCAATGACATAACCCTTATCATTATAAGATCTCATCGGAGTGAGCAGATAATCATACAGAGTCAGAGGTTCGAGGGATTTCTCCCCCGAATCGGAAACAACTATCCTAGGATAAGCAGCCCCTAGTCTAGCCTTAAGAGCCTCGGTCTTCTCTTCTTCATCAATTTTATTCTTTTCTTCAACCGTCTCTTGTTGAGGTGGTTCTTCTATCGCAAGTGATAGTGCCGACTTGACAGGTTTCGAACTCTGAATTGAGGCTCGCACCGAAGCGGTTTGGATGTGATCCAAAATCTTCTTCGAAGACTTTATCCAAGCGGTAATCCATCCATCATCAGTCGCATAGGGATCTATCGGAACAATGAGATTCGTCGAGATAACATTGACGGAACCTCCTTTCTGGGGTTCCTTCATGTACTCCTTCGGGATCGTTATATTCCCTTTTCGAAGATTGTCGTTGAGCCAACTTTTGAAGGTAATACAATCTTCTATCTTATGTCCGAAGCATCCGGTGGTAAGGGCAAAAGTTGGGATCACCTTTCTTGTCGATTTCTTCCGTTCTCTTAGGTTACGGCGAGTTGAAAATCCGGAGTCTTCATCAGACTGCGGAACATTTTCGGCACTGCCTCATTCTTGAACGGATATTCCCTGCTCAGAAGCTCCTTTAGCGTACGTTGTGGACGAGGCGGTTCTTCATACTGTTAAGATGACTGATAGCTGGGTCGGGGTTGCTGGTAATTCTGTTGAGTTTGTTGTGACCGTTCTGGCGGTATTTGTATTGGCTGCTTGCCTTTATCGGCTAGCCGCGACGATCCCGGACTTCTTTTCAAAAGTTTTCACGAGCTTCGTTTGTCCGTTTTGTACGTGAAACTTAATTGCTTCGCCTCCTCTTGCAAGCTTCTCGCCTTGCTTAACAACTTCTCAAAAGTCTTAATAGTAAATCCCTTGAGGAGAAGTCTTTATCGGGCCATGAATGCTCTTAAGTAAAATGTCGATCGCATTCGTTCCTGTAGTCGTGGCTCACACTTCATACTTAGATTCCTCCATCGAAGTATATAGTCCACCAAAGTTTCGTTCGGCTCGCTTCTCTACCACTAAATCACCTATAGTGATGTGGTCGTCGAGCTCCGACAAATCGCTTGATGAAGAGGTTCTCTAATTCCGAAAATGTCTTCACCGAACCATTAGGTAATTCCGCATACCAATCAAAGGCGATCCACGACGAGTCGGCGACAAATTGTCGGAAGAGTAAAGCATCACTTCCGCCGGCATTGCAACAACTGGCACGAAAATGTGCAACATGCTGTCGGGGGTTTTCGGTTCCATCAAAGGTCTTGAACAGAGGTGGTACAAAGCCTTTCGGGTATTGGACAGCGTCGAATTCCTCGGGGTAAGGCCTACCCGTCCGAATGGATGTCCCACTCTTTGATTGTGCCAATGCTTCTCGCACCTGTTGTTCCACCATGCTCTTGATATCATTTTCTGGAATCATGTTTTGTGTTGTGTCCTTCTTTAATTGATCATCCCCGTTGACGAATGTAATCTCCTTTCCTCCGTCTACAATGTGAATAACTTCTGGGGGTGTTTCTCTTTGGGGTTGAACTCGACTGCGGAGAGTGGCTAGGGCTACGGCCATCTCTTCCATCCTTTTGCCATTTGGGCGATCGTATCATCTTTCTCCCGAAGCCGCATCCTCATTACTTCCGGCTCCTCTCTTCTGCGAGCTGCAGGAGCACCTTGTGAAGTCGACGAAGCTCGTGTTTCAACCATGTTAATTTACGCATATTCATCATCCATGAACTCTGACGAGTCAACTTGATCTCCGAATTTCTCTTCTCTTTCTCTTGCTAATCACCGAATATCGGTTCTTAGCTTTTCCATAGCATCTTCTAGTGGTCTTTTCTGTACATCTTTGTAGTTGTCATGCGATAGCTGTCGGGTTTCCTTCTCATGAGTCCCCTTCACTGCGGTAGCACTTTCTTCGGACTCAAGTCTCCTGACTAGACTTTCCTTTTTAGGTTGTTGTTTTAATCTTAATTGTCCAGTAGTGGGACGCCATATCATCCTTCTTGCAGCGGAAGGTCTAGGACCGGATGGTGCAGTCGGTCAATCTTTGGAAGGTGGTATCCTCCACTAATTTGTAGTCTCGAAACAATGACGGGTGGACTAGCTTTCATTCTCTTATTTGGCTTTTCCGCGGCGATAGCGAGTTCTACTCGCGGCCCAAGACGGGACTTGGCTGGCACCCGCCCTATCCTTCTTAAAATCTCTGACACAGGGCATTTTTATTTCTTTGCTAACTTTTCTATCAGGGTTTGCAGTCGAGCAAATGGCATAATTCTATCCCTTTTCTTACGGCAGTCATTGTAATACGCTGGCTGGGGCAATGCAGCAGCAATCTTGCGGACATTTTCCCCATCCTCTGCAGCGGAGAGGGGATGGAACCTACTTCCTCCCAAGAGTGGTATGTATTCAGGCAACGGTGTATATTCGGGCAGTTCTGGGATTTCCTCTAGGAAGCGACTTCGGCGGCTACGGCTTCTCTAGCAATCCTTCCACTTCGTTTCTTCTCTAAGTCCGTGTCAGTGATGGAATTCTCGAGCTGGACCCGATTTTAAAAACAGAAGGTTTCACAGGAAGATCTGTACCCTCCACAGTAACAGGTTTATCACAATTCTGAATTTCCTTTCCCTTCAATTTGGTAGAAGCCGTGGTAGGTGCAAAAACAACTAGACCAGTGGGGGTAGTAACAACAGTCCTTCTGCGAACAACATTTCTCCTTTCAGTTGGAATCTTTTGCAGAGGAGGGAATTCATGAGTTGACTTGAGGTTAAACTCAATCAACGGTTTCTCAGTTTCCGGTACTTTGCTTGTAAGTGAAAAGAGAGTGACGTCGGGGATTTTGATGTCGGTGTCCCCGAATCCTTGTCCGAATCGAATGATTCCATTATCGAGCGATTCGTCCTTGAACACGGCCGAGGTCCGAGTCCGTTGACGAAGGAGAAGATCGGTTTGGGGCTTCCATTTCGCGGGGCGGATTCCAAGTGTTAGTCCCCGAATCGTGCTTCTTCTTATCGTATAACTTATGACGAAAAAGAAAGAGTCTGAACACATTTTTGTTTACCTTAGTGTATTTGTGGTATTAAAAGAAAATTGTTTTTCAAAAAGATTTGTTCGTTATGAAGGAGAATTATTAAAAGAAGGAGAGTTGTAGGAAGGGTAAAAGGAATTGATTAGGAACTGGAAAAGGAAGAGAAAGTCTTGTAGAAACTTCTCGACCCGCAAGGCTTGCTCCTAAACTAATACCTATTGGGGGCCACCCCACCTCAGAAATGAGGTAAAAGGATCTCGGAACCTCTCTGTTTAGGGGTGTCTAAACAGTGGCTCCTAAATCCGAGAGAATGTTGGCTATACTTGTTTAAGGTAGAAATGAACATAGTATTCCAACGGAAAGAAGGGTAGTTTGATCCATTAGGGACATGGATACGCTACCGATTTTTGAAAGCAGAACTATACGATTAAAAATGGAGAGAGGAATTTTCCCGACGTGAGTCGCCGGAAATTGTACGACTTATTTTTAGGTTGAGTGTTGTATTTTTGAAAAGAGGTCGCCTACGAAAATTGTCGGCGAATTTTAGATTTTAATTTTAATTTAAATATATATATATGATTTAGAAAGTAGTATTTAATTTTGAAAATAATTTTAAGATATGAAATCAAACCGACCTCACATCCCAGATAGTTTATATAAATGGGCGCCGCATCACAAACAGTGTATTTATCCAGAAGAACAGACACACTGCTTAATGATGGGGCTCGATTAAATAAACTAGAAGATTTGTGACATCCGTTTGGTCTGCGAACCAATTTTATAAGCCGACAAATTCCCCTGCTTAATATAAATGAATTAAGCGGGGTTTATATTACTCAGGTTCTTAAAATTCCCTATAAGGGCAAGCCCACTATAGTTAATTACATCTTAAGTGACGGGAATCACTTAAGAAAACTCTTGATAATACTCGGTAGATTCTGCTCTCAAGAATCTCGAAGTTTAAGTTTTCAAGGGATTGAATTTTGGAATTTCAATAGGGAATGGATCAAGTTTTGAACATTTTGTTTTGGGAATTCAAAGGAAGAAAGGTAGGAGAAATTACAGATTCGAAGAGAACTTCGGTAATTTTCTGACTTTCCTATTGTTTGGCTTGAATTTAGGAAAGTCCTAATGTTTATTTAATGTTTTGATCTTGCCAATTTTAATTAATTAGGACTTATATTCGTATGACATGATCATACAAATGGCCTCGAAGATGTGAGGGTTTATGTCGTATCGGACGACTACCTCGGAATCCTAAGACTGGTTAGGGCTTAATTTGCAACGCAAATTCCTAACAAAAGACTGAGGATTTATGATGCACTAGGTAAACTACATCTAAGTCCTATGGCTTGGTTATTTAATTCTAAGAAAGTTTTGCTGAAGTAGACTTAGGTTTTGCTAATGACGATGGCCGTGCTGCCCACCATGCTCTGAGCTTCTTGTTGTTGCAGGGGGTTTAGTTATAGAATGTGAAAATCAAGAGGTGAGAAAAGTGTTTTGGTTTAGATAAAGTTTTAATTTCCAAGTGTTTTTTTTTTATGTTTTAATTAAAATAAATCTTAAAGTTGATTATAACGACACCGGTTAAGATCCCACGGTTCCATCTTTCCGGCATCGTTATTTTTATCGGATTCACTTAGTTCAGATGAATTTGCTAAACTCAACTAAATGAGTTCCACACTTTCATTTAGACCGTGGGAAATCCTGTTAGCAACACGTATGTTACATCATCTGAGGTATTCCCGATTATCCAACAAGACGTTTTAATTTAGTTGTAGTTGTGGTTTTGTTGTTTTGTTTGTGATTAAATTTTGAGTTGTTTTATATTTTGAAATATTGTGGCGGTGAATTTTATCTTGTAATGACTTTTAATTTAGTTTTGGTTTCAATTTTAGGGGCTACCCTAAAGGTGTGGGTTTTCATGCAACAGTTGTTTATCATGCAAGAAAAGTAAAGTGCATTTGCAATAAAGTAAATTGCAAGAAAGTAAATTGCAATAAAATAAAAGCGTACCCGGAGGGTCTTCCGTCATCCCGAGTCGCACTTAAACACAATTTAGAATATTTAAGCATTTAAAGCAAGTTCCTAGGTAAAGCTAAGGGAAGGGTTATGGTCTTCTACCAAGTTCCTAATCCTATAGCTAGTCATTTCCTATGACGTCTAGGTTCTTGTGTTTTGGTTTGAGGACGATTTTCTTCATCAAAGAACAACTAAGTTGAGTTGTTCTTATAAACATCCTATCGTACTGAGGAAGTGCTTAAGTCGAATCTTAAACATCTTTTCAATACTTTTAGGATTGTTTTAAGTCCAAGAGAATTTAATTATATAATGAATCAATTATCCAGGAGTTTAAGTATTGTTATCTTGCCCAGTGAACTAGGACATTTGAATATCCTATGAGTGAAATACCACTTCACTTAACACTCCGTTTAAGAGTTATGACATCATGAGCTTTTGAGGGCAAATTAATGTTCAAGTGATTTGTGATTTAATTTAATTTCAATTAATGTGTTTAAGTTTGGAATAGTGTTCAAGTTTGTTTTAGATTTATTTTTGAATTCTTTGTCTTAAGTGATGTTATATTTAATTTAATTTAATTTAATTTAATTTAATTTAATTTAATTTGATTTAGTTTTAATTTTAATTTAATTTTATTTATTTAATTTAATTTTAATTTTATTTTAACTTGATTTTATTTTTTTAATTTAATTTAATTGAATATGTTTTAATTTAATTTAATTTAATGTGATTTAATTTAATTTAATTTAATTTAATTTAATTTAATTTAAATTTTAATTTGGTTTTTTTATTATATATATTTTTTAATTTTTAATTTTAATTTAATTTTATTATTTTTCTTTTAATTTTAATTTAATATTTTATTTTTTTATGCTTTAGGGATGATTTAATTTTAATTGTAAAAGTATTAATTTAATTGAAATTTTGGAAGGATTTAATTTAAATGTTTTAACTTTAATTTAATTTAATGATTAAGCTTTTTAACATTTTAAACCTTGAGTTTAGATTATCATTTTAATTAGGAATTAAATGTTATTGAGGTGATTAATTTAGGGATTCTTAAATTAAAGAATAAATTTCTTCCTAATAATATCCCTATTTTAATAATTCTAATTTTTTATTATTCTTCCAAATTTAATTAGGGTTTATTTTAATTATTTTCAAATTATTTAGTAGGTTTCTACCCTTTAAATACCTAAGTTTCAAACATCCAAAATCAACTTAGTATCAAAAATTTTACCCACCCTTTTAATTAAACCTAAAAATTTTTAATTATAGGTTAAAATTTTAATTACTATTTTGCCCTTTAAACTTACTAATTTCATAACTTACTAAATTGATCTTAAATGAATTTGAAATTTTTATGTGGCTTCACTCTTATGTCAATCAAGACATTAGAGGAGAAAATGTGATTTTTCTGCATTTAATTTATTTATATAATTGTTTTTTTGTAGAAAATAAGGATTTTCAAGGAAAATTCAACAACATGACCAAGGAAAAGTTTCTGTCCTTAAGAAAATTATGGGACATTCCTAATGACTAGGGGACCACTTGGACCAATTTTGGTGATTTTTTAAATTATATTATTTTTATTATAATTATTTTGAGTTTTGGAGTATTAATTAATTTAAAAATAAAATAAAGATTGAAAAATGAATTTTATATTTTTCAAAAATCTCTCTAATATCAAGGAAACCAGAGAATAAATTTTTATAATTTTTTGATTTTTCTTCGATTTATTAGAATTATTTTAGTGGAAATGCTAGAAAATACTTTTTTTAATTTTAAAATTACCTTAGGGCTTTAAAATTTAATATCTCATCATAGAGACTTAAGAAAAATATGAGGTTTGTTCCTAAGTGATTAAAATTCAGAATATAACATTTTGATGAATTTTATTATTTTTGTGATTTTTATTATTTTTTTAATTATTAAAAATATTAAAATAATGCAAAAAATCAACTTTTTTAGAAAATTGCAATTTTAATTTTCTTAAATTTCCATTATATTAGAGAGGCTCCAAAACTAATTTGGTGAATTTTTTAAAAGTATTTTGAAAGTTATGAATTTTTAAAGTTTAAGTTTAGCTAAATGGCTTAATCAACCCATTTGATAGGGCTAACCAAGTCTAATTGACTTCAAACTTTTATGGTGGGTTCCTCTGATCCTAAAGGTCAGTGGAAATTTGATTTCAAGTCAATTTGATGTATGATTAGCTCTAATTAATTATGCTCCATTTTGGGTGTTTAAGCCCATTAGGGTTATTACAAGTGAGTTAACTTAGAAACCATTTTTCCTAGGATCCTCTGGTCATAAGAAACATCACCAAATTTTCCTAGAATTTATTTCACAACATGATAATTATTAGAATTAAAATACTTAGAATAGTGACCTAGAATTGAAAAATCAATAACTCTTCATAGCGGTGGCCTCTGACTTTGGAAAATTCGGGGAATGTTTCCAAATTCGGAGGCTTAAAAGCCCTATGGTCTCATGCCATGAGTGAATTGTATACATGCATGGAGAATTGAAAATGTGCAGAGAGTAAATAAATTATTAAAAAACAAATACTCAATGAAATTAAATGATTTCTTTTCCACATTATTCTCCTACGATTCACTGAGAAGAGGGTATTTTTATTTTATTTTTCGATTTTTCTACACAAAGTTATGTATTTTTGAAGTTTAGGGAATTAAATAAATAAGAAAATGCCTATTTTCCTACTTATCCAGCGCGGCGCACTGTCATACTCGGCATCTCCGAACGATCACGCGGCGCGCTCCCATTCGACACCGCCACTTGAGTCAGTAGCCCGGGTCCCGCCTTCCGCGTATCATCCACTGATCCGACCTGATCTGAGCTGTCCATCCGCGTGTATTGAATGAACGGCATCCGTTCATCGTCCCCAAGCCTCCTAGCCCGAGAACCGTCCACACTAAAACCCTAAGAACTCACTCATTTCTCAACGAATTTTAGTGCTCTTGTGCTCTATGGATTCGTCTTGAAGAGACGAACACATCCATATGGTTTATGTAACATGAAATTGATTCAATAAAAATGGAGAATGTTCAGAAGCTCAAGAAGAAGAGTGAGACCATACCTTTGCTCAGAGAAGTGTGGCTTCGATCTGAGGGTTGTGTCACCTTCGATTGGGTCCAAGCAAGCTCCAGATGAAGTCTCCTGGCTCAGTGAATTGTCCGGGTATGATTTTGACCAAGCCCGATTTCAACCTTTGGAGTCTGGAACAGATGGGTGGCCTTGAGAGGGGGCTTTCAATGGGGAACTTCTCCTCTTGACCTTGTGCAGGTGTAGGTGAGTTTAATTTGACTTTGGTGGAGGATTTGGGAATGTCCTGTTCTAGCCTGAGAATTGAGCTCCAAAATTGAGCTCAATTAGTGGGGATTAGGGCAAGAGGAAAGTGAGGATCAAGTGCTCTAGGTTTGGGGAGAGTCTGGAGTGATTTTGGTAGAGTTTCCTTAAGGTTGATTCAGCATCTCTTCCATGGCCGAGAGAGGTGGGGTTTAAATAGGAGAGGCTGGAGGGCCTCCCAGGGGGAGTTAGGACTTGGGATCAGCTGCTTAGGTCAAGGGAAGAATAGCCATGGTGGCCATTGGGCATGGGGAAACTCAACAAGGAGGAATTCCAAAGTTTGGCTCCTCCCCATGTCTCGGCTCTGGCATTTTCCGGCGGCCCAGGTGGCTGGCCGGCAGGCAAGGGTCACCCTCAAGGTCAGGGAGGTCAGGGGTTGAAGTTGGTGAATTCAATTGAAGCCTTACATGTGTAAAGTGGTTGGATCGAAATGGCTTGGGGAGGTGGCTTCTTTTGCACTTGGTTTGGTCAACCCATGGAAATGGGCTTGGTTCACCTCCCCATGGCTGATTTGGGCGAGGAGGATCGGATGAATCGGCTAGGAAAGGGTAGAGAAGTCACCATCCATGAATATTTTGATTAATCATGGATTAAGGTGAAGCATTAAAAGGGTTAAAACCTTTTTAAGGGGGCTTAAAAGAGGCTCCTCCTTTTGGAATTAATAGTATGATGATGTGTAAAGTGGATCCCATGGCTTCATGTGGCTTGAGCATGGCTTCAAGGACTCCATTTGGCTTAGGGATGGCTTGGCTTATTTACATGGAAATGAATTTTAGGGATTTTGGCATTTAGGGGTGATTTGGCATATGGCTTGATTTAGAACCATTTGATGATTGATTTAGGACTTAAGGGATGATATTAATTGAGTGGCGATGGGATGAGATTGTAATGTGGGCTTTAGGATGAGTTTGGGCTTTTAAAATTTAATGAAGATGGGCTTTTAAAATGGTTTAGGGAAGTGGGCTTTTGGATTTTAAAATGGATTTTAGGATGAAAGTTTGGTAAAGGCTTGGGCCAAATAATTTTTGGGTTTGGCTTAAGGATGTGTCATGATTGATTTGAAACAAGTTTGGAGTGATTTGGGTTTCAATTGGGTTGAGTTTGGGTTGTTTTGATAAATGGGCCTATGTAGGTCAAATTGGGCTAACTTGGGCCAATGTTGGGCTAGGGTTGAAATTGATGTAAAATTGATGTTGGGAAATGTTTATGGGAGTGTTTTAAAGAGGTTCCAACTTTGGTTGGATTTTGATTTTGGGATTTGGGCTCATTTGGGTTAGGGGTGGATTTAGGTCAAAATTGGGCCTTTTGGTTTTAGGTTGAATTTGAGTGGGTTTTGGATCCAAATTTTGGGCAAATCATGTTAGGGTTTTGTTTGTGGGGATGTTAGGGAAGGTTTAGAAAAGATTTGGGGTTAATTGGAGTTAAATTGGTTTGGTTTGGGCTAGGTTTGGGTCATGGGTCCAAATTGGGCTTTAAGGCCAAAAGTGAAATTGGATTCAAATGTCAATCAAATTGGACTTGGATTTGGTCTAGATTGGTGTTGAGAGTGTTGAATTGAAGTTTAGAATTGAATTGGACCAGAATTTGGGTCAATTGGGTAGGTTTGGTTTGACATTGGGTTCATTTTGGGTTAAAATGGGTCAAATTGGGGATTTTGACAAAAGTGGGATAAATCAACAACATTGGCCCATGGTGTAGTTGAAAAAAATGAAATTGGGAATATTTGGGATTTTCTGGAATTTTCTGGGAATTTTCTGAATTTTTGGATTTTTCGGTCAAGAGGGGCATTTTGGGTATTTGGAGGGTATTGGGGGGTATTTTTGGAATTTTTTGTATTTTTGGCTATGGATGATCAATTTGAGTGGAGAGAAATGTTTAGGAATGATTTTGGGGAATTTGGGTGATTTTGTAGAATTTTGAAAAATTTAGGTAATTTCAAGGATTTTAGGTAGGCTAGGCGGGTCCGGCGTCCCGGGGGTCAAAAATTGAAAATTTGGAAAATTGAAGATTGGGTGAATGTAAGTGGAATGAAATTATTTTGGTTGAGCCATGAAGCCATATCAAGCCCACATGAGCCATGAAGGGACTCATTTGAGGCATTCACTATGTTGTTCCTAACCCTCTTAGCCAAGGGCTTAAGGGTTAAGGACCATTCATGTGAATCACCTTCATGAGTCGGGAGGTCAAGTTGGGTATATGTGTGGTTTTAGGAGGTGTGTGAAAGTCTAGTGTACAAGTTTAAGGTGTGTGTAAGTCAGCCCTCACCAGACCAGGCCACCCAGGGCAGTCCTAAGGCCAAAGAGTCCTATAGAAACCCATCCTTTAAACTTCCACATTTGATTTCAACACTCTAGGTGATTAGGGGTCTAAAGTCAAGTTTGTGGAGTTTGCAGAGAGTTAAGAAGTGGTTTGAAATTCTAGGTGGTGGGTCCCAATTCTAATCCTCTAAGATAGTCAAAGGAAAAGCCTAAGGCTAGATCCTAAGTACTAAAAAGAAGAAGAGAAGACCTCATAAAAAATGAGGTCAACACCGATGATCAACGTTGATTGGGAAAACAGCTCTGAGGAAGAAGAGGAAGTCAAGAAAGGAGCAGCTACAATAAACCGGAAGAAACCACAATTCAAGATTTCTCTCGAAGATGAGAAGAATGATGAATACAAATCGATGTACGAGAAGATTAACCACTATGTACACACTTATGACCCCGACCACGATCCGATCCTAATAAGATCGAGGGTATGGTGGTCGAAGAAGTACGTGGCGGCGGTGCGAAAGCCAATCAAATTTTACCGTGGCACTTCTTCTTCCAATGCTGAAAATAATGTACAATTTGAAGATGTCGCTTCTTCCGAATTAATGGAATTACCTTTTGAGTGGTACTCTCCCTGTGTTCAAAATTTAATTCAACGTGGTGTCTTACCTCGACAATGGACAAAAGGCCAAGCACAACACTTCAAAAAATTATGGAATAATGCAGGTCGGCCTCCCAATTCAAAGCATGGTCTCTGATTCGGTACAGTAGGATCAGTTGACGATACGAAATTTTGCTTGGTTGTCACTTGCGAACCTAATGAAGACTTTTTAGAAACTACAGAAGAGTTTGAAAATCTGCAAATTGGAGATGCTCCACCAGAATTTGAAGAAAAAATCAAATCCACAATAAATGAGTTAATGGAAGTTAACTTCGGTACTAGCGAAAAGCCTAAACCAACCTTTGTTAGCTCCTTACTCAATAAAGAAGATTTCGAGGAAATGATCAAGCTATTAAGGGAATTCAAAGACTGTTTTGCTTGGAGTTACGACGAAATGCCAGGATTAGCTCCAGAAGTCGCAGTTCACAGGCTAGGAGTGGAACCTACTTCTGTTCCAATCAGACAATCTTCCAAAAGAATGCGTCTAGAAATTGAACAACAAGTAATAACTGAAGTTAAGAAGCTAATAGACTCTAAATTTGTCCGTGAAGAACAATACCCTACTTGGCTAGCCAACGTGGTACCAGTCAGAAAGAAGAATGGTCAGATCAGAATCTGCGTAGATTTCAGAGACTTGAACAAAGCATGTCCAAAGGATGAATTTCCACTACCAATCCGGAATTGATGATCGACATCGCTTCGACACATGAAATATTCTCTTTCATGGATGGATCTTCGAGGATACAACCGGATAAAGATGGCACCGGAAGACGAAAAGCTCACGGCTTTCGAATGCCGATCGGAGTATATTGCTACACGAGTAATGCCATTCGGACTAAAGAACGTAGGAGCAGACATACCAAAGAGCAATGACAAAGATTTTTGATGAGCTCATTCACAACCAAGTTGAGTGCTACGTGGATGATGTGGTCATCAAAAGCAAACTGAAGGAAGATCACCTGTATGATTTGAGAATTGTTTTCGAGCGACTAAGGCGATACAACCTTAAGATGAATCCCTTAAAATGCGCCTTCGGCATCACCTCCGGGAAATTCTTAGGATTTGTTGTCCGACATCGCGGGATCGAAATTGATCCGGAAAAGATTAATGCTTATCTTAGAAATGCCGCCTCCCAAAATCTTAAAACGACTACGATCCTTTCAAGGAAGGCGGCATATCTTTGAAGCTTTATCTCGAACTTGCCAGGTAGGTGTCAGCCCTTCTCGGCATTAGTTAAAAAGGACGCCAAATTTGTTTGGGAAGAGAAATGCCAACGGGCCTTCGAGGACATCAAGCAATACTTAATGACACCTCCTGTCTTAGCAGGCCCAGTCTCAGGTAGACCATTGATACTTTATATCGCGGTTCTAGACGACTCTCTTGGAGCCCTGCTAGCCCAGGTCAATGATGAGGGAAAAGAAAATACTCTCTACTACTTAAGCCGTCGTCTGATTCCGACAGAAGTAAAATATCCTCCAATTGAGAAGCATTGTTTGGCCCTAATCTTTGCCGCACAAAAACTCGGAGCATTACATGCTCTCTCACGAGGTCGACCTTATTTCGAAAGTTAATCCATTGCAATATTTGATGACCCGTCCAACACTTTACGGCGGGCTTGTCGGGTGGTCGATGATCTATGTGCAATTCGATAGAACTTTCGTGCCTCTTCGTGTCGTAAAGGGACAAATCCTAACAGATTTCCTTGCAGCACACCCTTTGCCGACAGAATCACCTCTCAATGACGACTTGCCAGATGAGCAGATAATGAACCTAGAAGACACTGATGATCGACGTTGGGAACTATACTTCGACGGAGCATCCTCGGCACAAAAGACAAAGAATTGCAAACGATAGTACCGTGAAGGCGGAATCGGACTAATCTTTATAACACCGGAGCGGGGGATGTTAAGATACTCCTACCATTTAATAGAGCCGTGCACAAACAATGAGGCAGAATACGAGGCCCTCATAACAGGACTAGAATTGACCATTTAGATGGGAATAACAGACATCAACATCTATGGAGATTCTCAGTTGATCATTCAACAGGTCGCAGGACAATACAGAATCTTAAAGCCAAAATTCGAGCAATACTTTCAGTATGCCATGAAACAGTTGGAACAAATTTCGAATGTAACAATCTACAAGATCCTCAGAAGAGAAAATGCTCTCGCGGATGTGCTAGCCCGCCTTGCAAAAGAATTTTCTTGCTTACAAGATGAGTCAGTTGAAGTGTCAGTTCAAGGACGACGAGTCCTATCACAGCCCGACATGGATATGATACAGAAATCAGAAAAAGCTGAGGAATCAGTTGTAGCGGTGACGGAAAACACGGAAGATTGGCGTCGGCCCTAATAGAATACACCGCAAACGGGTAAATTACCGGACGATAAGTCATTAGCACATCAAATCAGAAAAGAACTCGTCTTACGCATTAATCAACAATACATTATACGGAAGGTCTTTTGATCGGATGTGGTTAAGATGCTGAGCGGGTCCGAGGCTCGTGAAATTGTCGAAGAAGTGCATTCGGGACTTTGTGGCGCTCATCGGTTGGGCTGAAAATGAAAATGAAAATTAAAAGACTAGGGTATTCTTGGCCCTCGATGATGACCGATCGCATGAAGATTGCCGAAAGTTGTCACCGGTGTCGGGTACACGGAGTGGTTCTACACCGACCTCCAAATGTGCTACATCCAGACAATTGCATCGTGGCCATTTGAGTGTTGGCGCACAGATATAGTGTGTCCGATAGAACCGCCTTCTTCAAGAGGACATCACTTCATCCTTGCAACTACAGACTACTTTTCTAAATGGGCAGAAGCAGTTCCACTCAGAGAAGGGCTTGGCCGAGGCTTTTAATAAAACTCTCGTTCAAATCTTAAAGAAAACTTTGGATGACAACAAGAGAAATTGGCACGAGAAGTTGTTAGAAGCCTTATGGGCCTACAGGACAACCTTCGGGACTCCTACTCGGTCTACACCTTACACTTTAGTGTACGGGTACGAGCGAGTGTTACCATTGGAAGTCGGCTTCCATCACTCGGGATTGCGATTGCAAATAAAATTACCACGAAGAAAATGCCGGATTACGGTCGGAAGAACTGGAAAACCTGGAAGGAAAAAGACTTGCAGTGCAACAAAATTTGGAACTGTACCAAGCTAAGATGATCCAGACTCATGATAAATTGATCCGCCCAAGAACTTTCAAAGTTGGTGACTTAGTTCTTGTTCTCAGAAGACCTATTCTTGCACATCGCAAGATAGGGGGCAAATTTGAACCAACATGGGAAGGGTCGTTTATAGTTGAGGCGAGTTACTCGGGAGGCTCCTACCAACTTGTGAATTGCCGAGGAGAACGACAAATGCTTCCAATCGATGGACGATATTTAAAAAAGTATTACACGACCCGATATTTCAAAGGGTGGCCTCTAAAATAGAGTCCTATCCCTAGAAACACGGTTAAGACAATCACTTTGTGACTGGGTCCGAACCCAAAAAACACAAAAAATAAATAAAAAAATGTACTAAAAAAAATAAAATACGTGAAATCATAATAAAAAAGTTTTACCCTTCCGTTCAAATCAAATCTTGTTTCTGATCTTTCTTCAACTTTTCCTACTTTCCTTAAAAATTAAAATAAGTGAATAAAAATCTTCGGTGATAAATATTTTCTTAATGTTCTTGTTCTTAGTACAACCCCTGATCCTTTCCTTGTCTTTTGTGCAGGGAAATGTCGAACGGACGGTTGGTCCTAAACTTTAGAAATGGCGTGAGTCTCGCACTCGATGAAAAGAGGCTGAAGGATGGAGCAGTGATAGAGATTGACTCGGACTTCACACCAGTCGGCCTACGATACGAAGAAAATGATTGGATCCCGATTGATCGAGAAGAACTTGACGACGAACAATGATGAATGTGGGTGGCCCGAGCCACCAATCCAACAACAAGAAAAGAAAAACAAACGCCGCAAAAGATAAGAAAATTATGTCCGTGGTTGCTACAACAGAAGGTGGGCTTGTAAGTGCCGCGCCCATAGAAATTCAAGGAGTGAGAAGAGCTATTCTCACTGCTACCCAGTGACGAAATAAGATTCATCGTATTCACAAGATGTTGACCAAGTTAGCAGAAGATCAATATGGACAGACAGTGGGTACTGTTAGTGCAAATGGTCCAAGGAGACCGGTTCGGCATGAACCAGAAAGAAGAAAACCAAGTCCAAAAAGGTTGGAACAGATGAAAGAAATACCAGGAAGAACAGAAATGGAGTCGGTGCCTCAACACCGAGCAGATGTACCAGACCCGGAGAGTCTTGTTGCGAAAGCAACCCGGAGGATGTCCCTACCGAGACTATCCCCGAGGAGCCGAGACATGCGGGAGAGCGTCTTTGGGGTTAGCCATACATCCCGCGATACATTACCGGACAACGAGGAATTCGGATAATTCCGGAATATGAGGTGGAGAAAATGCGACCAGTTGAAAAGAAGACCTTTGAATACTTTGAAAGGATTGGAGGCGAGAAGAATCAACATCCTGGAAGGCCTCGAGCTACATAAAGGTGTATTCTCGGAATACGAGCAACGGCAGATTGTGGATTGCATTCTAGAACTTCAGAAGATGGGTTGAGCAGGCCGTCTACGAGAAAAGACTTATTCAGAACCCCGGAAGTGGATGCCAGGGAAAGGAAGAGTCACAATACAATGCAGATGTTGCTATAACTTCTCAGAAGACAGAAAAGGGAATCCACCAGGGATACTCCATCACGGTGAGGTGGATCTCATGCCAAGAATAATTAAAATAATGGTGAAAATAATGATAATGTGGAGGGTACGCGCAATGCGTATACCCGACGAGTTGCATCATCAACATCTATCGGAAGGGCGGCCGCATACCTCCACACATAGACCAACACGACTTTGTCGGACCTTTACGCACGGTTTCGTTCGTCAACCAGATGCAGATATCATGTTCGGATCTGACCTCCGGATAGGAGGCCCGGGCAAGTTCCGAGGGCCAGTGGAGATACCACTTCCAGTAGGTTCCGTCATGATACTACAAGTAAATGGAGCGGATATCTCAAAACATTGCATACCAGGAGTACCAGTGGAGCGGATCTCTGTGACCTTTAGAAGAATGGACGCCAGAAAGGCACCATACCATTTCCAACCAGATCCAGAATTGGATAGTCTCCGACCATACGAGCTGTGAGTTCCATGGGAGATATCACACCTCCAAAGCACATCCATGCGACATTCCTGCCAAGGGTGGCTTGGAAGGTGATGTTATTGACCATGTACCTTACTATTCAGACATGGATTTAGCAGATACTTTTGGATGGATCAACGAGAATCATACATAGTCCATTTTGAGTCATGGATTGTATGAAGAATATTTCAGATCGAGTTGTATGATGTATCTTCAACAAGATTGGAATGAAAGTGACCATGTCACATTTTGCCTTCACCTCTTTTGTGCAAATTGATTGGGAAACGCCATTAAAGTTAAATGAACTTCAAACAAAGAACAGAAAAGAAAAGGAAAATAAATAAGAACTCTCTTTCATAGAAATCCAAACATTAAAAAGAATTTCAAATCCACATGAACTTCTACAATCATTCTCTGCGCTTTACAATATGTTCAATCTCTGCATTCATAAATCTCAGCAATATGTTCAATCTATGCATTCATAAATCTCAACAATATGTTTTCATAATCTCTGCATTCATAAATCTCAACAATATGTTTTCATAATCTCAGCATTCGGGATAGGCTTCCCCCTACTCCCATCTCAGCAAATCTCAGCATTCGGGATAGGCTTCCGCCCTACTCCCATCTCAGCAAATCTCAACATTCGTGATAGGGTTCCGCCCTACTCTCGTCTCAGCAAATCTCAGTATTCGGGATAGGGTTCCGCCCTACTCCCGTCTCGGCGAATCTCGGCATTCGGGATAAGCATCGCCTACTCCCATCTCAGCAAATCTCAGCATTCGTGATAGGGTTCCGCCCTACTCCCGTCTCAGCAAATCTCAGTATTCGGGATAGGGTTCCGCCCTACTCCCATCTCAGTAATCTCAGCATTCGGGATAGGGTTCCACCCTACTCCCATCTCAGCAATCTCAGCATTCGGGATAGGCTTCCGCCCTACTCCCATCTCAGCAATCGGGATATGGTTCCACCCTACTCCCATCTCAGGAATCGGGATAGGCTTCCGCCATACTCCCATCTCAGCATTCGGAATAAGCTTCTACCCTACTCCCTTCTTAGCAATTCTCAGCACTCGGGATAGGCACAGTCCTACTCCTTTCTCGACGAATCTCGAAATTTGATCCTCTCGACGAGAAATTGAAATCGAAGCACTCTGCATTCCGAATAGGCTTTGTCCTATTCATCCTCGGCATTTCGAATAGGTTCGGACTTGCTTTCTTCTCGGCATACAAATGCATTCGGGTGGGCCTTAGCCTTACTCTTTTCTCCGCATAAAATCAAAATTGAAACTCGAATCAAAATTCTAACTCAAAATTGAAAACTTGAAACGAGAAAATGAAACGAATCTAAGATCCAATCTTTTGAAATTTTGTGATGCGAAATTCACCTCCTTCTTCCCCAGCGAGAGTTCTGGAATCTTTAGTCTTAGAGATTTACCTGATACTTCCCAGTGGAAATTTCTTATACTTCGTCCTAAGTCTGTTACTTGGACATCTGTTTTAGTTTTGTTGATCTCTTCGGTCAACGCCAATACGCGCGGTATGCTTGGTTAGCACACCACACCTATTGGGGGTCCATTTGTTGACCTCATTTTTGATGAGGTCTTCTCTTCCCTCTTTAGTGCTTAGGATCTAGCCTTAGGCTTTTCCTTTGACTATCTTAGAGGAATAGAATTGGGATCCATCCTTTAGAAATTTAAACCACTTCTTGTCTCCCTGCAAACCCCACAAGCTTGATTGTAGACCCTTAATCACCTAGAGGGTTGAAATCAATAGTGAAGGTTTAAAGGATGAGTTCCCCATAGGACTCTTTGGCCTTAGGACCACCACTGGTAGCTTAGTCCGGTGAGGGTTGACTTACACACTCACTACACTCATACTCTACACTCTCACACACACAATCCAAATCCTAAAACCACACCCATACCCAACTTGACTCCTTGACTCATTTAGGTGATTCATTTGGATGGACCTTAACCCCTAAGCCCCAGCTAAGAGGGTTAGGAACAACATATTGAATGCCTCGAATGAGTCCTCTCATAGCTAATATAGGCTTAATATGGCTTCATGGCTCAATCAAAGTGATTCCATTTCACTCATATTTGACCAATCTTCTCTTTTCCAAAATTTCAATTTTTGACCCCGGAGATCCTATACCTATCAAACCTACCAAAAGCCCTTAAAATTGCCCAAATCCTCAAAAATTTTCAAATCACCCAAAATTCCCCAAAATTATCCATAAACATTTCCTCACCAATCAAATTGATCATCCATAGCCAAAAATACCAAAGATTCCAAAAATACCCCCAATACCCTTCAAATACCCAAAATACCCCTCTTAGCCAAAAAATCCAAAAATTCAGAAAATTCCCAGAAAATTCTAGAAAATCCCAAATATTCCCAATTTCATTTTGTTCAACTACACCATGGGCATATTTTGTCAATTTACCCCACTTTTGCCAAAACCCCCAATTTGACCCATTCTTAACCCAAATGAACCCAATGTCAAACCAAACCTCCCCAATTGATCCCAATATTGGTCCAATTCAATTCTAAACTTCAATTCAATATCCCCAATATCAATTTAGACAAAATACAAGTCTAATTTGATTGACATTTGGATTCAATTCTAATTTGGAGCCTAAAGCCCAATTTTGACCCATGACCTAAACTTGACCCAATTTGATCCAATTCAACTCCAATTGATCCCAAATCTTTCCCAAACCTTCATAACATCTCCATAAACAAAACACTAACATGATTTGCCCAAAATTTGGACCCAAACCCCACTCAAATTCAACCCAAAACCAAAAATCCCAATTTTGACCTAAACCCAAACTTAACCCAAATAAGCCCAAGTTCCAAAACCAAAGCCCAACCAAAGTTGAAACCTCTTTGAAAAACTCCCATAAACATTTCCCAACATTAGCTTTACATCAATTTCAACCCTAGCCCAACATTGGCCGAAGTTAGCCCAATTTGACCTACATTGGCCCATTTACCAAATGAACCCAAATTCCACCCAATTCAATTCTAAACTACCCCAAATTTGCTTCAAATCATTCAAGACACATCCTTAAACAAAACTCAACATTTTATTTGGCATGGCCCTTTGCATTTTTTTTTCCATTCAAAAGCCCATTTTCAAACCTAAAGGCTCATCCCCTTTAGCCTTCCTAAAAGCCCATCAAAAATGATTTCAACAAGCCCAAAGCCCACATGACAATCCTCTATCATCATCCATTTGATTTAAAACACTTCCTAAGTTCTAAAATCCATCACTAAATAAATCCAAATCAAGACTTATGACAATTCTCCTTAAATCCATAAAAAATCCCAATACCCTTTCTCATGCAAGTGAGACAACTTTTCCCAAGCCATATATGAGCCATGAAGCCATACATGAGCCCCATGGGAGCCATGAGAGCCATGGAATCTACTTTCCACCTCACCAAACCATTAATGGCAAGAGAGGGGATCTCTTTCTTAAACCCTTTTAAACCTTTTTTTACCTTAAGCATGTCACACACTAAACCATGCTTAGCCACCTCACCATGGATGGAGACTTCACCACCCCTTCTAAGCTGACCTAAATGATTTCCTCAGCTCAAAATCAGGTCTTGGGGAGGTGCACCAAGCCTATTTCCATGGGTTAACCCAAACCAAGCCAAAATGGCCTGTTCCCCATTCCATTCCAAGCCATCCCCTTTACACAAGGCAAAGCCCAATTGACTGCACAAACCTACAGCCCTGACTCACCTGGACCTGAGGGTGACCCATGCCTGCAGGCCAGCCACCTGGATCGCCGGAAAACACCATGGTCGAGACCTTGGGAGGAGCCAAATTTTGGAATTCCACCTTGCCGACTTATCTCGACCCGAATGGACGAGCATAGCTCTTCTTCTCCTCACCGGAGCGGTCGATCCCGGCCTTCAAACCCCCCGGCGGGCCCTCCACCCTCTCCTATTTAAACACCACCACCTCTCGGCCAAAGGAGGTGCTGAACCAAAACTTACTGAAACCCTGCCAAAATCATCCCAGACCACTCTCTACACATAGAGAACTTGATCCCCAATGAAATCCCCCCGCCATTTCCTCTATGTGAGCTCAATTTCAGAGTTGAAATCCAAGCCCAAAACTAGGACACTCACCATAGTGAGCCAATCCCCAAATTGATTGGTCCTACACCTTCACCAGACCAAGAGAAGAAGTTTACCAGCAAAAGCCCCCTCTCCAGGCCAGCCATTGCTTCTAGCCTCCAAGCTTTGTGATCGGTTGTGGGCACTTTCATACCTAGACAATTCACCAGGCCAAGGGACTTCATCTGGAGCTTGCTTGGACCCAATCGAACGTGACACAACTCTCAGATCGAAGCTTCACTTCTCTGAGCAAAGGTATGGACTCACTCTTCTTCCCGAGCTTCCAGGGATTCTCCATTTAGTTTGAATCAATTTCAATGCATGTTTACCGTATGGATGTGTTCGTCTCTTCAAGACGAATCCATAGAGCATAAGAACACAAAAATCCGTTGAGAATCGAGTGAGAAATTAGGGTTAGAAGGTTGACGGTCACGGGTTCACACTAGTCGTAGACGATGACTAGGAGCCGTCGGATCGCGTGTGTATCGAATGGACAGTCAGGATCGTGTCGGATGGAGCAACGGGACATGAACCGCGGGCCGCGTGGCATCCCAGTCAGATGGCGGCGCCTGATCAAAAGATGACGCGTGGAGCTTCGGAGACGCTGTGGTTGACGCGGCGCCACGTGGATAAGTAGGAAATTAGGATTTTTCTTATTTATTTGATTACCATAACTTTGAAAATTTATAACTTTATGTAAAAAAGTCCTAAAAATAAAATAAAAATACCCTCTTGCTCAGTGAACAGAGGAGAATAATGTGGAAAAGAAATCATGTAATTTCATTAAGTATTTTATTTTTAATGATTTATTTACTCTCTGTATTGTTTTAATTCTCCATGCAAATGGGAAATTCACCATGGTATGAGACCATAGGGCTTTTGAAGCCTCTGAACTTGGGAACATTCCTTGAATTTTCCAAGGTCAGAGGCCATCCCTATGAGAAGTAATTGATTTTTCAAATTCATGTTGCTGTTTTGAGTATTTTAATTCCAATAATTAGCATGTTGAGAAATAAATTCTAGGAAAATTTGGTGATGTTTCTTGTGACCGGAGAGGCCTAGGAAAAATAATTTTTGAGTTAATTCACTTTGAAGCAACCCTAATTGGCCTAAATACCCAAAAGTGAACTTTAATTAATTAGGGTTAACCATTCATCAAATTAACTTAAAAACAATTCTCCACTGTCCTTTAGGGATAGGAGAACACCACATAAAAATTTGAAAACAATTGGACTTGATTAACCCCACCAAATGGGTTGGTTAAGCCTCTTAAGTAATAATGAATAAAATTAAACTTTAAAATATTCATAACTCACAAAATACTTTTAAAAAATTCACAAAAATGGTTTTGGAGCTTCTCTGATATCAGAGGAATTTAAAAAAAATTAAAATTGCAATTTTCTAAAAAAGTTGATTTTTAAGCTTATTTTAATATTTTTTAATAATTAAAAAATAATAAAATCATAAAATTATTAAAAATCATAAAAATGTCACATTTTGATGCCTAATCACTTAGGAATAAACCAAATATTTTCCCTAAGTCCCTAGGGTAAGATATTGAATTTTAAAGACTTAATGTAATTTTTAATATTAAAAAATGTATTTTCCAACTTTTTCACTAAAATAATTCTAATAAATAAAAAAAATCAGAAAAATATAAAATTTGTTTCTCTGGACTCCTTGAGGTTAGAGAGATTTAAGAAAAAATATAAAATCCATTTTTCAACTTTAATTTTATTTTATAATTTATGAATATTCTAAAACTCAAAAATAATTCTAATAAATAAAATATAATTCAAAAAATGACCAAAATTGGTGTAAGTTGTCCTCTAGTCATTAGGAACATCCCATAATTTTATTAAGGATAGAAACATTTCCTTGGTCATGTTATTGAATTTTCCTTGAAAACCTCTATTTTCCATTAAAAATAATTACATAAATAAATTAAATACAGAAAAATCATATTTTCTCCTCTAATGTCTTAATTGACATGTAAGTGAGGTCACATAAAAATTTCAAGTTTATTTGAGCTTAATTTAGTGAGTTATAGAATTATTAAGCTTGAAGGGCAAAATGGTAATTAAAATTTTCAACCTTTAATTAAAATTTTAGGATTAATCAAAAGGGAAGGGTAAAATATTTGATTTTAAACTGATTTTGGATGATTGAAGCCTAAATGGTTAAGGGTAGAAACCCACCAATCATTTTAAGAATTATTAAAGTAAACCTTAATTAATTAATTAATTAAATTTGGAAGATTAATAAAAAAATTGAAATTATAAAGTAGGGATATTATTTAAGAAGATGTTTATTCTTTAATTTAAAAATCCCTAAATAAATCACTTCAATAATACTTAATTCTTAATTAAAAGATTAAAATAATAATCCAAATTAAAATTAAATTAAAATTAAATTAAATTAAAGTAAATTAAATTAAATTAAATTAAATTAAAATCAAATCAAATTTAATTAAATTAAACTAAATTATAAATTAAATTAAATTAAAACTAAATTAAATTAAATTAAATTAAATTAAAATTAAAATAAAAAATTAAATTAAATTAAATTAAATTAAATTAAACTAAGTTAAAAATAATAATAATAATAATAAATTAAATTTAAATTAAAGTAAATTAAATTAAATTAAATTAAATTAAATTAAATTAAAAACATTTAATAACAAACTTAAATGAAATTATTAAGAATTAAACCTAAAATAACTTGAACACTATACCAAACTTAAACTAATTTTCTATAATTAAATAAAAAAAAATTAAATTGAATCATTAAGTTTAAATCATCAAAATACTTAATAACTTGATTTGCCCTTTTAAAGCTCTTATTATTATAACTCTTAAATGAAATATCAAGTGAAGTGTTGCCTCACTTATAGGATATTCAAATGTCCTAAGTTCACTGAGCAAAATAGTAACACTTAAACTCCGAGATGATTAATTCACTTGTATAATTAAATTCTCTTGGACTTAAAACGATCCTAGAAATATTGAAAAGATGTTTAAGATTTGTCTTAAGCACTTCCTCGATATGATAGGATGTTTATAAGAACAATTGAACTTAATTATTCTTTGATGAAGAAAATCATCCTTAAACCAAAAGACAAGAACCTAGACGTCATAGGAGGTGACTAGCTATAGGATTAGGACTTTGATAGATAACCTAAACCTTCCCCTTAGTTTTACCTAGGTACTTGTTGAAATATTTAAATGCCTTAACATGTGTTTTAAGTGCAGCTTGGGATGACGGGAAGACCCTCCAGGTACTCTTTTGTTTTATTGCAATTTACTTTATTGCAAATGCACTTTACCTTTCTTGCATGATAAACAACTGTTGCATGAAAACCAAAACCTTTAGGGTAGTCCCTAAAACAGAAACCAAAACTAAATTAAAAATCACTGCAAGATAAAATTCACCGCCACAACATTTCAAAATATAAAACAACTCAAAATTTAATCACAAACATAACACAAAACTACAATTGCAACTAAATTAAAACGTCTCATTGAATGATCGGGAATACCTCGGATGATGTAACCCACGTGTTGCTAACGGGATTTCCCACGGTCTAAATGATGGTGTGGAACTCATTCAGTTGAGTTTAGCAAATTCATCTGGACTAAGTGAATTCAATGAAAATAACGGTGCCGGGATGACGGAACCGTGGGATCTTAATCGGTTCGTTTAAATAACTTTAAGATTCGTTTTAATTAAAATATTAAAAACACATGGATTTTAAGAGTTTCTCTAAACCAAAACACTTCTCTCATCTCCTGATTTATGACTTCTAAAACTAAACATCTGCAACAACAAGAAGCTTGGAGCATGGTGGGCAGCACGTCCATCGTCGTCAGCAAAACAACTCTACATCAGTTAAACATTCCTAGAATTAAATAACCAAGCCATAGGATTTCGAGGTAGTTTGCTTAGTGCAACATAAATCCTCAACCTTTTGTTAGGCTTTTGCATGATCATATCATGTAAATTAAGCCCTAACCAGTCTTAGGATTCCGAGGTAGTCATTTGGTACGACATAAACCCTCACATCTTCGAGGCTATTCGTATGATTTTATCATACAAATATAAGTTCAAATTAATTAAAACTCGGCGAGATTGAAATCTCAGATAATATTAGGATTTTCTTAAACTCGAAGCCAAATAATAGGATAGTTTGGAAAGTTGCCAAGATTCTTCTTGGATCCTCAGCTTCTCCTACTCCTCTTCCTTTGGACTCCTAAAATAAACTGTTCTAAATTTGATCCATTCCCTTTTGAAATTTCCAAAATCCAATCCTTTGAAAACCTTAAACTTTGAAATTCTTGAGAGCAAAGTCACTGATCATTATCGAGAGTTTTCTTAAATGATTCACTTCATTTAAGATGTAATTAACTATAGGGGCTTGCCCTTATAGGGAACTTTAAGAACCCAAGTAATATAAACCCTGTTTAATTCATTTATATTAAGCAGGGGAATTTGTCGGATTATAGAATTGGTTCGCAGACCAAACGGATGTCACAAATCTTCTAGTTTATTTAATCGAGCCCCATCGTCAAGCAGTGTGCCTATTCTTCGGGATAGATACACGGTTTGTGGTGCGGTGCTCTTTTATATAAACTATTTGGGATGTGAGATCGGTTTGATTTCATATCTTAAAGTTTTTCAAATTTAAAATTATTTTCAAAATCAAATACTACTTTTCAAATTATATAATTAAATTAAACTAAAAATTCGCCGACAATTTCTGTAGGCGACCTTCTTTTCAAAATAAAACACATAACCTAAAAATATGCCGACACACCGGCCCATCGCCGCTGAGATTCTCTCATGTCGATGTGAGGTGTGAAATATCAATGTCATTGTTTGAAGGAGTCGCCAACCATGTTTATCTAACATATCACCCTAGTCTTAAAGAAATCTTATTTCTTCATATCATGTAAAAGATCCTTAGATGTTATGAAATTTGATGAAAATAAGGGTTGATAAGATAGAAAATAGTAGAATAAGAAATGTCAGTGGTAATCCTTACAAAAAGGGGATTTACAATGCCTAATTCTATAAATTTTTATTAGGAGAATCATGTGTAACAAGTTATTTCTAAGTGTAATACCTATTCTGAGTTCTTAAATCTCATATAGGTGCAAGCTCCTATAGTTAATTATATCTTAGATAGTTAAGAATGTCTAAGATAACTTCTGATTAATGTTAACACTTTTTTCTAAGAAATTTTAAAAACAAGGAATGAAACATCAATGTTTAATCCTTGGGGTAATTCATTTATAAGTGTTACATACTACCCTAAAGGATTGATTTTGTCAATGTCATTTGTTATGTCAGTTTTATTTTTATTTTGTTATTTGTCATTTTATTGTCATTTTGTTTTAAAGTTTGTTATTTATTTGGTGGATATCTTAAAGGTTTAGGTTTTGTGACTATCCTAAAATTTTAGGTTTTGTTTTGTTGTTTGTATTCATTATGTCATTTTATTTTTATTTTTAATGTCATTTATGTCGTTTGTAATTTTATTTTTTTGTTTGTCCCATCTTCAAAAAATCGTCCTGTAAAAACAGAGTTAGCACATCCTAATAACATGCAATGTAAATCTAAATAGAACTTATCTTCAGCTTGCAAGATAGTAGTATCAGAGTAATTCTTACAAAAGAAATAATGTCAATTTTATTTCATAAATTGTTAATTTAGTTAATTTATTTTTATTTTTTTGACAACCTGGTCAAGCTGACCATGGCTCCGTCGTCCTAGGGTCGTCAGTTGCCTGGTTCTACTTAGTCTGAAAGGTGTTTAAACCAGGACCGGAAGACTCTTGTCAATAACCAGAATTGCATCGTCCAAGAAATCTTCATAAATTAAGAACACTGGGGTTAAAGTTCCATTTGGTGATCTTTATTCATTAAGGTTTCATTTAAGTCTTAATGCCATTTCAGATTTTAGGTTGTTTACGATTTATTAACCAATTAATTTTTCCATGTGTTATTTTGATTGATGATTTTTTTTATGTTGGTTTTCATTTGTTTATTTAAGTTTAATGTAATTTAGACCAAAAGAAAGGAGTGAAGTTTTTTTAGATCTAATGTCTGTTAGATCTTAATTAGACTTGAGAATTTTAGATTTAGTGTTGTTAGGATCTAATGTTTTCGAGTTAAATAAAATATGAATTAGATTTAAGAATTTATATTCAGATGTCTTTTGAATCTAAATGTATTGGATTAAGTCTAGTGTAAATTAGACGTGGGAATTTAGATTCAGTGTCATTTGAATCTAAAGGTTTTTGAGTTATATCTAATATGAATTAGATTTAGAAATTTAAATTCAATGTCTATTGAATCTAAAAGTATTGAATTATTTGACTAAGTCTAAATGTAAATTAGATTTAATATTTAGGTTCTAATGTTAGGACCTCAAGAAATTTGGTTGTCTATGTAAGTTATACTTAGGGTTTTAGGTCCCGATGACAGTTGGGCCTAAAGATTTGGTTCAGTTTGGTTGAAGTTTGACCTAAGTTTAATTTTGAGTTGATCTTAAGCTAAAGGTTTGGTTTTGGTTCAATGTGGATTGAATTCTAAGTTAAAGGTTTGGACTTAAGTTCAAGTTTATATTGATCTTAAGTTAAAGGTTTGGTTTAGGTTCAATGTGTTTTGAACCTTAGTTAATTTTATATCCAGTTTAGGTTGGGTTAAACTAAAGTTTGACTTGAGTTAGATTCCATGTAGATTGAACCTAAGTTAAATTTGAGTTAGGTCCAATGTAAGTTAAACTTTTTAGGTTCGATGTAGGTTAAACCTAAATTAAGTTTAAGTAAGGTCCAATGTAAGTTGAACCTAAGTTAAGTTTGGATTAGACTCAAGTTAGGTTGAACCTAATTTGGTTTGAGTTAGGTTCAATGTAGATTAACCTAAGTTTAAGTTAGATTTAATTTTGGTTGAATCTAAAAGAATTAAGTTTAAGTTAGGTTGAACTTAAATACAGGTTCAATTTAGGTTGAACCTAAGTATAAGTTAAGGTTAGGTTCAATGTATGTTGAACCTGAAAGATTTAAATTTGACTTAGGTTCAAGTTGAGTTGAACCTTAGTATAGGTTTAGGTTAGGTTCAATGTATGTTGAACCTAAAAGATTTAAGTTTAACTTGGATTCAAGTTGAGTTGAACTTAAGTAAACCTAATTTAGGTAAAGTTTAATTGATTAATTAAACTTAATTGTGATTAAGTCTAATTAGGTTAAGGTTAATTAAACCTAATTTGGGTAAGGTTTAATTGATTGATTAGACTTAATTGTGGTTAAGTCTAATTAGGTTAAGGTTAATTAAACCTAATTTGGGTAAGGTTTAATTGATTACTAAGACTTAATTATGGTTAAGTCTATTTAGGATAAGGTTAAGAAAACCTAATTTTAGTAAGGTTTAATTGATTAATTAGACTTAATTATGGTTAAGAATAATTAGTTTTAAGGTTAATTAAACCTAATTTAGGTAAGGTTTAATTAATTTAATTAGACCTAATTAGGGTTAGGTCTAATTAGGGCTTAGGATTAATTAAACCTAATTTAGGTAAGGTTTAATTGATTTAATTAGACCTAATTAGAGTTAGGTCTAATTAGAGTTTAGGATTAATTAAAATTAATTTAGTTAAGGTTTAATTGATTTAATTAGACCTAATTAGAGTTAGGTTTAATCAGGGTTTAGGATTAATTAAAACTAATTTAGGTAATGTTTAATTGATTTAATTAGACCTAATTAATGTTAGGTCTAATTAGGGTTTAGGATTAATTAAACCTAATTTAAGTAAGTTTAATTTATTTAATTAGACCTAATTAGGGTCTGGTCTAATTAGGGTTTATGATTAATTAAACCTAATTTAAGTAAAATTTAGTTGATTTAATTAGACCTAATTAGGGTTAGGTCTAATTAAACCTAATTAGGGTTAGGTATCACTGGTGTTTAGGATTAATTAAACCTAATTTAGGTATGGTTTAATTTATTTAATTAGATTTAATTAGGGTTAGGTTTAATTAGGTTTAAATTGTCTTAAACCTAATGTAATCAAGGTTTAATGTAATTAATCAGGTCTAATGAGGGGTTTAGACCTAATTAGGGTTTGATTGTCTTAAACCTAATGTAATTAAGGTTTAAGGTGATTAATCAGGTCTAATGAGGGGTTAGATGTAACTAGAGATTGATTTGTCTTAAACCTAATGTAGTTAAGGTGTAAGGTGATTAGTCACATCTAATAAGGGGTTATACCTAGTCAGAGTTTAATTTTTCTTAAACCTAATGTAATTAAGGTTTAAAGTGATTAATCTGGTCTAATGAGGCGTTATAAATAATTAGAGGTTTAAGGTGATTAATTAGGTCTAATGAGGCGTTAGACCTAGTTCGCGTTTATTAAGTTAAACCTAATGTGATTAAAGATTAACTTGATTTAATTAAGTCTAATTAGTGTCTTATACCTAATGAGGGTTTATTAAGTTAAACCTAATGTGATTAAGGCTTAACTTTATTTAATTAAGTCTAATTGGTGTCTAAGACTAATTAGGGTTTATGTTGTTAAACTTAAGTTTTAATAGGTTTATTGGGCCTAATGATAGGTTAGAACTAATTAGAGTTTATTAAGTTAAACCTAATGTGATTAAGGCTTAACTTGATTTAATTAATTCTATTTAATGTCTTAGACCTAATTAGGGTTTGTTAAGCTAAATCTAATGTGATTAAGGCTTAACTTGATTTAATTAAGTCTAATTGGTGTCTTAGACCTAACTAAAGTTTGATTTGAGTCTATCTAAAGTTAGACTCATAATTGACTTAGTCCAATGTGGATTGGAATAAGCATGGTGAAAATTTGAGTCTTAAAAAGATTTTTAGGGTTTTCAATATTAATTCATAATTATTAATTTTAATCCTAAAACAAAAATGTCATTTAAATTTTTAAAAGGCTATGATTTGTCATTTTAGGGTTTGAAAGTATCACCCTAAGGTTCTTAACCAATTTCCAATTTAATTTCTTAATTTCTAATTTTTTTTAATTATTATTAAAAATAATTACAAAGTTTAATAAAAATTAAGAAATCCTATCGTAGGAAAGTTTCCTAGCCTTAGAAAAATCATGGGATGTTCATAAGGATTTAGAGGTTGATCCCTAAAATTTTCATTTTTTTTTATAAATAATTTTAAATAATTAAATTACTCCGGAGAGTATTTAAATAATTAAAAATTAAATATAACTCTTTAATTCTTAATTTAGTTTTCACATTATTCCACTCATTGTCCTGAGTTCAGTGGGTATTTTTATTATATTTTTTTATTTTTTTTATGAAGATATAGATTTTTTATTAGTTTAAGGTTAATTTAGATTTAATTAAATCCTTATTAACCCAAAATTATTAGTGGAGACCGCGTGTTTTCAAATGTGTTGAAACACGGCTGATCAGCTGTGGGATTCAAAACAGCGGATTAGCTGGGATTAAATAGGAGCCGTCCATTTCCAAAACATAGAAATATACAACGTCCGTTCATCTCCTTCCTCTGGTCTAAACCCGCAAGCAGTCCATGGTTTAGGGACAAATCTCACTCGATTCTGGATGGATTTGAGTTATTTTTTTTCTATATCTTCATTTAAAGAGGATGAATCCATCCATACGATAATGTTAGGGTTGTGAATTGGTTTGTTTCACAATGTATCAAACTCAAGCTAGGTTTGAGTCTAAAGAACCATACCTTGCCTTGTGTTGATGAAACTTCGATTGGATTGATTCTCTATCTTCACCTTAACCTTAGAGAGCTTGTCCCTTACTCAATTTAAGGTAAAATCAGGGCTAGATATGAGTTCGATCAAAGTGAGTCACGGTTTAAAATATGAAAGTGAAATAGAGGGTTATAGCCTATGGGAAGGGTCAATTTTGATTGGGCTTGTCTTCATAGGGCTCTAGGAAGCTTTTAGAGGAGTTAATTTGATGTGTTGAGAAACTTCATTTCATACCCAAAATGTGTCCTGTTTTGGGTAGAGGAATTGGAAAGGAAAAGTGGATTTCAAGGCTCAATTTTACATGGGCTCAACTCCTTAGGGGATGGGGAAGAATTTTTGTCTTGAATGGTTCAGAGCATAAGGGCTGTAGGCTTCTCTATCTCCCTTGAGGCTCTCGGGTTATCCTTTATTTATAGCCATGAAGGCCATCTATTAGCTTAGGCTGGCTTGGGCTTACTTGAAGGAGATTCAATCATGCAAATAATGTTCGTGGATAAGTCTCTTAGCTGAGAATTATAACATTTGAGCATCCCCAAGCATATCTATGTGAAGTTTACTCATGGTGGAATTTTAACCCAAGGCTTTGGCTTCCTCCCACTGGATGTTCCATGAGGTTTTTTTTCCTCTCTTATTTGAGCTAAATTTACTTCCCCCATGTAATCTCTTTAGCTCATTCAATGGATTCAAGATAAGGTGACACTTAAGCTTTATTTCCATCATTCCCATGGCTCAGTCGTGATGGTCTTTAACCATGGTAATGGATGTGGTTTAAGTGATGTTTCACTTTCATTTGTGAATCCATGAGATGTTTAAGATGTCACATGGATTGGTTGGCCACCTTACCTCATGGAAATAAGTGATTCATGTTTTAAATTGAGGGAATATTGACACATAAACTCCTCTTTGTCTTATTTATTTAAGTAGCCATGATGAACTCTCCATTTAATGAAATGGATTTGGTTCATGTCCATTGGGTGGGGAAGAGGTGTATGGTGACTCAAATGAGTAAGTTATCCTTCATCCACCATGTCACCCATGATTTTGTGAAAGCATGACACATAAACCTCCATTTTTCTTAATTTTCAAAATTTTGTATTTATGAGCTCATCCCAAGATGTAATAGTGATTTAAGCCAAGCTTCTTCTTCATTGGCTAGTGTTTGAGGTGCCCTCCACCTAAGCATACATGTCATTCTTCATTTTAGGATGGCATGACACATTTACCTTTCCTTCATTATGGTGTCATGATTAATCTTAACCTTGGTTAATGGTTATTATTAATGGGTTGTTTAAGGTGTTATTTATGTCATGATGCATCAAATTGGTCATGGGTGACCCATGAGTGACTCTCCATAAATTGAATTTAATTTTAAAAATCAATTATGGATTTATGATGTCATGGGTGATGTCATAATTTCAAATTCAATTTAGGGTTATTTAATCATAATTTCATTTTTAATTATTTATGTAATTAATTAAAAATGTAGAAAATTATAATATTAACCCATAAATTAATCAAATTGATTTTGAATATTAATCATTTGATTAATTTTATTAATTTGGTTCCAAATTGAGTATTTTGATTAAATTTGACTAAAGTTGACCATGGTTACCATGGTTGAGTAGTCCAGGTCCAGGGTTGACCCAGATGGTTTACTTAACCTTATCATGGTTAATTTAATTATGGGGTCATTAATTTTAGTAATGGAACCTAGGTTTGACTAGTGTTGACCAAATGATGATGTTTAATCATTTTAATGTCTTAAACTGATCAAATGAGTCAGTTTTAAACAATTTGGTGTCTTGGTTGATTTGGTGGTTAATGGGGTCGGTATTGGGTTAATGTGGTGGTCATTGGGTCATAGATTGACAATTTTGACCTAATTTGAACATTTGGGACAAGGGTTGACCAATTTGGTCAATGTGGTGGTCATGAGCTATGGATTGACCATTTTGACTTAATTTGACCATTTGGGTCAAAGGTTGACTAGTTTGGTCCATGGGAAGGTTATTGGGTCATGGATAAATCCTTTTGACCTAATTTGACCATTTGGGTCAAGAGTTGACCTGTTTGGTCAATGTGTTGGTCATTGGGTCATGGATTGACCAATTTGACCTAATTTTACTATTTGGGTTAAAGGTTGACCAGTTTGGTCAATGTGGTGGTCGTTGGGTCATGGATTGACCATTTTGACCTAATTTGACCATTTAGGTCAAAGGTTGACCACTTTAGTCAATGTTGTGGTTATTGGATCATGGATTGATTATTTTGACCTAATTTTACCATTTAGGTCAAGAGTGGACCTGTTGTTCAATGTGGTGGTCAATAGGTCTATTTTGACCAAAGTTTGACCAATTAGGCCTAGGGTTAATAAGATCAGAGTTTGTCATTGCTGATTTGATCATATTAGAATGTCAATAAGATTTGGGTTAAAAAGGCTTTATTATGGTTTTACCCTAGACAATAAGGTTTAGTTAACATTGGTAGGATTTAGGAGGTAAATATTGGTAGAATCCTTTCTCAAGATGATTTATAAATGATGCTCACAAAAATGAGGTCAACAAATATTCTGTCAATCTTAAGATATTTTATATCTAATGTCCTATAATGATAAAATTTTATCATAATGAATGGCCCCATCCAACTGGATTTAAGTTTTCCAGAAAACGATTTCAATTGGGTATTATATAATAAAACCTTCTGTCCATGCTCAAAATTCTTTCTTAAAATGTTCCGATCATGCAAATTTTTTATTTTTTCTTTATACGTTCTAGCAGTTTCATAGGATTCATTCCTCATTTTCTCGAGCTCATTTAATTGTAATAATCACTTTTCTCCAACATTCTTTAAATTATAATTAAATTCTTTTATCACCCAATAAGCTTATGTTTTAATTCAACAGGTAAATGACAAACTTTTACATATATGAGCCTATTTGGAGACATTCCTATAGAAGCATTATAAGCAGTCCTATAAGCCTATAATTTAGAATCATGTATATCAACCCAATCATTTCTTTTAGGATTTACAGTTTTATCTAAAATTCTTTTTATTTCACGATTTTATACTTCTGCTAATTCACTGGTTTAGGGGTGATAAGCTGCGGCTATCATACGTTTAATTCCATATTTTCCAAGTAATATTTCAATTCTAAAGTTCTTAAAGTTACTTCCTCCATCATTAATGATCATTCTAAGCATTCCAAATCTAGTAAGAATGTTTTTAATTAAAAAGTTTGAAACACTCTTAGCATCACAATTAGGCAAAGCTACAACTTCAATCGATTTAGAAACATAATCCATAGTTATTAAAATATAAATATTTCCTAAAGTTTGTACAAATGGTCACATAAAGTCCAAACCTCATACATAAAAAATCTCCACTTATAAGTAAAATTTAAAGTTATTTTATCTCTTTTAGAAATATTTCCTACTCTCTGATATCGATCACAAGTTTTAACATAATTATTAACATCTTTAAACAATTGAGGCCAATAAAATCTAAAATGTAAAATTTTAAAAGCAGTGTTATCCACACGAATATGCCCTTCAAATTCAGATTTGTGATAATTTTGAATAATTTCATGGGTTTTATTATTTGGTACACATCTTCAAATGACTGAATCTCTACATCTTTTATATAAATAAGGGTCATCCCAAAAGTAAAATTTTTAATCATAAATAAATTTTTTTTATGGCTTATTAATCTGTATGGTAAAATATTACTAACCAAATATTTAACTATATCTGCATACCATGTTTTGATTCATTTATGTCTTCCTCATTGTTCTTTTCATTATTAGATTCAAGTGTTGACAAATGATCAACAATTTGATTATCAACACCTTTTTATCTACCATCTGAAAATGAAATTCTTGCAAAAGAAGAACCCATCTAATTAGTCTTGGCTTTGCATCCTTCCTTTTCATCAAATATTTGTTAGGGGAATGATCCGTATGTATAATACATTTTAGTCCAAGTAAATATGGTTTAAATTTATAAAAAGCATATAATATTGCCAACAACTCCTTTTCGGTTGTTGTGTAATTAATTTGTGTTTCATTACAAGATTTACCTGCATAATTTATAAGTTTAAAAATCTTTTTAAATTTTTGTCTTAAAACCACTCCAATTGCATAATCACTTGCATCACACAATAACTCAAACAGTATTTCCCAGTCAAGTGAAACAATGATAGGTGCAACAATTAATTTTTCTTTTAATAAATTGAAGGCTTTTAGGTAATCTTCATTAAAATCAAACTTAGTATCTTTTTCTAAAAGATGGCATATAGGTTTAGCAATTTTAAAAAAGACTTTTATATACCTCTTATAAAATCAAGCATGTCCTAGAGAACTTCTTATCAATGTTACTGAAGTAGGATGTTATAATTCAACAATAATTTAAGTTTTTGCTTGGTCAACTTTCATACCAATTTTAGAAATTTTATGTCCCAATACTATTTTTTTGTGACCATAAATTGACATTTTTCAAGATGAGAACTAGATTTGTTTCTTCATAGCGTTTTAACCTTAGCTAAATGATCTAAACATGAATCAAAAGGTGTTCCAAAAACTGAGAAATCATCCATAAGAACATCAATTCATTTCTCAACTAAGTTACAGAAAATAGACATCATACACCTTTGAGAAGTTGCAGGTGCATTACATAAACCAAAAGGCGTTCTTCTAAAAGCAAAAGTCCCATATGGACTTGTGAATGTAGTCTTTTCTTGATCCTCTGGAGCAATCAGCATTCGGTGATAACTAAAATATCCAACCAAAAAGCAAAAATATTGGTGTTTAGCTAATCTAACTAACATTTGGTCCAAGAAAGGAAATGGAAAATGATCCTTCCTAGTGGAGGTGTTTAACTTCCTATAATCAATATAGATTCACCATCCAATGACTTGTCTTATGGGAATTAATTCATTCTTTTCATTAACAACTACATTCACTCCTCCTTTCTTAGGAACACAATTAATATGACTAACCCATGAACTACCAAATTTAGGTTAAAAAATGCCAGCATCTAACGAGTTCAAAATTTCTTTATTGACCACCTCTTTCATATTTGAATTTAATCTTCTTTGAGGATCAGCCCTGGGTTTATAGTTATCTTCCATTAAAATTTTATGCATACTGATTGAAGGACTTATCCCTTTTATATCAGCTATTGCCCAACCAAAAGCTTTCTTATAATTTCTTAATATCTTTAACAATTCTTCTTCCTGATCTTTAGTTAATTCTAAGGATATTATTATAGGTAAAGTTAATGAATTCCCTCAAAATGCATATTTTAAATGTGAAGGAAGTACTTTCAACTCATTTTTAGGAGATTTTTTAATTAAAGGAATTAGAGCTTTACTATATCAACAGTATCCAAAATCTGAAAATTTTTCTGAACATAATTAGCTTCCTCAAAATTTATTTCTGAGGATTTTTCTTCAAAATCACTTTCAATTTCATTACTTATTTCTTCTTGATTTAATAACACTTCAACTTTCTCCTCATAAATGACTTCACATTTTTTTTGATAATGTTTGGCTATCATATAATAAAAAATATCCATCCTATAGCATTTTTCTTTAGTAGGATATCTCATTGATTTAAGAACATTAAATTTTACTTTCTGATCTTTCACTTTCATTATTAGCTCCCCTTTCTGCACATCAATCATAGCACTTCCAGTAGGAAGAAAATGTCTCCCTAAAATAACATGAATTTCTTTATTTTCTTTCATATCAAGCACAACAAAATACACATGGAAGATAAATTTATTCACTTTAATAAGTACAACTTCTATAACCCCTTTAGGATAAGTAATAGATCAATGAGCTAACTGTTTATGGGAATGGGAGAAATCTCTCCTAAATCTAACATTCAAAAAATGGATAAAGGCATGCGATTAATACAAGCTCCTAAATCACATAAGGTTTTTCCATAAAATTGTTCTCCAATTGCACATAATATAGTGAAACTACCAGAATCTTTAAGTTTTTAAGGAAGCTTCTTTTGAACTATTGCAGTACATTCTTCACTAAGTGCAACAGTTTCAAATGCTGCAAATTTTCTCTTTTTATTTAATATATCTTTCATAAATTTAACATAACTAGGCCTTTTTTCCAACGCTTCAATAAATAGAATATTGATTGTATGCCTTTTAAGTATCTCAAATAATATTGAAAATTACTGATCTAGCTTTTGCTGTCAAAGTTTTTGAGGAAAAGGGGGTGGTAGTCTTCTAAATCATTTTTAGTTGGAGAGACAGATTGTTCTTTATTTTTAGAAATAGTTTCTTTAGCTTTTTCAGTTTCTTCAGTTTCTCTCTCTACTCCAATCTCTTATTGATTTCCATCCTTTAATTCTTTTCCACTCCTAAGTTTCACAACTTTAATTTATTTTGGCTCTTTCTCATTATCTTTAGGATTTATTTCAACATTGCTAGGAAGCGTTCCCTGGGGTCTATTACTTAGTGCGTTAACAATTTGTCTCAATTGATTCTCAATATTTCTATTTGCAGCATTTTGAATTTGTAATTGATTACCCATTTGTAACACTAGTTCTTATATAAACAGCTTCTTTTCCTTAAATTATTAATTATTAAAATAAGGAGGATAAGAATGTCGATAGTTTGAACTACCTTGATTATTCTAGTTTCCTGTTGGGTTTACTTGATTATTTCCCCATTAATGGGTTCCACTACTAGAATTGTTTTAATTTGGGTGATTTTTTCAACATGGGTTATAATAGTTAGAACATTGATTATTAGATTTATTAGAAACAACAAGTAAAGTTTCTAATTTTTTGGAATCATTCACTCGTCTTAAATTTTCCTCATTTACATGAGGTATTTGGAAACATTCATAGCATATTTATCTAAATTCTTAGATATCACAATAATATGAAATGCAAAGATAGTAAAAGCATAATTTTCATGAATATTAGCCTGTACGGCTTATTTTTATAGGTTGTGTGTTTTTATTTTGAAAAGGGGGTCGCCTAACAGAAGTTGTCGGCGAATTTTTAATTTAGTTTAAATAAATAATTTTGAAAAGTAGTATTTGATTTTGAAAATAATTTTAAATTTGAAAATTTTAAGATATGAAATCAAACTGATCTCACATCCCGAATAGTTTATATAAACGAGCACCGCATCACAAACCGTGTATCTATCTCGAGGAATAGACACACTACTTGATGATGAGGCTCAATTAAATAAACTAGAAGATTTGTGACATCCATTTGGTCCGCGAACCAATTTTATAAGCCGACAAATTCCCCGCTTAATATGAAAGCATTAAACGGGGTTTATATTACACAGGTTCTTTAAAATTCCTATAAGGGCAAGCCCCTATAGTTAATTACATCTTAAGTGACGGGAATCACCTAAGAAAACTCTCGATAATAATCAATAATTCTGCTCTCAAGAATTTCAAAGTTTAAGTTTTCAAGGGATTGAATTTTGGAAATTTCAATAGGAAATGGATCAAATTTGGAACAATTTATTTTAGGAATTCAAAGGAAGAAAGGTAGGAGAAATTACAGATTCGAAGCAAACTTCGGTAATTTCCCGACTATCCTATTGTTTGGCTTGAATTTAGGAAAGTCCCAATGTTTATTTAATGTTTTGATCTTGCCAATTTTAATTAATTAGGACTTATGTTCGTATGATAAAATCATACAAATAGCCTGGAAGATGTGAGGGTTTATGTCGTATCAGACGACTACCTCGGAATCCTAAGACCGGTTAGGGCTTAATTTACAAGGTAAATGCCTAACGAAGAGTTGAGGATTTATGTTGCACTAGGCAAACTACCTCGAAGTCCTATGGCTTTGTTATTTAATTCTAGGAAAGTTTTGTTGAAGTAGACTCGAGTTTTGCTTGATGACGATGGCCGTGCTTGCCCACCACGCTCCGAGCTCCTTGTTGTTGTAGAGGTTTAGTTTTAGAAGTCATAAATCAGGAGATGAGAAAAGTGTTTTGGTTTAGAGAAAATCTTAATTTCCAAGTGTTTTTTATGTTTTAATTAAAATAAATCTTAAAGTTGATTATAACGACACCGGTTAAGATCCCACGGTTCCATCCTTCCGGCATCATTATTTTTATCGGATTCACTTAGTCCAGATGAATTTGCTAAACTCAACTAAATGAGTTCCACACTTTCATTTAAACCGTGGGAAATCCCGTTAGCAACACGTAGGTTACATCATCCGAGGTATTCCCGATCATCCAACGAGACGTTTTAATTTAGTTGTAATTGTAGTTTTGTGTTCTGTTTGTGATTAAATTTTGAGTTGTTTTATATTTTGAAATGTTGTGGCAGTGAATTTTATCTGGCAATGACTTTTAATTTAGTTTCAGTTTTAGGGACTATCCTAAAGGTGTGGGTTTTCATGCAACAGTTGTTTATCATGCAAGAAAAGTAAGTGCAATGCAGTTAAATAAATTGCAATAATGTAAATTGCAAGAAAGTAAATTGCAATAAAATAAAAGCGTACTCGGAGGGTCTTCCCGTCATCCCAAGCTACACTTAAAACACAATTAGAATATTTAAGCGAGTTCCTAGGTAAAGCTAAGGTAAGGGTTATGGTTTTCTACCAAGTTCCTAATCCTATAACTAGTCATTTCCTATGACGTCTAGGTTCCTTGTGTTTTGGTTTGAAGACGATTTTCTTCATCAAAGAATAATTAAGTTCAATTGTTCTTATGAACATCCTATCATATTGAGAAAGTGTTTAAGAAGAATCTTAAACATCTTTTCAATATTACTAGAATTGTTTTAAGTCCAAATGAATTTAGTTATACAAATGAATTAATAGTCCGGGAATTCAAGTTTTGTTGTTGTCTTGCTCAGTGAACTAGGACATTTGAATATTCTATAAGTGAAGTAACATTTCAATTAATATTCTGTTTAGGAGTTATGATAACTAAAGCTTTCGAGGGTAAATTGATGTTCAAATGGTTTGTGATTTAGTTTAGCTTCAATTAATGGGTTTAAATTTGGAATAGTGTTCAAGTTATTTTAGATTTATTTTGAATTCTTTATGTCTTTGATGATGTTATATTTAATTTAACTTAATTTAATTTAATTTAATTTAATTGAGTTTTAATTTAATTCAATTTAATTTAATTTAATTTGATTTGATGTTAAATTAAATTAATTTGATTTGATTTAATTTTAATTTAATTTGATTTAATTTAATTTAATTTAATTTAATTTAATTTAATTTAATTTAATTTAATTTAATTTAATTTAATTTAATTTAATTTTATTTTATTTAATTTAATTTAACTTAATTTTATTTGATTTAATTTAATTTAATTTAATTTTTAATTTAATTCAACTTTTAATTTTAATTTAATTTAATTTAATTTAATTTTTAATTTAATTTTATTTTTAATTTTAATTGTAATTTTAAAAGGGTTTAATAATTTTATTTTATTTTAATGATTAAGTCTTTTAATATTTTGAATTTGAGTTATCATTTTAATTAAGAATTGAATATTAATGAGATGATTAATTTAGGGATTTTTAAATTAAAGGATAAATCTCTTCCTAATAATATCCCTATTTTAATAATTCCAATTTTATTATTCTTCCAAATTTAATCAATTATTTAATTAAGGTTTAATTATTTTAAATTATTTAATGGATTTCTACCCTTTAATTATTTAAATTTCAATCATCCAAATCAGATTAGGATCAAATATTTTACTTGTTAATTTTTATTAAACCTAAAGTTTTAATTAAGGGTTAAAATTTTAATTACCACTTTACCCTTTAAGCTTAATAATTTCATAACTCACTAAATTGAACTCAAATGAACTTGAAATTTTTATGTGACTTCACTCATATGTCAATAAAGACATGAGAGGAGAAAATGTGATTTTTCTGTATTTAATTTATTTATATAATTATTTTTGGTAGAAAATAGAGATTTCCAAGGAAAATTTAATAACATGACCAAGGGAAAGTTTCTGTCCTTAAGAAAATTAGGGGACATTCCTAATGACCAGAGGACCACTTGGACCAATTTTGGTGATTTTTTGAAATATATTATTTTTATTATAATTATTTTAAGTTTTGTAGTGTTAATTAATTTAAAAATAAAATAAATGTTGAAAAATGAATTTTATATTTTTCAAAAATCTCTCTGATATCAAGGAAATCAGAGAATCCAATTTTGCAATTTTCTAATTTTCTTATGATTTATCATAATTATTTTAGTGAAAATGCTAGAAAATACATTTTTTTAATTTTAAAATTACCCTAGAGCTTTAAAATTTAATATCTCACTAAATAGACCTAAGAAAAATATGGGGTTTGTTCCAAAGTGATTAAAATTCAAAATGTGACATTTTGGTGAATTTTATTATTTTTGTGATTTTTATTATTTTTTAATTATTGAAAATATTAAAATAATATTAAAAATCAACTTTTTTAGAAAATTGAAATTTTAATTTTCTAAAATTCCCCTAACATCAGAGAGGCTCCAAAACTAATTTGGTGAATTTTTGAAAGACATTTTGAAAGTTATGAATTTTTAAAGTTTAAAATGGCTAAATGGCTTAATCAACCCAATTAGTAGGGCTAACCAAGTCCAATTGACCTCAAATTTTTATGGTGAGTTCCTCTGATCCTAAAGGTCAGTGGAGAATTGATTTCAGGCCAATTAGGGTTGTTTTAAATGAACTAACTCAAAACCTATTTTTCCTAGGGTCCTCTGGTCATAAGGAACATCACCAAATTTTCCTAGAATTTATTTCACAATATGCTATTTATTGGAATTAAAATACTCAAAACGAGTAACATGAATTTGAAAAATCAATAACTTTTCATAGGGATGGCCTCTGACTTTGGAAAATTCAGGGAATGTTCCCAAATTCAGAGGCTTCAAAAGCCCTATGGTCTCATGCCATGGTGTATTGTATACATGCATGGAGAATTAAAAATATGCAGAGAGTAAATAAATTATTAAAAATAAAACACTTGATGAAATTAAATGATTTCTTTTCCACATTATTCTCCTCTGTTCACTGAGCAAGAGGGTATTTTTATTTTATTTTTATGATTTTCCTACACAAAGTTATGAATTTTTGAAGTTTAGGGAATTAAATAAATTGAAAATACCCCTAATTTTCTATTTATCCACGCGGCGCCGCGTCATCCTCGGCATCTCCGAATGCACACGCGTCGCGCTCCCATTCGACGCCGCCGCTTGAGTCAGTAGCCTGGGTCCCGCGGTTCTCGTACCGTCTCCTGGTCTGACGCCATCTGAGCCGTCCGTCCGCGCGTGTATTGAATGGACGGCATCCGTTCATCGTCCCCGAGCGTCCTCACCTGAGAACCGTCCACACTAAATCCCTAAGATCTCACTCGATACTCAATGGATTTTCATGTTCTTATGCTCTATGGATTCGTCTTGAGAAGACGAACACATCCATACGGTTTATGTGGGATGAAATTTACGCAATAGAAATGGAGAATGTTCGAAGCTCGGGAAGAAGAGTGAGGCCATACCTTTGCTCGGAGAAGTGTAGCTTCGATCCGAGGGTTGTTGCACCTTCGATTGGATCCCGGCAAGCTCCGGATGAAGTCTCCTGGTGCAGTGAATTGCCTGAGTAGGATTTCGACCAAGCCCGATCACAAAGCTTGGAGGGTCGGCGCAACCGGGTGGCTTCGGAGATGGGGCTTTCTGTCGGTGGACACCTTCCCTTGGTCCGGTGAAGGCGTAGAATAAATCGATTTGGGGATTGGCTCACTCGTGGAGAAGTGTCCTGGTTTTGGGCTTGGATTTGACTCTTAAATTGAGCTCGCAGAGAAGAAATGGCGGGGGATTTCGGTGGGGATCAAGTGCTCGTGTATGGAGAGTAGTCCGGAACAATTTTGGCGAAGTTTCCTTAAGGTTTTGTTTTCGGCACCTCTCATGGCCGAGAGGGGTGGTGTTTAAATAGGAGAGGGTGGAGGGCCTCCCGAGGAGAGTTAGGGCTTGGGATCGCGCTGCTCTTGGCAAGAGAAGAATAGCTACAATGGCCAGCTGGGGATGGGGCGACTCGACGAGGGAGAATTCCAAAGTTGGCTCACATGTGAGCTCTCGGCCATGGTGTTTTCCGGCGGCCTCGGTGGCTGGCCGGCCGAGCATGGGTCACCCACGAGGTCGGGTGGGTCGGGGGTTGAATTTGGTGAAGTCAATTGGAGTTTGACATGTGTAAAAAGCTTGATTAAAATGGAATGGGGGAGAGTGTATTTTGAGCTCATTTTGGTCAACTCATGCAAATGGGTTTGGTTCACCCTCCCATGACCTGGTGTGGGCTGAGGGAAAGTCATTTGGTTCAGCTTGATTGGAGTGGTGAAGTCTCCATCCATGGTGAGGTGGCTAAGCATGGTTTAGAGTGTGACATGAATATGGTTAAAAGGGCTTAATGAAGGATTAGGAAAGAATCCCCTCTTCTTGCCATTAATGGCTTGGTGAGGTGGAAAGTGGTCTCCATGGCTTCCATGTGGCTTGTACATGGCTCGATGGCTCACATTTGGCTTGGAAAAAGTTTGGTCAATTTCATAAAAATGGGTTTTAAGAATTTTGGATATTTTGGTGAAAATTTGGATGAAGCTTCATTTAGAATTATTTGATCATTGGTTTATGACTTAGGAATGATTTTAATTGAAGGGATGATGTAGAGAAATATCATGTGGGCTTTGGGACCAATTTTGGGCCTTTGGATGCGGTGAAAGATGGGCTTTTAAAATGGTTTAAGGAATGGGCCTTTTGAATTTTAAAATGGATTTTGGGATGAAATTTTGGTAAAGGCTTGGGCCAAATAATTGTTGGGTTTAGCTCATGGATGTGTCATGAGTGACTTGAAGCAAATTGGGGGTGATTTGGGTTTGGATTGGGTTGAATTTGGGTTCTTTTGGTGAATGGGCCAATATAGGTCAAATTGGGCTAGCTTGGGCCAATGTTGGGCTAGGGTTGAAATTGATGTAAAATTATTGTTGAGAAATATTTATGGGAGTGTTTCAAAGAGGTTTTGACTTTGGTTGGGCTTTGATTTTGGGGTTTGGGCTCATTTGGGTTAGGTTTGGGTTTAGGTCAAAATTGGGCCTTTTAGCTTTGGGTTGAATTTGAATGGGGTTTGGGTCTAAATTTTGGTCAAATCATGTTAGTTTTTTGCTTGTGGGGATGCTAAGGAAGATTTAGAAAAGATTTGGGGTTAATTGGAGTTGAATTGGGTGAGTTTGGGTTAGGTTTGGGTCATGGGTCCAAATTGGGCTTTAAGGCCAAAAGTGAAATTGGATCCAAATGTCAATCAAATTGGACTTAGATTTGGTCTAGATTGGTGTTGGGAATGTTGATTTGAATTTTAGAATTGAATTGAACCAGAATTTGGGTCAATTGGATAGGTTTGGTTTGACATTGGGTTCACTTTGGGTTAAAATGGGTCAAATTGGGGGTTTTGATAAAAGTGGGGTAAATTGACAAAATTGGCCCATGGTGTAGTTGAACAAAATGAAATTAGGAATATTTGGGATTTTCTGGAATTTTCTGGGAATTTTCTGAATTTTTGAATTTTTGGGTCAAGAGGGGTATTTTGGGTATTTGGAGGGTATTGGGAGGTATTTTTGGAAGTTTTGATATTTTTGGGTATGGATGATCAATTTGAGTGATGTGGAAATGTTTGGGATTGATTTTGGGGAATTTAGGCTAATTTAGGTGATTTTGAAAATTTTGGGTAATTTTCAAGGGCTTTGGGTAGGTTAGGCGGGTGTAGGGTCCTGGGGGTCAAAAATTGAAAATTTGGAAAATTGAAGATTGGGTAAACTTGAGTGGAATGAAATCATTTTGGTTGAGCCATGAAGCCACATCAAGCCCACATGAGCCATGAAGGGACTCATTTGAGGCATTCATTATGTTGTTTCTAACCCTCTTAACCAAGGGCTTAGGGGTTAAGGACCATCTATGTGAATCACCTACATGAGTCAGGAGGTCAAGTTGGGTATGGGTGTGGTTTTAGGAGGTGTGTGCAAGTGTAGTGTATGTGTAAGTGTATGTGTAAGTCAGCCCTTCACCAGACCAGGCCACCCAGGGCAGTCCTAAGGCCAAAGAGTCCTATAGGAACCCATCCTTTAAACTTCCACATTTGATTTCAACCCTCTAGGTGATTAGGGGTCTATAGTCAAGTTTGTGGAGTTTGCAGGGAGTTAAAAGTGGTTTGAATTTCTAAAAGGTGGGTCCCAATTCTAGTCCTCTAAGATAGTCAAAGGAAAAGCCTAAGGCTAGATCCTAAGTACTAAAGAGAAGAAGAGAATACCTCATCAAAAATGAGGTCAACAAATGGACCCCCAATAGGTGTGGTGAGCTGACGGAGTACACCGCGCGTATTGGCGTTGACCGAAGCAATCAACAAAACCAACACAGATGTCCAAGTGACAAACTTAGGACGAAGTAGAAGAATTTCCGCTGGGGAGTGTCAAGTATATCTTTGAAGCTGGAGATTCCCGAACTCTCGCCTGGGAAAGGAAAAGAAGGTGAATTCCAAATCACATGATCTGGGGAATTTCGATTCAGATTTCATTTTGTTTTAGTTTAAGTTTTGATGTGTAAGTTTAGATTTTGAATTTTAATTTAGATTGATGTTTGTCAAAATTAAATTGAAGGGATTTGATTTGAAATCAGAATTGGAATTTTGAGGTTTTAGATGTAACATCTTCAACCTCGAAAGAAAATTGAATTGATCGGATTGAATCATTGCAATGAGGAGAGATCTCGCAGCAATGCGGTATTGGATGTAAAATCCTTAACCTTAAGAGTTTGATTTTGATGTATTTCATTGTCGTAGGGAAAGAGTCCTAGCAAACGGTGCGGTCTCGGATGTAAAATCCTTAACCCTGAGAATTTGATTTGATGTATTTCATTGCGATAGGGAAAGAATCCTAAAGCAATGCAGTCTCGGATGTAAAATCCTTAACTCCAAAAGTTTGATTTTTTTTTGATTTATTTCATTGCGATAGGGAAAGAATCCTAAAGCAATGCAGTTTCGGATGTAAAATCCTTAACTCCAAAAGTTTGAATTTGACGTATTTCATTGCGATAGGGACAAATCCTAAAGCAATGCAGTCTCGGATGTAAAATCCTTGACTCTAAAAGTTTGAATTGATGTATTTCATTGCGATGGGGAAAGGATCCTAAAGCAATGCAGTCTTGGATGTAAAATCCTCGACCCAAAAGTTTGAATTTGATGTACTTCATTGCGATAGGGAAAGGATCCTAAAGCAATGCAGTCTTGGATGTAAAATCCTCGACCCAAAAGTTTGATTTTATGTATTTCATTGCGATAGAGAAAAGGATCCTAAAGCAATGCAGTCTTGGATGTAAAATCCTCGACCCAAAAGTTTGAATTGATGTATTTCATTGCGATAGGGAAAGGATCCTAAAGCAATGCAGTCTTGGATGTAAAATCCTCGACCCAAAAGTTTGAATTTGATGTACTTCATTGCGATAGAGAAAGGATCCTAAAGCAATGCAGTCTTGGATGTAAAATCCTCAACCCAAAAGTTTGATTTGATGTATTTCATTGCGATAGGGAAAGGATCCTAAAGCAATGCAGTCTCGGATGTAAAATCCTCAACCCCAAGGATTTGAATTTTGATGTATTTCATTGCGATAGGGCAAGAATCCTAAAGCAATGCAGTCTTGGATGTAAAATCCTTGACCCAAAAGTTTGATTTGATGTATTTCATTGCGATAGGGAAAGGATCATAAAGCAATGCAGTCTCGGATATAAAATCCTCAACCCAAAGGATTTGAATTTGATGTATTTCATTGCGATAGGGCAAGAATCCTAAAGTAATGCAGTCTTGGATGTAAAATCCTTGACCCAAAAGTTTGATTTGATGTACTTCATTGCGATAGGGAAAGGATCCTAAAGCAATGCAGTCTTGGATGTAAAATCCTCGACCCAAAAGTTTGATTTGATGTATTTCATTGCGATAGGGAAAGGATCCTAAAGTAATGCAGTCTCGGATGTAAAATCCTCAACCCCAAGGATTTGAATTTGATGTATTTCATCGCAATAGGGAAAGAATCCTAAAGCAATGCAGTCTCGGATGTAAAATCCTCAACCCCAAGAATTTGATTTTGATGTATTTCATTGCAATAAGGAAAGAATCCTAAAGCAATGCGATCTCGGATGTAAAATCCTCAACCCCAAGAATTTGATTTTGATGTATTTCACCGCAATAGGGAAAGAATCCTAAAGCAATGCGATCTCGGATGTAAAATCCTCAACCCCAAGAATTTGATTTTGATGTATTTCATTGTCGTAGGGAAAGAATCCTAAAGCAGTACGATCTACGATGTAAAATCCTTAACCCCAAGAATTTGACTTGATGTATTTCATTGCGATAGGGAAAGAATCCTAAAGCAATGCAGTCTCAGATGTAAAATCCTCAACTCCAAAAGTTTGAATTTGATTGAGATTTGATTTGAAATTTGGAAAGATTGGATTTGAAACTTGATTTAAAATTTGATTTGGAATCTGGAAGGATTGAATTTGAATTTTATTGAGATCTGGATTTGGAATTTGATTGAAATTTGATTTGGGATCTGGAAATATTGAATTTGAAATTTGATTGAGATTTGATTTGGAATCTGGAAAGATTGAATTTGAAATTTGATTTGAAATTTGAGTTGATTGAATTTGAAATTTGGAAGGATGAGTTTGAACTCGATTGAAATTTGATTTAAGATTTGATTTGAAATTTATGTTCATTTACTTTGTCTTTTAATGATTCAAATTTTATTTTATCGTTTATTTAATGTTCATGTGGATTTGGTGTTCGTCATTTTTAGATTTTTAAGGAAAGTTTTCTTTTATTCTTTTTTTTATTTCTTTTCTGTTCTTTGTTCGAAGTTCATTTAACTTTAATGGGGTTTCCCAGTCAATTTGCACAAAAGAGGTGAAGGCCAAAAATGTGACATGGTCACTTTCATTCCAATCATGTCGAAGATACATCATACAAATCGATCTGAAATATATCTCATACAATCCATGTAGACTCAAAACGGACTATGTATTATCTTTTGTCGATCCATCCAAAGAAGCATCTGTCAAAATACATGTCTGAATAGTGGGGTACATGGTCAATAACATCACCTTCCAAGCCATCCTTGGCAAGGATGCCGTATGGATGTACATTGGAGGTGTGATATTTTCCATGTAACTCACGGCTCATAAGGCCGGAGGCTCTCTAACTCCGTGTCCAGTTGAAATGGTAAGGTGTCTTCCTGTCGTCCATCCTTCCGAAAGTAACCGAAATCCGCTTACTCGGTACTCCCGGTATGCAATGCTTAGTGATATCCGCTCCGTTGCCCTTCGGTATCATGACGGAACCTACCGGTAAAGGTATCTTCAACGGCCCTCGGAACTCACCGGGCTCGCTATCCGGAGGTCGGATCCGAACATGATGTTACACTCGTTCGGGAAAGAGAGCGTGCGAAAGGTCGACAAAGTCATGATGATCTATGTGCGGAGGTATGCGGTCACCTCGCTTGTAGATGTTAATAATGCAGCTATTGGGTATGCGATCCGCCGGCAATACCCTCCATGTTATCAATCTCTTTACCATTCTCTTGATGACTAATGGCATCGGATCCACTTGCCCATGACGGAGTATTCCGGTGGGTTTCCCTTCTGTCCTCCGCAAAGTTGTAACGACATCCACATTGTATTGTGATTCTTCCCTTCCCCGGCATCCATCTCCGGGGTTCGAGTATGTGTTTTCTCTTAGGCGACTCGCTCGGCCCATTCTTTTCAAATCCCGGATGCAATCCACAATTTCGTTGTTGTTCATACTCCGAGAATACGTACGTATGTAGCTCGAGGCCCTCTAGTATATTGATCCTTCTGCCTCTGATTCTCTCGAAGTATTCAAAGGTTTTCTTTTCGACATTCTGCATTCTTTCCAGCTCGTATTCCGGAATGATCTGCAGATGGCGAGGCCTGGTGACGTATTGTGGGATGTATGATTCAATCCCTTCACGTTCTCCTGCATACCTTGGCTCCTCGGGGATGATGCCTGTCGGGACATCCCCCGGGGTTGCTTCTGCAACAAGGTCATGCATCACTGGTGGTTCTATCTGGTGGCGTGGTAGCCTTCTTCCTTCTGGTCTTTGTGAGATTTCCCCGGTCCTTTACGTTATCCTAGGAGCCGGCCTCCTTTCTTTAGGTTCCTGGTGAACCGGTGTCCTTGAAGTGTACGTACTGGTAGTAGCAACTGTCTCGTCGCGCTGGTCCGCTGCTAGTTTAGTCAACATCTTGCGGATACGGCGATTTTTATTTCTTCGTTGCGTTGTTGTGAGAGTAGCTCTTCGAACTTCTTGAATCTCTGTGGGCGCGGCGGCGATGAGCTTGCCCTCCGCCGTAGCGACTACGGACTTCATTTTCTTATCTTCATCGGTGTTTGCTTTTCTTTTCTTCTTCTTTGGATTGGTGGCTTGGGCCACCCACTTTCATCAGCTGTCCGCTCGGGCGGTTCTTCTCGGTCAGCGGGACCCGGTCACTTTCCTCGTATCGTAGGCCTGCTGGTGCGAAATCCGAGTCGATCTCGATTATCGCTCCATCTTTCACCCTCTTTTCATCGAGTGCAAGGCTTACGCCATTTCTAAAGTTTAGGACCAACCGCCGCTCGACATTTCCCTGCGAAAAGACAAGGAAAAGGATCAAAGGCTGTACTAAGAACAAGAACATTAAGAAAATGTTTATTAAAGACATTTTTTTTTATTTATTACTTCTTGTATTTTTAAATTTAACAGGAATGAAGTGGGATAAGATCAGGAAAGAGATTTTGATATGAAAAAGTAAACAAGGAAGACTTTATTATCATGATTTTATTTATTTTAGCACATTTTTTATTATTTTTGGGTTCGGACCCGATCATAAGTAATTACTTCGCCGTGTTTCTTAGGGATGAAGAATTCATTCCTTCAAAACATCGGGTAGCGTAATACTTTTTCAAGTATCGTCCGTTGATCGGAAGCATATGTCGTTCTCCCTGGCGATTCACTAGCCGGTAGGAACCTCCCGAGTATCTCGCTTCAACCACAAACGGTCCTTCCCAAGTGGGTTCAAATTTTCCCCTATCTTGCGGTGTGCAAGAATAGGTCTCTTTAGAATGAGAACTAAGTCACCAACTTTGAAGGTTCTTGGGCGGACCGGCTTGTCATGGGCTTGAACCATCTTAGCTTGGTATAGTTCTAAATTGCGTTGCGTGCTGCAAGTCTTTTCCCTTCCAAGCTTTCTAATTCTTCTAGTCGTAATTTGGCATTCTCTTCCGTCGTGATCTTGTTTGCAAGCTGCAATTCGAGTGAAGGAAGGCCGAACCTCTAAAGGTAACATCTGCCTCGAACCCATACACCGGAGCGTAAGGTGTAGCTTGAGTAGGAGTTCGAAGGTTGTCCGGTAGGCCCATAAGGCTTCTAACAACTTCTCGTGCCAATTTCTCTTATTATCGTCAAAAGTTTTCTTTAAGATTTGAACGAGAGTTTTATTAAAAGCCTCAGCGAGGCCGTTTGCTCTTGGGTAGTAAATTGTTGATTATCGCCGATCAATCCCGTGTCTCCCGACAAAATTGTTGATTTGTGTGCTTCGAATGCCGACCCATTATCCGAGATAATCTGCGCGGCACTCCGAAACGGTAGACAACTTGGTTCTTAAAAAGCGTAGCATGTGGTGTGCTTTCACTTCTCTAAGTGGAACTCGCCTCGCCCACTTGGAAAAGTAATCCGTAGCCGCAAGAATGAAGCGATGTCCTTTTGAAGATGGTGGTTCTATCGGGCCCACTATATCCGTGCCCCAACATTCGAATGGCCACGACGCAATTGTCGGATGTAGTACATTTGGAGGTTGGTGTAGAACCACTCCGTGCACTTGGCATTGGTGACGGCTCTTGGCGATTTTCATGCGGTCGGTCATCATCGAGGGCCGGTAGTATCCTAGTCTTTTAATTTTCATTTTCATCTTCGGACCCGGCCGAGTGAGCGCCACGGAGTCCTGAATGCACCTCTTTAACAATTTCACGGGCCTCGGACTCGCTTAGGCACCTTAGCCACATTTGATCAAAAGACCTTCTGTACAATGTGTTGTTTATTAATGCGTAGGACGAGTTCTTTTCTTGATACGATGAGTTAGCGACCTATCGTCCGGTAGCTTTCCTGTTTGCAAGTAGTCATGTAATGGTTGTCGCCGATCTTTCGTGTTTTCTATCACTGCTTGCAACTGATTCTTTTTCTTTTTCGATTTGTGTATTGTGTGCATGTCGAGTCGAGATAGGACCGACGTCCATGAACCGACACTTCCATCGATTCATCTTACAAACGAGCAAATTCTTTTGCGAGACGGGCTAAAGCATCTGCTTAAAGCATTTTCTTTTACGGGAATTTTGTAGATCGTCACATTCGGAATCGTTCCAACATTTGTATGGCATACTTGGAAGTATTGCTCGAGTCTTGGCTTTAGAATTCGTATCTTGTCCGGCGATCTGCTAAATGATTAACTGTGAATCCCGGTAGATGTTGATGTCTGTTATCCCCATTTGAATAGTTAATTCCAGTCCCGTTATGAGGGCTTCGTATTCTGCTTCGTTGTTTGTACATGGTTCTGTTAAGTGGTAGGAGTATCTTAACATCCCCCGCTCCGGTGTTATAAAGATCAGCCCGGGCACTATCACCTGTGATTCTTCGTCTTTGTGTGCTGAAGATGCTCCGTCGAAATATAATTCCCAACATCGATCATCAGGGTCTTCGTGCTCATTATTTGTTCATCCGGCGGATCATCATTGAGAGGAGATTCTACCGCGAAGGGTGTCGTTGCGAGGAAGTCTGCTAAGACTTGTCCCTTTACGGCACGAAGAGGCACGAAAGTTATATCGAATTGCAATAATATCATTGACCATCCGGCAAGTCCGCCGGAAAGTGTTGGACGAGTCATCGAGTATTGCAATGGATTAAATTTCGAGATCGGGTTGACCTTATGAGAAAGCATGTAGTGCTCGAGCTTTTGAGCGGCGAAGATCGGGGCCAAACAATGCTTTTCGATTGCGGGATACTTTACTTCCGTCGAAAGTAAACGACGGCTTAAGTAGTAAAGAGCATTTTCTTTACCCTCATCATTGATCGCAGGCTAACGGGGTTCGAGAGAGTCGTCTAAAGCCGCGGTGTAAAGTATCGATGATCTACACTGAGGCCGGGGCTGCTAAGACGGGAGGTGTCATTAAATATTGTTTAATGTCCTCGAAGGCCTTCGGCATTTCTCTTCCCAAATAAATTTGGCGTCCTTTTTAACTAGTGCCAAGAAAGGTCGACACCTACCTGACAAGTTTGAGATAAAGCATCGAAGATATGCCAGCTTCCCTTGAAAGGATCGTAGTTGTTTTAAGGTTTTGGGAGGCGAAATTTCTAAGATAGCTTTAATCTTTTCCGGGTCGATTTCAATTCCACGATGTCGGACAACGAATCCTAAGAATTTCCAGGAGTTGACGCCGAAGGCGCATTTTAAGGGATTCATCTTAAGGTTAAATTGTCTTAATCGTTCGAAAACAATTCTCAAATCATACGAGTGGTTTTCCTTTACTTTGCTTTTGATGACCACATCGTCCACGTAGCATTCGACTTGATTATGGATGAGATCATCAAAAATTCTTGTCATTGCTCTACGGTAGGTTGCTCTGCGTTCTTCGATCCGAATGGCATCCATTGTGTAGCAAAATACTCCGATCGGCGTTACGAATGCTGTAAGCTTTTCATCTTACGGAGCCATTTTTATCTGGTTGTATCCTGAAGATCCATCCATGAATGAGAATATTTCATGTGTCGAAGCAATGTCGATCATTAGTTCTAGGATCGGTAGAGGAAATTCATCTTTTGGACATGCCTTGTTTAAATCTCTGAAGTCCACACAAATTCTGATCGACCATTCTTCTTTACGATCGGCACCACATTGGCTAACCAAGTCGGGTATTGTTCTTCACGGACAAATTTGGCGTCTATTAGCTTTTTAACTTCGAGTATGACTTGTTGTTCGATTTCTAGACGCATTCTTACGGGACCTTGTACGTGGAGCGAAGTAGGATCCACTCCTAGCTTATGGACTACGACCTGCGGAGCTAATCACGGCATCTCATCGTAGCTCCAAGCAAAACGAGTCTTTAAATTCCATTAGTAACTTGATTATTTCTTCGGAGTCTTCTTTATTGAGTAAGGAGCTAACAAAGGTAGGTCCAGGCTCTTCGCTAGTACCTAAGTTAACTTTCGTTAACTCATCTATTGTAGATTTAATTTCTTCTTCGAGTTACGGTGGAGCGTCTCCAATTTGTAAATCTTCGAGTTCGTACTGTAGTTTCCATGCGGTTTTCATTAGATTCGCAAGTGACAACCAAACAAAATTCGGTATTGTCGAGCTGATCCTACTTGTGCGAATCCGATACCATGTTTTGAATTGGGTGGACGACCGGAATTATTCCATAATTTTTCAAAATGTTGTGATTAGCCTTTTGTCCATTGTCGAGGTAAGAAACCACGTTGAATTAAATTTTGAACACTGGGAGAGTACCACTCAAAAGGTAATTCCATTAATTCGATGAAGTGACATCTTCGAGTGTACATTATTTTCAGTTTTGGAGGAAGAAGCACCACGGTAGAATTTGATTGGCTTTGCACCGTCGCTACGTACCTCTTTGACCACCATACCCTCGATCTTGTTAGAATGGATCGGGGTTAGGGTCATAGTATGTACGTAGTGGTTAATCTTCTCGTACATCGATTTATATTCTTCATTCTTTTCATCTTCGAGAGAGATCTTGAATTGCGGCTTCTTCTGACTTATTGTCGTCTGCTTCTCGCTTGATTTCTTTTTCTTCTTTAGAGCTTGTCTTCCCACTCAACATTGATGGCTGGTTTCCTCCGTCCAGTCGTCCCTAACGTCTCTACCACGGCCTCGTCCCGGCCTCGACCTCGGATGCGAGTTGTGGAGAAACCTTCACCATCTCGCCGGAAGGGAGTGGTGAGTGAGCGTTGGACTAGAACTTCAGGTTCTTCATTGTCCCGAACTTTCTTTGCTTCATTTGTTACAGTATCTCTGGAGAAGATTGTTTTCTTCTGTGGTGCATAATAAGTTGCGTCTTCATGGATCCCAATCTCATGTACGGAGAATGGTTGCAAGTCACCTTTGATGCATTTGTTCCCCTCCATCATAGTATTTGATGCACCGATGTAGAGATGATGGTACCATCTTGTTTTCATGTATCCATGGTCGGCCCAGTAGAGCGTTGAACGATGTTTCTGAATCAATTATGTGAAATTTTGCGGTTGTCTTTGCTAAGTCATCGGTTTTCATTAGTAGCGTTATTGACCCGAGGGCTCTTTCTCCTTTCTGGTTGAATCCTCTTAATAACATTTTGTCGGCTTCGAGCTCGCGAGCATCGATTTCCAAATATGCTTAGTGTTCGAAGACTCATTATATTGATTGATGCTCCTAGATCCACCAATACTGCGGAGAGTGTAAACTTTCCAATTGTAGCCGAAATGTACAACGGTCGGTTGTGATCTGTCATCCCCAGTAGTAGGTCATTGTCCAGTGAAGGTAACACCTCGGCTTGTTCCTTTAACGAGCAAACCTCATCTAAGGAATCTCCGGCCATTTGAGCTAAGCAAATTTCCGGATCGAGTAAGGCCTTGATCGGAGCTTCTCTCATCTCCTTTGATAAGATGAGAGCATCGTAAATGCTCAGTTTGGCCGGTAGTTTCCTAAGATGGGCTAGCACGTTGTAGTCCACTTTATTTTCATGTGTTTCGGCTTCTTCTCGAATGGGTATTTCTTCTGTTGGGGTTGGTTCTTCTTGAACAACCACCTGCTTTCCTTTGTCTTTTGGACCCATTCTCGGAGGTAGAACTCTTCCACTTCTTAAGTTGACTTACGTAATTTCTTCGAATCTAGTGTTGAGCTCGTTGGTGTTTCTTCTTGAATTGGAATGACGAGTTCTTCCGGATTAGCTTCGAGTACGAAGGTTCTAACTCTATTGTGACTGAAGCTCCTCGAAACTCGCAGATAGATTCATTGCTTGTTGAACTCTCGTAGCCTCCTTGATGGATGCCTTCTTCGTTATTTTGATCGTCGAGATTGTGTATGATTTGAGAATTATCATTGGTATCGAAATCGATGTCCGGATTGTCGCTAGTTACGTAATCGTTAGAAACAGTCAAAACGTAGCCAACGCCATCACCCTTATCATTATAAGATCCCACCGAAGTGAGCAGATAATCATACAGAGTTAGAGGTTCGAGGGATTTCTCCCCGAATCGAAACAACTATCTTAGGATAAGCGGCCCCTAGTCTAGCCTTAGGAGTCTCGGTCCTCTCTTCTTCGTCGATTTTCTTCTTCTCTTCGATCGTCTCTCTGTTGAGGTGGTTCTTCTATCGCAAGTGATAGTGCCGACTTAACGAGGTCTCGAACTACGAATTGAAGCTCGCACGGAAGCGGTTTGGATGCTTGTCTAAAATCTTTTCGAAGACCTTGTCCAAGCGGTAGTCCATCCATCGTCGGTCGTATAGGGATCTATCGGAATGATGGGATCGGTTGAGATAACATTGACGGAACCTCCTTTCTGGGGTTCCTTCATGTACTCCTTCAGGATCGTTATATTCCCTTTCCGAAGGTTGTCGTTGAGCCAACTTTTGAAGGTAATGCAATCTTATATCTTATGCCCAAGCATCCGGTTGTAGGGGCAAAAGTTGGGATCACCTTTCTTGTTGACTTCCTGCGGTCTTTTAGGCTACGGCGTTGGAAATGCGGAGTCTTCATCGGACTACGGAACATTTTCGGCACTTGCTTCATTCTTGATTGGATATTCCACTGCTCGAAGCTCCCTTAATGTACGTTGCGGACGAGGCGGTTGTTCATGCTGTGGAGATGACTAATAGGCGGGTCGGGGTTGCTGGTAGTTCTGTTGAGGTTCTTCGCGGCCGTTCGGACGATATTTGTATTGGTTGCTTGCCTTTGTCGACTGCTGCAACGATCCCAGATTTCTTTTCAAAAGTCTTCACATGCTTTTGCTTGTCCGTCTTGTCGGCGAAATTTAATTGCTTCGCCTCCTCTTGCAAGCTCCCGGCCTTGCTTAACAACTTCTCGAAGGTCTTAATAGTGAATCCTTTGAGGAGAAGTGCTATCGGGCCGTAAATGCTTTTAAGTAAGATGCCGACTGCATGTTGTTCTTGTAGTTGTGGTTCACACTTCATGCTTAAGTTCCTCCATCGAAGTATGTAATCCACCAAAGTTTCGTTCGGCTTTTGTTTCTCTACCACTAAATCACCTATAGTGATGTGGTGCTGAGCTCCGGCGAATCGCTTGATGAAGAGGTTTTCTAGTTCCGAGAACGTCTTCACTAAACCATTTGGTAATTCTGCGTCCCAATCAAAGGCGATCCCTAACAGGCTGCTGACGAACTGTCAGAAGAGTAATGCATAGCTCCCACCGGCATTGCAAAAACTGGCACGAAAGTGTGCAACATGCTGTCGGGGGTTTCCGGTTCCATTGAAGGTCTTGAACAGAGGTGGTACGAAGCCTTTTGGGTACTGGACAGCGTCGAATTCTTCCTGGTAAGGTCTACCCGTCAGAATGGATGTCCCGCTCTTTGATTGTGCTAAGGCTTCTCGCACCTGCTGTTCCACCAAGTTCTTGATATCCTTTTCAGGGATCATACTTTGTGTTGTATCCTTTTCGGTGATCATCCCCGTTGACGGATGTAATCTCCTTTCCTCCGTCTACGATGTGAATGACCTCCGGGGTGTCTCTCTTTGTGGTTGCACTTGACTGCGGAGAGTGGCTAGAGCTACTGACCATCTCTTCCATCCTTTTCGCCATTTGGGCGATCGTGTCGTCTTTCTCTTGAAGGCTGCCTTCTCATCACTTCCGGCTCCTCTCTTCTGCGCGGTGCAGGAGCACCTTGTGAAGCTGATGAAGCTCGTGTTTCGACCATATTGATTTCTGCATACTCATCGTCCATGAATTCTGAAGAATCAATCTGGTCTCCGAATTTCTCTTCTCTTTCTTTTGCTAATCGTCGGATATCAGTTCTCAACTTTTCCATGGCAACTTCTAGCGGGCTTTTCTGTGCGTCCTCGCGGTTGTCGTGCGATAGCTGCCGGGTCCCCTTCTCACGAGTCCCCTTTATCGCGAGTAGCACTTTCTTCGGATTCGAGTCTCCTGGCGAGACTTTCTTTCTCGAGTCTGTTGTTTCGATCTTAGCGCCCGGTAGTGGGACGCCATGCCATCCTTCTAGCGAGCGGAAGGTCTAGGACCGGATGGTACGTCGACCAAATCTCTGGAAGGTGGTATCCTCCCTAATCTGCAATCCCGAGACGACGACGAGTGGGACTAGCCTTCATTCTTTTACTTGGCTTTTCTGTCATGATGGCGGGTTCTACTCGGGGTCCAAGACGGGTTTTGATTGGCACCCGCCCCATCCTTCGTAGAATCTCCGATACGGGGCACTTTTCCTTTTTTGCTAACTTCTCTATCAAAGTTTGCAGTCGAGCAAACGGGGTAGTTCTAGTCCTTTTCTTGCGGCTATCGTTGTAATATGCGGGCTGAGGCAATGCGGCAGCAATCTTGCGAACATTTTTCTCGTCCTCTGCGGCGGAGAGGGGATGGAACCTGCTTCCTCCCAAAAGTGGTATGTATTCAGGCAGCGGTGTATATTCTGGCAGCGGTGTATATTCGAGCGAGTTCGGGATTTCTTCCGGGAAAGCAATTTCAGCAGCTCTGGCTTCTCTAGCGATCCTTCTACTTTTGTTTCTTCTTTGGGTCCTTGTCAGTGATGGAATTCTTGAGCTAGACCCGATTTCGAAAACAGAAGGTCTCACAGGAAGATCTGTACCCTCCACGGTAACAGGTTTACCATAATTCTGGATTTCTTTCCCTTTAATTTGGCAGAAGTCGAGGTAGGTGCGAAACAACTAGACCGGTGGGGGTAGTAAGGACGAGTCCTCTGCGGACGAGCGGTACTCCTCTCAGTCGGGATCTTTTGCAGGGGAGGAAACTCTTGAGTCGACCTAAGGTTGAACTCAATCAGCGGCTTCTTAGCTTCAGATACCTTGTTCGTCAGTGCAAAGAGGGAAACGTTGATGATCTTGACATTCGTGTTCTCGAACCCTTGTTCAAACCGGATGATCCCATTGTCGGGCAGCTCATCCTTATAAACAGCGAAGTCCGAGTCCATTGGTGAAGGAGAAAATCAGCTTCGGGGCTTCCATTTCTGCGGGGTAGATCCCGATTGTCGGTCCGAGTTATGCTTCTTCTCATCGGGACGAAAAGAAAGGAATCGAAAAGAGTCCGAACACATTCTTGTTCATGTATTTATAAGAAGGGGTTATTTATTAAAAGAGTTATTCATTAAAAGGGTTTGTTTATTTAGAACAGAATGTTCAAAGGTGTAGAGAAGGTAAGGAATCCGATTCGGAGTTGGAAAGGAAAAGAAGGTCTTATGCAAGACTTCTCGACTCGAAGGATCACTCCTAACTAACACCTATTGGGGGTCCACCCCACCTCAGAAATGAGGTAAAAGGATCTCGGAACCTCTCTGTTTAGGGGTGTCTAAACAGTGGCTCCTAAATCCGAAAGAATGTTGGCTATACTTGTTCATGGTAGAAATGAACATAGTACCCCAACGGAAAGAAGGGTAGTTTGATCCATTAGGGACATGGATGCACTACCGATTTTTGAAGGCAGAATTATCTGATTATAATGGAGAGAGGAATCGTCCCCAGCGGAGTTGCCAGAAGTTGTACGGCTTATTTTTATAGGTTGTGTGTTTTTATTTTGAAAAGGGGGTCGCCTAACAGAAGTTGTCGGCGAATTTTTAATTTAGTTTAAATAAATAATTTTGAAAAGTAGTATTTGATTTTGAAAATAATTTTAAATTTGAAAATTTTAAGATATGAAATCAAACGGATCTCACATCCCGAATAGTTTATATAAACGAGCACCGCATCACAACTTGTGTATCTATCTCGAAGAATAGACACGCCTGTTTGGTGATGGGGCTCGATTAAATAAACTAGAAGATTTGTGACATCCGTTTGGTACTGCGAACCAATTTTATAAGGCGACAAATTCCCACGCTTAATATGAAAGCATTAAACGAGGTTTATATTACTCAGGTTCTTTAAAATTCCCTATAAGGGCAAGCCCCTATAGTTAATTACATCTTAAGTGACGGGAATCACCTAAGAAAACTCTCGATAATAATCAATAATTCGCTCTCAAGAATTTCAAAGTTTAAGTTTTCGAGGATTGAATTTTGGAAATTTCAATAGGAAATGGATCAAATTTGGAACAATTTATTTTAGGAATTCAAAGGAAGAAAGGTAGGAGAAATTACGGATTCGAAGCAAACTTCGGTAATTTCCGACTATCCTATTGTTTGGCTTGAATTTAGGAAAGTCCCAATGTTTATTTAATGTTTTGATCTTGCCAATTTTAATTAATTAGGACTTATGTTCGTATGATAAAATCATACAAATAGCCTGGAAGATGTGAGGGTTTATGTCGTATCAGACGACTACCTCGGAATCCTAAGACCGGTTAGGGCTTAATTTACAAGGTAAATGCCTAACGAAGAGTTGAGGATTTATGTTGCACTAGGCAAACTACCTCGAAGTCCTATGGCTTTGTTATTTAATTCTAGGAAAGTTTTCTTTGAAGTAGACTCGGGTTTTCTTGATGACGATGGTCGTCTTGCCCACCATGCTCCGAGCTCCTTGTTGTTGTAGAGGTTTAGTTTTAGAAGTCATAAATCGGGAGATGAGAAAAGTGTTTTGGTTTAGAGAAAATCTTAATTTCCAAGTGTTTTTTACGTTTTAATTAAAACAAATCTTAAAGTTGATTATAACGACACCGGTTAAGATCCCACTGGTTCCATCCTTCGGCATCATTATTTTTATCGGATTCACTTAGTCCGGATGAATTTGCTAAACTCAACTAAATGAGTTCCACACTTTCATTTAGACCGTGGGAAATCCCATTAGCAACACGTAGGTTACATCATCCGAGGTATTCCCGATCATCCAACAGGACGTTTTAATTTAGTTGTAATTGTAGTTTTGTGTTACGTTTGTGATTAAATTTTGAGTTGTTTTATATTTTGAAATGTTGTGGCGATTGAATTTTATCCGGCAATGACTTTTAATTTAGTTTCGGTTTTAGGGACTATCCTAAAGGTGTGGGTTTTCATGCAACGATTGTTTATCATGCAAGAAAAGTAAGTGCAATGCAGTTAAATAAATTGCAATAATGTAAATTGCAAGAAAGTAAATTGCAATAAAATTAAAGCGTACCTGGAGGGTCTTCTCATCATCCCAAGCTACACTTAAAACACAATTAGAATATTTAAGCGAGTTCCTAGGTAAAGCTAAGGTAAGGGTTATGGTTTTCTACCAAGTTCCTAATCCTATAGCTAGTCATTTCCTATGACGTCTAGGTTCCTTGTGTTTTGGTTTGAAGACGATTTTCTTCATCAAAGAATAATTAAGTTCAATTGTTCTAATGAACATCCTATCATATTGAGAAAGTGTTTAAGAAGAATCTTAAACATCTTTTCAATATTACTAGAATTGTTTTAAGTCCAAATGAATTTAATTATACAAATGAATTAATCGTCCGGGAATTCAAGTTTTGTTGTTGTCTTGCTCAGTGAACTAGGACATTTGAATATTCTATAAGTGAAATAACATTTCATTTAATATTCTGTTTAGGAGTTATGATAACTAAAGCTTTCGAGGGTAAATTGATGTTCAAATGGTTTATGATTTAGTTTAACTTCAATTAATGGGTTTAAATTTGGAATAGTGTTCAAGTTATTTTAGATTTATTTTGAATTCTTTATGTCTTTGGTGATGTTATATTTAATTCAACTTAATTTAATTTAATTTAATTTAATTGAGTTTTAATTTAATTCAATTTAATTTAATTTAATTTGATTTGATGTTAAATTAAATTAATTTGATTTGATTTAATTTTAATTTAATTTGATTTAATTTAATTTAATTTAATTTAATTTAATTTAATTTAATTTTATTTAATTTTATTTTATTTAATTTAATTTAACTTAATTTAATTTGTTTTAATTTAATTTAATTTAATTTTTAATTTAATTCAACTTTTAATTTTAATTTAATTTAATTTAATTTAATTTTTAATTTAATTTTATTCTTAATTTTAATTGAAATTTTAAAAGGGTTTAATAATTTAATTTTAGTTTAATGATTAAGTCTTTTAATATTTTGAATTTGAGTTATCATTTTAATTAAGAATTGAATATTAATGAGATGATTAATTTAGGGATTTTTAAATTAAAGGATAAATCTCTTCCTAATAATATCCCTATTTTAATAATTCCAATTTTATTATTCTTCCAAATTTAATCAATTATTTAATTAAGGTTTAATTATTTTAAATTGTTTAATGGATTTCTACCCTTTAATTATTTAAATTTCAATCATCCAAATCAGATTAGGATCAAATATTTTACTTGTTAATTTTTATTAAACCTAAAGTTTTAATTAAGGGTTAAAATTTTAATTACCACTTTACCCTTTAAGCTTAATAATTTCATAACTCACTAAATTGAACTCAAATGAACTTGAAATTTTTATGTGACTTCACTCATATGTCAATAAAGACATGAGAGGAGAAAATGTGATTTTTCTGTATTTAATTTATTTATATAATTATTTTTGGTAGAAAATAGAGATTTCCAAGGAAAATTTAATAACATGACCAAGGGAAAGTTTCTGTCCTTAAGAAAATTAGGGGACATTCCTAATGACCAGAGGACCACTTGGACCAATTTTGGTGATTTTTTGAATTATATTATTTTTATTATAATTATTTTAAATTTTTGAGTGTTAATTAATTTAAAAATAAAATAAATGTTGAAAAATGAATTTTATATTTTTCAAAAATCTCTCTGATATCAAGGAAATCAGAGAATCCAATTTTGCAATTTTCTGATTTTTCTATGATTTATCATAATTATTTTAGTGAAAATGCTAGAAAATACATTTTTTTAATTTTAAAATTACCCTAGAGCTTTAAAATTTAATATCTCACTAAATAGACCTAAGAAAAATATGGGGTTTGTTCCTAAGTGATTAAAATTCAAAATGTGACATTTTGGTGAATTTTATTATTTTTGTGATTTTTATTATTTTTTAATTATTGAAAATATTAAAATAATATTAAAAATCAACTTTTTTAGAAAATTAAAATTTTAATTTTCTTAAATTCCCCTAACATCAGAGAGGCTCCAAAACCAATTTGGTGAATTTTTGAAAGACATTTTGAAAGTTATGAATTTTTAAAGTTTAAAATGGTTAAATGGCTTAATCAACCCAATTAGTAGGGCTAACCAAGTCCAATTGACCTCAAATTTTTATGGTGGGTTCCTCTGATCCTAAAGGTCTATGGAGAATTGATTTTAGGTCAATTTGATGTATGTTTAGCTCTAATTAATTAGAGATCAATTTTGGGTGTTTAAGCCAATTAGGGTTGTTTTAAATGAACTAACTCAAAACCTATTTTTCCTAAGGTCCTCTGGTCATAAGGAACATCACCAAATTTTTCTAGAATTTATTTCACAACATGCTATTTATTGGAATTAAAATACTCAAAACGAGTAACATGAATTTGAGAAATCAATAACTTTTCATAGGGATGGCCTCGACTTTGGAAAATTCAGGGAATGTTCCCAAATTCAGAGGCTTCAAAAGCCCTATGGTCTCATGCCATGGTGAATTGTATACATGCATGGAGAATTAAAAATATGCAGAGAGTAAATAAATTATTAAAAATAAAATACTTGATAAAATTAAATGATTTCTTTTCCACATTATTCTCCTCTGTTCACTGAGCAAGAGGGTATTTTTATTTTATTTTTATGATTTTCCTACACAAAGTTATGAATTTTTGAAGTTTAGGGAATTAAATAAATAGAAAATACCCCTAATTTTCTATTTATCCACGCGGCGTCGCGTCATCCTCGGCATCTCCGAACGCACACGCGTCGCGCTCCCATTCGACGCCGCCGCTTGAGTCAGCAGCCTGGGTCCCGCGGTTCTCGTACCATCTCCTGGTCCGACGCCATCTGAGCCGTCCGTCCGCGCGTGTATTGAATGTACGGCATCCGTTCATCGTCCCCGAGCGTCCTCACCCGAGAGCCGTCCACACTAAATCCCTAAGATCTCACTCGATACTCAATGGATTTTCATGTTCTTATGCTTCTATGGATTCGTCTTGAGAAGACGAACACATCCATACGGTTTATGTGGGATGAAATTTACGCAATAGAAATGGAGAATGTTCGGAAGATCGGGAAGAAGAGTGAGGCCATACCTTTGCTCGGAGAAGTGTGGCTTCGATCCGAGGGTTGTTGCACCTTCGATTGGATCCCGGCAAGCTCCGGATGAAGTCTCTCGGTGCAGTGAATTGCTCAGGTAGGATTTCGACCAAGCCCGATCACAAAGCTTGGAGGCTGGAGCAACCGGGTGGCTCGGAGATGGGGCTTTTGCTGGTGGACACCTTCCCTCGGTACGAGTGAAGGCGTAGAACCAATCAATTTGGGGATTGGCTCACCGTGGAGAAGTGTCCTGGTTTTGGGCTTGGATTTCGACTACGAAATTGAGCTCACAGAGAAGAAATGGCAGGGGGATTTCAAGTGCTCTGTGTATGGAGAGTAGTCTGGAACAATTTTGGCAGAGTTTCCTTAAGGTATTGTTTTCAGCACCTCTCATGGCCGAGAGGGGTGGTGTTTAAATAGGAGAGGGTGGAGGGCCTCCCAGGGAGAGTTAGGGCTTGGGATCAGCTGCTCTTGGCAAGAGAAGAACAGCTACTGATGGCCGCTGGGGATGGGGTAGCTCGGCGAGGAGAATTCCAAAGTTGGCTCACATGTGAGCTCTCGGCCATGGTGTTTTCCGGCGGCTCGGTGGTGGCCGGCCGAGCATGGGTCACCCTCGAGGTCGGGTGGGTCGGGGGTTGAATTTGGTGAATTCAATTGGAGTTTGACATGTGTAAAAAGCTTGATTAAAATGGAATGGGGGAGAGTGTATTTTGAGCTCATTTTGGTCAACTCATGCAAATGGGTTTGGTTCACCCTCCCATGACTCGGTGTGGGCTGAGGGAAAGTCATTTGGTTCAGCTTGATTGGAGTGGTGAAGTCTCCATCCATGGTGAGGTGGCTAAGCATGGTTTAGAGTGTGACATGAATATGGTTAAAAGGGCTTAATGAAGGATTAGGAAAGAATCCCCTCTTCTTGCCATTAATGGCTTGGTGAGGTGGAAAGTGGTCTCCATGGCTTCCATGTGGCTTGTACATGGCTCAATGGCTCACATTTAGCTTGGAAAAAGTTTGGTCAATTTCATAAAAATGGGTTTTAAGAATTTTGGATATTTTGGTGAAAAATTGGATGAAGCTTCATTTAGAATTATTTGATCATTGGTTTATGAATTAGGAATGATTTTAATTGAAGGGATGATGTAGAGAAATATCATGTGGGCTTTGGGACCAATTTTGGGCCTTTGGATGTGGTGAAGGATGGGCTTTTAAAATGGTTTAAGGAATGGGCCTTTTGAATTTTAAAATGGATTTTGGGATGAAATTTTGGTAAAGGCTTGGGCCAAATAATTGTTGGGTTTAGCTCATGGATGTTTCATGAGTGACTTGAAGCAAATTGGGGGTGATTTGGGTTTGGATTGGGTTGAATTTGGGTTTTTTTGGTGAATGAGCCAATATAAGTTAAATTGGGCTAGCTTGGGCCAATGTTAGGCTAGGGTTGAAATTGATGTAAAATTATTGTTGAGAAATTTTTATGGGAGTGTTTCAAAGAGGTTTTGACTTTGGTTGGGCTTTGATTTTGGGGTTTGGGCTCATTTGGGTTAGGTTTGGGTTTAGGTCAAAATTGGGCCTTTTAGCTTTGGGTTGAATTTGAATGGGGTTTGGGTCTAAATTTTGGGCAAATCATGTTAGTTTTTTTCTTGTGGGGATGCTAAGGAAGATTTATAAAAGATTTGGGGTTAATTGGAGTTGAATTGGGTGAGTTTGGGTTAGGTTTGGGTCATGGGTCCAAATTGGGCTTTAAGGCCAAAAGTGAAATTGGATCCAAATGTCAATCAAATTGGACTTGGATTTGGTCTAGATTGGTGTTGGGAATGTTGATTTGAAGTTTAGAATTGAATTGAACCAGAATTTGGGTCAATTGAATAGGTTTGGTTTGACATTGGGTTCACTTTGGGTTAAAATTGGTCAAATTGGGGGTTTTGATAAAAGTGGGGTAAATTGACAAAATTGGCCAATGGTGTAGTTGAACAAAATGAAATTAGGAATATTTGGGATTTTCCGGAATTTTCTGGGAATTTTCTGAATTTTTAAATTTTTGGGTCAAGAGGGGTATTTTGGGTATTTGGAGGGTATTGGGGGGTATTTTGGGTATTTGGAGGGTATTGGGAGGTATTTTTGGAATTTTTGATATTTTTGGGTATGGATGATCAATTTGAGTGATGTGGAAATTTTTGGGATTGATTTTGGGGAATTTTGGGTAATTTAGGTGATTTTGAAAAATTTAGGTAATTTTCAAGGGCTTTGGGTAGGTTAGGCGGGTGTTGGGTCCCGGGGGTCAAAAATTGAAAATTTGAAAAATTGAAAATTGGGTAAACTTGAGTGGAATGAAATCATTTTGGTTGAGCCATGAAGCCACATCAAGCCCACATGAGCCATGAAGCCACATCAAGCCCACATGAGCCATGAAGGGACTCATTTGAGGCATTCATTATGTTGTTCCTAACCCTCTTAGCCAAGGGCTCAGGGGTTAAGGACCATCCATGTGAATCACCTACATGAGTCAGGAGGTCAAGTTGGGTATGGGTGTGGTTTTAGGAGGTGTGTGGGAGTGTAGTGTATGTGTAAGTGTATGTGTAAGTCGGCCCTTCACTGGACCGTGCCACCCGAGGCGGTCCTAAGGCCAAAGAGTCCTATAGGAACCCATCCTTTAAACTTCCATATTTGATTTCAACCCTCTAGGTGATTAGGGGTCTATAGTCGAGTTTGTGGAGTTTGCGGGGAGTTAAGAAGTGGTTTGAATTTCTAAAAGGTGGGTCCCAATTCTAGTCCTCTAAGATAGTCAAAGGAAAAGCCTAAGGCTAGATCCTAAGTACTAAAGAGAAGAAGAGAAGACCTCATCAAAAATGAGGTCAACATAGCCACTCTTTTAGAATTTTCCCTTTCTGAGGGTCATTGAAAATTTTTAGTAGTCATTTCTTTAATTAAGACATAAGCTTCATCAAATCATTTTGCCATTAAATATCCTCCAGTAGCAACATTAATTATAAATCTAAGGGAACCTATTAATTCATTATGAAATGTTTGAATAACCAGTCCAGTAAAGCATGATGTGAACACTTTCTAAGGAGTTTCTTAAATTGTTCTCAGGCTTCTTAAATTGACTCCCCCTCATATGCGAGTAAAAGAAGTTATGTCATTTCTATGTTTTGTAGTTTTTGAAGGAGGAAAATATTTATCCAAGAATTTATGTTCCATATCTCCCTAAGTTTTAATAGATCTAGTTGCTAATTAATTTAACCACATTTTAGCTTCATCTTTTAAGAAAAAGAAAATAGACTAAGTCTAATAGCATCATCCAATGCACCTTAGCAAGATGTAAATTTGGATCCCTAGTTGGCGTTTCCATAAATTGATTATTTTGCATCATTTGTATTATTGCAGGTTTAAGTTCAAATGAATTAGCCGCTACAACAGAAATTTGAATACATAAGTGAATTTTATTTGATGCAGGGTTGGCATAATTCCTTAAGGTCTTTAGAAATTTTGATGCTCATTTTCATTAGTTGAAATTTCAATGTTATTATGAGGTATATTTTCCATTTCTTGAGAATGATGAAGTTATTTTCGCTTTCTAACTCATCATATACTTCGTTCAAATTTTGAATCGTAAGGCAATAATCCTTCAGATTCAGAGCTACGCATATAAAGTTATAATTTCAAAAAATTAAATTTAGAATATTTAAAATTTTAATTTTTAGTTTTTAAGTTTATTTATATATGTATATATATATATATTATTTTATTTAAGGCTTTTTTAATTTTTTTAAGAAAATTTATATTTTTCAGATTTTTAAATAAATAATTTTCAATTAATTCCTATTTAAAGTCCTCCGGCAACGGTGCCAAATAACTTGACCTAACTCGCAATTACGCAGATATTTAATTTCCTTAATATGCCAAAACTTGACCCAAATTATATTAAACGGCTAGTGAGAATGAATGTAAAATAATCATATTTAAGGATTTAGTTTTCTCACTAGGGGTATTACACAAGTATACGTACTGTTTCAAATAATATATAATTTTCTACAAAAATCTCAGTATCGATCCCACGAGGAATAATTAAGAAACAAAAGAAGTTTAATTCTAAAAAATTGAAAATATAAAGAAGTTTAATTTTAAAATATCAAAAAAATATTAAAGGTGAAATCAAGTTTACTAATTTCTATAAATGTAAGAAAAAGCAAATGTTGTGATTTAAGAAATGTAAATAAATAAACTTACTCCTTACAAATAATTCATAATAAGTAGAGGATTTCAAATGTTTAGAACTTACAATGTGGTATTGTGATAAAAAGGAGCGTACATATTCATTACTCTCTGTCAAGTGTATAAAGAACATTGGTTAATCTAAAGGTGGTTGCCAGCATGTATAGTAGTCTTTGGGTAGGTTCTAGTCTCTCACTCTTAGATTATCCACTGTGCCCTCTCTATAAGACCTACCAATGACCCTTTTCAAAAGTTTAGACCATTTTGATAAAGAATCTAGCCTCTCACTCTAGAAGCACAAATTCTATGCCCATTAAATTTTATCTCCTTATTTATTTGCACTCCCCCTCATACGATCACCACTGCTCTTTCCAATGTGAAATGTGAAACTTACTGGTTAGAAAATCTTATCCCTTTTGGGTCTATAGTTTTTTTCCAGAAATTTTAACAATACATGTGGCCAATTTGTAAAGTAAATGAAAATTTGGTAAAAATAACATCACAATTTCTAAGAATAAAAGAAAAATTTCTAAACAAAATCTAAACCTTTTACCTTATTACTTCATATTGTAAGGAGAAAGAAAAAGAAAACTACTTAGAAAGCATTGGAATAACAAAAAAATGTATACTTATAAAACTTAAATCTAAAGTACAAGACCTAAGAAAAAGGTTAAATATAGTTATCGTGAATGTTTCCCAAGGAAATCCTTTGAAGTTCTGAAACTTTTCTGACTCCCATGAACTCATACTGGACTCCAAACTTTAGAAATTACAAAGACTATCAAAGAACTCTCTACACACTTACACCCTTTAAACTATATGTGAAATTACTATAAAATGACTCTAAAATGACTCTCTAGGTTGTAGAATTAATCCTTATGTATAAAGCTTAAAAAATGACCAAGGGTTGCTTAAGACACCTCTTCAAAATTTGGCCTCATTCATTTAATCTTCTAGAAGATAATTGTCACGCCTAGGTACCAGATTCTGGCGCTTAGGCGCCAACCAGTTTCTCATGTGGTGCCTAGGCGCCAGAATGGCTGGTTTGTAATTTTCTTCCTGTAAGCTCATTTTTGCTTCATCTTGATGTATTATTGCTCTTTTTTCATTCTTAAACTCTTTTTTTTATACCTGCAACCAAAAACATTAAAATACCTTTCTTTAAAGCATAATATCCTTAGAAATTAAGCATGAATTGTATAATAAAATATAATTTTAAAGTGGATCAATTTATCTTCCTTGTGGATTTTTTTTGTGCACGATGTGGAATAAGATAAAGAAATTCGTATTATTTTAGGGAGACATTCTCTTGCTACCAGACATGATCTGATTAATATGCGGAAAGGGGAGTTAATAATTAGAGTGAATGATTAGGAAGTAACATTTAATGTATTAAATCAATGAGGTATCCTGCCAAAGAAAAATATTATAGGATGGATATTCTTGATTATATGATAGCCAAACATTATCAAGGAAAATGTGAAGTCATTTATGAGCAGAAATTTGAGGTGTTATTAAATTAAGAAGAAATAAGAAATGAAATTGAAAGTGAATTTGAAGAAAAATCCTTAGAAATAAATGTTGAGGAAGCTAATTATGTTCAAGAAAAAATTGAGATTTTAGAATACTACTGAAAATAGTAAATCTCTAATTCCTTCAATTGAAAAACCTCCTGAACATGAATTGAATGTACTTCCTTCATAAAAAGGTGAGCCGAGTTTGATCCTTAGCAATGGTGCCAAAATCTTGACCCAACCCACAATTACGCAACTATTTAATTCCCTTAATATGCCAAAACTGGATCCAAATAATATTAAGCGGCTAGTGAGAATGAATATAAAATAACCAAATTTAAAGAATTAGTTTTCTCACTAGGAGTACTACACAAGTATATATATTGTTTCAAGTAATATAAGATTTTCTATAAAAAGCCCAGTATAGATCCCACGAGGAAAGTCAAGAACCAAAAGAAATTTAATTCTAAAAATACCGAACATATAAAGAAGTTTAATTTTAAAATAGCAAAAAAAATTAAAGGTGAAATCAAGTTTCCTAGTTTCTATAAATGCAAGAAAAGTGATTTAAGCAATATAAATAAAGAAACTTTCTCCTTACAAATAATTTATAATAAGTAAAGGATTTCAAATGTTTAGAACTTAAAATGTGGTATTGTGACAAATAAGAGCATACATATTCTTTACCCTCTGTCAAGTGTATAAAGAACATTGGCTAATCTAAAGGTTGTTGCCGGCATGTATAGTAGTGTTCGGTAGGTTCTAGTCTCACACACTTAAATTACCCATTGTGCTCTCTCTATTGGACTTACTAGTGGCTTTTTTTAAAACTTTAGACCAAATTGATAAATAATTTAGCTCGTCACTCTAAAACCATCAATTCTACACCCATAAAATCTTATCTTCCTATTTATTTGCACTCCCCCCTTGGACGATCGCCACTGCTCTTTCCAAAGTAAAATGTGATAGTTACTAGTTAAGAAATCTTAGCCCTTTCAGGTCTATAGGTTTTCTCCACAAATTTTAATAATACAAGTGGCCAATTTACAAATTAAATGAACATCTAGTAAAAATATGATCACAATTTCTAGGAATAAAAGAAAAGTTCTAAATAAAATCTAAAACTTTTACTTAATTACTTCATACAGTAAGGAGAAAGAAAAGAAAACTACTAAGAAAGCATTGGAATAACAAAACAAAACATATTTATAAAACTCAAATCCAAAGTACAAGACTTAAGAACAAAGTTACAAATACTTATCTGGAATGTTTCCCAAGGTAATTCTTTGATGTTCTCTTACTTTTCTGAATCCCACGAACACTTACAAGACTCAAAACTTCAGAAATTAGAAAGACTCTCAAAGAAATCTCTACACACTTACACCCTTGGGACTATATGTGAAATTACTATAAAATGACTCTAAGACAACTCCTCTAGGTTATAAAATTAATCTCTATGTGTAAAGCTTCAAAAATGACCACGGGTTGCTTCAGGCACCTCTTTAAAATTCGTCCTCATTCATTTATTCTTCTAGAAGATAACTATCGCGCATAGGCACCGAATTCTGGTGCCTAGGAGCCAGCCAGTTTCTCATGTGGCGCCTAGGCGCTGGAATGACTGATCTGCAATTTTCTTCCTTTAAGCTCATTTTCCCCCATTTTGATGTATTTTTTCTCTTTTTCATTCATAAACTCTTTTTATTATACCTGCAACCAGAAACATAAAAGTACCTTTCATAAAGCATAATATTCTTAAAAATTAAGCATAAATTGTACATAAAAATAAGTAATTTTAAAGTAGATCAAATATTATGTTGGTAGTTTTGTAGATTTATATATGAATTGAATCATCAATGTTGAGTTTAATTTGTAGGTTAGACCTAAGAAAGTTTGTTTAAGTCTAATGTTAATTACACTTAGGGTTTAGGTCCAATATAGGTTAGATATAAGAATGTTTAATTAAGTCTAATGTAAGTTAGACTTAGGATTTAGGTCCGATGTAGGTTGGACCTAAAGAAGTCTAATGTAAGTTAGACGTAGGATTTAGGTCCGATGTAGGTTAGACCTAAGGAAGTTTGGTTAAGCTTAATGTAATTTAAACTTAGATTTAGGTTTGATGTAGGTTGGACCTAAGGAACTTTATGATTTAGTTGAACGTAAGATTTAGTTAATTAGATTCAATTTGGATTGAATCTAAAGCTTAGGTTGACTTAGGTTCAATTTAGGTTGAACATAAGGTTTTTCTTAGCTTATGTTCAATTTGAGTTGAACCTAAGGATTAGGTTGACTTAGGTTCAATTTAAGTTGAACCTAAGACTTAAGTTGATTTAGGTTAAATTTGAATCACTTATGTTCAATTTGGGTTTAACCTAAGATTTAAGTTTGTTTAGGTTCGATTTGGGTTGAACCAAAGGTTCTGGTTGATTTAGGTTCAATTTGGATTGAATCTAAGGTTTTTATTAACTTACGTTCAGTTTGGTTGACCTAAGGATTATATTGACATAGGTTTAATTTGAGTTAAACCTAAGGCTTAGGGTAATCTTGGTTCAATTTGGGTTGAACTTAAGGTTTATTTTGACTTAGGTTAAATTCAACTTGGTCCTATGGTTTAAGTCGATTTAGGTTCAATTTGGGTTGAACCTAAGGTTTAGGTTGAAGCTTAAAGTTGAGGATTAAGTTTAAAGATTAACGTTAAGCCTAATTTGGCTAAGGCTTAAAGATTTGATTAAGTATAACTAGGGTTAAACTTAATTAGGATTTAAGGTTAATTAAGCCTGATATAAGGCTTAAGAGTTTTATTAGGTCTAATTAACGTTAGACTTTAAAGTTTCCTTAAGCCTAGTGTAAGTTAAGACTTAAGGGTTTAATTATGTCTAATTAAAATTTGAACTAATTAAGGTTTAAGGGTTAATTAAGCATGATGTAAGTAAGGCTTAAAAGGTTTAATTAGGTCTAATTTGGGATATACCTAATTATGGTTTAGAGTTTACTTATGCCTAACATAAGTGCATCTTAAGGGTTTAATTAGGTCTAATTAGGGTTAGAATTAATTAGGAATTTTGGTTATTTAAGTCTAATTTAAGTAAGACTAAAGGAGTTAGATTTGGTCTAATGGGGTTTAAACCTAAGGGTTAAAGATATACTTAAGCCTAATTTAAGTACGACTTAAGATGTTATATATATAAGGTATAAGGTCTAATGTGGTATAGACCTAATCAGGGTTTAAGATATACTTAAGCCTAATTTAAGTAAAACATAAGGTTTTAATTAGGTCTAACTAGAATTAGACCTAATTAAGTTTTAAGAGTTAATTAAGCGTAATGTATGTAAGGCTTAATAGCTCTAATTAGGTCTAATTAGGGTTAGACCTAATTATGGTTTAAAGTTTACTTAAATCTAATATAAGTAGGGCTTAAGGGTTAAATTATGTCTAATTAGGATTAGACCAAATTAATATTTTTAGTTACTTAAGTATAATTTAAGTAAGACTTAAGGAGTAAGATTAGGTCTAACAAGGTTTAGACCAATTTAGAGTTTAAGATATACTTGAGCCTAACTTAAGTATGGCTTTTGGGGGTTAGATTAGGTATAATGGGGTTTAGGCCTAATTAGGGTTTAAGAGATACTTAAGCCTATTTTAAGTAAGGCTTAAGGGTTTAATTAGGACTAATTAGGATTAGACCTAATTAAGGCTTAAGGTTTAATTAAGCCTAATGTATGTAAGGCTTAGGTTTAATTAGGTCTAATTAGGGTTTGACTATTTATGGTTTAATGCTTACTTAAGCTTGATGTAAGTAAGGCTTAAGAGTTAATTAGGTCTAATTAGGGTTAGACTTAATTAGGATTTTTGGTTAGTTAAGTCTAATTTAAGTAAAACTTAAGGAGTTAGATTAGGTCTAATGAGATTTAGACCTAATGAGGGTTCAAGACATACTTAAACCTAATTTAAGTAAGGCTCAAGAAGTTAGTCTAGTGTGGTTTAAAGCTAATCAGAGTTTAATATATACTTAAGCCTAATATAAGTAAGGCTTAAGAGTTCGATCAGGTCTAATTAGGGTTAGACCTAATAAGGGTTGCAAAGTCACATAAGCCTAATGCAAGTAAGGCTTAAGGGATTGATTAGGACAAATTAGGGTTAGAACTAAACGTTAGGATTAGATTAATCCTAATAATTACTTTTTACCCTTTGAAGTAAAGAATTAAAAGTGATAAACCAAACTTGGAATTTTTAGGCTAAAGGTAAATTATAAAAGTTTACAATCTTACCTTAAATGTCTAAATTTTCAATTTAGGCTTCTTAAAGGTTAGAAACTTTTATTTTAGAGTTTCATCATTACCCTAAAATTTCTAACCAATTTTCAATTTTATTTTCAATTTTCTGACTTTTCATAATTATTTTTGAAAATAATTACAAAATTTAATGAAAATTAGTGAATTTTAATCTATGAATTTTTCCTAACCTTAGAAAAATCACGAAATGTTTTCAAGGATAAAAAGGTTAAGCTCTGTACATTTTATAATTTATGGACTTATAATTAATTTTTAATAATTAAAACACTCCAGAGAGTAATTAATTAATTAACAATTAAATATAATTTATTAATTCTCAATTTTATTTTTGTTTCTTTCTCCTTGCTTTGTTGAGTTCAAGGGTATTTTTGATTATTTTTTATGATTTTTTTTGCAAAGTTATGTTTTTTGAAGTTTATTAAGATTTTTTGAAATTAATTAACTAAAAAAAAATATTAATCGCTTACTTATCCTACACGGCACCGGCTAAAACATCAGAGTCGTCGAAGCATCACATAGTGGGTTTTGGTTCGTGAGGCCTTACGCGTGGCAGGTGAGGTGGCCTGTGCTTTGGTTCATTTCATTTGGATGGACTGATGGTCCATCTCAATCGAGGTCGTCCATTTATGATACATGGAAATGGACAACATAAGTTTATCGTCCTCACAGGATGATTAACCGAGAATGATTTGTGTATAAGCAGCTAGATCTCGCTTGATTAATAACGGAATTTCACAAAATTTATTCCTAAAGCTTCGTCGATGGAAGATGAACATATCCATACAATTATGTAGCAATGGCGTAATGGTTTTCTTCACAATATTTCAAACCCGAGTACATTTTTAGGGGTTAGGGCGCATACCTAGTCTCAAGAGTGAGGTTTCAATTTAGCTTGATAGAAGCAATCACCTGGTCCTTGCGAAGCTTTTCTCTAGTCCAATTTGAAGTGAGATCGGGATGTGGGTCTCACAGTTTCAGGTTTGAATGGGTTACAGCGTGTGGTAGAGGCCAATTTTAATTTTGATTCTTCTTCGTGAGGCTTAGAGAAGCTTTTTGGATGTTTAGGTGAAGAGTTCAGGGAGGTTTATCTCAATCCAAAAAAACTCTCCTGGTTTTGAGGTCTAAAATTAGGGCTTTCTACAGAGTTTCAGAGGCTGAAACTATGAGGAATTGGTTGCTTAGGGGATTGGGAAGGTTTTCTTTGTTGAAGGAAACATGATTTGGGGTCTTTATCTATGGTTCATCTCCCCTTGGAAGCTCTCCGGTATGTTTTATAGTCATGAAAGGCCACGAGTGAGCTTTAGCTTGATTGGAGAAGGTGGGAGGTAGTTCACGGAAGCTTAGAGAACTCAAAGAGATCAAATTTCGGTCGAAAGTGATCCAAGATAGCTTTCTTATGGTGTGCTTATCATTAGCTCCTATGTTGAAGAGAATGGCTAAGGCATGGCTTTTCTTCTATTGGAGGGGTGTTGAGGTGGATAAAATAGCTTGGCAATGAGCTAGCTCGGCTAGTCCACCTAGGTTTAAAGGATGTGATGTAGAATTTGATTAAGGTGCCATATACCCTCCCCATCATGATAACTTTTGAACTTTGGTCAAAAATAGTGGATCCTTAGGTGGCCTGAAATGTATCATGTGTTTCCCATGTCATGATGGGTCTTGTAGGGTCATAGATGACCCAATAACAATAAGCTAAGGGTTGGATTTGTGTTTGGATGTCATGCACGCATTTGGGTTGCCATGAGATTGTGCTTTGATGAATGGTCTTAAGGTTCAAATTTAAGCTTAATATGTCTTATTTTCATATTTCTTTAATTAATTAAGTAATTAATTAACTTAATAAAATGAAAGTTGGCCATAAGATCATGGGTTGACCAAGAAGATGTAGGTTGACTAATTGACCAGTGCTGACCAATTGAGTTCTAGGGTTGACCAGTTGAAGTATAGAATGATCATTGGTCTCATGGATTGACCAAGATGACTCATTTGACCTTATGTTAATGGGTTGGCTATAAGGTCATTGAATTTGATGATATGGTTAAGTGTTGACCATATTGACCATGGGATTGACCATGATGGTCAGGTTGACCATATGATGATGTTTTGACCATATGGTGGTTTAGTCAACTATAAGGTCAATATCACAACCATATGGTCCAGGATTGAACAATTGGTCAATGAGATGTCCATTGAGTCCAGAGTTGACCAAATGATCAATGGGTGAACATTGGGTCCAAATTAAAATTGTTTAAGGTTTCATTTCATTTCGATATCAAAAAAGGGATGCATTAGGGTTTGATCAAATTTTTAGGGCTTGAGGACCCTTAATGGTTTCAAGGAGTTAATCTTGATAGACTTTCTCTCCAAGATGGATCTAATGATTATGATGATCATTGGACTTGTAAAGGGGTCCATAGGATTCTGAGTTGATTTTGGTAGTTCAGAATATGTCCTGATTATGATTACCAGTTTAGAACAGATCCTCACAAAAATTTGGTCTGCAAATGAGTCTCAGATATGTGTGGAATATTGAATAAGTATGCGACACATATTGGCGTTATCCGAAATAGCCAACATAACCCTTGAAAATATCAGTATTTTGTGGAATTTAAATTAGAGTGTAATTGTTTTGTGTCAACAATTTTAACATTTAACTTTACAAATTTGCTGAGGAAACGAGTGTCATGACTCATAGAGAAGTTATTCGGATGGGATGAAAATAAGTAAGCTATAGGAAAGTCGTGACTTCGTGTCAGGAAGCTTTTATATCCAATAACGGGAGAGAGTAGATGTCATATTACATTGAAGGAGGTCTTATGCTACCTCTCAAAAGATGTCGAATGTCAGTTTTGGAAATGAATGCTAGGAGACTTATGTCCTATCCCGAAAGAAATGCTAAAGGAAAGTCATAACTCTGTGTCAGGAAGGTCTTATATTCAGTAGATATAAAGGATAGTGCATAGCACATTAAGGGGATTAGATTATAAATTTATATGTCGAAAAGTAATTATTATGTTGTTTCACAAAAAAAAATTATCTTAATTCATGTTATTCTTTTTTTAGTGATGGGTATTCATTTTGCCATTTATGGACCCACATGAGTATTGTTAATAGTTGGGAGTTTTTGTAATAAAGCTAGAGTTCCATATCATTACAAAAGATAATATAAATTGACAAGAATGTCAAAAAAGAGGTCAACAGTAAATCATATGTCATAAGCAAAATGTCAAATACAAGATGTCAGCATAATGTCATAAAAAATCTGTCTTATCATCTTCTGTCATTTTAGCAACCTTGGATACTGCTAAACCTACCATTAATATCTTGCACTTTGAGATATTATCAAAAATAGGGTTCATCAAGTATAACCTAGGTGCTTGGATATTCAAGGGGTCATGGTAGTTATAGAGGTCGCAGTCCCTCAAGCTCTGGTATAGTTTAATCGATGGGGCGCTTCTCAGGATGCAACCTTCATAGTGTTGTCGAGATTTCGTTGTCTGCCTATTTCCGATATACAATGCTTAGCCACATCAACTCCATTTCCCCGTAGGATTAGTACTGATCCGCGCAGGAGGGAAATTTATTAAGAACCACAGAATTCCCCAAGTTATATAATCTGGATTTCTCTTCCAAACATTATGGCACATTTGATCAATAAAGAGATTGTGCACAAAGGCCTTTCAAAGTCATGATTCTAATGACCCATGTTTGGTTAAGAGGAGAGAAAAACACAAGCTATCGAGGTAGTTAATGATCGACCATCTCAACATGAGAATTAAAATAAAATTATAAATAGAAATTTGATAGTCGCCACCATATCCAAAAGTTTATTCGAATATATCCTACACATTTCGCATACAAAGATATACAATAAGGCAACATTAAAGACAGTGTTGAGACCTTTTCAGAAGACACTACACTTATATAGGTAATCTAGGGCCATCAAATAAGATTTATTAGGACAAAAGATGAACATCATCAAGAACAACTTACTAGAAGAACGATTGCCATGATAGAAAAAAAATAAATTGAAAAGAAAAATTAAAAGAAAAAAAAAAGGCTTGGTAGTTGGATCATGAAATATACCTGAACACACCCCTAATAAATAGTTGTGTAAAGAGAGAAGACTCAAAATAAAAAAAAGAAACCAAGATGTAATAACCCCAAAAAATAAATAAAAGAAAGTAAAAGAGTATGAATTTTTATTTCTGCCGTGATGATTCATCCAATCATCATCATGACTGGGTTCTTCATAAGTATCAAACATTTTATTTGAATCGGAAGGGATGAGTTGAGGAGCGATCGAAAAACAGACATAGAGAAGGAAGGAGAGAAAGAGATCAAGATTAGGAGAAGAAGGATAAGTTGTGTGGTTATCTTTCCAGAGATCTGATTCCATTTGGAATGTCGAGGGCTCCAGAGTGAAGAGGAGAAACATAGCTGGCAAAAGTCTAGGGCAAGTATTTGTGCTTTCGACAGAGTGACTATGTTGATAACAAGTGCAAGAAGAAAGAATTGAGTGATCCCTGTGTTTGATTTTGTGCATATGAATGCACCAGCAAGCTCAAGCCGACGAAGGGGGAAAAGACGTGCTCGGGACCAGAGCCAAAGACTTGCAAACATCATCGTCTTAACCTAGAGTACACAGCATGCAATCCCTGTGTTTTATTTTTAAGAATAACCAAGTCTTTGGCTCTGGCTCTAGAGTACACGACATGCAGTCCTTGTGTGAAGGAGGAGGCGAGAGGTTCCACATCAAACGGGAGAAGAGGAATGAAGGTTTGAATAGTGAGTTTAGATTTAATTATTATAATGTTTTTTTAAGTGATATGATTGATTAAAATCTTGGATAATAAAATTTATATGTAAACTATTATTTTAAAAGATTCCTAAATTAGAATAAATTTAGAAATAGTATATTAATAAAATCTATAACTAGTGAGAAAGTATACAATAATAAAAATAATAATAGTAACTGAAAAATAGATTATATGACTTAAAATAAAAAGGATGGTGTGTATATATATTAAAAATTGATACGCTATTAATTGTTTAGATAGATTTTATACTACAACACTAAAATCAAAATTATTTATATGCTCTCTAAATTCATTTGATCATATTGAATTGTATTTCACTGATAATTTATATATATATCCATCAAATGCATAATTCAAGATACAATATTATGTATTGAATATTTGAAAAAAAAAAGAATATATTTACTATTTTGATTGCTTACACATACATACTTGGGTATGATTGATTTCACTCCTTTATGGTACTGGTGAGAGAGCGCTAAGGTACATGTGCACGTAAATGAAAAATGTTATTGATATTGATGTGTCTTTATTGGCAAAATTTTAGATGATACTCCTGTAACAGTTGTATAAATATAAAATAATATAGACAAGTTACTGCTATAATAAAATACATTGAATGTTATGAAATATCGTGATCAATAATATTTATAAATTGCCAAATGTCTTTCTATTGATCTATTAAATGTTTAATTAACATGCATGTTAACTCATTTTTATTATATTACTGCAGTTTAGAAGAATGTAAACTCGATGAAATTTTGAGTTTACTATTGTTTTAAATTAACCATAAAGGTTTAATCATTTCTTGAAAGATAAAAAATAGAAGAAAAAATATTTACAGAAGCTGCAGACAACTAAAAATGAGGTAAAATTAACTATATTACTTTAATTTACTTTTATAGTAGCTCTTTCATTATTAAAATGTTATTTATAGAAAATGAATATAGAAGAATGTAATTTCCACCGTCTGAGCTTCTACTCCCATATTGGTTAATTTCAACTCCCGAATTGGGTCGTTACTCAAGACAAAGAGAAGAAATTTCTTGTGATTTTAGGGAAAGCACTTGTGATTTTATTATTGGCAAAGGAGTTGTTATATGGAATTATTTAAGGAAACTAAAGGGATCGGTCATTTAGAATTTCTCAAAAATTTTCTAAGAAGCTACCTAAATGTTCCCTTCCTCTTTAAAAAGTCCTTTATTTACCTCAAGGTAGCCAATTCTATTTATAGGTGGAGTTGGCTCAAGGTAAGCTACATAAGAAATAAAAAAGTACATTGTATATGTTACAAAATAAAATAGATAACTAAAAGTGCGACTTAAGTAACTTATTAGATTATTCAAACCTTGGGCAAGTTGATGATTTTTATCTAACTTATTGGGTAAAACTCACCATAGGATCTGTTGTAAGTGACTAGCCAAATTGATTGACCATTTCGTCTAACCCAAATTGTCTGGCTAGGTTGTTGAACCAATTCATGGCAGCTGGTAGTGAGTTCGAATTAAGTTGTGTGATTGGGAGCGACCCAAGTTCTCTCAGAAATCTCTTTCGATGTTCGCAATAGTTCCTTTTTTCCATCTTTGCATGAATAAAGAGTCACCCACAACGAAAAGGACAATGTATTATAGATGAGTCGACTGTAATGATTGTAATATTTTTATAAGTAATAAGATAAAATAACCTACTTTCTTCCTTGGCGAAACACTAGGCATTCTCTGGCATGCAAGAGAGGCGATAATGGCGTCCAGCCGCTCGGTTAAATCAAGGTATGATGGTACATTTCATTTTATAATGAAATTGGGTTTTTCTCTTTGCAAATAATCCCCAAGGTGATTGTGTCCAAACTCGAGTAACATAAGTCACCTTAAAACCTAAAACCTAAGAGATAAACATCACTAGAACATGAATACCACAACAATATCACACAAGTAACACACAAATATTACAATAGCATGGTTTCAATGACCAAGAAGATAAGACTATTTTCTTACTAGAATAATAATTAAGTAACATAAAATTTGAACAAGTGATTTTTTCGGCGGCAACACGGGAGTAACACAGGAACAACACATCAATAACACACAAACAACACACTAATAACACATTAATACTGTGTTATTGGTGTGTTATTGATGTGTTATTGCTGTGTTATTGTTGTGTTATTGCTGTGTTATTCCTGTATTATTGTTCTGTTACCTTAGTTGATGGGTTTATCTTGTGTTTTTGTGTTATTGGTGTGTTATTATTTTGTTATTGATGTAGATGGGTTTGTCTTTTGTTTTTGTGCTACTGCTGTGTTATTGCTATGATATTCCTTTGTTCTTGATGTTTTATTCTTGTGTTATTGTTATGTTACCTTAGTTGATGGGATTTTCTTATGTTGTTGTGTTATTTGTGTGTTATTGTTGTGTAGTTTAACATCTCTTATACAATTTTGAATGTTGTTGAAATGTCATTGATGTATTATTACAGGAATAACACACAAATAACACAACAATAACACAACAATATCACATGTATAACAGAGTTTGGAAGTATTATTGTTGTGTTAATATTGTGTTATTATTGTATTATTTATGTGGTACCCTTTATTTAATTTGAAATTTAGATCATATGGTACTGATTAATGTGTTATTTTTTATTCAATTTACAGGAATAACACACCAATAATACAGTAATAACACAGCAATAACATCACTAACAAGTTTTGATGTGTAGTGTGTTATTGTTGTATTATTGCTATGTTATTCCTTTGTTATTGATGTTATATTCCTGTGTTGTTTTTGTTTAACCTTAGTTATTGATTGTAGCTCCATATGGGTACTGATAATGTGCTATTATTTCTTTAATTTGTAGGATTATGAGTGCAAGGATTTTCAACTGTAGATGTCATCCATCTGCAGTGAGGGGTGTCCTCAATGAAGTTAGAGATCTCATCTTAGAGGAGACGATTAATAATCTTAAGGAGATAAGGGCCTTCACATTCTTTGACATGCCACCATATCCCTAGAACAATGTCTTGACTTTACATATTCTGAGATGCTGGGATAACAGGAGGCGGGATGAACCACTTTTAATATTTATGCAATTTATGTTTATAGCAACGGCACCAAAAACTTGATCCCGCTTAAAATATATATATATGATTTAATGTATAATGTGGATTCTACGCAAGTATACGTATCATATCAAGTAATACATGGCTCTAGTGGAGTCCTGGTTATCAATCCCACAAGGAAGTTATTTAACAGATTTGTTATCAGCTAAAATTAAAGGAATTACTTACTAATAAGTGAACAGAATTTCAAAGTAATTATAATAAACTAAGTAAACTAATGCTTGAAATAAGTTGATTTAATTAATTCAAAAAAAGTATCCTTCTCCTTGTTTTTAGAAAATTAAGTGAAATGATGAATTTAAATAAAATTTTTAAATTGTATTGTGACAAATAGGAGCATTCCTATTCTTTACCTTTTGGTCCAGGTGCAAAGAACATTGACTAATCCTATGTTTGATTACTGAATCTGCGGCTGAGTCGGGAGGATATCGATCGCCACTTCGAGCTCCCACGTTCCCCTCACTCGAGGACTAACATCTACACTTCAGCTCTCAAACATTAGGATCGAATTGAGTATTTTAGTCTGTCACACTAAAATATCCAATTCTACGCCCGATAATTAATATTTCCCTATTTATTTGCACCCGCCTTCCAAGGTTTTTGACTTCCCTGAATATTTGATGTAATTTTTACTATAGTTGATAATTCAACATATTTTAACTACTCAATTGGCCAGATTGAAAGTAAATTAAGTTTTAAGTAAAAATTATCACAATTTATTTATATTATATTAGGTGCTTTTATTTAATTTCATCAATCCGCATAATTTTCATAAACAAGGAGAAAGACTAAGAAAACTACTCAGAATGCATGGAAATAAAACAAAGCATGGATTTCATTTAAAGTTAACAACAATAAACAAAGATACTTATCTTAATTTTCTTCCCAAGAAGACTCCTTGAAGTTCCTTTGACTTTTCCTTCTAGTACAACAACTAAATAGCACTCAATTAAACTAATGAACTCACTAAACACACTCAACTAAATTAAACTCACACAAATTACACTCGAGACTCTAGAAATGGGCACAGAAGACTCAAAAGACACACATAAAACTCTAGAATTCGGCCTTTATTTATAGAGGTAGGCAAAGTTCTAAGGGGTGCTTAAACACCACTTCAAAAAGTGTCCAGGTTCAATGTATATGCATTTTGAATTAGCTCGCCGTCGGCGAGAAACGACCTCGCTGTTAGCGGGGCTTCTAGAAGGTCTTCAAACCGCGCGATCTCGCTGTCGGCGGGGTCAGGCTCGCTGTCGGCGAGGTAGTTATAATTCCTTCAAAAATTTCTCCTCACGATCTCGCCGTCGGCGGCCTCGATCTCGCCGTCGGCGAAGTAGTTATATTTGCATGAATTTCCTCCTTTTTGATTCAAATTTGCTTCATTTCATGCTTTTTGCTTCTATCACTAATAAATCTTCATTCCTGCAATAAAATAAAGAAAATACCTTTCTTTAAAGTGTAATTTCATCAAAAATAGATATGAATTTCTTGATGTATTTTTCTGTGATCAAAATCCTCCAAACATAATTATTACTTGTCCTCAAGTAATTTTAATACTAAATAAAAATAATGATTTCTATAATAGAATTTTTCAATTCAAATAATATATGAATTAATTTTAAATAACATTATAATAAAGTAATTTAAATTAATTTTATAGAGATAAGATTACTTAGTTATCAGGTCTAAGATTTCTAGCTTTCTATTTATTTCAGGAATGACTATATTTAAAATAGTGAATTACTTAAGATATTTAGATGATAGAAATTCAAGAAAACACTATTTAGTAAAATACTAATCCATAAATATAAGTTTAGAAATATAATTAAGTTTTACCCTTTAGGTTGAATCCATTGAAGCTAATTTTTGATAAGGCATCTCCTCAAGCTTCTCCTCACTTATATTTTTCTTTTCTTTTTCTTTTTCAAGTGAGGATTACTGTATCTAGATAGCCTGTTAATAATTTTGAACTTCAACTTCTCTTCCTAAATTTGAAACTTAAAATATTTCTTTGCTTATATATATTTCATAACTTCTACTTCATTGAGTTTTTATCCTTTCTTTTTCATCTATATACTTAAGAATTTCCAATTTTAGAATATAGTTTCCCTTACTTTCAATAGTTTACTATATTCTTATTCCTTTTAACCAAATATCTTATTCTATTAATTAATTGAATTATTAGAAATATTTTCTTTAACTTTATATAACAATTAAATAAAGCAACTCATATTTATTGAATTTGAAAATTACTATAGAAAATCATTTAATAATAATTTTTTGAAAATAGATATTGAGAACAATTTTAATAATTAAATTTGTATTTTTACCTTCCCCCAAACTTAAATTTTTCTACATAGTGTAAAAGGGAAAGTATATAAATAAAATTCATCATACCTTTGAGCTTTAGGTATTTCTTTTCTTTGAAATTTTTGCAGGCTTTTTCATTACTTACAGAACTCGTCATCGTTAGTATTCTTCCACATATAATATTAAAAAGAAAGTGCAGGGATGGAAATTTTTTTTAAAAAAATAAGTATCAAAAATAACAAAGAAAACTTAATTTGTTACTAAACATACACTTACAATTTAAATAATACATTAAAAGAAAGACTAACATCATATTTATATAAAAATTTGCAACTAATTTAACACACAAAAGAAATTTAATATCACTGCTCAAGCAACAACAACATATCAAATCCAAAGTCCACAGAAAGTACTAAAATATTACAAACAGAAATAATAAAGTTTGCAAAACAACAAATCTAAAAAAACAAACTAACTAAACAAAAGCTCTAATCTTCTACATTAAAATACCAAACTATGTCATCACCCTGATCTCCAGGCTGAGAAGGCTGAGCAGGCTGGTACTGTGAATATCTGGGGCACTCAGGAAAGACAACATCTAAATTACCACTCCTATAACGACGCTCAGCTTCATAGTATGCAATCTCGTACTCCGAATGTCGCCGGAGATATTCGCTATCATAATCGTGTCTTCTCTCCAAGCCTCCGATCCTTTGATCTATATGCTCAAATCTTCTTTCCATATTTTCTCCAAATAACTCAAAACTCTTTCTACTCAGGGTTAACTCATTCATCAGATCTTGAAGGGTAGGAGTGGTGTACTGAGGGGGTGGTTCATAACTAAGTAGAGGGTATATCTCTACTTGAAGAAGGTACATAATCCCTTGTCCCGCATCTCCATCCTTCGTGGAATTCATATTTCTTTATATTAGCTCGAGTAAGGGGTTTCATAGGCTCTATCCATTCCTCATCATCTCTTGCCTCTACCCCAGATAATTGGCAAAGTGCATAGATAAGACCAGGATGTCCTAGTCCTCCTCCACTTTCATTTCTAGCAGTGGCTAATATGTTCTTATATATAACATTTCCCATAATAATACTCTTCTGGTTCTGAATACAGAAATTCAAAATCGCTTTATCTCTTGTTACCTCACTATGGTGGTAGGTAGGTAACAAAGTAGAACAAATAAAATAATGCCAGGCTTTAGATGTTGCATTTAGCATAGAAAAAGGGAAGTTTACCCGTTCCCGCTGCTTTATCTTTCAGACTCCTTTCCCATCAGCGAGAAAGTCGATCACCTCTTCCAATGGTCCTTCCATAGTTCCAAAAGTTTCATATTCGCTCATGTAGGTGTCTCGAACTTCATAATAAGCGTTTATTCTAGCAGCGTTGAAATCTCCAAAAATCCTCTAACCTTAACCGGGGCATCTTCAGCCTATGTTAAATTTGTATAGAATTCCTTCACAACTTCTACAGCTGCTCTGTTGGTAACGTAGCAAAAGTTTTCCCATTCTCGCTCCTTTATAACTCGCTCTACTTCTCCTCCTGGATTCTTGAAAACTCGATCTTGAATGCATTTTCTTGCTTGTATATTTTAAAAATATCGAGTTTGTGCTCTCGCATTAATGAATCGGGTTTCGTCATAATCTATTCGTCGCTTTTGTCGTGGAGCCATTTCTCGATCTGTGAAATTTACAAAAATTTTAACTAAACTCCAAAATATTACTAAGAAGGCTTCCTACAACAACTAAAATCCATTTAAATCAATTTCTATGAAATTCTTCCAAGTATTTTCTTCACATTTCAAAATTTTTCAAAATATCCCAATGTAGAAGAAATTCATGGAGAAAATCAAAAATTTTTGCATAGGAGTAAAGCTCTTACCAAGGGAAGATGAAATCCGGTGTCAAAAAGTATTGAAATCGCTTCAAATCCAAGATCTCTCAAGCCCTAGGTCGGTTTTTTCGAAAATTTGAGGAAAGGGATGATGAATAGTGTCGGTTGACCGGTCAAATATAGGTCTTTTCTCGTTCTCGCTGTCAGCGAGGTTTTTCTCACCGTCGGCGAGCTAATTAATTTCATAAGGCAAAAGTTTCGGGAGAAATCCGCCGTCGGCGAGCTCGGTCTCGCTGTCAGCGGGTTTTCTCGCTGTCGGCGAGGTTCCAAAAATTTTCAATTTTTGAAATTCTTCAATCATTTTCAACCTCGAATTGCCCTTAATCAATCTTCCGATCACTTAATTTAATAATAATACGAAGATTAGATACTTATACTTACAAAAAGTCACACAAAACAAACAACATAACTTCATAAATGAAATCCATGAAACTTACAAATTTCACACTAACAACTTCACACATACTTAACTTAATTGTTCAAATCCATAATACTCGACGATCGCAATCCAAACCACAACACTCTAAATGCTGAGACATAACAATTACATAAAATCTCATCAATTCTGAGATGATCAAATCAAAGTTCGACTCATAATAAAAGTTAACTCCAAATCAAACACACACATATACAAATATAACATAAACATAGAAATCTTTCCTACTCTTCAGTGTCTGAACTAATATCTTCTCCGATATTTTCGATGCGATGCGGGTGCACAAATAAATTGTAGAAAGGCCCGAAAGGGAATTCTCGCAAGAGATTCTTCATTAATCCATCCTTTCCGTCTTAGTAGATGAATAAAACCGGCCTCCAGATGTCCAAGTATGATCAAAGTGCTCCTTCATTCTCCAATCAATATGATCAAACATATCGGAGATATTGTCGATAGAATTCATCACATTTTGCAATTCTTTCTCCAATCCTTTAATTTTTTTAGAATGAAATTAGTCTTATCGATGAAGGGCCTTGCTAAAGGATTGTTCCGTGATGCTCGTCGAAATAATGGTGATCTCATCATTGTTATCCAAAGTGGGAAACATATCGGTAAGATCCGGGGTTTCCATGGTAAAAGTACTTTTTCCCAAGCCTCATAAGAAACTTGGTACCGATCGCATAAAGCAAATATAGTAGATGGGTGTCCAAGTCCATGCACCGACCCATGCACAATTAATCCCAATGCGGACTTTACTATTATTGATCCAACATCGATAGGTAATCCAATTCGAATACAATAATTTAAAATAAGTGCATTCCTTTCGAGACTTTATTTACTCTCATGGTAGGTAATAATTTTGATGATATAAAGAAATGCCGATGCGTCGAGACAGTGGTTTAGAAGTGATGCGTAAAAGCCGACATACCCGTCTTCTCTTAACTCCCAATCATCCGGTTCATCAGTCAGATATCTATAGATCTCGTTCATATTGTATCTTGAAGGCACAAAGTTGGAATAATGACAGACAGAGGTATTTTCTATAGAAAACTATTCATTTACTCTTGCAGGAGTAAACATTACCCATCTTCCTCTGACGTAGACATTTCCATTGTTGATCGCATGTAAATTAGAGTAAAACTCTTTAACTACTGGTATAACTACAGCGGAAGTTGTATAACAAAATACCTCCCAATGCCACTGTGCGATCATTTCTTCGATTTTTGTAGTAGCATTCTCTACTCCTCTATTGACGAATCCTCTTTCTTTGATAAGTCTTTTCTTCATCAAGCCTTTGTTGAAGATTCGCTGTGCCTCCGAACTAACGAATTTTCTCCGGTTGAAAACTTTAGTTTTTGTGGTTTCTAGGAATTTGGAGGCCATTTTGGATGGAATGGATTGGTCTCTAATCGTTCCTAAGAAAGAAAATGGTGTAAAATCGGATTTGGAATAATTTCTTACGAAGGAATGGCTTAGATCCATCCAAAACTGCACAAAAAATCTTTAAGAAACCAAATTTTCAACTGCCTCACCGTCGGCGGGAAGTTCCTCGCCGTCGGCGAATTAGTTATAAAACTAACTGAGTAATGGTCCACGATCTCGCTGTCAGTAGGCTCGGGCTCGCTGTTGGAGAGATTCGTAAAAATAGCCCGTTTTCGCTCTGGTCCGAATATTTTCTGATCTCATCCTATAGGTTCAATTTTTGTGATGATTCTAATAAAAATTTGAGTAGTAAGATTTGTTTTAATAATATAAACTCACTAATATGTAGATATTTAAAAATAAAAGACTACTATGGGTTGCCTCCCATAAAGCGCTTGGTTTAACGTCGTCGGCCCGACCTAATTTAGTTAGTGTTCGAGTTGACTAAGCATTAAAACCTCTTTAAAATTTGGTCGTCTATTTTCGAAATATGGTTTTAATCTATGTCCATTTACTTTAAATCTATGTCCTATTTTTGGATCTTCAATTTCTATAGTTCCATATGAAAATATTTGAGTTATGGTGAAAGGTCCTAACCATCGAAATTTCAATTTCCCAGGAAATAATTTCAATCTAGTATTATAAAGCAAAACTTCTTGTCCTGGTTCAAAATTTCTCTGATTAATCTTCCGATCATGCCATATTTTCATTCTTTCTTTATAAATTCTATCATTATCATATGATTCATTTCTTAATTCTTCCAATTCATTTAATTGCAACAATCTCTTCTCACCAGCTTCTTTCATATTATAATTAAATTCTTTAATCGCCCAATATGCTTTATGTTCTAATTCAACTGGTAAGTGGCAAGTTTTTTCATATATAAGCCTATAAGGAGTCATTCCAATCGAGTTTTATAAGCGATCCTGTATGCCCATAATGCAGATGTCTAGTCTTATAGACCGAGTCGATCTATTAGGATTTACGAGACTTTTCTAATATACGCTTAATCTCTCGATTAGAAACTTCGCTAATCCACTTGTTTGTGGATGATAAGCAGTTGATATTTTATGCATAATATTATATTTTTCTACTAGTTTGTGAATATATTTGTTTCTAAAATGAGTTCCTCCGTCAGTGATAATAACTCTCGGCATTCCAAATCTAGTAAAAATATTTTTCATTAAGAATTTTGAAACACTTTTAGCATCACACCAAGGTAAAGCTTGTGCTTTAATCCATTTGGAAACATAATCAACAGCTACTAATATATATGAGTTTCCAAATGACGGAATAAAAGGTCCCATGAAATCTAATCCCCAAACATAAAAAAATTCAACTTCTAATATAAAATTCAGAGGCATTTCATTTTTTCTTGATATGTTTCTTACTCTTTGACATTTATCGCAAGTTTTAATATATCTATATACATCTCTAAATAGAGTAGGCCGGTAGAATCCAGATTGTAGAATTTTATATGCGGTTTTATCCGTCCCAAAATGTCCTCCAAAATCGAATCATGACATTTTTGAATAATTGGTTCAATTTCCTCATAAGGCACACATCTTCTAATAATTAGATCCTTGCATTGCTTATATAAGTATGGTTCATCCCAAAAATATGATTTAGTATAGTGAATGAATTTTTTTTGTTGTTGCAAAGTTAACATAGGTGGTAAAATGTCACTTACAATATAATTTACTATATCAACATACCAAGGTATTTTCAACTCATTAATGTTATAAAGTTGTTCATCAGGAAAACTGTCTAAAATTTCATTATCAATATTAGATAATTCATGATTTTCTAATCTCGATAAATGATCAGCAATTTGATTATCAGCTCCTTTTTGTTAACTATCTCAAAATCAAATTCTTGCATTAAAAATATCCATCTGATTAATCTTGGTTTAGAATCTTTCTTTTGCATTAAATATTTTATAGCAGAATGATCAGTATGCACAATACATTTAATTCTTATTAGATAATGCCGAAATTTATTAAAAGCATATACAACGGCTAATAATTCTCTTTCGAAGAATCGTATAATTTATCTCAAGCATCATTTAGAGTTTTACTAAGCATAATATATAACTTTGAAAATCTTATCATATCTCTCGCCAAGAACTCGCTCCTATAAGCATAATCACTAGCATTACACATAAGCTCAAATGGTTTATCCCAGTTAGGCGAAACTATTATAGGTGTTGTAATTAATTTATCTTTTAATAATTCGAAAGCATTCATGCATTCAGTTGTAAATTCAAATTTCTTGTCCTTTTCAAGAAGTTGGCATAGAGGTTTAGTAATTTTTGAAAAATCTTTAATATAACGCTCGTAAAATCCAAGCATGTCCAAGAAAACTTCTTACCCCTTTTACCGTAGTTGGAGGTGGTAATTTAGCTATTACTTCGAATTTTTGCGAGGTCTACTTTCATGCCTTTTTCGAAATTTTATGCCCTAATACAATGCCGCCCGTAACCATAAATCGACATTTCTCCCAATTAAGAACTAAATTAGTTTTTTCACATACTTCAAATACTTTTTCAAGATGATTTAAGCATGTGTCAAATGTTGTTCCAAATACAGAGAAATCATCCATAAATACTTCTATTCCATTATCAATTAATTTACTAAATATAGACATCATACATCTTTGGAATGTTGCAGGAGCATTACATAATCCAAAAGACATTGTTCGAAAAGCAAAAGTTCCATAAGGACTAGTAAATGTAGTTTTATCTTGATCCTCAGGAGCAATTTGTATTTGATGATAACCGGTATATCCATCTAAGAAACAAAAATACTTATGTCCGACTAATCTATCTAACATCTGGTCTAGAAATGGTAAAGGGAAGTGATCTTTTCTAGTGGCTGTATTTAATTTTCAATAATCAATACATATTCGCCATCCAGTAACTTGTCTTATAGGGATAAGATCATTATTTTCATTAGCTTTAACAGTCACCCCTCTTTTTAGGTACACGATGAATTGGGCTTACCTAAGCATCGTCAGAAATAGGATATATAATACCATTATCTAACCATTTTAAAATTTCTTTCTTGACTACTTCTTTCATTATCGGGTTTAATCTCCTTTCGAGGATCGGCTTTAGGTTTATGTTCATTATCTAAAATAATTCGTGCATACAGATTGAAGGACTAATTCCTTTAATATCTGCTAAAGTCCAACCAAAAATTTTCTTATATTTTTTTAATGTTTCTAAAAGTTTTTGTTCTCGAGATTCATTTAATTCAGATGAAATAATAACTGGTAGAGTTGAAGAATTACCTAAGTAAGCATATTTTAAATGATTAGGTAACATTTTTAACTTAAGTTCAGGAGGTTTAATAATTGATGGAACTATATTTTTTTCAGTATTTTTTGTGTTATCCAAAAATTCAAATTTCTCTTGAATATAATCTAATTCCTCATTTATCTCAGATTTTTCAATTAATTAAGTATTTTCTTTTTCTAATTTTTCTTCATAATATTCTTTAAAATGTTCTTTTTGTAGATGATCAAGTACTTCCATTCGAAAACACTCATCATCTTTTTCTAGCGTAGGATATTTCATTGATTTAGCAATATTAAAAGTTACTTTTGGTCATTTACTCTCATAGTTAATTCTCCTTTCTGAACATCAATCATAGCTTTTCCAGTGGCTAAAAATGGTCTTCCTAAAATGATAGGAATTTCTTTATCTTCTTCCATATCTAGAACAATAAAATATACATGGAAGATAAATTTATCCACTTTTACTAATACATCTTCAATAACTCCCTTAGGATTTGTAACGTAACGGTCGACTAATCGAAGAGTTACCGAAGTAGGTGAAATTTCTCCCAATCCTAATCTCTTAAAAATTGATAGAGGCATTAGATTGATGCTTGCTCCTAAGTCACACAAAGCTTTTCCATAGAATTTTTCTCCAATAGCGCAGTGGTATAGTGAAACTACCGGGATCTTTTAGTTTTTCGGGAAGTTTTTTCCGAATAATAAGCACTACACTCTTCACTAAGTGCAACCATTTCATTATCAGTAAATTTTCTTTTTTTATTAAGAATATCTTTCATGAATTTTACATAGTTTGGCATCTGTTCTAAACCTTCTACAAAAGGAATATTTATCGTTAATTTCTTCAAAATTTCAAGGAATTTAGCAAATTGTTTGTCTTTTTTATGTGGAATTAGTCATTGAGGAAATGGTGGTGGGGTTTTTCAACGTAAATTTTCATTGGTATTAAAGGATTTTCTAAGTTTGGATCTTGTTGATTCTTTTCTTTTTCAATTTCCACTTCCTCTTTTGACTTTCAAGTTCTTTCGAATTCGAGGTTCTAATTCTTTTCCACTTCGTAATTAGTATCGCTTTAATTTGTTCATTTCCCTTGTCTTTAGGATTTATTTCTGCATTACTAGGAAATGTTCCAGTATTCTATTATTAAGTGTAGTAGCGATATGTCCAAGTTGAGTTTCAATATTTTTGATAATTGTTCCTTGATTTTGTAATTGGTTTCCTTGTATTTGTAGTTGATTTCCTTGATTTTGTAAATGTTGACCCATATTTAATATTAATTCTTCTATAGATAATTTCTTTTCTTTAAATTGTGGGTTATTATTATTAAATCCAGGTGGATAATTAGGTTTATAATTAGAATTTCCTTGATTAGATGGATTTCCTAATTGTTGTGTCATATTATTCATCCATGGTTGATTAGTTGTATTATTATTCCAATTAAAATTAGGATGATTTTTCCATCCAGGATTATAAAAATTTGCATAAGGATTATTAGGTCTATTGTTAATTACATTAATTGTTTCATATTGAGATTGGGATTCTATAAGTTGTCAAGATGAATTTTCTTCTGTTATAGTAGGAGAGTAATTTATTCCAAAATGATCTAATTTTTTAGATATAGCAGCAATTTGTGAAGCTAACATAGATATTGCATCATTTTCATGAATACTAGCTATTTTTTTCGGATTCATTCTATCAACAGGCCATTGAAAATTATTTATTGCCATTTCTTCGATTAGTGCATAGGCTTCATCAAATGGTTTTGACATTAATGATCCTCCAGCAGCAGCATCGATGATTGATCTTAAAGATCCTACTAATCCATTATAAAAAGTTTAGATAATTAACCAATCTGGTAACGCATGATGTGGGCATTTCCTAAGAAGTTCTTTAAATCTCTCTCAAGATTCATATATTGACTCTCCATCAAACTGACTAAAAGAAGTTATATCATTTCTAAGCTTAGCAGCTTTTAGATGGTGGAAAATATTTGGATAGAAATTTTTGTGATAATTCTCCTTAAGTTTTAATAGATCCAAGTGCTAACGAATTTAACCACATTTTAGCCTTATCCCTTAAAGAAAAAGGAAAAAGTCTAAGTCTAATAAGATCATTAGATACTCCTTCATATTTGAAAGTAGCACATAGTTCTAAAAAACTAGCAAGATGTAAATTAGGATCTTCAGTAGGTGAACCACTAAATTGATTGTTTTGTACCATTTGGATAATTGCAGGTTTAAGTTCGAATGAATTAGTCGCTACATCAGGGTTTTGAATAGTTAAATGAATTTCATCTAATGTAGGGTTGGCATAATCTTGTAATGGTCTTGGTTGATTGATCATTTTCAGGTATATTTTCCATTTGTGTTAAATTTATAATTTCTCTCTTTTGTTTTCTAATTCTTTTAATTGTACGCTCTAATTCTGAATCGTAAGGTATTAAATTTTCGTTTCCGAATTTTTGCATACAATTTTAAAATAGATTTTAGATTAGTCCGTTACTTTAGTAAATAATTTCTTTACTTCCCCGGCAACGGCGCCAAAAACTTGACCCACTTTTAATATTTATGCAATTTATGTTTATAGCAATGGCACCAAAAACTTGATCCCGCTTAAAATATAGATATGTGATTTAATGTATAATGTGGATTCTACGCAAGTATACGTATCGTATAAGGTAATACAGGGCTCTAGTGGTGTCCTGGTTATCGATCCCACAGGGAAGTTATTTAACTGATTTGTTATCAGCTAAAATTAAAGTAATTACTTACTAATAAGTGAACAGAATTTCTGAGTAATTATAATAAACTAAGTAAACTAATGCTTGAAATAAGTTGATTTAATTAATTCGAAAAAGTATCCTTCTCCTTGTTTTTAGAAAATTAAGTGAAATGATGAATTTAAATAGAATTTTTAAATTGTATTGTGACAAATAGGAGCATTCCTATTCTTTACCCTTTGGTCCAGTGCAAAGAACATCGACTAATCTTATGTTTGATTATCGAATCTGCTGCTAGCCGGGAGGATACCGACTGCCACTTCGTAGCTCCTACGTTCCCCTCACCCGAGGGCTAACATCTACGCTTCGACTCTCGAACGAGAGGATCGAATTGAGTATTTTAGTCCGTCACACTAAAATATCCAATTCTACGCCCGATAATTAATATTTCCCTATTTATTTGCACCCGCCTTCCAAGGCTTTTGACTTCCCCGAATATTTGATGTAATTTTTACTATAGTTGATAATTCAACATATTTTAACTACTCAATCGACTCGTATTGAAAGTAAATTAATTTTTAAGTAAAAATTATCACAATTTATTTATATTATATTAGGTGCTTTTATTTAATTTCATCAATCCGCATAATTTTCATAAACAAGGAGAAAGACTAAGAAAACTATTCAGAATGCATGGGAATAAAACAAAGCATGGATTTCATTTAAAGTTAACAACAATAAACAAAGATACTTATCTTAATTTCCTTCCTGCGTACTTCTTGAAGTTCCTTTGACTTTTCCTTCTAGTACAACAACTAAATAGCACTCAATTAAACTAATGAACTCACTAAACACACTCAACTAAATTAAACTCACACAAATTACACTCGAGACTCTAGAAATGGACACACAGAAGACTCAAAAGACACACACAAAACTCTAGAATTCGGCCTCTATTTATAGAGGTAGGCAAAGGTTCAAGGGGTGCTTAAACACCACTTCAAAAAGTGTCCAGGTTCAATGTATATGCATTTTGAACTAGCTCGCCGTCGGCGGGAAACGACCTCGCCGTCGGCGGGAAGCGACCTCGCCATCAGCGGGGCTTCTAGAAGGTCTTCAAACCGCGCGATTTCGCTGTCGGCGGGCTCAGGCTCGCTGTTGGCGAGGTAGTTATAATTACTTCAGAAATTTCTCCTCACGATCTCGCCGTCGGCGGCCTCGATCTCGCCGTCGGCGAAGTAGTTATATTTGCATGAATTTCCTCCTTTTTGATCCAAATTTGCTTCATTTCATGCTTTTTGCTTCTATCACTAATAAATCTTCATTCCTGCAATAAAATAAAGAAAATACCTTTCTTTAAAGTATAATTTCATCAAAAATAGATATGAATTTCTTGATGTATTTTTCTGTGATCACGGGACTTTAAAATGGGTATTAAAGAGCTGAAATTAAATGTTGACCATGTGGCTTTATTGATTGGCATGCCAAACAGAGGACAACTTGTTGCATGGAGGAAAAGTCCACTAGCCAGCTCCAATGCAAGACAAATAAAGGACCAAATGACAAGTTTTTTTGCAGAAGGAGCTTCCACTCCTCCATTTGAACAGTTGTATTTGAAATTCATACTAACTAACATATTTTTTCCTTCTAGTAATTTCAATGTCCCCGCAGACCTTGCTGCTTTTGGTGTTGATGCACAAGATTTTCCCTCATTTAGATGGCCTGCTACCATATGTGACATGATAATCAACCAAGTCAGCATGACCTACATGAAATTGAGGGAGAATATGTCATTGGGCTAGATTTAAGGTTTTGTATTTTTTTAAATGGTATGTAGTTGTTCTATACGTTACAATATTTTATTATGAAGTTTTAGTTTGATTATTTTTCTAATTTTGCATGATTTTTTTTGTGTTTGACATCCTTAGTTATGATTTTACGAGCATACGTCCCTAGTAACTCCTGCCGCCCCTAACGCTTGACCTCATATTTTAAGGTGGCCAACAAATCATGGGTGAAATGGGCAAGAGATTCACGAGGCCTTCAGGAGGCTCGATCATGCACAGGTAACTCATTCATTTTATGAAAATAATATATTCTAAATGCTTAATGTATTCCATACAAGTCAATCCCATTTATTATGGCATGTTTAATTTCATTGTAGGTTAATGACAGCTTCTTGGATTTAAGAGACGATGATGTCCAGCTACTCTCAAATTTAGAGCAGGGACCACCTAGTCCTGCAAGGCCTTTACCACACCAGGAAACGGTGGTAGGACCATCATCACCTAGATCGTATGTTAATGGTACAGTAGTTTCAATCGAGATTACCCTAGTACCTGAACATACTACAGAGAGTGTTGATTATGAAATTTTGTATGAGATGCTAAAATCTCAGCAAGAGGTTAGCTTGAATATTCAAGAAATGGTGGCTAGAGTGGATGAAAAGATAAATACTGTGGTAGACACACTGACCACCCTAACAGGATTAGTACAAAGGTTATTTGAAAGCAAGGCTGGGAAGGTGGTTGAAAGAGAGAAGTCTAGTAGTAGTGGACGGAAGAGGACGTTTGACAAACCTGTATCTTAATACCAATTTAAAAGGAGACGTAGGATTGTACATATAGATGATACACCACATATAGATGATCCCTTACACATTACTAATGCTGTACATATATATGATCCTGTACATATAGATGATACCATTCATATTGTTGATCCTGTACATACGGAGGATCATGTACATATAGAGGATCCCATGCATACTACTGATCCTGTACATACAGAGGATCCCATGCATATAGATGATATTGAGCAGGCCAAAGAGGATGAAGTAACAATAAGAGATGCACAAGATGAAGATGTTGGGGATCAGATAATCCATGAAGACGCTGTTGAAGTGGAAAGAGCAATAAAGGGTTTTCTAGATTCTCTATCCCTTTCGGTGAGCACGACATTCTTTTTTGTACGTCTTGATATACCTTCCTATTATGTTCTCTAACAATAATTATTTATTATTATTTTCATTTGTAGACGCGACTTGTCACATTCGATGTAAATATTAATGTTGGAGAGGGTGATGCCCAAGAGGCCCTCATTTCAGAAGAACACATTGATACAAAATTGGGTGTAGCTGAAGAACCAGCTGCTTTAAAGGAGGTCTCGAGTCAGAGTCATAGCTTTGATGGAAATGAATACACGATAGTCATAAATACTTAATTACTCTATATAATCTAGCCAATATATTATATATTTTTCTTGTCATTAAAAAGTATTATTTGTTTTGCAGCCTCGCTCTACGGGAACAGTTATTGATTATCCTGCTAAATCATTGATACCACTTGAAATACGAGAAGAAGTAGATCATTGCATCGCGAGATACCCTGGACCGTAAGTAAATTTACACTATCTATTTAAAGATTGGCAGTTATGTTGTATGCAGTTAATTAACATAAACTCTTTCTTATCTATGCAATAGTGATATTGTACTTAACAGAGGCAGCATTTTGATTGACTGAATGGCCCTCGAAAATGTTTTGTGTAATAAGTGGTTTGCAAATGAACATGTCGATCTTTTTGCTGTCTTATTGCGCGAAAGAACCTTAAGGAGACCTGATTTATACCGGCCTTGCCTTTATGTTTCGCCGTTTTATCTAGTAATTGTTCTTTATTTCTCATTCATTATAGTTTTTTTATTATGTATTACTTTCACACTCAAAGTAATAATTTTATGCAGATGCATAAGAAATTTGGCAACAACAAGCAATTTGTGGACCACATCACCAAAGAGACCATGAGTCAGACAAAGACATTTTTTTCCAATCATTCAGAATCAACACTGGATTTTGTTGGTAGGAGATTTCAGCCTCAGAAGGTGGAGAATATACGACTCCCTACCTAACCCGATTCATAAGGCCTACGCTGAAGCCGTTGTAAGTACATCGAACTTTATTATTGTTATCTTCAGTAAATGTACATTCAAACCACTCCAGTGACAACCGACTGCTTAATCTTTTCAAGTTGAAATATTTTTTAAAGATTGTGGTCATTGTTAGGAATGTACCATCTCAAAGGAACAATGTCGATTGCGGCATGTTCTTTTGTAAGTACATAGAGACACTTGTGCAGGCCACAAAAGTCGATTGGCGTCAGCATATGAATATGCAGGATGAAATGGAACGATTCAGAGCTGAATTTGCCTATGACATTTGCGTACTGTCAAGGAATTGATTGTTTGTACACTGTTGTAATTTTATTTATTTGTTAATGAATTTTTCGTTATTGTTGTTGGTAATGTTTGATGTAATTTTATTTATTTGTTATTGTTGTTGTACCTTAAAGCAGGTAATGGAACTGTGTCTAAGTTTGAGTAACACATTACCCTATCATGTTATATGCCTATATTTTTAAAGTTGAACTAATTTGCGTAATTTGTCCCCCGATTTGGGACCTTATACATCGTATATGAATCATTTGGGATCCTATACATCGTAAATAATATTTTATAAAACAAAGAATATCATTGATAACTTTTTCAAAGTTGAACTAATTGATAAAGTTATTTATATTTTATATGTGATTTACGAATAAAATTTTTATAAAATAAAGAAACAATGAAATCGAGGAATAATATATGAATAACACCGAATAACATGATTTTTTTACCGCAGTAACACAAGAATAACATCAAATAACACAATTTTTTACAGTGGGAACACGGGAATATTACCGCAATAACGGTGATTTAATCGGCAGTAACACGAGAATATTCCCGCAATAACGTCGATTTAATCGACAGTAACACGGGAATATTTTTGGAATAATGTCGATTAAATTGGCAGTAACACGGGTACAACGACAATAACACAAGGAGAATATTCCTTCAGATAAGTATACTCACGGATAATAACACAAACGCGGTAACACGGGAATATTCTTGTGGTATTAACGTGTTATTTTTGTGTTATTAATGTGTTACTCAAGTGTTATTGTGTGTTTTGAGTCTTAATCACTTGTTATTTTCTTGATATTCACATGTACTTAGATTTAAAAAAAAATGTATGGAATCTAATGCACGTGTTATTCCAATGTTACAAGCGTGTTATTTACTTGATGTTCACCTATTATTGACTTGTTATTCACGTGTTATTTTTGTGTTATTAACATGTTATTTACGTGTTATTCATGCGAATATTTGCATGTTATTCACGTGTTATTTTCGTGTTATTCACACATTATTTGCGTGTTGCTCACATGTTATTTGTGTGTTATTCAGGGGTATTTAATGTGAGCTATGTAAAATAAGATTAGCTGAAATTCATACAAAATATGAGACAATCTAGTCAATTGAATTACAATTACTATAAGAACTTCATCATTTTACATTGACAAAAAATATTAAAGAATGATAAAGTATAACCAACATATATGTAAGGATAATAATATTTTTGAAAGTTTTTTAAAAAATTTTATTTTCTATATGATATTAGAGAAAGATTAGGGTGCTCCTTACAGCTTCCATTCATATTCTCTAATGTTAGGGTTTTTACTTTCAATATACCCTTCTTGTGGAATTCTCTTTCTATTCTTGTTTTGGTTCTTTTACTTCTCTTCAAAGGAATCAGCCATAATTAATGGTGAAAATTAGACCAAAAAAGAACTCTAGGTGTTTCAGGCTTCTTACCACTTGAATTGGAAAAATTACATAGATAATCTCAAATTATGAAAAACTTTCTAATGAGAAAGGAAAAGATCCAACACCTTGTGGATCTACCTCTAGAGCCCCAAGACCTAAAATTCTTATATTAGGAAGAAATTGATTCCATGATCATGACATAGTTGTAAAATACCGTGGTACCAATGATCAATGGATCTTTTATCTCTCTACCAAAAAAAAAATTGTTTGGGATGAGATTAAATAAATATATTCAAAAGTAAAAAAAAATGAACGCATCTATGAAATTAAGACAAAGGTCATCACTATCAAAGGAGATAGTTTTTGTATCATTAAGTAATTTAATACCATGAAATTTTACTAAAGACTACCAAGATCTAAAAAATTCATCCTGTGAGGACGTAGTGATCCTTAAAAAATTCAAGCGAGAGATATATAAAATATTTTCTTTCGTACGAATAGAGAAAGGGAAAAAGAACGAATATGATTAATAGTCTAATCCTTGAGATATTTGTCATGACAATTTTTTAATATCAAGGATACTTTCAATCATATAACTTTCTCTAAGATAATGATAAAATCATTTTCTTAAAGGCAATCTCTAGTACAATAACAAGCCCTTTTCCACTAAGTGGGGTCAGCTAGTCCCTCTTTCCACATTGTGTCTAATAAATTAAGATCATTTTTTTTACAACAAGCTTCTGTCTTTTTAGATCTCACCTCTACCCTTCTTAATATAAGGTGAATCTTAAACATCTACTCTCATAATCAGATTTAATGTGACCAAACCATCGAAGATGATTTTCTCTAATCTTGTATGCTACTAGAGCAGACCAAAAGTTTAACAAATATATTTGTTTCACATTATCTTTAAATGTAAAGCAACTCATAACCTAAGAATTTTTATCACAAAAACACTTAGCTTTATACTTCTCTTTTATAGGCTAATATTATATCATAAAGCCTTGCAGGTATCACCACCATCTTTTAAATTTTTTCTTTGAGTCTAAGTAGTAATTTTCTATCACACAATAAACCTGATACATTCCTCCACTTCAACCATTCAACTTGAATTCTACTAATAATATCCCCATCTATATCATCATTACTTTGAACAATAGATCTGAAATATCCAAAATGTTCACTCATTTTAATGAATTGATCACCCATTGTTAAAACTCCACCATTAGATATACTACTACTGAAATTACATTCCATGTATTTATTTTTAGATATGCGCAAACAAATGCTTTAGAATCTAAAGTAGACCTCCATAATTCAAGTTTTTCTTGAACTCTTTCCTTAGTCTTATCTATAAGAAGGATGTCATTAGCAAAAAGCATACTCTAAGGTACATCCTCTAATTTCTAGTAAAAGCATCCATAACTAAAGCAAAATATATCAGTTTAGATTTGATCCCTAATGTAATCCAATTAAAATAGGAAAAAAACATGGTCAGTCCTCCATATGTTCAAACACAAGCAATAGCTCGAGGAAACATAGCTTTAATGACTTTTAAAATAAGTCAAATTAACACCTTTCTTTTCAAGAACTCTCCAAAGAAAGAGCACACCAAAAAAATAAATGCTAGAAAATTCATGAAAAGCTCTATGGCTATGGAGAAAGTAAATGTGAAATTTAAAAAAACAAAATATTTTTGCCTAATGGATTAAAAAAAATTCATAGGAAATCAAAGAATTATGTCAATTCCTTAGAAAAATCACGAGGACTCATTATTAATGTTATTAGTGTCTCTTACAATTTTTTCTTTCCGGATTTAAAATTTAGTGGCCCCCGATCACATGATAATATCTTGTCAATATATTTAAAATTTTAAAAATTATCCTAACAATAGAAAAATAAAAGTTATAGATAAATCTTTAACAATTATTGCAAAATTGGGAGACATCATAGGGGAATTGTATATTTTTAAGAGGTCTACTATAGAATAATATACAATTTTAGGAGAAAATATCATAACTTGAAGAAGCAAGAACAACTAGATAATGATGTTTTGCTGATCTTATCCCATTGCTCACTGAAAATAGAGATAAATTTTAAATTTTAAATTAATTTACGATGGCATTTTAAATTTTAACTGAAATCAAAAGGCTAGCATCAAATAAAGCCTTAGAGAACTTTATGATTAAATTTAGATTAAGAGCATGTCCCCCTATTTTCTCATCAAAAAAACAAAATAAAATTGAATCTCCCCAACCATCCAATGATCATTCATACCAACTTTCAAAGAAAGCAACTGATTCCATAACTCCACTCTATCAGAATTGTGTCAGTCAACATATATAATGCTAGCGAAGAACACAGTATCATCAAAATCAATCTTAACATGAATAAGCTGAGGATGGTTCACCACAACAGTAACCTCCACAGAACTTCTCCAAAAGAACTATCCCACACTTCTTTTGGAATTTACAGCAGTTGTGTTTGCACTAAGATATGGAGGCACTATCTATATAGAGTCGATGTGAAGTATTTATAGATCATCACATATTCACTCAGGAAAAATTGAATCTGAAACATAGGAGACATTGGATTTTGTTAAAGATTATGATTTGGATATTCAGAACCATCTAAGAAAGGTAAATGTAGTGGCAGATACATTGAGTAGGAAGACTCCAGGTAATTTGAACTATTTTTTCACTCAGAAGCAGTTACTAAAGATTTGAAGAAGCTAAAACAATTTATAATTAATTATAGTGATGGCAATATGATTCAATTAACTCAATTGACTATACAATCCACTTTGAAAAGCTAAATCAAGGATTGCGTTTATAAAATCCTAGAGTCAGTTAAAGAAGATAGTTTGGAGAAGTATGTGATAAATCAGGTTGACTTATTAAAATATAAAAGCAGGATTTATGTTTCATATGTTGATAACTTGAGACAAAATTTTAGACGATGCATACTTTTCTATTTACACTATTCACTCAAAGACTAATAAAATGTGCCACAATCTAAGGAAAAATATGGTGACCATAATTGAAGAGTAGGGTGGTAGAATTTATGGCTAAATGTCCTGCAAGTCAACCAGTGAAGATAAGACATCAAAGCCTTAGAAATCAATTACAACCTTTGTCCATTAAACAATAAGAGTAGAAGGAGATGTTTATGGACTTTGTGCTTGGATTGCCTAAATTATGTATGTTTTGTGATGCAATTAGGGTAATCATTGATAGATTGACTAAGTCTACCCATTTCCTACCCATTGACAGATCTAGCTAGAAAGATTAGTCAAATTTTATATGAATCATATTGTGTTATTGCATGGATGTTGACCTCACTTTTGGTTGAGGTCTAGTATCTCTTTAGAATAGCCTAGGGTCTAGCCATAGGACTCTCCTGGTGACTTTCTTAGAGGACTAGTTATGGAACCCACCCCATAGAAATTCAAAAAAAACTCTTCTTGCTTCACTAGGGGGTTTTCATATGCTTAAGGCCTCACCTCCTCCTTTTGGTAGAAAAAAAGGCAAGCATAAGGAATCCTAGGGGAAGTCTCCTATAGGTGGTAAGACCTTGGGATTTTCCCTTAGGAAGGCCTGGAGCTCACCGCTCATACACTTCACATTCACAACATACACACACTGCACATCCTAATTTCAACCCTAAACTACCCAAAATACCCAAAATTCTCAAAATTCTTCAAATTCACCAAAATTCCCCAAAAATCATTCTAAGATATTCCTTACCACTCAAATTGACTATCCATGACCAAAAATTCCAAAATTTCTAAAAATACCCCCCAATACCCTCAAAATACCCAAAGTACCCTTTTTGCCCAAAAATCCAAAAAATTCCAAAAAATTTTAAAAAAATTCTAGAAAATCCTAAAAATCCCCAATTTCATTTTTTTCAACTACACTATGGGTCAATTTTGCCAAATTAATACACTTTCAATCAAAAATCCCAACTTGGCCCATTTAACCTAAAGGTGCCTAAACCAAACCCAATCTTGACCCAATTGACCCCAATTTTCATCAAATTCAATTCTAAACCAAAATTCAACATCCCCAATATCAACTTAGACTAAATTCAAGCCCAATGTGACCCTCATTTGAATCCAATTCCACTTGAAATCCAAAATCCCCAAATTGGTCTAAATAACCCAAAACTCTTAAAGTGAGCCAATGTCAATCAATTACTCCAAAATTTCAATTCAAAACTCTTTATAACACCTCCTTAAACTTAATTGGATCATAAATTGCCCATAATTTGAGATCAGGTCTTACCCAAAATCCATTTTGGACCAAAACCTCCCCATTTTAACCCAAGCTGGACACATGTTCTAAATACACCAAATTGACCCCCTAAACCTTGTCAAAATCTTTTTATGTCTTCATGAAGGTTATTCTAGACAACAATATCTACATTATTTTTGAAAACCTCAGAACCCCATTCCCACTCAAACCCAATCTAATTTGACCCGAACCCAACATGGTCCAAAATAATCAAGAATCCAATCCATGCCAAAATTGAACCTCCAAATGAGCTCAAAGCCACTTTGTGTCTTCATTAAAGATCTTCATTACAATCATATGAACAATATTGGTCAAGACACCTAGACCTCATTCTCACTCAAACTCAAGTTATGTTAGCCCAAACCCAAATGAACCTAATTGAACTAATAATTCAAATCAACCTAAATTAAACCAAAATTAATCAAATTAATCTCATGGAAGCCCTAAAAACAATATATATATATATATATATATATATATATATATATAATAAAAAATATAATAAATAAATGAAAAAAAAAAAGAAAAATATCTTACTTCCATGCTTCTCCCTCACCCTACATGCCACCTCATCCCTCATCCATCAAATCCACCATAACTCCTCCTCACCTCCACCATATCTCTCCCTCACTCTCCCATTCATCCTTAGCCGTGAGCATCGTCCTAAAATCCCCCTCATAATCTCACTTTTACACCCCCTTACACTCACTTACACTCACTTACTTCACCATTCCAATCTCTCCCAACTCCTTAACCGTGAGCCTCCCTTTCTTTTTTTCTTCCTTCCAAGATTATCCACACTCATTCACTTCCTCCCCTAGCCAAAGTCTCCAACAAGTGCCTCACCAAAGCTAAGGTAATATTTTTTCCCCCCTACTTTTCATCCCATGAATATTTAAGCTCCAAGAAAAATGTTTTACCCCTTTCATGCCTAGCCTAAAACATCACACACACATGCACAACTTCAATGTTCTTCTTCCTTTACAAAGACCTTTAAATTCACATACCAATTTTTTAATTTATTTTAGCTTTCATGCATGTTTTTTTTTTTATGTATCCATGTATAGCCTTAAGATCCCTCTCTTTCATGCAAATGTTTTCATGCTTAGTTTTTTTTTTTTTTTTTATCATGCAAACTTCCATGTAAAAAAAATCATGTGTAGGTTGTTTATCCTTCATGCTATCTTCACTTTATTCATGCATAGGCTTAGGGATTTCTTTTATGCAAAGTCATTTAGCTTTTAAATCTTTCATGTTTAGCCCTAAATTTCCCTTTCATGCAAATTATCTAATTAGCTTACTAGTTTAGTATTTACAAAATTACCACCTAGTTTCACTGACTTAAAAAAATAAATTTTTAGAATTTAGAAGAAAGGAAAATAAACATAAAGAGAAAAGAAAATAAAAATAGGATAAATAAAATAAAAGGGAATGAAATAAATTTTTTTAATAACATATAACATACAAATAAAATAACTACATAAATTACATATATGTAAGTAATAAAAATAATATGATAAGAATAAAATAAATAATTATAAACCTAAAAGATAATGAAAATATGAGAAAAGGATAATAATAATAATATAATAATTGTAAATATAAATAAATAATAAAATAAGTAAATAAAAAAATGCCATTCTTTTTAAAATGTAAATAATGATTTTAAGATATAATAACTTAATATAAAAAATAATAACTTTAAATAAAAGAAAGAATAATTTAGGAGAGAGAATATTAAAAAGAAAGAAAAAAAGGTTTTATAAATAAATAAATAATAAAATAAACAAATAAAAATGTCATGCCTCTTTAAAATAATGTAAATGTGAATATATGTGTAAATAATAAATCTAATAACTTATAACTTAATGAAAATCATAATAAATTAAAAGAAATAAAAAAAATAATCAAGGAGAGAGAAAATGAAAATCCTTATAATTAAATAAATAATAATATAAATGATAAATAAATGATATAAATAATAAGTTTAAATATACATCTAAATAATAACAATAATAAATTAAAATAAAAATAACTTATAATTTAAATATATATTAAATGATATGAATATAAAGGATAATAAAATAAATACCACACACACACACACACACACACACACACACACAGATATATATATATATATATATATATATATATATATATATTGAAAATAATTTAAATAACATGAATGAATAATAAATTAAATTAAAATTAAATAGTTAAAATTAAATAAAACCAAAAAATAAATAATAATTAAATTTAATTAAATTGAATAATAATTAAATAACCAAAAAACAATTAAATAAATAATAGTTTAAATTAAATTAAATAAATTAAATAAATTAATTAAAATAAATAAATCAAAATTATTTTAAATTAAATGATGATGTAAATAAATAAATAATTTAAAATTAAATTAAATTAAATAAAGTTAAATTAAATTAAATTAAATAATAATGTAAATAAATAATAAATGAAATGAAATTAAATTAAATTAATTAAATAAATTAAATTAAATTAAATAAATAAATAAAGTTAAGTTAAATTAAATTAAATAAAATAAATAATAAATTAAACTAAATCAAATAATAATAAATTAAATTAAACTAAATTAAATAATAATGCAAATAAATGATAAATTAAAATGAAATAAACTAAATTAAATTAAATAGTAATTGTAAATAATAATTAATTAAATTAAATTAAATTAAAAATAAATGATAAATTAAAATAAAACAAATTAAATAAAGTTAAATTAAATTAAATTAAATAATAATTGTAAATGCTAATAAATTGAATTAAATTAATTAAATTAAATAATAAAATAAATTAAAACTAAAATAATAATAAATAAATATCAAGCTAAAGTAAAATAAAATAAATAAATAGCAATTAATTAAATAAATAATGATAAAGCAAATAAATCACGTAAGATAATAAATAATAAATTAAATAAACCATAAAGATAATAATAATTTTAATTACACATAAAAGATAATAATTTTAAATAACATAACAGCACATAAATAATAAACAATAACAAAGAATAATAACACATAGCAACATAAACAATAATAACATAATAAAATGATAATATATAAATAACACAACCATCACAAATCACAACAATAACAATCCCAACACAACAACAATCCCGACCACAATACAATACCAACATGATAACAATCAAACCTAGGATAGGCCTCCTGAGGCATGGTTTATTTTTCCCTTTATAAAGACCCCTAGGAAATCACAACTTGGTGTAGAAAACATAATAAGAATACCCTTATGCTCAGTGAATGCATGAAGTAACCCAAATTTTACTCGATGTCCACACAACCTTCCCAATTCACATTCCGAACACAAATCAAACCAAAATCAAACCAAACCCAAACCAAAACCAAAACCAAAATAAAACTCAGACCAAACATAAACCGAAACCAAACCTAGTTCAAACCAAAACCAAAACCAAAACCAAACCAAAACCAAACCAAAACCAAAACCAAAACCAAACCTAGTTCAAACCCAAACCAAATACAAACACAAACCAAATTCAAATCCTCCAATCCCCAAACTAAAATCAAACTCAATTAAAAAAAAACCACAAACTCTTCATAGCACTCCCATAAGTTCAAATCAAACTACCAGTTACCACCAAATACAAAACCAAACCACACCTAAACCCATCTGCCCCAACCTACCCCAAACAACTGTGTTCATTAAGCATAAGGGTATAGGTAGGGTGAATTGTTAAGCAACATAATAAGTCTAAATGAGCCCGAGACTTTTCATCGGATATGAGAGGGAAGCATGGACCTGCATCCTTCTTTGACTGTTTGGATACCTCTGAGGTCTATTAAACTTAATATGTTTGCTTAACGAAACCATCCTCAATTAAATTAAACAAAGTTTATTGAAACACAACATAAAAATTCACATAGACATCATAAGACTTGGTAGAAAACCAGGACATTTACATAGACATCATATGATTAAGTAGTTACTGCTTGTTAGTCCTACTTCTTCCTGTTTTCTAGCATGCTTTAATTTCTGCAAAACTATAAACACATACATGCAATGCAATACTAAAGTTTCAGCTGGGAATGATGAGAAGACCCTCCAGGTACACTTTTAATTTATTTCAATTTACCTTATTGCAATTTATTTACCTGCACTGCGTTCTACTTTTTTGCATGATAAATAAGATTGTTGTATGAAAACTGAAACCTTTAGGATAGCCACAAAACTGAAACCCAAAACTAAATTAAAAGTCATACAAGATAAAATTCACCGCCACAATATTTCAAAACATAAGACAACTCAAAATTTAATCACAAACAGAACAACAAAAATTACAACTTTGACTAAATTAAAACGTCTCGTTGGATGATCGGGAATACCTCGGATGATGTAACTCACGTGTTGCTAACGGGATTTCCCACGGTCTAAATGAAAGTGTGGAACTCATTCAGTTGAGTTTAGCAAATTCATCTGGACTAAGTGAATCCGATGAAAATAACGGTGCCGGGATGACGGAACCGTGGGATCTTAATCTGTTCTGTTTAATCAACTTTAAGACTTGTTTTAATTAAAACACTAAAATATTTGGATTCTAAGACTTTTCTAAACCAAAACACTTCTCTCATCTCCTGATTTATGATTTCTAAAACTAAACCTCTGCGACAATAAGGAGCTTGGAGCACAGTGGGCAGAACGACCATTGTCAACAGCAAAACTTGGGTCTACATCAGCAAAAACTTTCTTAGAAATTAAATAACAAAGCCATATGACTTTGAGGTGGTTTGCCTAGTGCAACATAAATCCTCAACTTTTTGTTAGGTATTTTCATAGTTGTCTTATGCAGATTAAGCCCTAACCGGTCTTAGGATTCCGAGGTAGTTGTTTGGTACGACATAAACCCTCACATCTTCGAGGCTGTTTGTATGATTGTGTCATATAAATATAAGTCCTAATTAATTAAAACAGACAAGATGAAACATTAAATGAACTCCCAAATCGAAGCCAAACAATAGGATAGTTTGGAAAGTTGCCAAGATTCTTCTTGGATCTCCGAGCTTTCCCTACTTCTCTTCCTTTGGACTCCTGAAATAAACTGCTCCAAATTTGATCCATTCCCAATTGAAATTTCCAAAATCCAATTGTTTGAAAACCTTAAACTTTGAAATTCTTGAGAGCAAAACAACCGATCATTATCGAGAGTTTTCTTAAGTGTCTTCGGACATTTAGGATGTAAATAACTATAGGGGCTTACCCTTATAGGGAACTTTAAGAACCCGAGTAATATAACCCCGCTAATTCCTTTATATTAAGCGGGGAACTCGTCGGCTTATAAAATTGGTTCGCAGACCAAACGGATGTCACAAATCTTCTAGTTTATTTAATCGAGCCCCATCATCAAGCAGTGTGCCTATTCTTTTGGATAGATACATGGTTTGTGGTGCGATGCTCGTTTATATAAACTATTTGGGATGTGAGATAGGTTTGATTTTACATCTTAAAATTTTCAAACTTAAAAAATTATTTTCAAAAATCAAATGCTACTTTCCAAATTATATCTATATACCTAAATTAAATTTTAAAACCTAATAAAAATACGTCGATAATGGAGTGTTAAAGTCTATTGTCTTTGACAAAAATGACAAATTTACTTGCAGATTATGAAAAAAGATTTAGGATGTTTTGGGCAAAATATCGACTTTCAGTACAACCTATCAACATCAAACATATGGCCACATAGAAAGGACTATTCACACTTTGGAGGATCTACTAAGGTTATGTGTCATTAACTTTGGTGAGAGATGGGAATCACATATACCATTAGTATAATTTGTTTAGAATAACAGTTATCATGCTAGTTGGGATGAATCCATATGAAACTATGTATGGAAGAAAGTGCAAGACATTTTTATGTTGGTCTGAAGTAGGTGAAAGAAAGGTCATTGGAGCTAATTTAGTTGATGATGTTACTGAGAAGTTTAGGCTGATTAGAAACGGATTACAAGTACTATATGATAAAAGAAATTATGACGCTAAGTACATACCAATGGAGGTTGAAGTTGGAGAATCTATCTTTATCAAACTCAGTTAGATTATGGAGAGGATTGGAAGTGTGGCTCATTGATTGGTTTTATTAGCTCATATGCAAGGATTGCAAAATATTTTTCACATTTCTTCACTTAGGAAGTATATTGCAGATGAATCAAATAGGGTGATAGCAGAATCAGTTGATACACAACCTGATTTGCTTTATATTGAGGATTTTAACAGAATACTGGAATATGCTGTTAAGAAGCTTCGTAACATGGAGATTTCATTTGAACATTTTATGTAAGCACAGATAAGAGATGGATGATACTTAGGAGAAAGCATTTGAAATTCAAGAAAAATATCCATAACATTTCAGTTAAGATATGTTTGTTTTTATATTAAATTCTTTAAATTTTGATGATGAAATTTTTATGAGGGAAGATTGTAATAAATACTAAGAAAAACAAAAAATAAAAATACAAATTAGATTAAAGTATGACCATCGAGCGATTAAATTATTAGAAGTTGAAGGTGGACATCTTTCATTCGTATTCAGCGAGAATAAAAAATGAAAAAATGAGAGATAGAGAGCGAGAGCAGAGGAGGAAGAGTTGCATGTATAACCCTAACAGAGGAACAGACAAAGCCAAGGAGAAGGAAGAAGGAAGACAGGGTCCTTTGCAACCCTAGCTTGTGATTTTGTCGAGGAGCTTCGTATCCAAAGCTACTGTCAAGTTAAGGAAAGCACATCATGTAAAACCGCAGTCAACTTCCTTGAGCTAAGCAGCTTGTCTGTGAGTGAAAGAAGAACGATATGAAGAGAGGAAGGGAGAAAAAGAGGAGGGAGAATAAGAGTTGCAATGATTCTTCTCTTACCTGAGATTACGTCGTGCTTTAGCGGTGTGAAGGAATCTAGGAGACAGCTTGTTATATTGGATTTAAAGTCGAGCAATGCAAAAATGAAGATGGGAGAGAGTCGAAGCCCAGTGAATCCTAGTGTGCGTTGGTTTGGAGACGAGATCCACAGCACTGTGTTACGTACGGGAATAAAAGGATGCAGTAAGAATCGAACCCTATAGGTATTCAAAATTTTACGATGTTAATTACTTGAATGAAATATCTATGTACTTACTAAATGCCTAATAATATGTTTAACTTCATTAGATATTAAAGGCAGAATATTACAGGTTGAATCAAAGAACTGTATGAGAAAAAGGAATGTTGTGCACAATGAAGCAAACCAAAAGTTTTAATACTTATTTATGTGACATTTTAATTATATGTCACTAAATAGATTATAAGGTTTTATGAGTAGAATTACTGGTGAGAGTTGGAAGAATTTTCTATTTGAAGGGTGTATGTAAGTAAATACTTAAATAAATTAACAACATTTAATTCTTTCTTCTAGATGAGATTCGTATAATAATATGCACCATTAACTGATGTAGGTGAAAGTCAAGGAATTGAAGTGTGAGAATAAGTTCTTACAAAAGTCTTTTAAGGCAAATGTGAATGATTATTTTCTTATATGTATTAAATTAATATTTTATTAAACAATGAACTGCATTATTGCTTAATTTATCCGCTATTATAAACAGAGGCTTGCTGTAAATTAATGAATTACTGAAATGAATAAAGTGATAATGAAAAAGGAGAAATAGAGATTTTAATGACCATAAATGGAAGCAATTAATAGAAATGAAATAAAATACTTTAGTCAATCAGGATTACCCCTAGATGGTACTGGCAGGAGATTCATCTATCCATGTATAAAAATAAAAATTTAAAAAGAAATGATAAAGGAGTACCTTCTGATGCATTTTTTATGGTACATGATTGTAATATGACTTCTTAAAGAGGTTAAAAATGATAAATACTTAAATTATAACAGGAATTATTAAATTTAAAATGAATGTTTATAGTTTGATTATGCAATGAACTATATTTCTTTTGGTGATTCATGCATAGTTATTGCACATGAATTTAATACATAATAAGATTGTAATTGTTAAGTCGTGAAAACTTACTATTGAATTTAATTGTTTCTTTTAAGAAAAATTATAAACTGATATGTTTGATAGAAGAGATTTAATTTATAAGAAAAGTATAACTAATAGGTATTATATTGTGATGTGATTGTATTTTTTTTGTAATGTTTTCTTATGGGCAGTGAGATACTGTTAGATATTAGATGAGAAGTTTTCTGCAGATTATGTTATTATTTATGAAAGTTTTAATTTCTATGTAGTGTACTTTGTGTTCCCTTAGTGACTCTTTTACATATTAGAAATCATAAAAAACCATTAAAAAATAAATGAAATGTTAATTCATAAACATTAAGAAATACACCTTAAGATTTTCTTTTCAATTTGCAAATAAAACTTTTATATTCCCGATCATTAAACTCAATCAAGCCAATATGATGATGATGGCCACAAGGCTCAAACATCAAAACAATATGGAGAAGACCCAAGAATTGTCTAAAGATGGTCCATCTCACTAAAAAAATTCAAATAAGAGGATTAATGATGATGACTCCACCTAAAAGATCAGTATTTAGCACTGTGGGATGCTTATCGAAACAAGAGAAAAACATATAGAAACTTCATTTTAATGTTATATCCCCTAAGGGCAAACTTGCCCTAGCAAGCGACGAAAAGATAAAATCTCATCAATTGAGCCCAAGACGGACTTGCAAAGCTGAGCTTAGGGCAGTTACCTGAAAAATCTGAGAGAACTCATCAACTAGTAAGACGGCCTTGGAAAGCTCAGCTTAAGGCACTTACCTGCCATAATATGAGAGAACTCATCAACCATGGGGATACATCTAATAAGCTCATGAAGATCTCGCTTAATGTTTCTAAGGGTCTCACTGAAAAAACTCAACTCAAACAATCTCCATGCCCAGAAAGCTACTTAAAGACTATCACCAAAAGGGAAAATTATTCCATACAGAGAACATACGCAACACTGTGTACGTTCTTCGCAAAATAACCAGCGAATAACCAAGTTGTGTATTTCAGAATGTGTATTTCAGGATTATTAGAAGGTTATTAGGAGTTTATTACAGCATTAATTCCTAGTAACGCCTCAATAACCTCTGCGGTTTCACTTTGGGATTTTGTGAGGTTATTGTGAGGTTATTGGGGCATTAACTCAAATAACATTGCGATAACTTCCCAATAACATTCCAATAACCTCCGTTGTTTCATTTTGATGTTATTCATACGTTCTCCTTATGGAATAATTTTCCCACCAAAGAGCCAACAAATTCTTCAAGTTTGGAAATTGAATATCAATCTGAGTCTGAGTCCTTACTCAGGATATACATCCCTATACTCTACACATTTTCACATGCATAACACATTTTGTGGTTATTTCTACAGAGCATACTCACCCATAGTATAAAAAAATGCTTAGGAGAGCATTTAATTTAATGTATTACTGTATTATTGCACTGATTATGAATTCCTTCTCTTCTCTAAGTTTGCATCTCTACTATTCCCTTACCATGTTCCCATTTCCTCTGAGTTCATAACATTTTGTTACCAACACTCTCTAGGATGTAGTGAATGTGAATCTATGCTACAAATCAAAATAGATACACAAAGATCATTAGATTCAACAGAGAACAAACTAGGAAGAAGAGTACTTACAATGTAAAATAGAAAAATAATATTTTTTGACAACTAAACATCTCACTGAAATAGAAGAAAAACAAAGTCGAATGATCCTAAGCATCCCGAACCAGATCCCAATAGCTGAACCCTAAGTGTAACCACCTAAAGCATCTTGACTTGACTATCAAGTAAGTAAACATTAGAGCATGTATATTTCCATCTCTTAATGAAACATACTAACAGGACACCAAGAGGATTCATACTCTAAGCCTTGCCAACTAGCTAGAAGGACGAGTAGAAAGGAGATGAACGTAGTGAATGGATGCTTTCTTTAAAGAGATCGATGAAACCTTTGGATAGATTTAAAAATCTTATATTAGGACTCCTATTAAGGTTAGATCTAATCAACTAACCATGCTACTTGACACTAATAACATGCTAAGGTACAAGTTATTCTTCGTAACCTTTAAAAAGTCAACCCTCAAGATGGTTTTCTAGCCTACCGCTCAAATTCAAGAGAATATTTTTACTTAGTTCGTCAATATCCAACATCCCCATAAAGGCTAGCAGAAATTGCTGAAGATAAACTGATAGCATGGTGTCATTGAAAAACTTCATAATGAAATTCTAAAGAGAAATATTCAATGTCAAAAATCTAAAATTGGCAATAACTTAAGCCACCTTAACCCAATGTCTTTTCAAAGGTTCATTCCGCTATGCAAACGACTTGTAAAAGTTGAGAACATTGATCGAATTACATGAACCTACCAATAACCACATAAACATTGAATTAGTGTTATCAAAGCGCAAAACACAATGCAATACTCTAAACTTAATTTTTGCTTCAAAGCGCAAATTACAAAGCAAAGCAGAGCTTTTTATTAATCAAAGCGTTAACATAAAATATAAAACTACTAATGTGTAAATACATTCATGAATAGAATGCGGTACAATATCTAACTTGAGAATGTTTATTTAAAATTAAAAGTTTGAAGCATAATATTTTAGTATTTAATTAAAATTGTCTCAAAAAACCAATCTTCTTTGGTCCACCCTCCTTACCTGAAAGGGAGGTATTTTCATACATACCACCCAATTCATATATTTACAATTTTACCTATCTAACACCTAAATATAATAGGTAGAAATTGAAGGTTAGGTGTTAGATATGTAAAAACATAGGAATTGAGAGACATGATTGGCTAAACTAAGCTCTAAGGCAAGTTCAAAGACCTTAGTGTTTGAAGAACACTTCAAAACCTAGGCCGAAGTCAGGGACGATGCTCGGCTCCCTTGTGCTCCTCAAACTCTCAAACACGACAAGCCCTTGCTCTCCTTGGAATACCAAATAAATGCCTTTGTTTGTCTCATTAAATTGCAAAACAGACAAACTAGCATCAGTGATATGTCTAAAAGAATGCTTAATTTCCTTTACCTTTTGCACCTATTTATGGATAAAATTATTTTTTAAAGAAATATATTTTTGTGTTTTTCTTGCAGATACAATAGGTAGTAAATGCAGAACAAAGTGGCGATGAAACGGAGTGAAGCGGAGATGAAACAGAGCAAAATGGGCCCAAGTGAACTGGAGCCTAGGCACCAACTTCTGAGCATTAAGGCCCAACACCCCAGGACCTTGGCGCCATCTACTTGGCACCTAGACGTCAATTTCAGCCGAACCAGACAGAGAGCTTGGAGCCTAGGCTGCAGCTCTACAAAACCTTGGCGCCAACAACTGTTTGGCGATTTTTCAGCAGTTGTTTTGACAGTTATGCTGCAAATATAGCCAGTCTTTGTGATGTTTAGAGCAATTCTAGACAGCCTAGAAAGGGGAGTGATGCACCAAAAATATATACTACTTTTGCTATATAATTTTACCCAATTTTGGTGATATTGCACTTTAATGAAAGGTAATTTTCATGATTTATTGCATGTATGATGATTTTAGTTGATAGGAGTGAAAAGAAACGAAAAAGGAAAAAATTTAGAGTAAAAATGAGCAAAAAGGAGGAAAACAGCTTTTGGCGCCGCCGACGCCAGAGTGGGCACCGCCGACACCATTTTTCTGAGAGCTCAACAAATATTCAGACAATAGAGCGCCACCGGTGCTCGGTGGATTTGAAATTTGAAGAGTTTTGGTGACTTTTTGAAGTGATGCCTATAGAAACTCTTGGGATTTCATTTTTTTCGACGAAAAATAGGTGGTGTTTTGTGTGTTCTAGTGTCTCTAGCGTAGTTCTAGTGAGGGAGAGTGTGTGTTGAGTGTTAGGTCTTAGAAGAGAAGAGTGTAGAAGTGAGAATTTGATAGGGATTCTTCTCTAAGGAGTGAAGGAGGAGTAAAGTGAGAGATTGCTTCTTCCTTTCAATTCTAAAGAGGGAATTGATTGTTGCAAAGAAGAGAGAAAATGATTCAAAGGAACTTCAAGCGAATTACATTGGGGAAGCGAAAGAGATAAGTTGTATTTTCTTTTGTGTTTGTATGACTTTTCTTTTATATATAAAATTCATGTTTTATTGTGTCTTCTCTATGAATTCTGAGTAGTCTCCTTTGTCTTTCTTCTTGCATTAAGATGTGATGATGTGTTGATGTAGATTTGAAGTGTTTTTAAAGTATTAAAGAAATTGTGATGGTTTTTCATTTTGAACTTAATTTACTTTTCGATCTGGCCAATTAAATTGTTAAAATATGTTGCTGAACATTAACTCTGAAAGGATTTAGTGTCTTAAAACAATAATGAAGAACCCATTCAATTTCCATGGATGAATTGCGTAGTTCATGGGAATTGAGTGTAAATAAATAGAAAATTGTGTTTTGATGGACGTCAAATTAGAGGTTTCAGGGTGATAGACTGAGATCCCCAATTTGGTCATAAGATTAGCAACTAAACTCAAAGGTTAGCCTTCAGGTGAAGGGTGAGTGAGAGCTCTGTAGTGATAGCCGGTATCGTCCCAGCCTAGCCTTAGATTTAGTTACTAAACTTAGGATATGTTAATGTTCTTTTCATGCTTGGAAGAGGGGGGGTACTCTTTTGAGGCTGAAAAAACATTTATGCTCCTATTTGGCACAATAACATAATCATTCCATATCCACACATCATATTCTCGTTGCAAGAGGAAAGATACTTTTCTTATATATCAAAACCTTTCAAATATATAGCTTAGTGTGTGTTTCTTAGTTAATTTTGTTTTAAATATATTAGAAGTAATTGTAATTTGCTTAATTGTTACTATTTTCTGCATCTTAGTAGTATAAGTAAACATTAAACTTTAATTGTAATTTGAGTATTGGAATTCAGTATTACATTATCTATAGTAAGATTCGTTCATTTCCTTTGGGATAGATAACCAAGACTACATTAGAGATTTGTATTACTTGATACGATACGTATACTTGTGTTGAATGTGTGGACTTTACAAAATTATTATAAATATATAAAAATTTTAGTTCATAAGTTCTTGCAATATTAAAGTCTAGCCGATCAGGGAGAAGACCTCTGAATCCTAAGGGAAATCCAGGGGAATTCTAGAGTTCAATTCTACTTTTCAAATTTTTGTGAGGATTTGGGGGGATATTGTAAAAAAGGTTCTTCATCAAGGCATCATAGACTTATGAGATCTTCTTGGGAGATATTTTCAGTGCTTGGGAAGGGAAACACTGAGTATTGTGGACTCCTTCGAGTTGTAACATTCTTAATACAAAATTCTAGTGAATTGTTTTTTTTAAAGATGTGTTGTGTCAATTTCTCTATGCTTTGTGAGTAGTTCCTTTTTACCTTTCCCCTTGTGATGGATATGTAGGTAGTGCAGAATGGTGAAATGTTATAATTGATTTTTACACTTTAAAGTGATAATTTTCCTTCTGTACTTCGTTTATTTATCATTCTATCCAAATAGTTTGTTAAAATTTGTTGTGGACTTTAATGACTTGGGAGAGCCATGACATGAACAACTTGGAAGATCACATTGAACAAGTGGGTGAAAGAAAAGTAGTTCATAAGGCAATGCAAATAGATATAAAAATAATCTTTGATAGGTTCAAATTAAGGATTAAGAAATTAAAACCAGTTTAACCAAACTTCTATATTAACTCGAAAGGGTAAAGAAGATAATTTCTCATATTTATCACTTACAACGTTTTCAATTTATTGCATCACTATCTACAGACATCTACTTTTACAAAGGGGAAGGTAACCTTATTACTTGATTTGCTACAAACTTTAATATAATTAGTAGAATAATTAATTAGAGTAAACCATTAGTATATCCTTATAACTATAGATACTTCGAAGCTTAGAACTAGTTTAATAGGCTAGAACCTTTCTTAAGATTATAACACCTCATCCCCGGTGGGATCGATAATCCGGACTCAAAAATCTAATATTAATTGAAATGACTATGTATACTTGCGTGATACATGGGGTTTCAAGAATTACAGTAAACACGCACAACTGCAAGCAAGTACACCTCGAAAGCGTGTCAAGTTTCGCTGCACCGTTGTCGGGGAGGTGGTGGTATAGTTAACTGAAAAGAATTTTAGTTCAATCCATTGGGACTAAGACTTGGAAAATTTCAATTTTTAAAATTATATTCTTTATTGTATTTGTTTGTTTGAAAAAAAAATTATTTTTGAGTTTGTTTAGTGTGTTTGATAAAAGTAATTAGTAGGATCTTTAGTTGGTGGATGCGTAGTGCAGAACCTTCGGGACTTGTACCGTATGATTCCGAATTAAAGAGAACTATTAAGAAAATTATAAAACAGAAAAAAGATAACAAACTTGAAGAAGAAATACTCAATACATTAATATAGATACTCAATAATCAATTAATGAACATCATAACACGTAGAGATCATTAAAAGGCTACACTAATCCTGCGGCAGATGAAATTCACTTAAGTATTCAAAACCCTACTGTAGAAACTAAAATTTTTAAACTTAATTTTGTTATTATCCAAATAGTGCATAACAATTAATTTGGGGGAACTCTACAATTTGCAAATTTTTTGAAACCTTGCGCTACATTTTGCTATAATGGCGTATCCAGCGACGCTGTTGGGCTTAGTTTTCTTCTTTTTTCATTGAGGGATAAAGTTAAAATGTGGTTAAACTTATTAGCACTAGGATCTATCAGAATATGGAGTGACTTAGCTCAATAATTCCATGCTAAGTATTTCTCATCTTCAAAAACTGCTAAACCTAGGAATGATATTACTTGATTTTGCCAGTTAAAATGTAAGTCAATTTATGAGGCTTGGGAGCGATTTAAGGAACTTCTTAGGAAGCACTTGCATCATGCTTTCCCCAATTGGCTAATAATTCAGACTTTTTACAGTGGTTTACTAGGATTCCTTAGTTCTATCATTGATGTTACCGCTGGTGGTTCGCTCATGTCAAAGTCATTTGATGAGGATTACACCTTGATTGAAGAGATGGTCACTAACAACTTTTAATAGCCTTCTGAAAGAGTAAACCCCAGAAAGGCAGCCAGTATACATGATAAAAGCTGTCTATTCTAGCTTCTCAGGTAGCAACTAATTCTAGAAAGTTAGAAAATTTTAGAGTGAATCAGCCCTAAATACTTCAGTATTTGAGGAAAATTCATTTGAACAAATGATTAATTTTATCACTTCATCATACGAAATTAAATGCAATTAACAACAAAATTAACAACCCTTATTCTAACTTCTATAACCCGGGTTGGAAAAACCATCCTAATTTCAACTGGAATAATAATTCTGATGGGAGAAACCAACACTGAGAAAATAATCAAGTAAATCCATTATAAAATCGGAATAACCAGGGTAGTACAAACTATTGACCTTCTTATCCTCCTAGATTTAACCCTAATACACAGTTTAAGAATAATAAGATGTCTTTGGAGAAGGTTGTGTTGCATATGGGGAATCAACTGCAAAGTCAAGGTGCAGCAATAAAGAACATAGAGAACCAATTGGAAAAAATTACTAACTCACTCAGTAATCAGTCTGAAAGAACTCTTCCTAGCAACACTAAGATTAACCTTAAGGAACATAATAGTAAGCATGTTAAAACTGTCCAATTAAATAGTGGAAGAGATTTGGAAGATGTAGTTCGGAAAGAAATCGAAGTTGAAAAGGAGACGGGAGAACCTGAAAAACCTGTAAAAGATCTTTCCAAAGACTTAGAAAAACCAATCTCTCCAACTAAGATTAACTTAGAAAAATTACCACCTTTATTTCCTTAAGACTTCGACAATAGAAGCTGGATTAACAATTTTCAAAATTTTTAAATGTTTTTAAGAAGCTAACTATTAATATTCCTTTTTTTGAGGCTCTGTATCAAATGCCCAGTTTATGTAAAGTTCATGAAAGACATTCTTAATTAAAAGTAGTTTGGAGAACATGAGACTGTTAAGTTCAGTGTGAGTGCAGCGCTATAATTCTGAAGAAACTTCCTCAGAAACTTAAGGATCTTGTGAGCTTTATAATCCTCTGTGCAATTTGAGAGAGGTTTTATGGAAAAGCTTTATGTAATCATGGATCAAACGTAAACCTTATCCTACTATCTATTTTCAGAAGGTTGGGATTAGGAGAAGTGTCTCCTACTACTGTGACCCTTTAGTAGTCGATTGATCGATCACTTATCCTAAAGGGGTTATAGAAGATGTGTTAATTAAGATGGATAAATTTTATCTTCATTGTTGATTTCGTTGAGTTAGATACGGAGGAAGATAAAAAAATCCAATCATTTTAGGTAGACATTTTCTAGCCACTGGATGAGCTATGATAAATGTGCAAAAATGTGAATTAATATTGAGTTAATGATTAGAAAGTTATATTTATGTTTTAAAATCTATGAACCTTTCAAAAGTAATGAAGATGCATGTTTCCGGATGGACTTAATCGACTCTGTGTAGATACCATTTCCAAAACAGTTATGAAAAAAAAATCAAAAGAGCCTGATTTGGAATAGGAGAAAATTTCAGACTCTCAAGATGAATCAACTTTAATGGTTATAGATAAATTAAATTTTATTCAGGAGTGGTTTAAGATCCTAGATACAACAACACATAGTGAACCTCTTATTACTTCTATTAAGAAACCACCTGAACTTGAGATGAATGTGCCTCCCACATATCTCAAGTATAGTTATTTGGGAAAGCTATCTACATTAATGGTTTTTATATCCTCATATTAACTCATTCACAAGAACAAAAATTAATAAAAATTATGAGGACTTATAAAAGAGCTTTTGGATGGACCTTAGCAGATATTAAGAGAATTAATCCCTCTATTTGTATGCATAGAATCCTGATGGGAGATAATCATAAATCCCAAGCAGATCCTCAAAGGAGACTAAATCCAATTATGAAAGATGACAAAATAAAAATATTAAAGTGACTAGATGCAAGTATTATCTATCATATATCAGACATTTATATTAGCCATACTCACTGTGTTCCTAAGAAGGGGGGAGTGACAATATCTGTAAATGAACATAATGAACTAATTCCTACTATACATGTCAATGGGTGTCGAATTTGTATTTACTACAAGAAATTGAATTCAACCACTAAGAAAGGTCACTTTCCTTTACCCTTTATGGATCAAATGTTAGATAGGCTAGCTGATCACCGATACTTTCTTTTTCAAGATGGATATTATGGATATCATCAAACATTTATAGCTCCTGAGAATCAAGAAAAAAATACTACATTCACAAGTTCTTATGAGACTTTTGCTTTTAGAAGAACGTCATTTAGGTTATGTAACGCACCTGATACATTTCAAAGGTGCATGATGTTTATTTTCTGCGACTTGATTGTGAAAAAAATTAACGTATTCATGGATGATTTTTTCATTGTTTGGAACTTCATTTGATTAATGTTTAGATCATTTAGTGAAGGTGTTGAAACGCTGTGAAGAAACCAATTTCGTTCTCAATTGGGAGAAACGTGAATTCATGGTCGCAAGAGGTATTGTGTTGGGACATAAAATATCTGAAAATAGCATGGAAGTAGACCCAACTAAAATTCAAGTAATTGAAAAACTGCCTCCACCCACCAATGTGGGAGAAGTTAAAAGTATTCTGAGACATGCTAGATTCTATAGGTGATATATAAAGGATTTTTCCAAAATTATCAAGCCTCTATACCTTCTTTTAGAAAAGGATATCCTATTTAACTTTGATCAAGATTGCCTAAAAGCCTTAAATATATTGAAATAAAAATTAGTCATTGCTCATATTATAGTCTCAAATGACTGGAGAGACCATTTAAGCTGATGTGCGATGCTAGTGAAGATGCTATTTGGGTTGTTTTAAGCCAATGATATGATAAAATTTTCAAAGCTATATATTATGCCAGTAAAATGCTTTATGAAACTTAAATCAATCATACTACAGCTGAGAAGCAATTATTGGTTATAATATTTGCTTCTGATAAATTCATACCTCATTTAGTTAGAACCAAATGTTTTGTTTATACCTATCATTCTGCCATAAAATATCTTGTCGAAGAATCATGCTAAACTAAGATTGATTAGATGGATCCTTTTGATGTAGGAGTTTTAGATGGGAAAGATTTGGATAATTAAATTACTGAGCATTTATCCATACTAGATCGAGGAAATTCATACATTTATGAAGATGAAATCAATGAGAAGTTTCCTGAAGAGCAACTATATGCTATTACTAAGTGGTGTATTCCGTGGTATGATGACGTAGTGAATTTTATTGTTAGTTATATTATGCCCTATGTATTAATATACCACTAATGAAAAGAATTCATTCACGACGCTAGATCTTACTTTTTGGGATGACCTATATTTTTATAAAAATTGTGAGGATCAAGTAATCAGAAAATTTGTACCCTTAGAAGAAACTCAAGAAATAATTAATAAATGTGATGATTCAGAAATTGGGAGACATTTTGGAGCTGATAGAACAGATTTTAAGATTTTGCAATCTGAATTTTATTGGTCTACTATGTTTAGAGATGTATATATATATATATATATATATAAACTTGTGATAAGTGTCAGAGATTAGACAATATTTCTAAACGTGATGAAATGCCACTAAATTTTACTTTGGAGATTGAAATTTTTAATGTATGAGGTTTAGATTTTATGAACTATTTGTACCATCTATTGAAAATTCACCTATTCTGATAACTGCAAACTATGTCTCAAAATGAATTGAGGCAGTAGCTCTTTCAAACTGTGATGTTCAAAGTGTCACTAAATTCTTAAAGAAAAATATCTTCAGTATATTTGACATGCCTAGAGTGATCATTAGTGATAGAGGAAGCCACTTTAGGAATAGAAATATTGAGACACTAGTTGCTAAATATTAAATTAAACATAAAATAACCACAGAATATCATCCTCAAACAAGTGATTTGGCTCAAGTATCAAGAGGATTTTAGAAAATACTATCAATCCTAGTAGAAAGGATTGGTCTTTACAATGAGACGATGCATTATAAGCTTATCGGACTGCTTACAAAACTCCTATAGGAATGTCTCTCTATAGATTCATTTTTGGAAAAGCTTGTCACTTGTCAATGAAGTTAGAACATAAAACTTATTAGACTGTAAGGAATAACATTAAAGACTAGTGAGGAGATTATTGTAGATAAATGAACTTAAGGAAATTAGACAAGAATCTTATGATAATGCAAAAAAAAATAAAGAAAAGATGAAAATTTGGCATGATCGGAAATTCTTAGGAATGATTTTGAACTTGGATAGAAGGTTTACTGCATAATATGCAATTAGAATTATTTTCTGACAAACTTAAGTTTAGATGGTCTGGGTCATATAGTATAATTAAAGTATATTCTTTTGATGCAATTGGTATTAAGTATCATAAAAGTGATAGGGTATTTAAAGTGAAGGGACAAAGACTTAAATCCTACCTAAGTGGAGAAAGGCTAATAATTAATTAGGTCTTATTTTCGGTCAACCTAAGTAAGTATGTGGATTTGTCAAGCTGATGAGTTTAAACTAAACACTTCTTGGCAGGCAACCCAAGTTTGTTTTTTGTTTTTAGTGTTTTGTTTGTTGTTTGTTGTTTGTTGTGGTGTGAAGTTGTTTATCTTTATGTGTTGAAGTTTAAGATTGGGATTGGATTGCTTTGTTTTTAGTTTGATTTGCAGTATGTGATTCCTCAGTCTTCTCATTGTGATTAGACTTGAATATATTCTATCGAAGTAATAGGATCCATGTACTCTCTAAATCTTAGTTCTCAATCAAACTTAAGATTAACTGGAGATATATTGAGTCTGGGCATAGGATAGGTCCCTCTCAATTCTAAATTGCCTATTTCTGACTGGATTCTTCCATTTTAGTGGTTCTATAGACCAGCTATTAGAGGAGCTCATGGAGGAGCCTTTTTTTTGAGCTGTCAATAGTGTATGCTTTATGGGCAAGGTAAACCTGAGGTTTGCAACATATAAGCTAATAGATCAGAGGCATCTTGTCTAAAGGTTAGGCCTTACCAAAATTATTTATAAGCATCCGACAATCAAATGAAAGGAGAATCTATTTAATATAGGGAAATCGAGAAGGGAGATGAGATGAGGAGTTAACCTCATCAATCGTTTGTATTTATGTGGAGAAGGACATGAGAGGATAGAACATTCAATATAATTAGAATCGAATTTGAAGCGTGCACATAGGACCAAATATCACTGGTATTAAAATGTCAAGAGTGGTGTTGGTGCATATGCGCCTATAGACCAGCGCCAAGGCTTTGCATCCTAGGACCTTGGTGCCACCATTGCGACACATAGGCGCCAGACTTACCAGAGCGATTAAACAACCTAAACCGCCCTGGTTGAGGTTATTTTCGCATGACCTCTTCCCTAACTCCTCTTTGGCAATTTAGGAGCAACACTTAAAACAACCATTCCCTTTGTATTTGATCTAATCCTAGGGATCTTGAAAAGTAAAAATCACCTCCTCAAGGTAAATTTCTGCTTCTCTTGCTAGCATTCTTCGTTGCATCTGGGAAAAATTCAGTTTTTGGGGATTTGTGAGAAAGAGAGGAAAATCTTAGGGAGTATGATTTAACTCTTGACAAGCATATTGTGTTTATCCACATTGTTTATTTTATTTATCTCATCTCGTCGTATTTGCATAGCCACATTCTATCTATGGCATCAAAGACCAAGGGGGCGAAGTTCAACAATTCATTTGATAAGACGTTTGTGAGCTTCTCAGGCCAAGAACATTATATTGACCTATTATTATCAAAAAAGTTGACAGCTGAGAAGAGATCTGTGAATCCTGGAGGAGAGGTAGAAAGAATAAGTATGAACAAAAAATGGGAGAAGTTATGTTAAAATACATCTATTGTTGTAATATCAGTAATAAGAGCATTTTATGCCAATCTACCTAAAATTCTTGATGAATTTGGTTTTGTGAGCGGAGCTTATGTAGACACATTTTCTTGTATCATTGTGTATCTGTCATTGAGTAATCTCCCTTATTGCTCTTATGCTGACTCAACCATTACTAAAGCTTTATATTGATGACATTATGAAATTTTTAACTGGCGATAGAGGAGTATGGCATATTAGTAGGGGAAAGTAGATTGAATTTCTTGCTTACCAATTGAACCTAATATCTAAAGCTTGGCATCTCTTTATTTCATCCAAATTACTTCTACCCATAATATTGAAGTGAGCAGCGATCGTGCCTTACTGAATTATTGTATTAAAAAAGATACGCCCATTGATGTAGATTCAATTATACATTATTCTATTATTGATTCTGCAAAAGGAGGATCTAACTCTTGGGTTGGGGCATCCATCTCTCATCTTTTCCTTATGTCAAAGTGCAGGTATCGACGTTAGCAGTGGAGAGGAGGTTCTTTGTCTCTTAAAGCCAATCTCCGCCATGAAAATTCAATTATATTGTAAGCATGCAAATGAAGGAAAATGATCAAAGTTGGGGCAGCCGAGTTCTTCTACTTCTTGCTCGCCACGACCTCCTGCTTTAAGACGCACATTCGAGTAATATTTGGACAAAGTAGGGGGTGAAATTAAAATTCTTGATGGACAGGTATACAGGTAAGCTAAGCATCGTTCACACTTGAATTGGTAAAACAAAATTTGTTTTGATCATCGAGCCAAGTTTCAATCTGCTGAAGTTGAAATGTATAAAGAAAATCTGGATTGGTGGTAATAAAACAGTTGAATTTCCAACATATTCACCTTACCAGATTCATGAGCTTATTAGCCATTTAGAGGATGAGGAAGGTGGTAATGATGATGATGATGATGATGATGATGATGATGATGATGATGATGATGATGATGAATAGTTTAGTTTTATTTTTCTGACGTGGTTGTACTTTTATTTTTATTTTTCATGCTATTTTTGTGGTAAACTCTTTATATATTTCTTGGATGTACTGGATGATTTATATTTGTTTCTATGGAAATTGATGTGTTCTCTATACTATTTACTTTTGATTGTTGCGCTGATTGTTATATCTATTTGTTGTCATTTAGAAACTCTTTCTAGTGATATTTATCATTCTTAATCTATTGAGAGGTGATTTAGTTGCTACTACATACTTGTCTTTTCTATTATACTTGTAAAACTGCTATGAATAGACTCAAGTGATAGGAAGTATTTCACTGTTATTTTCGCCCTGTCATATTCAAGTTATCCATTGCTATATATGCTGAAACTCAAGTGGAGAGGAGGGTGGGGGGAGAAACATCTTTTAAAGGCTTAAATTTATTTGTTCTCAGTTACCTGCATTTCAAAATGTTGGGAATTAAAAAGGAATTTGACTTATGTGTTGTTAAGTTAAAATTATTGCAATTTTGAGTAGAGAAAAACATAGAAATTTTATTTTAGATACCTAGTAAATAAATCTAGACTATAGCATGATTAACTGGCTGTTTAACCTATTTAAAAATTGGTTTCACTATTTATTATTATAAAGAGTTATATATTTGTAATTTAGGTATTCTTAGATATGCACTTAAAAAGAATTAGGCCTGTATTCAATATAAATTCCAATTATTGCATGTCATTTGATATATATTAAAAGAAAAAGTGTGATAGGTTTCACTTAAAAAGGGTGATAGTGTAATTCAAAACTATTAAAGTTCTATCCAGATATAGTAATCCTTCTTAAAATAATGCAAAAAATTTAAAAAAAAATTGCATCCTGAAGAAAGAAAAGAAAAAAATGTGTGATCATACAGAGAAGTCTAATAAAAAATTGATTTCACTGGATTCATTTTAAAGTTGAAACTTATTACATTCTTAAGCTTATCTGTTTTTAAAAGTAAATATGTAAGTTTTTTTTTAACGGGGTGCTTAAAGTCTGTTTTTAATATCTTTTAAGGTGCTTTAATTTACAACTATTTAACACTTTTTAAACTTAATAGAAAATAAAATTTTACCCATTAGATGAAAGGTTCATTTTGACCCTAGGGTTAAACATGTTTGCAACAGTTAATTAAATCTAATTTATGAATTTATTAAGGCAAAATTGGTAATGATTTTAATGAAATCCACTCCCTCAAATTAATAAAATTAATTTTGAAATATCTAGTGTTACTTGAGGACAGGTGACGTTTAAATTTGGTGGAATTGATATGTCAAAAAACAAGCTTAATTTCTTTTATCTTTTGAATGTGTTTATGGATAAAATTACACTTTAAAGAAAGATATTTTTGTATTTTTCTTGCAGGTACAATAGGTAATAGATGTGGAATGAAGTGACGAAGAAGGGAATCAAAGTAGAGGTGAAATAAAGCAAAATGGAACCAAGTAGACTAGCGCCTAGGCGCAAGCCTCTGAGCGCCAAGGCCCTGCACCCTAGGGCCTTGGTGTCAGTTTCAGCCGAAAGTGCCTAGTTGCCAGCTTTGCAAAGCTTGGTGATGCGGCGGCTGCAAATACGAAGTAATAAATTTTTGCAAATAGTTTCAAATCAGTCACAAAATATAATCAGTAATAAGGTAGCAACCGATCTATATGCAAGTATACGTATAGTTCAAGTAATACAAGGCACTAGCGGAGTCCTGATTATCGATCCCATAGGAAAGAAGCAAACCTTAAAGCATAGCACAGAAATCCAATATTCAATTTGCAAAGTACTTAATGTATTACCAAAAATGCTACAGTTTAACGATGTTAGAGATTTTAAAATCACTAAATTACTTTCTAAGATTCAAATTAAAGTAACTACTACTATAATAAGTTTTTGTAATGCAAGTTTCAAATTTAGAGAAAGTGTCCTCTCCCTTACAATGATATTTTGGTGAGTGAATGATAAAGATTAGTAAGTTTCATGTATTGTGTCAAATAGGAGCATACCTATTATTTACCCTCTTCCGAGTGCTATAAAGAACATTGGTTATTCCTAGCTTTAGTTCTTAAATTCATGGTTAAGATGGGAGAATACTGGCTCTCACTCCAAAGCTCTCATTTCCCTTAACCTGAAGGCTAACTCTCGCTTTAGTTTCCAAACACTAGGACCAAATTTGGGATTTTAGTCTGTCACCCTAAAATCTCCAATTCTACACCCAATAAACATACTTCTCTATTTATTTGCACCCAACCCCCATGAACTTCACAATCCATAGAATTTGAATGTAATCTCCACTTTTGTTGTAGAAAGCATAGCCCTTTCGTATCGTATGTTTCACAACCTATTTTAACAAATCAATTGGTCGGATTGAAAAGTAAATGAAGAATGAAGTGTAAAATCATCACAATTTCTTATCTTTTATATGGCACACCCAATTTAAACTATCACATCCATTTATCATTGCAAGGAGAAAGGAAATGAAATCTACTCAAAATTTATGAGGAAGATGCAACAAAACACAAATTATATATATAAAAGCAAATTCATACAATTATGAAAAGTAAATACAACTTATCGTAATTTCTTTTCCAAGTAAATCCCTTGAAGTTCCTTTGAATCTCCTTATTTCATTTCAACACACGTTTGTCTCTTGGAATTGTAGGGAAAAAGCAGTCTCTCACTTTCCCTCTCATCCTACAACTCTTTTGAGAAGAATCCCTCACAGAACAACACTAAACAACAAACCCTAGACTCCAAACTCTCTCTAAAGTCTTCCTTTTCACTTACACACACTACAAGCACTCTAACCCAACACACACCACCAATTCTGGTGTCCAAAATAAGTTAAAATAGTATAGGAACGAATTTACCATGAGTTGCCTCAAGAATCCCTCCAAAAGTTATCCAAATACATTGAATCTAACCTCCACCGACATTAAGCTCCGTCGGCGCTGGATAGGGCGCTGTCCACAGCCTATCGCGCCTTTTAATTCCTGGCTCTCTGGAAAAACACATCGTTGACGCCAATTTGGGCACCGTCAGCGCCATAACTTCAATAATCTGGTTTTTTTCTTTTTCGCTCTAAATGCATTCCTTTTCACTTCTTTTTCCTCCATTTACCTAAAATCATCATACCTGCAGTAAAACACGAAAAATACATTTCATTAAAGTGTAATATCACCAAAAAATGAGTATGAAATATATATGAATAATCAAACATATTTTTTGGTGCATCAAAATCCCCAAACTTAACTATTACTTGTCCTCAAAAAATCTTTTTACTACATAAAAATATTGCTCTTAGTAGTGAACTTTACTTAATGATTACTATGATTTTTGATTTAAATGACTATAATAACAAGATTTTTAGAAAGATTTTCAATAACTTAAGTCAAAATTATAGGTATAAGAACATTTACTAATAAAGTCTAAGTGTTTAATCTCCTATTTATTTCAAGAATAATCATAATTTGTCGCATTAAGGGTGATTTGAAGTTTCATATGAAAAAGAAGTTCATGAAAACTATATTAGTAAGGATGCTAATACTTTACTATAAATTCAGAAATGGAATTAAGCTCTTCCTTTAAGTTGATTTAAGTGAAGCTAATTTTTTATTAGGTATTTCCTCAAGCTTCTCCTCACATATATATTTTTTTCTTTTTCTCTTTAGGATTGATTTTCAATCCTCTCTTTTTTTTTTTTACTTTTTTTCTTTTCACGTGAGGATTACTATATCTGGATAGCCTTTAATAATTTTGAAATTCACTCTCCTCTTCCTAAAATTGGAACTTGAAACATTTCTTTACTTTATAGATACATTAGTTTTTTAATGATTCGTCATAGAGTCACAATCCTTTCTCCTCACATAAACCTCTAAGACTCTTAACAGTTCAAAAATATAATTTTTTTTTACTTTAAATAGTTAACTATAATCTAATTTTTATATACTAAATATCTTAACCAATAAAGTTAACCTTTATTACTAAAAATTTTCATTCAAATCTACTGTGATATTTAAATAAAATAAAAAATTCAGTTATCTAAAGTTAAGCTCAACTATTTAAGTCATTTATAAATATTTTTTAAAATATATTTTGATTGAGAATAAATAAAAGTTAATTTGTTTCCTCCCCAAGCTTAAGTTTTTCAATGTATAACAAATTACCAAATGAGAGAGAAAAACAAAAAGTAAACTGACCTTTTTGTGTCGGGGTTTTGATTTTTCTAAAGTATGCAGATATTAATTAAAAATTTAACTACAGGCATAAAATGTTTAGAAGCATTGTTCACATATATATCAGAGATTTGCAATGTAAAGAAAATTTAAAATACCACATAAAACACTTTAAACAACATCCATTATATTTTCACTACAATAGTGACAAACTACAGAAGCTTTAATAAAACTTAACCAAATTAAAAGTACAATCACGACACATAACTACTACACAAAAAACAGCTAACATAAAAATCAACATAACAATAACAAACTAAAGAATACAAAACTACCAATCATCATCTCTTTCTTCTTCTGCTCCTTCCTCGGGATGGTATGGATAGTAGCAGGGGAAAGTAGGAAAGATCACACCTGTTTCTCCCCTCATAAATTTCATTTGAGCATCATGATAAGCAGTATCATATTCCACTCTTCTCCTCTGATAATCATCATTGATGATATTTCTTGCTTCCAAACTATCAATCATGCTATTAAGCCTCGTAATATCATCTTGTTGAATCATTGATTGCTCCATAACAGCAGAAATAGTAGAGTTCCCGAGGTAGAAGGTATGTCATGACTAGCAGAGAGAATTTCACTACTCTTACATGTGATTCATAAGTGCGAATGTTGGCTTTACTAATAGGCTTTAAAGGATGGATAAACTCTTCGCTACTATCAACTTCAACTCCTGATTGTATACATAAGGTATAAATCAGGGCAGGATGTCCCAATCCTTCAGTAGTTTCTCCCTTAGCTATGGTCAAAATGCTATTATAAACAACTCTTCCAATATCAATTACTCTCATATTTTGAATACAAAAATTCAAAATTGTTCTATCTCTAGAAACTTCACTAGATGATAGGTAGGTAGTAGTCTTGCAGAAATAAAGTAATGTCATGTTTTAGATGCAACATTAAGAGTGGAAGTAGAAAAATTTATCTTTTGTCTTTGCTAAGTTTTCCACTCCCAGTTTTCATCAGTAAGAAAAGTAATTACCTAATCCATAGCAATATCCACAGTACCAAAAGTTTTGTACTCACAGAATGGATTATCTCGTAACTGGTAGAAAGTATTATCTGCACAGAAGTAGTTCTACCATTTGCCCTCGAACTAGCACATATTCTTCTTCAGTATACCATAAGTTGGCATAAAACTCACGGCCAACATTAGCAACTGTATCCGCAGAAAAATAACAAAAATTTTCTCAGTTCCGATTAGCAATCACCTGCTATACAACTCTGCCTAGATTTTCAAATCCTTAATCTTGAATAAATGTCTTTCTTTGGATTGTAGATTTGAAGTAATACTGTGCTTTTACATTTACAAATTGTCTTTCATCAAAATCAATTTTCCTCCTTCCCTTAAACATCTTTGGAGTCATTTCAAATTTCTAAAAAAAGTTCAAAAATAATTCTCAATAAATTCCAAAATCACAATGCAATAAGCTCCAAAGTGAAATCTAGCAAGTAAGAGCATTTCACCATGGCTTTTCTCAAAATTTATTCAAATTTTCCAAATTTTTGGATCTTTACAATGTGGGAGATTTCCACGGTGAAAAATAAAAATCTACAGCTTAATGTAGCTCTTACCAAGGGAAGATGAGATCCAACCTCAAAAAGCTCCGAAATCGCCTCGAATCCAAGTTTAAGTCAGCCCTAGGGGAGTGTTTCGGCAATGGCTGGAGGTACAAGCTGCTTTAAGTCAGCTCTTACCCGTCGTCTCTTATCTCCTAATCTTCATTTTCGTTCGTCAAATATCGATAGATTTCATTAACATTGTCTCTTGTAGGGACGAAATTTGTGTAATGACAAATTGGCATATTATCTATCTTATAGAGTTCATTAATCTTGGAATGAGTGAATGATATCCACCTACCTCGCACATCAACAACTCCTTAGTTGATTCATTGAAGATTTGCATAAAATTCCTTCACCACAGGAATGACTACTGCAGCGGTAGTGTAACAAAACACTTCCCAACCTCTTTGCATAATAATTTCTTCAACACGAGTACTGTGGACATTCATACCTCGATGGACAAAGCCTCGTTCTTTGATAAGTATCCTCTTTATAAGAATTTTGTCACAAAGTAGCTGCGTCTCAAAACTCATGAAATTCCTCCTATTAAAAACTATAAATCTTAGAGATTCTAAGAAGTTGAAAACCACAAAATGAAAATTTTGGAGCTTCATTTTCTTCTTTCTGGAGTTAATGGGTTTAAAACTGAGTTTAGGGAGTTATGAGGGTGAAATTCTCGCTTAAAACTACCAAATCTCGCAATTTGAAACTCCAACAATCGCTCTCTGGTCGTCAGTGCCGTCGACGTTGAATAGGGTGCCGTCGGCGCCCAAGCTATGAAAAAATTAAGTTGCTTTCTGGAAAAATCCGCTATCGGTGCTGAATCATGCATTATCGGAGCTAAATCGAGCGCCGTCAAAGTCAATTCAAAACTTTGCTCCAACATCTTTTTCATCCAAATAATCTCGAAATCTTTGATTCAATCCAATAATTAGCACCATATAGGATAATTATGAGAGAGTATGACCCAAATATAAGACTATATGTTGACCTCACTTTTGGTTGAGGTCTAGTCTTCCTTTAGAATAGCCTAGGGTCTAGCCATAGGACTCTCCTAGTGACTTTCTTAGAAGACTAGTCATGGAACCCTCCCTAAAGAAATTCAAACTTTTCTCACTTCACTGGGAGTTTTCATATACTTAAGGCCTAACCTCCAGTTTTGAGAGGAAGAGACCAAGCATAAGGAAGCCTAAGGTAAGTCTCCTTTAGGTGTTCAGGCCATAGGATCTACCCTGGGAGGTCCGGAGCTTGCACCAAACTCACACAACACACTCATAACCCTAAACAAGGCACATCACCCTTTGATCCCCTAATTCTTTGGAGACTCATGTAAGTGGTTTTCCAAGCTCATAGCCTCAGGCTAGGGTTTGGCTAATACCAACACATAGAGGACCAAATGAGGGTGACCTTTGGTCCATGGCTCAATTTAAGCAATTCCATGTTACTCACCTTCAACCAACTTCAATTTGCCTAAACATTCCAAATTTCTAACCCCTTTACCCCAAAATACCCAAACTACCCCCAAAACCCTAAAACCCTCCAAAATTTCCAAAATTATCCAAAATCCCCATTTTCACCCAAAATCATCCCAAAATACTCCTTAACACTCAAATTGACCAAAATTACCCAAAATTACCAAATTTCCTAAAAAATCTCCAAAATGACCAAAATGCTCCTCTTAGCCCAAAATTCCAGAAATTCCCATAAATTATCATAACCTCCCAAATATTCGCAATTTCATTTCTCTCAACTACCACATAACCCAATTTGGCCAATTTAGTTCAATCTAACCAAAAGAGCCAATTTTAACCTAAAAGTGCCCAAATTAAACCCAAAACCTATCCAATTGACCTCAATCTTGCCCAATTTCAATTCTAAACTTTAATTCAACATCCTCAATACATATATAAACCAAATCTAAACCCAATTGGACCCACATTTGAGTTCAATTTCACTTAAAACCTAAAATCCCTAATTTTCCCTAAGTGACCCAAATCCCTCAAACTGACCTATGTCAATAAATTTCCCCCAATTTCAATTCTAAACCCTTCATAACACTCCCCTAAATTGAATTGAATCATCAATTGCCCCCAATTTAAGCCCAAGTCTCATTCAAATCCACTTGAACCAAGTTTACCCAATTATAACCCAAATTCAACACATGACCAAATCTCACCAAATTGATTGACCTACTCCCAAAATTTCCACCCAATGGATGTGGGAACTCTTCATGACAACCCATAGACCATTTGGAACCTTCAATTGGCCTTGGACCCAACCCTAGCCCAACCTAATCCCAAGTTAACCCAACTTGACCCAAATGGATCAAAATCCCAAATTCCACTAAATTGACCCCTCAATTAAACTCAAAACCACTCCAAGCCTTCATGAAAAATCTTCATTATAATCATCTACACAATATTGCTCAATCACTTGGGCTCATTTCACACTCAAACTCAAGTTAGCCCAATTCAAAACCAAGATGACCCAAATGAACACATGACCCAATTTACTCAAATTGAACCAAATGTGACCAAATCAACTCCTCCACAGCCACTAAGTTGACCGTAGGGACAGGGCTAGACCCACCTAGCCCACCCTAGTGGAGCCATGGACCAAAGGTCCCTCAAATTAGGGGATCTCCTACTTTAAATTGTTAAATCTAAGGGATGTTTGTCATAATGCCTTAACCATTAAAACCCATTGCACTCATGGTTGTCCACTGGCTCACCTGACCTACTGGCCACCTCCCCTGGCCTGGCTGCCCGGCCTAGTCACCGGAGGAGTCCAAACTGAGAGCCACCTCACACTTGGCCAAACCCAAACTCCACTCTATGGCCAACTCAGCCCAAAATTGACACCTAAGCTCCTCTGCACTCCACCTAGGCAGCTCCTTGCACCTTAATTGGAGCCCTGACAGCCACCCCAGTCCATGGTTATTTAAGCCACCACCCTTCACAGCCAAAAGAGAGTGCTGAAAATTTCCTAACAAAACTCTGCCAAAATCTCACCAGAGCTCCTCCAGACCTCCCTAAGATCATTGCAGCCATATTCCCCCTTTGATTCCCACTGTTGGAGCTAAATTTCAGAGCTCAAATTTGGCCGGAAACTAGGATATATTTCTCCATAGCTCCACAGTGCACCAAATTGCAATTAACTGTGCCCACACCTTCCCAGCAGTGAAAGAAGAGGATCCCCCATCAAAGCCCCATCACAGAAGGCCTTTGCACCAGACTTCCATCAAAGCTCAAGATCAGGTCTGGTCACTTTCATACCTAGGAAATTCACCAGGGCAAGAGGCTTCATTCATGAGCTCCTAATACTCCAACGAAGATGTAGAGCATCTTTGCTTGAAACTTCACTTCTTAGAGCCAAGGTATTGCCGCACTTTACTTTTCTTGCAATTTACATGATAAACAACAATGTCACCCTGCATGAAAACCCAAACATTTAGGATAGCCACAAAACTGAGACCAAAATTAAAATAAAAAATCACAACAATATAAAATCTACCACCACAACATTCAAAAATATAAAACAACTCAAAATTTAATCACAAACAGAATAAAAACTACAATTATAACTAAATTAAAATGTCTCGTTGGATGATCGGGAATTCCTTGGAGGAGGTAACCCGTATGGAACTCATTAAGTTAAACTTAGTAAATTCATTTGAACTAAGTGAATCCGATGGAACCGTGAGATCTTAACCGGTGTTGCTAATCAACTTTAATATTCCCCTAATAAAATATTAAGACACCCCCATTCAAATATTTATAAAATATGACACTTCTCTCTTCTCCTCAATTGACACTTCTTTAAACTAAACCTGCTATGATAAAGAGCATGGAGCATGCATAGTGGGTAGCACGGCCATCTTCAACAGGAAAACTTGTCTACACCAGCAAAACCTTTCCTTAATTTAAACAAGCCATAGGATTTCGAAGTAGTTTGTCTAGTGCAGCATAAACCCTCACATTTTCTTTAGGCCTTTGCAATATAAGCCCTAATTCGCTTTAAGATTCTAAGGTTGTCGTCCGGTACGACATAAATCCTCCCATCTTCTAGGTTATTTGTATAATCAGATATTATGCAAATGTAATCCCTATAATTAATTAGCAGGATTAAAATTTAAATAAATTTATTTCCAATATTTAAAACCAAACTATAGGATAGTTTGGAAGGACATCAATGTTTCTCTTGAATCTATTTTCTTCCCCTAACCTTCTTTCCTTTGGATTCTGATAAAATAAAATATTCCAAAATTCGAGCCATTCACTTATTGAATTTCCGACTATCACATTTTCTTTGGAAACCTTACTTTTGGAAGTCATGAATATATGTATTTCCTGATATATATCAAGAGTTTTCTTATGTAACTTCAGTTATCTAGGATGTAATTATTTATAGGGACTTACCCTTATAGGAAACTTAAAGACCCCAGATTAATATAAACCTTATCTGATTCCTTCATATTAGGTACGAGAAATTATAGGTCAAAATGGTTCGCAAATCAAACGCATGTCATAAATTCTTTAGTTTATTTGATCAAACTTCACCTCAAGCCATGTACTTATTCATCAGGATAAATACATGTCTTGCGGTGAAATGTTTGATTATTTAAACTTTTATTTATATGAGATCGGTTTGATTTTATATTCTAAAAAATTAAAAATATTAATTTCAATATATATATATATATATATATATATATATATATATATATATATATATTAAATCAATTTTCTATTTTATAAAATTAAAACCCTTTTCAAAACCAAACACCCAAAAATATATTTTTAAAAGAAGGGAATTTTATCGGCCGACAGTTTTCTGGCGACTTCGTTGAGAATCAATTTCTCTCTTAATTAAGATAAGGAAATACTATATTCATATATATGTAATGTGCTCATGTTTGTCATGAGCCAGATTATCATTCTTCCGTTGACATGCTTCACCCATTTCTTTCTTGGGAAAGTGTGATCAACTCCTCTGGATTTTCGGACCATCTGTTTAGTCACTCCTAAACAGAAGGGTTTAGGAGTCCCTAGGTGTTCCTTTAAATCTTGTGGGGTTGGACCCCCAATAGGTGTGTCGGCAAGCAAATCTAGCTAGGCCAATCTACATTGTGAAGGTGACCTCCGATGGGGTCCCATACTTCACCTCCTTTCTGTACCTTTTGGGTTCAATCCTGTCTTCGGCAGCTTGACCCACTCATCTTTAAATCTTAAAACTCATTTTAACCAACATGTGAAAACCTAAAAATGAAATAAAAAGATAATAAAATATAAAAATGAAATAAATTTTCCCCACTCTACATAACAACCTTTTTTCATAGTTTTTGCATTATGATAACAAAGTTTTTGGTCCTCACTAACCTTCAGAATGCTTCACTTGACAGTTAAAGATGTCAACCCCTACACAGACTTTCTCCTACAACTTGCCCTCCTCCCGTGGAACCCGTCTTGCAACACCAATGATTCAATTCGGGGCCGGCTTTAGTGAGTTTGAAATCGTACTTGGAAAAGCTCCGTTTGTGGTCGTCAAAGTTGCCACTCCCAAAATTCAAGAATCGTCTGTTGAGTTCGATCTAAACTCCCACGAAAATTTCCCTCCTGCTAAGAAGGTGAAGATAACTGATCCACTTAAAAAATACATATTTTTATGCCTTATTTATGATTTAATTATTTAGGTTATTATGCTTTAATGAAAGGTATATTCATGTTTTTGGATGTAGATGATTAAAAAGAGCCCAAGAAGGAAAAAAAGAAAAAGGAGCAAAAATGGAGCTTATGGAGCAATTTTTGGAATTATTGGCCTGGCGCCTAGGCGCTAGAGTCCGGCGCCTAAGCGCCAGATCGAAACAGATGCTGTTAAGTTTTTTTGATGACTTTGGGCAGTTATTTTGACGGTGTTAAGCAGTTATTGGAGCTTCTAGAAGACTGGATGTTACTCCTAATATATAGAACATGTGATACAATTTATTTGGACACAAGGAAACGGTCTGGATCTCGAAGAGGTGTGACTCAAAGTGAAGAGGTGCGAATGACCTGGTCACGGAGTCCGGCGCGTAGGCACGACGGTTACCTTCTAGAAGATACATCGAATTTGAATGAATTTTGAAGTGGTACCTTAAGCAACCCCTGGTCAAATTCAGAGCTCTATAAATAGGAGCCCATTCTATAGAGAAATTTGCACCAAAACCCCTCCTCTTAGTACACATACCCATTTTATCCTATTGTAGTTAAATTTAGTCTCTTCCATACTTAGGGAGCCACTTTATTTTGTATCTAGTGAGTTTATTTTGAGTGTTTATTGTGTGTAATTGCTGTTGGAGTCTTTCATCATTGCATTGGAGTCAGTAGAAGTCACCGGAGCTCTTGAAGGAACACTTTAGATAAGTATTCGTACTTTGGTTCAAAGTTTTATAAATATATTTTGTTGTGTTATTTTAATAAGTTCTGAGTTGTTAATTATCTTTCTCCTTTCAACTATGAAAAGATTATAAATTAATTAAATTTCGTAGGAGAATTAAATATGAAATATTTTAAAATATTGTGATGATATTAATACCTAATCTTAGTTTACTTTTTAAATTGGTCATTAAATTTGTTAAAACCTGTTGAAGAATTTTGAGACCTATCCGGAGATAAATTCTTAACTAGTAGATATCACATGAATCCTTAAGGTAATCGAAGGCTTTACGCGGATTATTTAAGGTGAAGTGCAAATAAATAGAAAGATGTTGTTTATTAGGCGTAGAATTAATTAGTTTTTAGAGTGACAGATTAAATTCTAATAATTTGGTTTATAGAAAGGTAACGAGTCACTGGTAGGGCCGACCATAGCCACCCTTGGACATCTAGTAGTGTGAGCCTAGATTAACCCATTCTACTAATAACACATCCTGAGCCTAACTATAGATTATTCAATGTTCTTTGCACCTGGACCAAAGAGTAAAGAATAGGAATGCTTCTATTTGGCACAATACTATAATCTTAATTTCCTACAAAAGATAATTAATCTATAATTCTTGGATTAGTTGAAAAAGGAGAAAGTCGTTTTTATAACTGCATTAAAATTACTGCTTACTTTACTTTCCTGCTTATAGCTTACTTTCTTTTAGTAAAAGTTATTAGTTAATTAAATTTGAATATATATATATATATATATTTATATATACATACATATATATATATATATACATATATATATATATATATATATATATATATATATTTATATAAAGTATATATAATTTGCTTAAGAAAATTTCAAAATATTGTTTTTATATATTTTTACTTTTTGTTTTTATTATCACCGTGGGATCGATAACCAGGACTCCACTAGAGCCCTGTATTATTTGAACGATACGTATACTTGTGTTTAAAATTGTGACTTTTAAAATAACTAAATCTAATAAACTTATAAAAGTAAACCTCGCACATCAAGTTTTTGAAGTCATTTGTTAGGAATTAAATCTTCTAAAAAGTTGTATCAAAATCTTGTACTTTAAAGCTTAATTAAAGTTGCATCGCATCAAGTTTTTGGCGCCGTTGCCTGGGATAAGATAAAGCAAAAGTAAAAATATAAAAAAACAAAACAAAAATAACAAAAACATAAAAGCAAAACAAAATTATTATCTTTTAATTTTTATGCGTAGTTCTGGATCTGAAGGATTACTATCTTTTGATCATGAATTAGAAAGAACAATTAAAAGAATTAAAAAAAGAAAACAAATTTCAAAACATAAAAAAATGGCTAACTTACATAACAATAATCAAAATCCAATCGAAATTAATGAACAAAATATTTATAAACCATTAAGGGAATATGCAAACCCTACAGCTGATGAACTTCATGTTAGTATTCAAATTCCAGCTGTAGATGCTAATTCTTTTGAGCTTAAACCATTTATTATTCAAATGGTTCAAAATAATCAATTTGGAGAAACACCTAATGAAGATCCAAATTTACACCTTGCTAGTTTTTTAGAACTTTGTGCTACCTTTAAATATAATAATGTTACTGATGATGCAATTAAGCTTAGACTCTTTCCTTTTTCCTTAAAAGATAAAGATGTGGCTTAATTCATTAGCAACTTGTTCTATTAAAACATGGGCAGATATGACACAAAAATTCCTTGCTAAATATTTTCCTCCTTCTAAAACTGCTAAATTGAGAAATGATATTACTTCATTTACACAATTTGATGGAGAAACAATTTTTGAAGCTTGGGAAAGATTTAAAGAACTATTAAGAAAATGTCCCCACCATGCTTTACCAGATTGGTTAATTATTCAAACATTTTATTATGGACTTATTGGATCACTTAGATCAATTATTGATGCTGTTGTTGGTGGTTCTTTAATGGCTAAGACATTTGAAGAAGCCTACACCTTAATTGAAGAAATGGCTAACAACAATTTTCAATGGCCTTCCGAAAGGGTTAATCCTAAAATAATAGCCAGTATTCATGATAATGAAGCCTTTTCTATTTTAGCTTCACAAGTGGCTGCGATATCTAAGAAATTAGATAATTTTGCTATTAATATATCGCATGTGAATAATGAAAATGCTGCAAATTGTGATGATTCTCAAACAATGGAAACTTTGCAAGCTATTGCTAGTAAAACTAATAATTCTTATTCTAATTATTATAATCCTGGTTGGAAAAATCATCCTAATTTTAATTGGAGTAATGGAAATCAAACCAATCCAAATTGGAACAATCAAGGAAATTCAAACTATAGACCAACTTATCCTCCTGGTTATAACAATCAGCAAAAAAATTTATAGGTAGAAGAATTGATCTTGCAACTTAGCAATCAGTTACAAAGTTAAAACACTACTATTCGTAATATTGAGAATAAGATGGGTCAAATTGCTAATTTCATTAATTATAGACCTCAAGGAACACTGCCTAGCAATGTCGAAATTAATCCTAAAGGATCTGGAAAAGAACATAAACAAGTAAAAGCTGTACAACTTAGAAATGGAAAGGAATTAATAGAGAAAACACGGAATGAGATTTAAAAAGAGAAAGAAGTTGAAGAGATTGAAAAACCTAAAGATACCCTTTCTCCAAGTAAAGATGATACTGTTGTACCTACTGAAGTGAAAGTTGAAAAACCACCACCACCTTTTCCTCAAAGACTTAAACAGCAGAAGCTTTGACCATCAATTTTATAAGTTCTTTAAAATTTTTAAGATACTTACCATCAACATTCCTTTTGCTGAAGCTTTGGAGAAAATGCCAAGCCATGCAAAATTTATGAAGGATATTTTAAGTAAGAAGAGAAAATTTAAAGCTTATGAAACTGTTGCATTAAGTGAAAAATGTAGTGCAATTGTCCAGAAGAAATTACCTCAGAAACTTAAAGATCTTGTAAGTTTCACTATACCATGTGCTATTGGAGAAAAATTTTGTGGAAAAGCCTTATGTGATTTAGGAGCTAGTATTAATCTCATGCCATTTTCAATCTTTCGAATGTTAGATTTAGCAGAAATCTCTCCTACCACTGTAACTCTTCAGTTAGTTGATCGATCGATCACTTATCCTAAAGGGGTTATAGAGGATGTGCTTGTTAAGGTAGATAAATTTATCTTCCCTGTAGATTTCATTATTCTATATATGGAAGAAGATAAAGAAATACCTATCATTTTAGGAAGACATTTTCTAGCTACCGGTCGAGCAATGATTGATGTGCAAAAAAGGAGAATTAACAATGAGAATTAATGATCAAGAGATAACATTCAATGTTCTGAAATCAATGAGGTATCCTGAAAAAGAAAAATGCTATCAGATTGATATTTTTGATTATATGATTGAAAAGCATTACCAAGAAAGATGTAAGGTCATTTTTTATAATAAAAACAAAGAATCTATGTTATATGATGAGTTATTAAATGAAGATAATTCATGTGAAGAAGCTTATTATATTCATGAAAATTGGGAAATTTTAGACACAACTGCAAATGATATATTATTACCCTCAATTGAAAAAGCCCCTGAACTGGAATTAAAAATGTTACCTGCGCATTTAAAGTATGAATTTCTCAGAGATTCATTAACTTTACATGTAATTATATCTTCAAAACTAAGCAAAGATCAAGAAAAAAAATTAATTAGAGTTCTGAAGAATTATAAGAAAGCTTTTGGTTGGACTATTGCAGATATAAAAGGAATAAGCCCTTCAATCTGTATGCATAGGATTTTAATGGAAGAAAATTGTAAACCCCCTATTGAACCCCAAAGAAGATTAAATCCAATTATGAAAGAGGTTGTTAAGAAAGAAATTTTGAAATGGTTAGATGCTAGAATTATTTATCATATTTCGGATAGCCAATGGGTAAGTCCTATTCATTGTGTTCCGAAGAAAGGAGGAGTAAATGTCATTGTTAATGAAAAAAATGAATTAATCCCAACAAGACAAGTTACTGGATGGCGAATTTGCATTGATTATCGAAAATTAAACAACGCCACTAGAAATGATCATTTTCCTTTACCTTTCTTGGATCAAATGTTGGGTAAACTTGCAGGACACTCATATTTCTGTTTTCTGGATGGATATTCTGGTTATCATCAATTACATGTTGCTCCTGAGGATCAAGAAAAGACAACATTTACTAGTTCTTATGGAATATTTGCCTTCAGAAGAATGCCTTTTGGTTTATGCAATGCACCTACAACTTTTCAAAGATTTATGATGTCACTATGATTTGATTGATAAAGGAATTGAAGTATTCATGGACGATTTTTAAATTTTTGGAACTTCTTTTGAATCTTGCTTGGAAAATATAACGAAAATTTTGAAGAGATGTGAAGAAATAAATTTAGTTCTAAATTGGAAAAAATGTCAATATATGGTTACACAAGGCATTATACTTGGACATAAAGTTTCACAAATAGGGATGGAAGTTGATCAAACAAAAGTGAATATTATTGTTGAATTGCAATCACCTACTACCGTTACTGATGTAAGAAGTTTTCTGGGTCATGCTGGATTTTATAGGAGAGATATAAAGGATTTTTCTAAAATTGCTAAACCTCTTTTCCATTTATTAGAAAAAGAAACTAAATTTGAATTCAATAAAGATTGTCTGAATGTGTTCAATATTCTGAAAGAAAAGTTAATCACTGTATCTGTCATTGTTGCACCTGATTGGAATAAACCTTTTGAATTAATGTGTGATATAAGTGATTATGCAATCGGAGCTGTATTAGGACAAAAATATGAGAAGATTTTCAAAGTTATATACTATGCTAGCAAAACTCTTAATGAAACTCAAATAAATTACACAACTACTGAAAAAGAGCTGTTAGCAATAGTATATGTCTTTGATAAATTTAGACCATATCTTCTTGAAATAAAATGTATCGTACACACTGATCATTCCCGCTATTAAGTATTTAATATCTAAAAAGGATGCTAAACCTAGATTGATCAGATGGGTTTTACTTTTGCAAGAATTTGATTTTGAAATAGTAAATAGAAGAGGGACTGAAAACCAAATTGTTGATCATTTATCAAGAATAAAAAACAAAAATGAGAAGATTTATGAAGAAATTATGAATGAAAAATTCCCGAATGAGCAATTATATGTCATTCAAGGATTACAAATACCGTGTTATGCAAATATAGTTAACTACTTGGTTAGCAATATTTTACCATATGGGATGAATAGTAAATATATTAAAAAATTCAAGAATAATTGTAAATCATATATTTGGGAAGATTCTCATTTATTTAAAATAGGAAGAGATTCTATGATTCGAAGATGTGTACCTTATGAAGAAACTTTTGCTATTATTCAAAAATGTCACAATTCTGAATTTGGAGGACACTTTGGAGTGGATAAAACTGCATTTAAAATTTTAAATTATGGATTTTATTGGCCTACTTTATTTAAAGATGTTGTGCATTATGTGAAAACTTGTGATCGATGTCAAAGAATGGGAAATATATCCAGAAAAGATGAAATGCCTCTAAACTTTATATTAGAAATCGAAATTTTCAATGTATGGGGTTTTATTGCTGTTAGTTGAGAGAAAATGTTTAGTCGAATGGATATGATTGAAGCGGAACATCAAAGTATTGGTAATCGTCTCCATGAGATGTACCACCAATACGAACACTTGGAATGACAAACCAAACTTCAATCTGATCACATGGCTGCCTATCAAGATGCTCAAGTAGAAATGTACGCGAAGAACAAATGGATTGATGAAAAGACGTCTTTGAAATTTCCAAGGGCGTTGGTGTTCTATCACTTCAGTCATAGCGAACTTCATTGCGAAAGAGATGAAAATTGAAGATCGGTGTTAAATAAATTCTATGTGTGTTTTAGGTGTGATTGAGTCTTATTTTAGTGTGTTGAATATCTAATGTGTGTATTTGCTTAAATTGTTCAATGTGTGTTGTTGGATTTGAATGTTTGCTTTTAATATGTTGTTGATTGTGTTATTTATAAAACGATGAACCTTGATACAAGTCTTGTACCGAAGATTGTTGAATTTGGAATGGATATTAGGATTTTGAATTGAAGAATTTGGATACATTTGTGTGGATCTATGCTTTTATTTTAAATTGATTGTGAAAATATTTGGAAGTTACCACCTAGATGCCTAAGCTTCCTTCTCCACAGTATTTCACAAAAATACCACCTAGAGATCCCATTTAGAGCCGGATTTGCAAGTTTTTGGGCGTGAAATCATCCGATTTCTTCATCTCAAGGTCAGATCTAGATTCTAAACTCATTGTTTTTTATTTTTACCATGGATTTTGCTCTAATTAAGAAAAACCAAATTTTTGAGAAAATTTTTGATTTTTTTATGATCAAATTCATGGGTGTTTAAGCTATTTCAAGTTTGAAAAGCTTAAATTAGTTTGTTTTCCTAGATCCGTTGAATTTATTTCACGTTTTTTTTCACGTTTAGATGACACCCAAATCTAAGCGAGGAAAGGAACGAGAAAACTTTGATTGTAGCAAGTTCATCACTGTTGTTGCACACTTCCGATATAATGATTTTGCTACGACTCGGAAGTTTATCTCAGAGCGAAGTTTCTAGAATCCTGGAGGAAGAATTGAGGAGACAATCGTTGCACTCAACTGGCAAAGATTTTGCTATTTCACTGTTGTTGTCGTTATCCCGGTGGTTAGAGAGTTTTATGCTAATTTTGTGGATGTGGAGGAATACGAGATTTCCGTTCGAGGAGTTGGAGTAGGATTCACTCCTAAACGTATCAACATTTTCTATGGTCTGCCGCCAAACATTGAGTGTTATTACTCAGGTTTATCTCCATCTGAGAAAGATTTGAACATGATCATTGCCTACCTGACTGATAGTACTAGAGCCTGGAAGACTCAGAATAGAAAATGGGTTAATTTTTCATCTTCTAAGCTTAATGGTGTTTCCAAGACATGACACTACTTTATTTCTGCTCGTCTCCTTCCATCCAATCATCTGAGTGAAGTTACCAGAGATAGAGTTATTCTAAACTACTGCATTCAAGAGAGGAAGTCTATTGATGTAGGGAGCATTATTTATGATTCTGTGGAGGCTACTGCTCATTCTATCACATCTATTGGACTTAGTTTTCCATCACTGATCTATTCTTTTTGTTAAAGTGCTGGAGTAGTAGCTGAGCTTTCTGAAGAAAAGCTTAAGTCGACGAACCCTATAGGAAGAGAGAGTGTCACCATTTATGACCGACTGCGAGGTAAGAGTTCTACTGCACCTGCTGGTTCATTGCCTACTTCAGGTAGAGCTTCTACTTCTAAACCATCTACTTTTTGGTAAACCATGCATGATCCGTTCATAGAGCAGCAACATGAGTTATTCTTAACTCACTGCAGAGTAGATACCATAGAAAAGAAGATTGATCATCTTTCTGAGTATACACAAAGAAAGAGTGATTATGATGCTCGAATATTCGCAGTCTTTAGTGAGATTTCGAAGGGTAAGCATGATGTTCGATTCCCTACTTATCCTGCATTTTCACCCTAGGTTGATCCTAAGGATATGGAGTTCTCTTTTGGTGATGATGATGAAGCTACAGACAGTGATTAGTAACTTGATTTATCTCTAGAGATTGTTGATTCTATTTTTAGATTATTATCATGTTTTTTGTGATGTTATTTATTGATCTTATTTGTGAACTTTTTATGCTAAAACTGTTTTTAGATTATCTGATGTGTGTTTAAGACTCAGATGTGAATGAATTTCTATAAAAGTTTATTTTTGTTTCAGCATACTATTTAGTGTTCATGAATAGTTAGTAAATTTGCATTTTCTAAAATAAATTTTTTTTTTAGAAATTAACTCCTGCTCTGCAAAACTTTTCTATATATGCTTAATCATTTCTGTTATATATATATTGAAGCATGTGTAGAAGTAGAGTATAGTTTTTCCTTACTATATCATTGTTATACTTAGATTAATTCCGGTTTATTTCTTTCTCTCATGCTTTAGAAAATTTCATAATTCATATTTATACTAAAGCTGAAGTTTGGGGGAGGGAAAATATTTATCAAATTTAAATATTATTTGTCCTTACAAAACTAATATTTTCTTTAAAAATATATTAACATAACATAAGAAATGAAAAATATATTTAAGAATACTTAAATTTTTGAATTTATAAATAATTTAGTAAACTTAACTAAAATTTCAAAAATATTGGTTGATTTTAAGAATAGAATTTTTTAGCTTAAAGAATAATAAGATAAAAATTTTTCTATTTATAGTAAAGAGAATTATATTTTTGAAATACTAAGGAATCAAGATTATTTCTTGAAAAATAAAAGATTGAAATAAGTTTGAAAAAATATTAATGTCATATTTATTTAGTAAAAATGTATATGTTTTTGAAAATAAGTAAAAATAGTGAAATTCAAAATCATTAACAGGATATCCAAAAATAGTAATCCTCACTTAAAAAAATAAAAAATAATAAAAAAAATGAAAAAAGGGTGAGGAGAAACTTGAGGAAATGCCTAATCAAAAATTGGCTTCACTTGAATTATCTTATAGTAAGAAAACTGATTACATTTTTAACTTAATTTCTATGTACATATATTTTTACTAGAAAAATATTTCAAGAAAATATTTTTCTTATAAATATTCTATGTGATCTTGATATGATAAACTACAATTATTCTTGAAATAAATGAAAAATTGGAAGTCTTATGATTTGGTAGTTAAATGTTCTTTAATTCTTAAAATTAAACTTATTTAGTGAAATTTTCTTAATGATTTGCTAAAGTATTTATAAAACCAAAAACTATAAGCAATCTTAAATATTTTAACTTCATTCCAAATGTTATTTATTTTATGTAATTAAAAGGGTTACTTGAGGACAAGTAATGTTTAAGTTTGGGGGAATTTGATCCACTTAAAAAATACCCACTTTTATGCCTTATTTATGATTTAATTCTTAAGAATATTATGCTTTAATGAAAGATATTTCATGTTTTTGGATGTAGATGATTAAAAAGAGTCCAAGAATGAAAAAAAGAGCAAAAAGGAGCAAAAATAGAGCTTATGAAGCAATTTTTGGAATTATTGGCCTGACACCTAGGCGCCAGAGTCCGGTGCCTAAGCGTCAGTTCGATACAGACGTTATTAAGTTTTTTTGATTACTTTGGGCAATTATTTTGACGGTGTTAAGCGATTATTGGAGCTTATAGAAGACTGAAAGTTACTCCTAATATATAAGACATGTGATCAAATGTATTTGGATACAATGAAACGGTCTGGATCGCGAAGAGGTGCGACCCAAAGTGAAGAGGTGCGAACGACCTGGTCACGGAGTCCGGCGCCTAGGCGCCAGATCCCAGCGCCTAAGCGCGACGGTTACCTTTTAGAAGACACATTGAATTTGAATGAATTTTGAAGAGGTGCCTTAAGCAAGCCCTGGTCAAATTCAGAGCTCTATAAATAGGAGCCCATTCTACAAAGAAATTCGCACCAAAACCCCTTCTCTTAGTACACATACCCATTTTAGCCTATTGTAGTTTAATTTAGTCTCTTCCATACTTAGGGTGCCACTTTATTTTGTATCTAGTGAGTTTATTTTGAGTGTTTATTGTGTGTAATTGTTGTTGGAGTCTTTCATCATTGCGTTGGAGTCAGTAGAAGTCAGCGGAGCTCTTGAAGGAACACTTCAGATAAGTATTTGTACTTTGGTTCAATGTTTTATGAATATGTATTGTTGTGTTATTTTAATGAGTTCTGAGTTGTTAGTTATCTTTCTCCTTTCAACTATGAAAAGATTATAAATTAATTAAATTTCGTAGGAGAATTAAATATAAAATATTTTAAAATATTGTAATGATATTAATACTTGAACTTAGTTTACTTTTTAAATTGGTCATTTAATTTGTTAAAACCTGTTGAAGAATTTTGAGACCTATCCGGAGATAAATTCTTAACTAGTAGATATCACATGAATCCTTAAGGTAATCGAAGGCTTTACACGGATTATTTAAGGTGAAGTGCAAATAAATAGAAAGATATTGTTTATTGGGCATAGAGTTAATTAGTTTTTAGAGTGACAGATTAAATTCTAATAATTTGATTTATAGAAAGGTAACGGGTCACTGGTAGGGCCGACCATAGCCACCCTTGGACATCTAGTAATGTGAGCCTAGATTAACCCATTCTACTAATAACACATCCTGAGCCTAACTATAGATTATTCAATGTTCTTTGCACCTGGACCAAAGGGTAAAGAATAGGATTGCTTCTATTTGGCACAATACTATAATCTTAATTCCATACAAAAGATAATTAATCTATAATTCTTGGATTAGTTGAAAAAGGAGAAAATCGTTTTTATAACTGCATTAAAATTACTGCTTACTTTACTTTCCTGCTTATTACTTACTTTTTTTAGTAAAAGGTATTAGTTAATTAAATTTGAATATATAAATATATATATATATATATATATATATATATATATATATTTACACCACCTAACCAATCAAAAACAAAAATCGTAAATATATATATATATATATATATATATATATATATATATATATCAGAAGCCATATATATATATGTATACCCATAAGAAAATTTGGGACAGAGATACAAAACTGGCCAACCAAGGGCCAAACATGTCCAACAGAAGCAAAAGAAGTGGAGGACACCCTGGGCACCACAACAGGAAAAATTCAGTGCACAATTCTTATATGAGGAGCAAGGAGATTGTCTCCACCAATAAGGGTGGCAAGATGTGGGGGCGGATGATATGACCACGGAATCGCAGGTAGAACCCAATTTGGCTAACCAATCACCAGCTGATTACCTTCCCTGTGAATAAAAGAGAACTTTGTATGAAGCTGGCACTTTAAGTTTTGTATGCTGCATACCCAATGAAGATGATGCCAAGGGAGGGGGACTTGGAACTCATTCAGCTTGATCTGTTGAATAACCAATTCAGAATCTCCTTCAATGTCAATGTAGTTCCACTTAAGGTTCTTAGCAATTTTCATAACACACTGTACAGCAATTAATTCAGCTTCCATAGAATCAGCAGCTTCCACAGGAGCATGGAAAAATAACCCGCGTATCCCCACACTGTTCTCGAACGATCCACCAATACCGACATTTCACGGCCCGTAACTTCCATCACAGCTTACTTCGAGGTAGGGGGCGGGGGGATGTCGGGTCACCGGACTAATCTCGAAGGATGGTCTACGATGGGAAGTCTCAAAACAGCAAATGTTAGGGAATTCGGTGTACTTTATCAATTTTTGAATATAGGATAGACAGTTCTTGGTAACAGTATGCTCACTAGGTGTGGTTCCTTCAAAGGTAGCTTTGTTCCATTCCATCTAGATAAACCAAGCAGATATAAAGGGAATAGCACCAATACCAAGACCAGCCCAACAAGGCCAACAGGAATAGAGGCAATCCCACTCCAAATTTTGGGTGTTGATATGTAAATGATTGATAAGATTGCTCCAAACAAGTCGGGAAAACCGCATCCGAAAAACGGATGGGGAATAGATTCTTCCTCCCTCCAAAGAAAGCCTACAAGCATGAAGGACCTCTAATTCCCTCGAGTTTAAGAATATCATCGATGGGAAGCAAACTTAAGGAATGTTCCCTAGGGAGAAAAAAGTCATAGAGGGGGATAGAGATTTATTACAAGGAACTTCTCCCCATCGAACAGTCTCCAAGTGGTAAAGTTTGGTGTAGATAACTTTGGACGAAGTCGATATATATATATATATATATATATATATATATATATATATATATATATATATATATATATATATATATATATATATATATATATATATATATATATATATATTAGGGAAAGGAGCTACTTTAGGCTCCTACATGTTGATTCAAAGAAGTGAAGTTACAAAATATCCCAAATGGGAACAAACATGACTCAATACAACTTCACACCAAAAGAAAAAGTAACTAACCTAAGTGTAAAATAAACATATCCCAAAAAATGTGCCCAATAAACACTTAATCCAAAGACAAGAGAAAGTGATGACACCGGAATCGCCACAGTGGAAGACACTCCCCAAGGAGTAATGGGCCGATTGTAGGAGATTCGAAGTTACCAACATCCAACTGTGTAGAAAACCGCAACTCGGGAGAATAAACCGAAGGCCAAAATACTAACCATACCGAATTATTTCCTTCCCGACCTAAGATGGGGGAGGCTCAGATTGTCCCCAACAATGAGCAAGTTTAACTCATAAGTTGGGGTAGTGGATACCCTCACCTGCTGAGAGGAAGCACCCTTACTTGCCAGCCAGTGGGCAACTTTATTTCCTTCCCTAAAAATTGCAGAGAGGGTAGTCCGAGGGGATGAGAGCCGTCGAATCCGGTAGATCCGTAGTTGTGCCTCCAAGAGAAGCCACACTCCGGATGTAAGTTGTGAACAAGAGCGAGTGGAATCAACTTCAATCCGGAGGTTAGACCAGATGAACGAATGTGCTAGCCGCAGGGCATAAAGGACCGCAATGTACTCGACTTCCAAGTGCATCCAAAGCTAGTACAGGAGCATAGAAATAAAGAAGACAATGACCATAGTGGTTTCGAAAATGCCCCCAACACCAGACTCTCCCATTTGAGAAGCCTGCCATCGGTGTTAATTTTAATTGTTGGTCTAATTGGGGAAGCCAACTTACCAATAAGACCTTAAGGGGTGAGTAGAGGTAGTATGTAAATCAATGTTTAACGAGGTTGGTGAAGCCTTTGTGACAAATGATTTTGTGTAGATAGACTTTGCAGCTTTTGGCCACTTTGATAGAAGAGGCAAGCAATACCATTAAACTCGGCATTGTTCCGGCCATCCACGAAAAACGGATGACAATGAGATGGATAGTTTGAATATGCCGGCTATTCCCCTCTAACCGAGAGATTATTAAAATCTTCCCGATGACAATTCTTAATCCGCTCGCTATCGGATAACCGTCGCCAAACAGAACCGGAAAAAGGGCGGTTGAAATACAAGTGGGGGATGGATTCCTCCCGAGAATTGCATAAAACACACTTGGAAGGGCCTCTAAGCCCTTTGAGCTTCAGAATGTCATCGGTGGGAATTAATCTGTGGAGTGTTCTCCAACAAAGGAAGGCCATAGATGGGGACAGAAATTGATTCCATACAGCAAGATGCCAAGGCATAGGAGTCCACTGGTATAAGGTGTTATAGAAGACTTTAGAAATGCTTTGATGTTGATAATTGGGCTCGCAGATGGAGTCGAGAACAGCTCTAGTAAATTTGATAAGTAGAGATCATTGAAGCCGAATGATCTTGAAGAATGGCTTTGAGGTGGGGAAGAGACCAGTTGTGCCCCTCCCGAAATCGAAACTTTAGAAGAATGTTCAAGATGTGGGCTTCTAGCAACCGACCATTCTTTGGGACACCAATTATCAGCCGGAAGTTGATTTCTCCCCTTCCCAAATTCCAGATATATAAGTCCTCAGCTGTCTTTCTAACATTGAGAAGTTTGTCCCAGGTTCTTGAATCCCCCAATTTTCTTTCCACCTGGGAGGGGTGAGAAGATCTGCAGTATTTCTCCATCATGAACTTAGCCCATAAAGAGGTTTGGGCCCCGAAATGTACCCGCAGTTTACGTGAAGTCGACTTGTCGGATGTGTGGGAGACCTTTCGGTCCCGAGGCCACTGCGAGCAGCTTGGTTTAGCAACAGGTTGCCAAGAGGTCCAAGTGTGGTTGCTTAGTCCGGCCGGACCAAAGAAACCCGTTGAATGCCCTCTCCATCCGTAATTGGGTAATTTTCTTCATAGTGACCATTCGGAGTAAGTATGAAGGAAAGTGGTCGGGATACTCTCGAGAAGAGTGATCCTACCACCATTAGATAAAAAGGAGATGGTCCAATTTGCTAAGTTGTGAGTTAATCTTGGCTATGATATCATCAAATTGTATCCGTTTGGTTCTCGCCTATGGTGAGGAAAGCCCCAAGGTATTTCGGAGGAGGAGAAACACATTTGAAGCCGATGTAGTTCAAGATCCAAGTGCTTGATTGGGCTAGTTGTCAAGTTTGAGAAAATCAACTAACATTTATCGGTATTGAACACCATACCCGATTGTTGTTGAAAGGAATCCAAACAAGTTTTAACCTTCTTAACGAATGATTTGTGAGCAACTGGAAAACAAGCATGATGTCATCAGCATAAATCAGGTGGGTAATGGAGATGTTGGATCTGTGGTGGAACCTTGCATAAGGTTTGTTCAGCAACTCATGGTATACCATCTTGGAGAAATAGTCCACTGCAAGGATGAAGATAGTGGGAGATAAAGGGTCACCTTGCTGTAAACCTCTAGTGGCTTTGAACTTGACTCTAGCAGAACCATTAATTAAGATGGAATGTTCATTGGAGTGGAGCCACCTTGAGATAAAGTTGCGAAGTGGTGATTAAATCCTCTAGCAATTAATACTTCAATGATAAAATCCCAATTTATAGTATCATATGCTTTTTGTATATCAAGTTTATAAATCGAGTTGCTTCCCTATGGGCTTTGTTTAAATCCAAAAGGAGTTCTTAGTGCCAGCAAAACATTATCGATAATTAATCTGCCTTTGACAAAGGCGATTGATTCAGCCGATAATGTTATCCAAATGAGGTTGGAGTCTTCCCACCATGACTTTGCTGATTACTTTGCTAATCACAGAAGTGAGGCAAATGGGTCTAAAATGTTCCCATCTTTGCAAGGTAGAGCTTTTTGGAATCAGTACCATGCTAGAAGCACAGAAATAACTAGGCAGGGATTGTCCTTGGAAGAAGCTTTGGACAGCAGCAACAACATCCACCCCCACCGCATTCCACTCCTTCTTGTAGAAGTCAGCAGTGTAACCATCTGGGCCAGCAGTTTTAGATGGGTCAATTGAATTTAAAGCCATCCAGATCTCCTGAGCTGAGGGTATGGCAGTGAGGTGTAGATTACTGGTATATTGGTACTTCTCATGGAACATAGAACCATCAATGGGTTTCCTGCACAAGGGGTTGTAATTGAGAAGCTTTTCAAAGTATGAGACAGCATCCAGCTCAATCTCATTGTCATCAATGAGCTTTCTTCCATCTGAGGATAAAATGGAGTGAATAGTGTTGCATTTTCTTCTATATTTGATACAGGCATGATAGAATTGAGTATTTCTGTCCCCATGAAGGAAATGGTTAAATGCAGCTTTCTGTTTGAGATACTGATCCAGCTTCTCAGTAGCAGTAAGGAGATTCAGTTGTGCAGAGTAGAACATATCTTCAGGTTCAAGTCCAGCTTCAACAGCAGCTTCCACTCTAGTCAATTTCCTCTCAGCTTCTTTAACAGCAGCAGAAAAATCCCCAATAGAAGTCCAGCTCCATTTTCTAAGGGCTTTGCTTAAATTTTTCTGCAGTATACTTAGCTTAATTAAGGGATCAGGCTGGTCCTCACAGATCCAGTGATCCTTCACCACATTATGAAACCCCTCATAGGTGGACCAAACATTTAAATATCTGAAAGGAGGGGGAGTATTGGAGCAAGTAGGGGAGGTTATGGAGATGAGAAGGGGCCCGTGATCGGATCCGGAGAAATTTAGATGAGTAACATATGTTTGAAGCCAATTTGTAAGCCAATCATTATTCACCGGGACCCCGTCAAGTCTCTCCCGCATTTTACCCCTCTTCCAAGTGAACTCGGATCCTCTAAAACCAATGTCAAAGAGGTTGGCAACGGTGATGTTATCATTAAACATAGTCATTTCAGAAGCTTGGGAGGTCCGCCTCCTTTCTTCTCACGGAGTAGACCCAATGTCGTTGAAATCACCTCCAACTAACCAAGGTGAATGCAATTGTATACCGATCTCATGAAGTTGGTCCCATAACGCTTTTTGTCAACTCTCGTTGCGACCACCATGGACAAAGGTTGCGAGTGCCTTGTCTCCCATTAATCCGAAAAGAAGAGTGAATAAATTGTCCGTTGTCAATGAGAACGATCCAGAAACCTCTTTTCTCGTAAAACCCAAATTTTGTTGTTGCAATTAGCATAATGAGAGAATCCATGTAATTTGCTGATAATCTTCTGTGGACACTTGTGAACTAGTGGTTCCAAAATAGAAATGCACCAAAATTTATATTTTTTGTTAAGATACAAAAGCCTTTTGAAAGTTAGGGGATTGGCAATCCCCCTAATGTTCCAAATTAGGAAACTAATCATAGATTAGGTAAAGGGGTGAGGGAAGACTGAGATCTAGATCTAGATCTACCCCTAGTTAAAGAGTTGCCAGCCAGTTCCCCCACAGAAAGAGGAGTACCCGAGCTTCGAACTTCGAAAGAGCCTTTTTTTCGTTTCTTGGAGATCCGTGTAAGCCATTTGCCTTCCAAATCGGATTGCATCTGGTTAACTTCTACTCGAGTGGGGACCTGTGGGTCAGTTAACTGCTCAGTTGATGGAGTGGGTGTGATCATTCTGACTTCCAGTTCCTCCTTTCTACACCAGTCAGTGGGACTGGCAGCAGTAGGGGAAACTGAGTCATAAACTGGTAAGGGGGGGAGGATGATCTAAGGAGGGCATTGCCAACACCAGTAATAGGAGTAACAAGATGAATTGGAGCCTGTGGAGGGGAAATACCAGCTGGTCCCCCAGAAGCTGGAAGAAATTCAGCAGACCTAGAGGCCCCCAGATCCTGATGAGCAACAGCAGCTTCATGTGAGGTAGTTTCAGTTGTAGTTTTACCAGTATTCTGTACTTTTCTGCTAGGAGGGTGGAGTCTAAAACATTTCTCATTAGTATGTCCAAACATTTTACAATGGGAGCAGAAGTAAGGCTTTCGTTGCATAATGACTTCTTGTCATTGTCCCTCACTGGCAGAACCAATCCAGATCTTGTGGACCATAGGCAAGGTAATGTCCCTTTCAACTTGGATTCTAGCTGCTTCAGGTTTAGCCTTATTTAGAGTTTCAGCATCAAGTCTTAGGGGTGTGCCAAGAGATCTACCAATTTGGAATAGTGCTGTTTGATTGAAGTATCTATAGGGAAGATTTGGTAATTTGAACCAAATAGGAACAATGGGTGGGTCTTTGCTGGGATCAAAGTTGGGGTCCACTTGATTATTTTAATTTCCACCCCAGCTATCTTAACCACTTGTTTAGCAAACAGGAGTGCATAATCCTCTTCATTAGAGAAATTAATTAGCAAATGTCTCCCATCTAAAAGTCCAATTTTCCAATTGCCCTTGAAGTTAAGGGAAGCAAAAAATTTACGACAGTTTCCATCTTGGGGTGTCCCAGCATGAATTTGCCAATCAGAGAAAGTTTCACCTCATCATCCAAAGCTGACAGTTCTTCATCAGTGAAAATAACAGCAGGGCAACCTTCTTTTACTTCAAGTGGGTGAATGAAAGGGCAGGAGATCTTCCCTGCAGCAGCCTCATGAAGGTTTTGGGGGAAAATGAGTTTAGAGGGGTCAGATGTCGAAGGGGCATTGCCAACCACTCCAGCATAAGTGGCTTTAGCCCAACTTAAGTTGGTTTCCAAATCTATTGGACAAGCCATAAGGGAAAGCCCAGTCAGGAAAACCCCAACCAGCAGGAGGCAGGAGAAGAATCCAGGTGAGACAAATCAGAACAGTGAAACAGAAATGACTACAAAGAACAAAGAGAACCTTGCAGATAAGGACAGCAGGATGTGGAGCTCAGCAAGCAGGCAATGGAACAGTAAAATTTAAAACAGGAAGAGCCCGGGAAGACTCAAACAGCCAGAAGAGTGACCAAATCACAGAACTATACTTCACAAGAGGCCAAAGTGGGAGGAACCAAGACTGAGAACCCACCTGAGATCTCACCTGAGACTTAGCCGCCGGCAGGGTCATGGCTGAAACCCTAGCAGAGCAAAATCCTTACCAGCCGCCATATATATATATATATATATATATATATATATATATATATATATATATATATATATATATATATATATATATATATATATATATATATATATAATTTGCTTAAGAAAATTTCAAAATAATGTTTTTATATATTTTTACTTTTTGTTTTTATTATCCCTGTGGGATCGATAACCAGAACTCCACTAGAGCCCTGTATTACTTGAACGATATATATACTTGCTTATAAAATTGTGACTTTTACAATAATTAAATCTAATAAAATTATAAAAGTAAACCTCACACATCAAGTTTTTGAAGCCATTTGCCAGGAATTAAATCTTCTTAAAAGTGGTATCAAAATCTTGTATTTTAAAGCTTAATTAAAGTAGCATCGCATCAATAACCACTGCTCCCGTCAAGTCAGCCGTCTCCGTGCTAAGGAGAGTTGTCACCTCTACTGCCACCGGCTTCGCTGTCACCGCACCTAGTTTCCCATCTGCCAAAAGGAAAGAGATTCTGCATGAAGATGATTCTGAGGATACCTTTCTTGCTTCGCCGCCAGTCTTCGGGGTTGGCTCAAGTTCTAGACCTCCCCTGCTAACCAAATCTCAAAGGAGAAATCGAAACCGTAGAATTTGCAGGGATGCCAAAACACAAGTCACAAATCTGCCAGTAATTGATGAGATTCCTCAACAGGAGGAACTCGGTTTACCGAATACCTCTCATCTTCTTCGAGGTAGCACGTTCCAGCCATTAGCTGGCACTACTGGAGATGAGAGCCTCCAAAGGATTGCTGCTACACTTTCAGCACCACACGGTCATGATAAGGCGAGGGAAAGGCCCACACCTATCACCCAAGCTCACACTCTTCTGCGAAGATTGTCTGAAATAGAGGGTTATTTTGTCGCCAAACTTCTCAAGAGGATGGGATGTGCAATATCCCCTGAAATTAAGGATAAAATTCTGGAAATGGAAAGACCCATCCGAGTTTCCGTCAAACACCATTTGGGAAAACGTGTTGATGCAGCTACTATAGATGATACTACTATAAGCAAGTCAGTCAAATCCCGGCTGGGTCCAAGAGTACCAACTCATGATGATCATGAGAAACCCCAAAAGAGAAAGAATAAGAGAGAATTATTTTCATCTATCCATGGTCTACACACTAGGGAGCATACTTCTCCTCGTCACCATAATGTCCTCGCCGAGACACTTCATCTCGAGACGTCGACTTTTAAGAGGAAAGTGTGGTTACCGAGAGGTGTTGTACCAGCACATTCTGAAAGGTCTGCTGACCACAAAATGGATATTGATGATGAGGATTACTTCCTATCGGATTACATGGACGATGAATTCATGGAAGTCAACATGGTTGAAATTCGGTCCACGCCTACACGCGATGTTCCTAGTGAGGAGAACACCACAGATGAGCTGAGGAGGACCATCCTGACAAGAGATAAACAGATTAGCCGTCTAGAGAAGAGAATGGAGAAGATTGACCACCGCCATTTCCGCCATGGCTACCCTCCACGAGCAATCATAGCCACAACCAACAGCATCTCCAAAGGTCAACCAATCTGAGATTATATACATCGCCGATGAAAGAAGGGAGGTCACTTCCGCCAATGAAGACCAACCACCAAGAAGAGATCCAACTCCAAACCTGTCGGAAGAAAGACATTATACAGATGGTCAAACAACAAATTCAGGAGGCCTTAGCCCAGTCCAAAGGTGGTGCATCAGTTTCAAAGGGTAGACCCTACCCGGAGGAGTTTGATGTCATTCCTTACCCTAAAGGCTTCGTGCCCCCGACTTTCAAGACGTTCGATGGGACAGGGAATCCTTGTCAACACAAAACACATTTCAGAGCTAGTTGTTGTAACACAGAAGGAAGTGAAGCTTTGTTGTTCCGTCAGTTTGTTAGTAGCCTGTCAGGAATAGCTTTCGATTGATATGCCGAACTTCCCAATAGATCAATAAAAACTTTTGCAGAAATGGAACTCATGTTTGTGGAAAGGTTCATAGGTGCCCGGCATCATGTTACCATAAGAGATCTCGTGGTGGAGTGGTAGAAGCCCGACGAGACTTTGGTTGACTGTATTCTGAGGTGGAAAAACTTAAGCATGAAATGTGAACCTCAGCTACAAGAACAACACGCGACCAAGATACTACTTAAGAATATCTACGATCCGATAGCCTTAATGCTTAAGGGTCTTACCATCAAGTCCTTTGAGAAGATACTCAGTAAAGCCAACAGCTTACAAGAAGTCAAGCACATGGACCCTGCAGAAAGGACAGAAAATGAAACCGGCTAAAGCATACGAGAAGAGATCGGGCGTAGTGGCAACTGTCGACAAAGAAAAGCAGCCAATGAGGATTCAGCCTGAGCAGCAGCACAGTCAGTCGCCTTAATATAGTCAGCCTTAGCAGTATGGTCAGCCTCATGCACAGCAGAGGAGTCAGTCTGTTCAGCAGTAGAGGTCATACAAAACAGGTGGACGACAAGGTCCAACAATGTCAGAACGGCTGCATAGAAAATACTCCTTGAAAGATGACGTCGTAGCAAAGATGTTCAGGAATCTAATGAAGAAGCCTGATTTCAGATTGTCCGAGCCAAAGAAGCCGAAAGAAGTGGACAACAAGGATCAGCCAAACTTCTGTCCCTACCACAAGATGCTCGGACACATCATAGAAAGCTGTTTTAGTTTTAAGGATTTGCTCGAGCGAAATTACAAGGAAGGGAATATAACGATACCAAAGGAATACTTAAAAGAACCTGAAAGAGGTTCTATAAATGTGATTTCATCTGAGCTGATCTTTCCGATTGATCCATATGCCAACAAAGGTGAATGGAGTATAATTTAGAGCGAGCTCAAGAAAGTCCTGGATCAGGTCCAGTCAACTCCAAAGCTGTTGTCCGGAGTCTGCTGCCAGCCCAGTCCAAGACGAAGGCTTTACCGAGGAAGGCACCGCAATAAGAATGGAGGAAGAAGCAGATCGTGAATGAAATAAAGGACAATAGCGCGAAGGTAGGATAGAAGCTACCCCCTGTTAGATTGGTTATTTCGGATTCATGGGTGAAACCCCTCGAATCCCTGACTTTGTACCATTATCTTTATGCCCCTCCAGGGTCTCATAATGATAATATAAACGATGGTGGCTACGTTCTTACTGTCTCTAGTGATGACGTAACTAATCACAACCTCTCTAACTCCTATTTCGATTCCCAAGATGATCCTCAAATCATTATTGTTCCCGAAGAAAATGTTGACAAAAATAAAGAAGATATCGACAACACCGACTATGACAACACCGGAAGCGAGGAACCAGTCCTCGAATACCAAGGAGTTCTACTTGCCATCAACGTGGAACTTTCAGATACAGAAGTGCCAGATACAGTAATAGAAGTGCACCTGGGTCTGAAAGAAGAAGAAATAACAGAAGTACATTTAAGAAGTGGCAAGGTGCTACCGCCAAGGACAGCCCTAATGGATAAAGGAAAACATGCAATTAATCAAAAAGAAGTGTCTCCAGCAATGGAATAAGTACAAGTTCGAGAAGAAATTGAAAATTCAAATAAAGTGGATTACAACGTGCTAGCTCATCTCAGAAAGTTGCCAGCCAAACAAAGCATCTATGATGCTCTGATTCTGTCAATGGAGATGAGAGGTAATCTGATCAAGGCTCTACTTGATCCGGATATCTGCTTAGCACAGTTGGCTAGCACATCCTCAGATGGAGTTTGCACTTTGAAAAAACAGCCTGGCGTAACCTTCACCGATGACGATTTGCTACTTACTATAGTCGATCACAACCATCCGCTCTACATTTCTGTTATCATCGGTAGGTTCGTACTTTCCAGAGTGTTAGTAGATCCTAAAGAGTCGCTCAACATATTGAGTTTACGAACACTAGCCGACTTGGACATCGACGCTCGAGAACTTTCTATGGATAAAATGATGCTCAGAGGATTCAATTAGAAAGGAGAAAGAGCCCTTGGGTCTATAACGCTGCAAAAGAAAGTTGGAAATCTAGTAATAACTGAAAAATTTCATGTCATCGATGCTGATACATCGTTCAATACCCTGATTGGTTGGCCGTGGCTTCACAAGTACAATATGGTCCCATCGTCACTTCACCAGTACATCAAATACTACAAAAACGGACAAGAACATTGCATTAAGGGAGACTTACACCTTTCTCAATATATGAAGTAGGCATTCACGAAGACGCTGCCTATTACGCTCCCCGAAGAGAACAATTCTTTCAAGAGAAATTGTGACAAGTAAAGCAGAAAATTTAGAAGAACTACGAGAATGGGACCATACAGCTCCAGTTCAACAATCTCCTGCCACTCCTTCGCAAGTAGTTCGCAGAGGTTCTTTTAGCCCACGCATCCAAGGTCGAGGCTGGGGACGTGGTCAAGGAAGAACTCACCAGATTGTTCAACGGACAAAGCCGCCAATGAGCATTAAAGTAGAAGGAAGCTCTGAAGAAGATAAAGAAACAATGATGATAAGTCAGAAGATACCTCAGTTCGAGATTTCTACGGATGAGACTGAAAGGGATGGATATGAATCAATTTATGATCGGATTAATCATTATGTGCAAGCCATAACTCTAACTCTGATCCATCCTCAAAAGATCGATAGTATGGAAGTCAAGGAAGTCCATAATGATGGTTTTAAGCCGATCAAGTTTTATAAAGCTTCTCCTTCTAATTCAGAACCTTGTGTAACTCTCGAAGAAAATGATTCTAATAAATTAATGGAATTACCTTTTGCTTACTTTTCGCTATGTGTACGAAAGCTAATTCAACAAGGATATGTGCCAAAGCAAATGCCAAAAGATAAGTTACAATCGTTTGAAAAATTATGAAATACAAAAGGAAAGAGACTCAACTCAAAAGAAGGTCTTGGGTCCGGTACGGTGGGACCCGTCGATGACTCGAAATTTTGCATGGTTGTTACTAGTCAGCCAATAGAAGATTGCTTGGACATCCAAGATGAATACAAAGATCAACCAATAGAAGAGGCTCCGCCAGAATTCGAAGAAGAAATAAAATCAATTATTGATGAATAAAAAGAGATCAATCTCGGGACTGAGGAGCAGCCCCGTCCAACTTTCATAAGTTCGTTACTCAATGAAAAAGAGGTTACATGCTTGGTCAGGTTACTATCATAATTTAAAGATTGCTTCGCTTGGAGCTATGACAAAATGCCTGGACTATCTCCATAGGTTGCAGTTCACCGATTAGGAGTGGATCAAAATACGATACAAGTAAAGCAAGCTCCCAGAAGAATGTGCCTCAAAATTGAACAGCAAGTTACGACAGAGATAAAGAAATTAATAGACGCTAACTTTGTCCGAGAAGAACAATATCCGACATGGCTAGCTAACATCATACTAGTAAAAAAGAAAAATGGACAAATCCGAGTGTGTGTCGACTTCAGGGATTTGAATAAAGCATGTCCGAAAGATGAATTCCCGTTGCCAATACCGGAATTAATGGTGGATATTGTGTCGGAACATAAAACTTTCTCCTTTATGGATGGATCGTCAGGTTATAATCAAATTAAGATGGCTCTAGAAGATGCAATGTTTACACATTCAAAACTTCGATCGGGATTTACTGTTTCACCGTGATGCCATTCGGATTAAAGAATGCAGGAGCAACTTACCAAAGAGAAATGACAAAGATCTTCGATAGCCTCATTCACAACTAAGTGGAATGCTACGTGGATGATTTGCTCATTAAGAGCAAAGTAAAGAACAACAACCTAAGTGATTTAAGGATCGTATTTGAACGATTATGACAATACAATCTAAAGATGAATCCCTTAAAGTGCTCTTTCAGCGTTACCTCTGGGAAATATATAGTATTTGTTGTCCTTCATCAGAGAATCAAAATCGACCCAGAAAAGATTAAAGCGATATTAGAAATGCCTCCCCGTAACCATGAAACAATTACATTCTTTTCAAGAAAAATTGGCATATCTAAAAAGCTTCTTATCTAATTTGTCAGGAAGGTGTCTCCCCTTTTCAAACCTACTTCGAAAGGATGTCACATTTGTTTGGGGAGAGCCGTGTCAACGGACTTTCGAAGACATTAAATGATATCTAATGACACCTCCTGTTTTGGCAGACCCTATCATGGGTAGATCGTTGATACTTTATACTGCAGCTTTAGACGAGTCCCTCAGAGGCTTACTTGCCCAACTCAATGATGAGGGTAAAGAAAACGCACTCCACTACCTAAGTCGATGTCTAATACTGGCAGAGGTAAAGTATCCTCCTATTGAGAAACATTGTCTACATTTGGTTTTCGCCGCTCAAAAGTTCAGACACTGCATGTTATCTCATAAGGTCAACCTGATTTCGAAAGTTAATCCGTTGCAATATTTGATGACCTGACCAACACTTTCCGGACGCTTAGCAATATTGTTAATGATATTATTGCAATTTGACATAACTTTTGTGCCCCTTCACGCTATCAAAGGGCATATTCTCACAGATTTTCTCGCAGCACACCCACTGCCAGCTAGGTCCCCGCTCAATGATGAACTACCAGATGAACAAATACTATAAATAGAACAGCCCTATGCCAGACGTTGGGAAATTTACTTCGACGGAGCATCATTAGCCCGAAGAGAAAGAACAACAGACAGTGATACTCGGCAAAGCAGGAATCGGTTTAATCTTCATGACTCCGGATCAGGCGATGCTAAGGTTCTCCTACCACTTGTCAGAACCATGTACCAATAATGAAGCAGAATACAAAACTCTAATCACCGTTTTGGAATTAGCAATACAAATGGAAAACAGACATTGATATTTATGGCGACTCACAACTCGTCATTCAACAAGTGGCAGGACAATACAAAATTCTAAAACTGAGATTAGAAAAATACCTCTAGTACACGATGAAACTGCTCGAGCAGATCCCAAGTGTGATATTCTATAGAGTTCCTCAAGTAGACAACACCCACGCGGACGCTGTAGCTAAACTCGCTAAAGAATTGGCTTGTCCACCTGAAGATTCTATAGATACTACGGTACAGGGACGATAGGTTTTGTTACAGATTGACCTCAACAGTCTACACAAGATTGGAAAAGAAGAGATAGTAGCCACAGTGGCGGATGATACAGAAGATTATCGTCAACCGTTGATAGAATATTTACAAACAGAAAAGGTGCCAGAAGACAAGTCAGCAACGCATCAGATTCAGAAGAGAGCTCTCTCATATGCATTAGTTGACAGTTTTCTGTATAGAAGATCATTCAATCAGGATGTGGCTCAGATGCCTCAATAGAGCAGAAGCACAGAAATCATCAAAGACGTACATGTCGGATTGTGTGGTGCTCACCAGTCAGGACCAAAGATGAAGACGAAAATCAAAAGACTAGGATACTACTGGCCGGCAATTATGACAAGCTGCATAGGAACAATAAAGAAATTTCATCAATGTCTGGTGCACAGAGTGGTCTTGCACCAACCTCCGAATGTTCTACACCCCACGATCACCTCGTGGCCATTCGAGTGTTAGGGCACAGATATAGTGGGTCTTATAGACCTGGGAAGAACCATTCGTGTTAGAAATGGGAAGGACCATTCGTGTTAGAAATGGTAAGGACCATTCGTGTAAGAAAGGGTTTACTCTGAAGGGTCGTACCAGTTGATAGATTCTCAAGGGGAAAGACACATGTTGTCGATAAATAGACGATATCTCAAGAATTACTACGTGACATGAGGAATCTGGAGAAAGATTTCATTCCGATGTAGAATAGGGCCAGCTTCTGTGACTGGGTCCAAATCTTGTAATAAAATAAAGTTAAATGAACTAAAGTAAATTTTCTCACAAAATAAAATATGCTTGTTGAAATTTCTAAATCTAAATCTCATAAAAGTATATTAAATAAGATAATGGCATCAAAACAGTTATGAAACTTATTAAAACAAAAAAAAGTAAAAGATAATGATCTTTGTCCTTGTTCGTGTTCGTGCACAACACCACCCAATGACATTTCCCCCGTTTACTTGTAGAGGCGGTGTCGGGTTGCGATTTGGTGTTTGCTTCCGTAAACGGCTTGGACTTCACGTCTTGAAAAGAAACACACAAAAAGAAGGCTACAAACATGAAGTCAATGAGAAAAAGTGGTTGCAGAGAGGCTGGACAAACGTCAGGATACCGAGGAACTAGGGGATTCGTCGACTTACACCTACTCGACACGAGACATACTCAGGTTCCATCCATGATCACTACTCCAGATGGTGATTTTGTTGTCGCTTCAGTCGAAAGAGTTCCAGATGCGCCTTTAGCACGTACAAAAAGAAGAAATGAAAATCGCCGCAAGCGTCGCCTCTTAGAAAGGATGGAGAGGAGACATGCTCGGAAACTAGCCGTCGCGCTATCACCCATTCCCGAAGATTCTTACAGTCCTAAAATGAGAGAAACTGACGACAGTGCACCGCGCACCGATACTGTGCCGAAGATTACAGAGGATCCTGTGCCGACATTTAATCCAATGGAAGAAATTTTGACTGGGTGTCTGACTTGCAACTCGGATTTACCCAGACTGCCTACAGTGTCAGGGGCATTTTCAGAATGCCCAGAATGTCATGTTTTACAGTTGAAGAATATGGCACATTTGAGGCATATGCAGCTGCCTCAATGCTACTCATGAGCCGGGAATATCCTGAGGTAGAGCCGTACGTACCCAGTTTTTCCTACTGCCGCCACCATCGCGAGGAGTTATCGACTACATCATGAAAAAGATTTGAAGAATAAAAAAGCAACAATTTCAACACTACGAAGACATACAAGGAAAGTTTTTCAATATCCTAGAAGGACTCGAGTTATATACTAATTTATTCTCGAGGAAGGATGAAGAAGAAATTTTGTCTGCATCGACACTCTACAGGCATTAGGCAGAGCAGGCCGCCTGAGGCCAATGACATATATAGAGCCATTAAAATGGAAGTGTGGAAAAGGCAGTCACTATTTAGTGTTGCTGTTGCTATAATTTTGCGATAGATCAATAAGGCAATCCCCTGAGAATTTTACAGCATGATGAGGTGGATCCAAAGCCACACAAATCAAGAAAATGATAAAGAAGATGGTCGAGTGGCACGTGTTGCCTGCAGACTGTATTCATAACAGCTGGATCATAAATATTTATGAGAACGGGGATTGCATCCGGCCTCATATCGACCACCATGACTTTCTAAGGCCCTTCAGCACGGTCTCCTTTATAAGTGAAAACAATATCCTATTCGGATGAGAAATCCAGATTGTCGGGCCAGGAGAATCGTTCTGTTGAAATTCCCCTATCAGTCAGATCAGTGCTGGTGTTAAAAGAAAATGGAGCACTGCATCTCAAGAGTTCGAAGAAAAAGGGTGTCAGTCACCTTCAGAAGAATGGATGAAGACAAAGCGCCATTTTACTATGAACCAGATCCAGAACTGGAGGGCCTTCGTACTTTGCCACTGTAACGGCTGTAGCTCTGGGTGTTCATGAGGTGACTTTTGTTCCGGAGCGTAACCTTGGCAGGTTGGCTCGTCCCCGCAGCAGTCTCAGATAGCAGAAGTTTACCCCCTTACACGGGTCATGATAGCAGGTACCGCCACTTTTTGTAGAAGCTAGATGATGCGATTTAATAGTTCTGTTCAGTTTTGTACACGTGATTTACTTTTGGATGCTGCATATGATCAGTTGTACTACTTTCAGCAAAATTAATGAAGATTTATGTTTTCAGAAATATATTTTTCAGCACGACAGTCGAAAGCCATTGAATCACGTGTTTGGTTCCAAAATAAAAAGAAAAAAAATAATAATGCAGAAGAAAAGGATAAAATCATAACAAAATGAAATCAAAACCAAAATGAACTTGAAAATTAAGTCAAATTAAAATTAAAATTTAAAATCATTTGAAACAAAATTATATTAAATGAAACATAATGAAACAAAACAAATTGAAAGAAAGTGATGAATTGAAAACAAACAAGGATAATATTTGCTCTTCCTCTCTCTCTCGAGATCCTAAGTCTTTGCACTCATATTCAAATCCCTCGCTTTCATGGGTACTCCAGAAAATTTGACACTTTTTTTACGCAGCGCCACTTCTCACAAATTTGAAATGTCATGAAATTCTATAAATCTTGCAATGACTACCAATTTTGGATAAATTGCACCAAATCGCTTTCATTTGAAAGTCAAATACTAAATTTTTTCGTTTTCCATGAAATTCTAGGATCAGTACCTAAATTCTAATTCCCCTCTATCGCCTCTTAGGTTGGATATGAGTCCTCGAGCTTTCCCTCCTAATGCGACGCCTTGGGTCAAATGTGAGTCCTTGGGTTTCCCTCCCCAAGATTGCCCTCCATGAAATTCCGGGAACGGAACTCAGTCACCCGATTCCCCCAAAAATTCCCTAATTTTTCATCATCCTTCTAAGAACTTTTTCTGCCCTCCATGAAATTTCGAGAACGGAGTTCAGTCGTCCGATTCCCCCAAAATTCCCTAATTTCCCATTATCCTTCCGAGAAAATTTTCCACCCTCCATGAAATTCCGAGAACGGAGCTCAGTCGTTCGATTCCCCCAAAATTCCTTAATTTTCCATCATCCTTCCGATAAATTCTTCCGCCTTCCATGAAATTTCGAAAGCGGAGCTTACTCATCTGATTCCCCCTAAATTCCCTATATTTTCCACTTCCCTTTCGAGAAATTTTCCACACGCATAAAATCCCGAGGTAGGTACTGAAATTTCGGTTCTCATTTTTTAGGCTGGTACCTAGGTTCGAGTTCTCATCCTCCCGGGATCGGTACTGAAATTTTGATTTCCCTCTACAATAAAAGTTTTCCCCGAAAGATTAAAATTCCATAAATTCTAAAATTTTCGTAAATTCCATGAAGCTTGAAATTAAAATTTAAAAACTCAAAATCAAATTAAAATTCAAACTCAAAATTTAAATTGAAATCAAATCCAATTTTCAAATCCTAACTCTAAATCCAAATTCCAACTTCAAATCGATTCGGATCGGACTTCTTTAGAGTTTGAAAGCTTGAAATCCATAGCTTCACTCATGAAGGTATTCTAATTTCCTTCTCTGACGAGAGTTCCCGGGACTTGAAGGTTCATCTCCTAATCCCCAGGAGAAACTTCCACGCTAAATTCTGTGTTTTTCTTAAGTTTTGACTCAGATAATTGTGTTAGTTTTGTTAATCTCGTCGGTCAACACTAATACGTGCAGTGCGCTTGCCCAACACACCACACCTATTGGGGGTCCATTTGTTGATCTCACTTTTGGTTGAGATCTAGTCTTCCTTTAGAATAGCCTAAGGTCTAGCCATAGGACTCTCCTGGTGACTTTCTTAGAAGATTAGTCATGGAACCCTCCCCATAGAAATTCAAACTTTTCTCACTTCACTGGGAGTTTTCATATGCTTAAGGCCTAACCTCCAATTTTGGGAGGAAGAGACCAAGCATAAGGAAGCCCAGGGGAAGTCTCTTATAGTTGGTCAGACCATAGGATCTACCCTGGGAGGTCTGGAGCTTACACCACACTCACACTACACACTTAACCCTAAACAAGGCACATCACACTTTGATCCCCTAACTCTTTGGAGATTCATGTGCGTGGTTTTCTCAAGCTCTTAGTCTCAAGCTAGGGTTTGGCTAGTACCAACACATAGAGGACCAAAGAGGGTGACCTTTGGTACATGACTCAATTTAAGCAATTCCATATTACTCACCTTTAACAAACTTCAATTTGCCCAAACATTCTAAATTTCTAACCCCTTTACCCTAAAATACCCAAAATACTGATACTACCCACAAAAGCCTAAAACCCTCCAAAATTTTCAAAATTATCCAAATTACCCATTTTTCTCCCAAAATCATCCCTAAATACTCTTTACCAATCAAATTGACCAAAATTACCCAAAATTACCAAATTTCCCAAAAAAATCTCCAAAATGACCAAAATGTCTCTCTTAGCCCAAAATTTCAATAATTCCAACAATTCCCATAAATTCCCAAAACCTCCCAAATATTCTCAATTTCATTTTTCTCAACTACCACATGACCCAATTTGGCCAATTTAGTTCAATCAAACCAAAAGACACAATTTTAACTCAAAAGTACCCAAATTAAACCCAAAACCTACCTAATTGACAACCCCATAGACCATTTGGAACCTTCAATTGGCCTTGAACCCAACCCTAGCCCAAACTAAACCCAAGTTAATCTAACTTGCCCCAAATGGATCAAAATCCCAAATTCCACTAAATTGACCCCGTAATTAAACTCAAAACCACTCCAAGTCTTCATGGAAAATCTTCATTACAATCATCTACACAATATTACTCAATCACTTGGGCTCAATTCGAGCTCAAACCTAAGTTAGCCCAATTTGAACCCAAGGTGACCCAAATGAACCCGTGACCCAAATTAATCAAATTGAACTAAATGTGATCAAACCAACTCCTCCACAACCACTAAGTTGACCCAAGAGACTGAGCTGGACCCACCTAGCCCACTCTAGTGGAGCTATGGACCAAAGGTCCCCCAAATTAGGGGATCTCCTATTTCAAATGGTTAAACATAAGGGATGCTTACCATAATGCCTTAACTATTAAAACCCATTGCACTCATGGCCTGCCCACTGGCTTACCTGACCCACTGGTCACCTCCCCTGGCCTGGCCAGCCAGTCTAGTCGCCGTAGGAGCTCAAACCGAGAGCCACCTCACACTTGGCCAAACCCAAACTCCACCCTACGACCAACTCAGCCCAAAATTGCCACCAGAGCTCCTCTGCACTCCACCTAGGAAGCTCTTTGCACCTGAATTGGAGCCCTAGCAACCACCCCAGCCATGGTTATTTAAGCTACCACCCTTCACGGCCGAAAGAGAGTGCTGAACATTTCCTAACAAGACTCTGCCAAAATCTCACCAGAGCTCCTCCAGACCTCCCTAAGATCATTCTAGCCACTTTCCCCCTCTGATTCCCACTGCCGGAGCTCAATTTCAAAGCTCAAATTTGGCCGGAAACCAGGACATATTTCTCCATAGCTCCACAGTGCACCAAATTGCAATTAACTGTGCCCACACCTTCCCAGCAGTGAAAGAAGAGGATCCCCTATCAAAGCCCCATCACTGAAGGCCTCTGCACTAGACTTCCATCAATGCTCGAAATCGGGCCTGGTCACTTTCATACCTAGGCAATTCACCAAAGCAAGAGGCTTCATCCCTGAGCTCTTGGGACTCCAACGAAGGTGTAGAGCATCTCTGATCGAAGCTTCACTTCTTAGAGCCAAGGTATTACCTCCTTCCTCTTCTCGAGCTGCTCTGGATTCTCCATGTAATTAGGGTTAGTTTAAACCATGCTTAACCGTATAGATATGTTCGCCATGCCTAGACGAGTCTATAGAATCAAAACCAAAGGGATTTGGTTGAGTCTAGGCTAAGAAATTAGGGTTTTAGTGTGGATAGTCACGGGATCACACCAGTTGAGGATGAAGACTGACAGTCGTTGGATCATGCGTGTTTTCATCGGATGGGAGGATAGAACAAAATAGCGGGACACGTGGCATCCCAGTCAGCTGGCGGGGTCGAATGAGAGCGCGTCGCGTGGGGCTTCGATTCGTCGTAGGTTGAGGTGGCGCCAAGTCACTTAAGTAGGAAGATCTGAATTTTCTTATTTAAATCACCTGAGTTTAGAAAATTCATATCTTAGCTTAGAAAAATCATAAAAAAAAAGAAAAATACCCTAGTGCTCAGTGAACAAAGGTGAACAATGTGGAAATAGTTTGAAATATTTTTTATGCATATTTTATTTTTAATAATTTAAATACCATTTTCAGTCTTTTAATTCTCCATGCATGTAAGGATTTCACCATAGAATGAAATTTTGGTATGTTATTCCCTCTGTCATAAGGGATCTTGATTTTTCCAAAGTCAGAAATAATCCCTAGACAGAGAATCATATTTTTCAAGTTTATGACTATTATTTGATAAATTAAATATGATAATTAGCATATTGTTTAGAAAAATCCCAAAAAATTCTTGTTGGTTCTTTATGGTTAGAGAGCTCTAGGAAAAATTTGTCATGAGTTAAAATGATAAAAACAAACCTAATTGTTCACATGACCTAAAATAAACTCTTAATTAATTAGGACAAAATAAAAATCAAAATAACATAAAAATTGCTATCCACTGTGCTTCTGGGACAGAGGAACTCCCCTAAAAATTTTGAAGTCATTTGGAATTAATTTAATAAGTTAAATAATTTTTCAAAATCCAATGGCCTTTTTTGCACTTAAATGGATTTTAAAAATTAAAATACATGTCAAAAAATTATAAGAATGGTTTTGGGAGTTCTTCGTGATCAGAGAGTTATTTAAAAATAAAATTGAGATTTTTACAAAATTTTTATTTTTAATCATATTTTAATATTTAAATAATTAAATAATATTAAAAATCGCAAAAATATTTAAAAACACGAAATTGTTACTTTTGGTCTCTTAATCACTTAGGAACCTTCCCCATAATTTTCTTAAGCTTCAAAATTAAAATATAAATTTTTAAAGGCTTAAATCAATTTTCTTAAGAGGCTAAAATTGATTGATTTTTTTTTATTTTTCCACTAAAAACATTTTAATAATTAAAAGAAATATCAGAAAAATATGAAATTTGTTTCTCCGGGTTTCCTAACCTCGGAGAGATTTTTGAAAAAAATATAAAATTAAATTTTCAACTTTTAAGATATTTTTTAATTAATTAAAACTCCAAAACTTAAAATAATTATAATAATTAAATTAAAACTCAATAAATCATGAAATTGTGTTCAAGTGGTTCTCTAACCTGGGGCTACCTCCAGTAAAAATTTCAAGGGATTAGGAGTTGTCTTGGTCAAGTTATTGATTTTGCATTTAAAACCATATTTTTGCATTAAAATAAATAATAAATTAAATTAAATTTTGAAAAAAACATATTTCCTCCTCTAATGTTTTAATTAACCTATAAGTGAGGTCACACAAAAATTTCAAAGTCACTTGAGCTAAATTTAATGAATTATGAAGTGACAAAGGCCTTTAGGTGTAAAATTGTAATTTTGGAAAATTTTGCTTTAATTAACATTTAGGCTTAATAAAAATTGGAAAAGGGAAATAAATGATCTTAATCATTATGTTGGATGATTAAAACATTAAGGGACAAATGGTAGAAACTCATTGCAATTTTTATCGCATCAAAATTAAATATTAAAATTTTCTTAATTATTATAATTTGGAAGAAAAATCAAATTAAAAAGAGTCTTGAAGTTAGGGGTTGATTTTGGAAGTTAATATTCAATTAATTTAATTCCCCTTTATTTGATGATCAAATGATAAATCAATATTTTGATAAGGATCATAATCTTGAAAGTCATAAAATTTCATTTTCTAAAGACATAAAAATACCTACTAAACCATAAGGGCTTAGTGATGAGTCGGGCTTAATCAAAAGAATTAACTAACTAGAGTTAGAAAAGAAAAGATGTATAATCTTAAAAATACTTTTTGAAACATTACAAGCCCATCAAAATTTGGTAAATTCTTCCATAAGTTAAGTTTACCTCTAAAGGTCCATCCACATAATTCTTAACTAAAGCACTAAGTGATAATTACCCCTCCTTTCGGGATGAGTAAAACATTGGTTCACTGAGCATAAGGGTATAAAAGGGATAAATCGTTTAATAACTATAATAAGCCCAAAAGGATCTCAAGGAAGCTCAAAGTATTGTGAAATATCTGGGTTTCTTCTGGACCATTTCACAGGTCTTCGAGACACATTGCAGAACTATTTTACTTATTATATTTATTAAATGAGGAAATCTCACAAATGAATACGAGTTCACCGGGTTATGACCTAGGACTTGGTAGGCCTGTGACGGACATATCCATAAGATTTTACTTCCCTGCAAATATAAAAAATGTTTATTGTAAAGAATACTAAAGTTTCAGGTAGAGGAACGAGAAGACTCGCCAGGTACACTTTTATAAGTTTACAACGCTTTCTTTTCTTATGTTTTCTTTACCGCACTTTACTTTTCTTGCAATTTGCATGATAAATAACAATGTCACCCTGCATGAAAACTGAAACCTTTAGGATAGCCACAAAATTGAGACCAAAATTAAAATTAAAAATCACAACAAGATAAAATTTACCGCCACAACATTCAAAAATATAAAACAACTCAAAATTTAATCACGAACAAAACAAAAACTACAATTATAACTAAATTAAAATGTCTCGTTGGATGATCGGGAATTCTTTGGAGGTAACCCACGTGTTGTTAACAGGGTTTTCCCACGGTCTGAATGAATGTATGGAACTCATTAAGTTGAGTTTAGTAAATTCATTTGGACTAAGTGAATCCGATGAAAATAGCGGTGCCGGGATGATGGAACCGTGGGATCTTAACTGGTATTGCTATAATCAACTTTAATATTCCCCCAACAAAATATTAAGACACCCCATTTAAATATTTCTAAAACATGACACTTCTCTCTTCTTCTTAATTGACACTTCTTTAAACTAAACTTATTACGATAAGGAGGTTCGAGCATTCATAGTGGGCAGCACAGCCATCTTCAACAGCAAAACTTGTCTACACCAGCAAAACATTTCCTTAATTTAAACAACAAGCCATAGAACTTCGAGGTAGTTTATCTCATGCAGCATAAATCCTCACATTTTCTTTAGGTCTTTGCACAGTTCTGTTGTACAATATAAGCCCTAATTCACTTTAGAATTCTAAGGTCATCGTCCGATACGATATAAATCCTCCCATCTTCTAGGTTGTTTGCGTAATCAGATATTTTGCAAATGTAATCCCTATAATTAATTGGCAGGATTGAAATTTAAATAAATTCATTCCCAAGATTTAAAGCCAAACTATAAGATGGTTTGGGAGGACATCAATATTTCCCTTGAATATATGTTCTTCCCCTAACCTTCTCTCCTTTGGATTCTGATAAAATAAAATGTTCCAAAATTCGAGTCATTCACCTATTGAATTTCCAACTATCACATTTTCTTTGGAAACCTTAACTTTGGAAGTCATGAATATAAATATTTCCTGATATATATCAAGAATTTTCTTAGGTAACTTTGGTTTTCTAGGATGTAATTAACTGTAGGGGTTTGCCCTTATAGGAAACTTAAAGACCCCATATTAATATAAACCCTATCTGATTCCTTCATATTAGGTAGGGGAAATTGTCGGTCAAAATGGTTCGCAGATCAAACGGATGTCATAAATTCTTTAGTTTTTTTTATCAAGCTTCACCTCAAGCCATGTACTTATTCTTCAAAATAAATACATATCTTGCGGTGAAATGTTTGATTATTTAAACTATTATTTATATGAGATCGGTTTGATTTCCATATATATATATATATATATATATATATATATATATATATATTATTTATTTTATTTTATTAAATTAAACCCCTTTTCATAACAAAACACCCAAAAATTTCTTTTTTAAAGAAAAAGAATTTTAATGGCCGACACTATCTAATAATAACATCTACTATAACTCAATCAAAACAAACTAAGCAACACAAAAAACTATGGGTTGTCTCCCATAAAACGCTTGGTTTAACGTTGTTAACCCGACAAACATTAGTTTCATTCAGGATGACTTAACATTAAAAGAACTTTAAAATTTGGTCATGGCCCTACAAAATATTGTTTTAATCGATGCCCGTTAACTTTAAATGTTCTTCCAATTTTTGGTCCTCAATATCAAAAGGTCCAAACTGGTAGACTTTTATCACAGTGAAAGGTCCTATCCACCTAAGCTTAAGTTTTCCAGGAAATAATCTTAATCTTATATTATTTAACAAAACTTCCTGTCCAGATTCAAATCTTTTTCTTATAATCTTTCTATCATGTCATATCTTCATCTTCTCCTTATAAATTCTTTCATTGTCATAAGTTTCATTTCTCATTTCTTCCAAATCGTTAAGTTGCAATAATCTTTTCTCACAAGAAACTTTTAAATTAAAATTGAACTCTTTAATTGCACAATATACTTTATGTTACAATTCAACTGGTAAATAACATATTTTTTCAAAAATCAGTCTATAAGGAGACTTTCCTATAGGAGTTTTATAAGTAGTCTTATATGCCCATAATGCAGTATCTATCGCAGACTAATCTAATTTATATGGGTTTACAAATTTCTCCAAATTTCATTTAATTTCACGATTAGATACTTCAGCTAAACCACTTATCTCGAGATGATAAGTGGTAGAGATTCTATGCATAATAATATATTTTCAGTCAATCTCTGAATCAGATTATTTCTAAAATGGGATCCACCATGAGTAATGATAACTATCATCATTTCATATCTTGAGAAAAAAAATTTCATTAAAAATTTTGAATAATTTCGATCGTCACATCTGGGTAAAGCTATAGCTTCAATTAGGGCGTCAAAAAAGCTCGTTGTTCGCGAACAGTTCGTGTTCGGTTTGTCAAGGAGTTCGTGTTCGATTCGTTCGATAAGTAAACGAGACAAACACATATAACGTTTTTTTCGTTCAGTAATTTAAACGAACCAACTACGAACAGCGATGTGTTCGTTTGTGTTCGAATCGTTATTGTTCGAAATATAAAATAATTTAAAATAATTATATATAAAAAATTTATGATATTTTAAAAAATTAAATTTCATAAATTATAATATATAATAAATTAATAATAATAATAATAATATATTAATATACTATATTAGTAATATACCAATATAGATATTATTTATTTATATATTATAAGTTATATAATTAATATAATATATTATTTAAATATATTAATATTAAAGTCGTCAAATCGGCTCGTATTTCGCGAACAGTTCATGTTCGACTCGTTCGTTAAGAAATGAACACGAACAGTGACTTCACAAACAATTTCGAACACGAGCTTATTTCAAACAAACTAAATTTCAAACACACCAAAAACAAGCTTTGTTTGTTCGTGTTCGGTTCGTTTACACCCCTAGCTTCAATCTATTTCAATACATAATCAATAACAACCAATATATATATATATATATATATATATATATATATATATATATATATATATATATATATATATATATATATATATTCCCAAATGAAGGAATAAATGATCACATAAAATCTAATCCTCGAACATCAAAGATTTCAACTTTCAATATAAAATTTAGGGGTATTTCATTTCTTCTAGAAATATTACCTACTCGCTGACATCGATCATATGTTTTAATATTTCTATTAACATCTCTAAATAAAGTAGGCCAATATAATCCAAATTGTAAAATTTTATATGCAGTTTTGACAGTTCCAAAATGTCTCCTAAATTCATAATCATGACATATCTGAATAATTGGTTCAATTTATTCATAAGGCACGCATCTTCTAATTACTAGATACTTGCATTGTTTATATAAATAAGGCACATCCCAAAAATAAAATTTGGCATCACATAAATGTTTTTTCTATTGTTGCTTCATTAAATCAGGTGGTAAAATATCACTAACAGTATAGTTCACAATATCAACATACCACGGTAAATTTTATTCCTTAATATTGTAAAGTTGTTCATCAGGAAAAGTTTATATAATTTCATCTTCAAAATCAGATAGATTATATCGTTCCAACCTAGATAAGTGATCAGCTATTTGATTGTCAGATCCTTTTCTATTCACTATAACAAAGTCAAATTCTTCCATTAGAAGTACCCATCTAATTAATCTAGGTTTAGGATCCTTTTTGCATTAAGTACTTAATAACAGAATGGTCTGTTGTGCACTATACATTTAGTCTCATTTCAGTACGGCCTAAATTTTTTAAAAGCATGTACAATCACTAATAACTCTCTTTCAGTAGTGGTATAATTAATTTGAGCATCGTTAAGAGTTTTACCAGCGTAGTATATAACTTCGAAAATTTTATCATATATTTGTCCTGAAACAGCTCCAATTGCATAATCACCGGCATCACACATAAGTTCAAATGGTTTCTCTCAATCAGGTGAAACTATTATAGGTGCAGTGATTAATTTTTATTTCAAAAGTTCAAAAGCGTTTAAATAATCTTCGTTAAAGTCAAATTTATTATCTTTCTCTAAAAGTTGGCATAGTGGCTTAGTAAATTTTTAAAAATATTTATTATAATACCTGTAGAACCCAACATGTCTTAAAAAACTTCTAACCCCTCTCACAGTAGTTGGAGGTGATAGTTTCATAATAATTTGAATATTTGCAGGGTCTACTTCCATGTCATAATCAGAAATTTTATGCCTAAATATAATTCCTTCTGCAACCATAAATTGACATTTCTCCCAATTTATAACTAAATTTATTTTTCTACATAACTCCAAAACTTTTTCCAAATTATTTAAGCAAATTTCAAATGAAGTTCCAAAAAATCATCCATAAAAACTTCTATTTCATTATCAATCATATTAATGAAAATAGACATCATACGTCTATGAAATGTTGCAGGTGCATTACATAATCCAAAGGACATTCGTCGAAAAGAAAATATACCATAAAGACTAGTAAAGGTGATCTTTTCTTGATCCTCAGGAGCAATCGGTATCTGATGATAGTCAGTGTATCCATCTAAAAACAAAAATATTTGTGCCCAGCAAGCCTATCCAACATTTGGTCTAGAAAAGGTAACAGAAAGTGATAGTTTCTAATGGTGGCATTTAATTTTTTATAATTAATAAAAATTCGTCAACTAGTGACTTGTTTCGTTATGATAAATTCATTTCTTTCATTAGTCTCAATAGTCACTCCTCTTTTCTTAGAAGCACAATGGATCAGACTCACCCAAGCACTACCTGAAATTGCATATATAATTCCAGCATAGAACCATTTTAAAATTTCTTTCTTTACTACTTCCTTCATCAATGGATTTAATCTCCTTTGCAAATCAGCTCTAGGTTTATGTTGTTCATCCAATAAAATTCTATGTTGTTGACCTCATTTTTGATGAGGTCTTTTCTCTTCTCTCTCCTTAGTACTTAGGATCTAGCCTTAGGCTTTCCCTTTGACTATCTTAGAGGACTAGAAATGGAACCCACCACTTAGAAATTAAAACACCTCTTAACTCCCTGCAAACCTCATAAGTTTGATTGTAAACCCCTAAGTCACTTGGAGGGTTAAGATAAAATGTGGAGGTTTGAAGGATGAGTTCCCTATAGGACACTTTGGCCTCAGGACTACCCTGGGTGGCCTGGTCTGGTGAGGGTTGACTTGCACACACATTACACTTTCATACACATTCCAAATCCTAAAATCATTCATACCTAGTTTGACCTCCTGACTCATGCAGATAATTCATATGGATGGTTCCTTAACCCCTAGGCCCTTGGCTAAGAGGGTTAGGAACAACATAGTGAATGCCTCAAATGAGTCCTCTCATGGCTCCTGTGAGCTTAATATGGTTTCATGGCTCAACCAAAATGATCATATTTCACTTACATTTGATCAATCTTTATTTTTTCAAAATTTCAATTTTTGACCCCGGGGGTCATACACCCGCCAAACCTACCAAATGCCCTTGAAACTACCCAAAATTTGCAAAATCACCTAAATTACCCAAAATTCCTCAAAACCAATCCTAAACATTTCCCACCATTCAAATTGATCAACTTTGCCCAAATATACCAAAAATTCCAAAAATACCCCCCCAATACCCTCCAAATACCCAAAATACCCTTTTAACCAAAAAATTCCAAAAATTTAGAAAATTCCCAAAAAATTCCGAAAAATCCCACATATTCCCATTTTCATTTTGTTCAACTACACCATAAGCCAATTTTGTCAATTTAGCCCACTATTACCAAAACCCCCAATTTGACCCATTTTTAACCCAAATGGACACAATGTCAAACCAAACCACTCCAATTAACCTCAATGTTGATCCAATTCAATTCTAAACTTCAATTCCATGTCCCTAAAATCAATTTAGACCAAATCAAAGCCCAATTTGATGAAAATTTGGATCCAATTTCACTTTGAAGCTTAAAACCCAATTTTCGCCCATAACATAAACTTAGCCCAAACCAACCCAACTCAACCCCAATTAGCCCCAAATCTTTTCCTAAACCTTCTTAACATCCCCACAAACAAAACGATAACTTGATTTGCCCTAAATTTGAACCTAAACTCCACCCAAACCTAACCCAAACCAAAAATCCCCAATTTTGGCCTAAACCCACCATGAACCCAAATGAGCTCAAATCCCAAAATCAAAGCCCAACCAAAGTTGAAAACTCTTTGTAACACTCCCATAAACATTTCTCAACATTAATTTTACATCAAATCTAACATTAGCCCAACCTTAGCCCAAGTTAGCCCAATTTGACCCACTTTGGCCCCTTTACCGAAAAGTCTCAAATCAAACTCAATTCAACTCCAAATCACCTCAAATTTGTTTCAAATCACTCATGACACATCCCTAAACTAAACCCAACATTTGTTTGGCCCAATCCTTCACAAAATTTCCATCCACCAATTTGTTTTCAAACCAAAAGGCCCACTTTCTTAAACCCTTCTAAAGCCCATTTTACCAAATCCAAAAGCCCAAAAATCCATTCCCAAGCCTACATGACACTTTCACCTCATCATCCCTTTGATTTAAATCACTCCCTAAGTTTCCAGTTCATCATTAAACTTTTCTAAACTAAGCCATATGCCAAATTACCCCTAAATGTCCAAAATTCTTAAAACTCATTTCCATGAAGTTGACTAACCTTTTCCCAAGCCATTCACAAGCCAAATGAAGCCATTCACAAGCCTTATGAAGCCATGAGAGCTTTGACTTGTCATCAATCCATTTCTTGAAAGAGAGGGGAGCTCTTTCCTAACCTATGATTAAACATTTTAACCTTACACATGCTGCACCTAAACCCAAAATTAATCTAAATAAGCTTGGATTGAGACTTCTCCACTCAAAACCAGCTGACTCACTCGACTCCCGCAGCACCCAAAGTCCCTTGGTGGGTGCACCTAGCCCAAAAGCATGGTTTAACCAAACCAAAACCAAAATGACCCTTCCCTCTTACCACTTAAATCAAACTCCTTCACACATGTCAAGCCTCAAATGACTGCACCAAACCCCAGCCCTGACTCCCCTAAGTCAGATGGTGACCTGACTTTGGCCAGCTAGCCACTAGGCCGCCTGAAAATGCCATGGCCGAGGAGCTTGGAATTAGTCTCACTTGCTGAGCTGCCCCGCTCCAATTGGCCACCACAGCTCTTCATTTCCTCCCCGAGGCAGCTGATCCCAGCCATCAATTGCCCCTGGGAAGCCCTGGCCATGGCTATTTAAACCAGCCACCCCCTCTCGGCCAAAAGGTTGGTCGAAATCAACCTTCATAGAATCCCTCCAAACTCCTCACAGAGCTTCCCCTAGCCAAGAGCAATCCATCCCCACTGTTCTCCTGCCTTAAATCCCATTGATTAAGCTCAATTTTGGAGCTCGATTCTCAGGCCAGAACAAGACATTTCTCAAACCTCCACCAAAATCAAATTAAACTCACCCACACCTGCACAGGACCAAGTGAAGGAGTTCCCCAGTGAAAGCCCCCTCTCCAGGCCACCCAATTGCTCAAGCCTCCAAAGTCTGAAATCGGGTCTGGTCACTTTCATACTTAGACCTTTCACTAGGGCCACAGGCTTCATCCCTAGGCTCTTCCAGCTCCAACGAACGTGTCGTGCACATTCAGTTGAGGCCTCACCTCCTAAACCAAGGTATGGAGACTTCTCTTTAACCCGAGCTTCCAGCGATTCTCCATTTCGTTTGAGTTAATTTCATAGCATGTAAACCATATGGATGTGTTCGTCTCTTCAAGATGAATCCATAGAGTATAAGAACACGAAAATCCATTGAGAAACGAGGGAGATATTAGGGTTTAAGTGTGGACGATCACGGGTGCACACCAGTCGGAGACGACGACCAGCCATCGTTGGATCGAGCGTGTATCGACTGAACGGCTCAGATTACGTCGAACCAAGGAACTGTACGTAAACCGCGGGCTGCATGGCGCTGAGTCGGATGGCTACGGCGAACGGGAGCGCGCCGAGCGGAGCTTCCGAGACGCTAAGGTTGCCGTGGCGCTGAGTTGGATAAGTAGGAAAATATGGAATTTATGATTTAATTAAATGTCTGAAACTTAGAAAATCAATATCTTTGTGTAGAAAAATCACAAAAATAAAATAAAAATACCCTCTTGCTCAGTGAACAGAGGAGAATAATGTGGAAAAAGAATTGAGTTAATTTGATGAGTATTTTATTTTTAATTAATTATTTACTCATTTCGATATTTCAATTCTCCATTTACATAGACAATTCACCATGACATGAGACAATGAGGCTTTTAAGCCACCGATCTTGGGAACATTCCCCGAATTTTTCAAGGTCGGAGGCTATCTCTATGGCAAGTTATGTATTTTTCAAGTTTATGTCACAGTTTTTGGTATTTTAATTCCATTAATTAGCATATTGCTTAGAAAATTCTAGGAAAATTTGAGGAAGTTTCTTAAGACGAGAGGACCCTAGGATAATTATGTTTTGACTTAATTCATTAAGAATAACTCTAATTGGCCTAATTACTCAAAACTGAACTTTAATTAATTAGGGTTAACCACGCATAGAAAGAACTTAAAAACAATTCTCCACTGATCTTTAGGATCAGAGGGACCTCACATAAAATTTTGAAATCAATTGGAAATGTTTAACCCCACTAAATGGATTAATTAAGTCACATGAGTAAAATTAAACTTTAAAAATTCATAACTCCAAAAATACATTTTACAAATTCACCAAATTAGTTTTGGGACTTCTCTGGTAATAGAGAAGTCTAAGAAAATTAAAATTGGAATTTTCTAAAAATCTTCATTTTTCACTTTATTTTAATATTTTAATAATTAAAAAATAATAAAAATCACAAAAATATTAAAAATTATAAGAATGTCACATTTTAACTCCTAATTACTTAGGAACAAACTAAATATTTTTCCAAGTCCCTAACATAAGATATTGAATTTTAAAAGCCCTAAAACAATTTTTTGAATTAAAAAATGAATTTTCCAACATTTTCACTAAAATAATTCTAAAAATTCAAAGAAAAATCAGAAAATTATAAAATTTGTTTCTCTAGACTCTTTGAGGTAAGAGAGATTTATGAAAATATAAAATCTATTTTTCAACTTTAATTTTATTTTATAATTAATTAATACTCCAAAACTCAAAATAATTATAATAATAAAATGTAATTCAAAAAATCACCAAAATTGATCTAAGTAGTCCTCTGGTTAGTAGGGACATCCCATAATTTTGCTAAGGACAAAAACCCTACCTTGGTCATGTTGTTGAATTTCCATTGAAACTCTCTATTTTCTATTAAAATAAATATATAAATTAAATTTAGAACAGAAAAATCACATTTTCTCCTCTCATGTCTTAAGTTGACATGTGAGTGAAGTGACATAAAAAATGTCAAACTCATTTGAGCTCAATTTGATAAGTTATAAAATAATTAAGCTTAAAAGGGCATATTAATAATTAAGAATTTTAACCTCTAATTAAAACTTTAGGTTTAATCAAAATGGGGGGTAAAATATTTGATCTTAATTCTTTCTTAGATGATTGAAACTTTGAAAAATAAAAGGGTATGAACTCATTGATCACTTATAAACAAAAAAAATGAAACCTTAATTAATTAAATAATTTGAATTTTGGAAGAATAATTAAAAAAAATTTGGATTATTAAAATGGGGATATAATTGAGAGAGACTATAATCACTTAAACTAAAATCCCTAAATGACTCACTCTAATTATATTTAACTCATAATTAAACTTAAGATGATAATTGAAATTAATAAATTAATAATAAAAAAAAGTAACCCTTAATTAAATTAAAACATAAACATTAAATAACTTGATAATTAAATTGAAATAAATTTAAAACATTAAAAAAATTAATTTCAAAAATCACTTGAAAGCAAATTTAAAACAAACTTGAAACATCAAAATCAATTTCAAAAAAAATAATTCTTAACAAAAAAATCAAACCAAATAAAAGTTAATCTAGAATATTGCAATTAAATTAAAATTAAATCATTAAAGTCTAAATTAAATAATTTAAACTCCTCTTTCAATTCAATTAGTTTAAAACACTTAAGAATAAAACAACTTAAACACTATTACAAACTTAAGTTTATTAAAATTTTATTACTAAATTAAATCACCTTAAAACATTAATTCTAATTTTAAATCGTTGAAATTCTTAATAAATTGATTTGCCCCTAAAGACTTTTATCATTATAACTCTTAAATGGAGCATTAAGTGAGGTGTCACTTCATTCATGGGATAATTAAATGTCCTAAGTTCACTGAGCAAGAGTTAAAACTTAACTAAAAATTTCTGGATGACTGATTCATCTCTACAATAAAAATTCATTTAGACTCCAAATAATCTCAGAAGTATTGAAAAAATGTTTAGAACTCGTTCTAAGCACTTCCTCAATACAATGAGGTGTTTTAAGAAGAATAATTAAACTTAATTATTTTTTGATAAAGAAAATCATCCAAAAAAATATAAAGAACCTAGACGTCATAGGAACTAACTAGCAGTAGGATTAGGATCTTGGTAAATAACCAAAACATTTCCCTTAGCTTTACCTAGGTACTTGTCACAAATATTTAAATGTTCTAACATGTATTTTAAGTGCAGCTTGGAATGACGAGAAGACCCTCCAGGTACACTTTTACTTTATTACAATTTACTTTATTACAACTTATTTACCTGCACTGCGCTTTACTTTTCTTGCATGATAAACAGAATTGTTGTATGAAAACTGAAACCTCTAGGATAGCCACAAAACTGAAACCTAAAACTAAATTAAAAGTCACAACAAGATAAAATTCACCGCCACAACATTCAAAATATAAAACAACTCAAAATTTAATCACAAACAGAACAACAAAACCACAACTTTAACTAAATTAAAACGTCTCGTTGAATGATCGGGAATACCTCGGATGATGTAACCCACGTGTTGCTAACGGGATTTCCCACGGTCTAAATGAAAGTGTGGAACTCATTCAGTTGAGTTTAGCAAATTCATCTGAACTAAGTGAATTAGATAAAAATAACGGTGCCGGAATGATGGAACCGTGGGATCTTAATCGGTTCTGTTTAAGATTTCTCTAAACCAATACACTTTTCTCATCCCCTGATTTTCACCTTCTAAAACTAAAACTCTGCAAACAAAAAGGAGCTTAGGGCACAGTAGGCAGCACGGCCATCATCGTCAGCAAAACTTGGATCGACATCAGCAAAACCATTCTTAGAATTAAACCACCAAACCATAGGACTTCGAGGTAGTTTTCCTAGTGCAACATAAATCCTCAATCTTTTTTATAGGCATTTGCATAATCATATTATGTAAATTAAGCCCTAACTGGACTTAGGATTCCGAGGTAGTCGTTTGGTACGACATAAACCCTCACATCTTCGAGGCTATTTGTGTGATTGTGTCATACGAATATAAGTCCTAATTAATTAAATCTGGCAGGATTACAATATTAAATAAACTCTCAAATTAAAGCCAAACAATAGGATAGTTGGGAAGTCACCGAAGTTCACTTCAGGTCCGTGACATCCCCTACTTCTCTTCCTTTGATTCCCTAAAATAACTGTTCCAAATTTGATCTATTCCCAATTGAAATTTCCAAAATCCAATTGTTTGAAAACCTTAAACTTTGAAATTCTTGAGAGCAAAACCATTGATTATTATCGAGAGTTTTCTTAAATGATTCCCGTCATTCAAGATGTAATTAACAATAGGGGCTTGCCCTTATAGGGAACTTTAAGAACCCAGGTAATACAAACCCTGTTTAATTCCTTTATATTAAACAAGGGAACTTGTCGGCTTATAAAATTGGTTCGCAGACCAAATGGATGTCACAAATCTTCTAGTTTATTTAATCGAGCCTCATCATCAAGTAGTGTGTCTATTCTTCGGGATAGATAAACGGTTTGTGGTGCGGTGCTCGTTTATATAAACTATTTGGGATGTGAGATCGGTTTGATTTCATATCTTAACATTTTCAAACTTAAAATTATTTTCAAAATCAAATGCTACTTTCCAAATTATATATATTTAAATTAAATTTAAAATCTAAAATTCGCCGAAAATTTCTGTAGGCGACCCCTTTTCAAAACAAAAATCTAAAAATAAGCCGCACAACTTCTGGCGACTTCGCTGGGGACTGGTTCCTCTCTCCATTTTGATCAGATGATTTTGCTTTCATAAATCAGTAGTGTATTCATGTCCCTAGTGGAACAAACTACCATTCTTTCCGTTCGCATAGTACGTTCATTTCTATCTTGAACGGGTATAGCCAACTTCTCTCGGATTTAGCAACCACTATTTAAACACCCCTAAACAGAGAGGTTCTGAAATCCTTTTACCTCTTTTCTAAGGTGGGGTGGACCCTCAATAGATGTTAGTTTAGGAGCGATCCTTCGGGTTGAGAAGTCTTACAAGACTTTCTCTTCCTTTCCAATTCCGAATCAGGTCCTTTAACTTTTCTATACCTTTAATCATTTTGTTCCTAACAAACAAATCCTTTAATAAACAACCATCTAATAAATGAATTCTCTTAAAAATCACAAATACATTAAGATAAACGGGAATGTGTTCGGACTCTTTCTTTTTCGTTAAGTTTTGTGACGAAAGGAAGCATAATTCGGGACTGACGTTTGGAATCTACACTACAGAAAATGACTGCACCAAAGTTAATTTTCTACTTCACCAACGGTTGGACTTGGTTGTCTACAAGGATGAACTGCCCGATAATGGAATCATCCGTTTTAGACAAGGATTCGACAATACAGATATTAAGTTCACTGACGTCACCCTCTTCACACTAATGGACAAAGTGCCAGAAACTGAGGAGCCCATAATTGAGTTCAACCTGAAGTCGACTCAAGAATTCCCTCCCCTGCAAAGGGTTCCGACCGAAAGAAGTACTGCTATTCGTAGGAGGACTGTTGTCTCTACCCCCACCGGTCTAGTCATCTCTGCACCTACCCCAGCTTCTGTCAAACTGAAGGGGAAGGAAATCCAAGTCTGTGATGAGCTTGTCACCATGAAGGGTACAGATTTTGCTACAATATCATCTGTTTTCGAGATTGGGTCCAGTTCAAGAGTTGAACCCCTAACTCGGACTCAAAGGAGAAATATAAGCAGAAAGATAGCCAGGATTGAGAAAGCCAAGGCCGTTGAAGTTGCTTTTCTGGAAGAGATCCCTGAACTGCCTGAGTATACACCACTGTTGGGAGGAAGTAGGTTTCATCATCTCTCTGATGCATCGGATGAAGAAGACATCCAAAGGATTGTCGCTACAATACCCCGTCCTGCATACTATAGTAAGTACAAAAGAAAAAGGGTTAAGACTACGCCATTTGCTCGGCTACAAGCTGTGATGAGAAAATTGGCAAAGAAAGAAAGATGCCCCGTGTCAGAAATCCTAAGAAGAATGGGACGAGTGCCAGCTAGATCCCGCCTCGGACCGCGAGTAGAGCCTGTCACTGCCATGAGAAACCAAAGAAGAAAATGAGAGCTAGTTCACCTGTTGTTGTATCGGGCCATCATATTAGGGAGGACACCACCTACCAGCATATAGCCGACAGACAGTCCGGTCCTAGGCCTTCTGCTGCAAGAAGGATGGTGTGGCGACCTATTATTACTAAGTCAAGACCAACACAACGTCCTGAGAAGAAAAGCCTCGTCAAAGAGCATGAATCAGAAGAAAGTGCTACTGCAATAAAAGAAACTCCCGAAAAAGAAGTTCAACAGCTATCACACGACAACCGTGAGACCGTCTGGAAGAGACCCCTCGAGGATGCTATAGGAAAGCTAAGGACGGATATCCGACAGTTGGCGAGAGAAAGAGGAGAAAAGTTGAAAAATGAAGTTGATTCATCAGAGTTCATGGATGAGGAGTATGGCGAGATCAATATGGTTGAGACACGAGCATCATTAGCTTCGCAAGGTTCTCCGGCAGCTGCGGAAAGAGATGAACCGGAAGTAATGAGAGCACAGCTTCGGGAAAGTGATGACACAATTTCCCAGATGGCTAAGAGGATGGAAGAGATGGCTGCCGCTTTAGCCACTCTCCAGAGCCAGGTACAACCTCAGAAAGAAATACCCCGTAAATCATCCATATTGCAGATGGAGGAAAAGAGATCACATCCGTCAACGGAGATGAGCTACCAAAGAAAGATTCAACATAGAGTATGATTCCCGAAAAGGACATTAAAAACATGGTAGAACAGCAGGTGCGAGAAGCCTTAGCACAATCTAAGAGCGGAGCATCTATTCATATGGGTAGACCTTACCCCGAAGAGTTTGATGCAGTCCAATACCCGAAAGGCTTCGTACCACCTCTGTTTAAGACTTTTGATGGAACGGGAAACCCCTGGCAGCATGTCACACATTTTCGTGCTAGTTGCTGCAATGCCGGTGGGAGTGACGCTTTACTCTTTCGTCAGTTCGTCAGCAGTTTGTCAGGGATCACCTTCGACTGGTATGCAGAATTGCTAAATGGTTCAGTTAAGACCTTTGCAGAATTGGAAAACCTCTTTGTTAAGTGGTTTGTCGGGGCTCGGCACCACATCACCATCGGTGATCTAGTGGTGGAGCACCAGAAACCGAACGAGACTTTAGTGGATTACATACTTCGATGGAGGAACTTAAGCATGAAGTGTGAACCACAGCTTCAAGAACAGCATGCAGTCGGCATCTTGCTTAAGAGTATACATGGCCCGATAGCACTTCTCCTTAAAGGATTTACAATCAAGACTTTCAAGAAGTTACTTAGCAAGGCCGGGAGCTTGTAAGAAGAGGCAAAGCAGTTAAGTTTCGTGGACAAGAACGATAAGCAGAAGCCTGTAAAAACATTTGAAAAGAAATCTGGAATCGTCGCAGTAGTAGATAAGGGCAAGCAGCCGGTTCAGATACAGCCATAGCGGCCACATCCTAGTTATCAACCACTGCAATGGACATACCAACAACCGCAACAGATCTATCAACAACCTCAGCAGGGTTATCAACAGCCTCGACCGAGCTATCAGTCTCCTCAGCATTATGAACAACCGCCTCGTCCATAGCGTACCCTGAAAGATTTTCTGAATGAGGAATATCCATTCAAAACTGAAACGGTAGCAAAGATGTTCTGCAGTTTAATGAAAACACCAGATTTTCAACTGCTGAAGCCCAAGAGGCCGAAAGAAGTCAACAAGAAAGATCATCTGAACTATTGCCCTTACCATCGAATGCTCGGACACAAGAAAGAGGATTGCATCACTTTCAAGAGTTGGCTTGACGACAATCTCCGGAAAGGGAACATAAAGATCCCGAAGGAATACATGAAGGAATCCCAAAAAGGAGCTTTCGTTAATGTTATTTCAACGGATCCTATTGTTCCGATAGACCCTTACACGACCAATGATGGATGGAGTACCGTCTGGACAAAGTCTTCGAAGAAAGTTTTGGATCATATCCAGAACGCTTCGGTGCGCGCTTCAACTCAGAGTTTGAAATCTGTTGAGTCGGCACTATCGCTTGCGATCGAAGAACCGCCTCAGAAGGAGGAAAAGATCGTAGAAGAGAAGAAGATCGAGGCACGGAAGGGTAGACTAGGGGCTGCTTATCCTAGGATTGTTGTTTCCGATTCGGGGGAGAAATCCCTCGAACTTCTGACTCTGTATGATTAATTGCTCGTCCCGGCGGGATCTTATAATGATAAGAGTTATGGCGTTGGCTACGTTTTGACTGTTTCTAACGATTACGTAACTAGCGACAACCGACTTAATCTGGATCTCGATTCTAATATAAATAACGATTCTCAAATCATACACGACCTCGATCACCACAAAGAATAAGATGTTCACAAAGGAGGCTACGAAAGCTTAACAAGCAACGTGTCCATTTGTGAATTTCGAGGAGCTCCAATCGCAATAGAATTAGAGTTATCGGATTCTGAAGCGACTCCAGAAGAGCCAGTCGTTCCAATTCGAGAGGAAACATCGGCAGATCCAGCACCAGACTCATAACAAGTAACTGAAGTCAACCTAAGAAGCGGAAAAGTTCTACCTCCGAGAATGGGTCCAAAGGATAAAGGAAAGCAGGTGGTTGCTTAGGAGGAGCCAACCCCAGCAGAGGAATTGCTCATTCGGGAAGAAACCGAGGAATATGGTAATAAAGTGGGCTATAACGTGCTAGCCCATCTTAGGAAGCTACCAGCCAAACTGAGCATATACGACGCTCTGATCCTATCAAAGGAGATGAGGGAAGCTCTAATCAAGGCTTTACTTGATCTAGAAATTTGCTTAGCTCAAATGGTTGGTAATTCCTTCGATGAGGTTTACTCGTTAAAAGAACAGCGAGGTGTTACCTTCATGGACAATGATCTACTACTGGGAACAGCCGATCACAATCGACCGTTGTACATTTCAGTCACTATTGGAAAGTTCATGCTCTCCAAAGTGTTGGTTGATCCGGGAGCATCAATCAACATAATAAATCTTCGGACGCTAGTATATTTGGAAATTGATGCTCGTGAGCATGAAGCAGACAAGATGTTATTGAGAGGGTTCAATCAGAAGGGAGAAAGAGCTCTCAGATCGATTACACTATTAATGAAACCGGTGACTTAGCAAAGACAACTGCAAAATTCCATATAATTGATTTTGAGACATCGTTCAACGATCTACTGTGTCGGCCATGTATCCATGAAAATCGAATGGTACCGTCGTCTCTGAACCAGTGCATAAAGTATTACGATGGAGGAGAACAATGTATCAAAGGTGACTTGCAACCATTCTCCATACACAAGATTGAAATTCATGAAGATGCAGCCTATTACGCGCCTCCGAAGAAAAGAATCTTCTCTAGAAATGTCATACCAAATAAAGCAAAAGAAGTGCAAGATAATGAAGAGCCTGAAATTTTAGTCCAACAATTACTCACCACTCCCTTACGACGAGATTGTGAAGGTTTCTCCAGAACTCGCACCCGAGGTCGAGGCCAGGGACGAGGTTGAGGAAGAGACGTTGGAACAATTGGACAGAAAAAACCGATCATCGACGTTGATTGGGAGAATAGTTCCGAAGAAGAAGAAACTAAGAAAGAAGCAGTGACAATAAGTCAGAAGAAACCACAGTTTAGGATCTCTCTTGAAGATGAAAAGAACGAAGAATATAAATCAATGTACGAGAAGATTAACCACTATGTACATACTATGACCCTAACCCCGATTCACCCTAAGGTCAAGGGTATGATGGTCAAGGAAGTGCATGGTGGTGGTACTAAACCAATCAAGTTTTACCGTGGTGCTTCTTCTTCCAAAACTGAAAATGATATACAATTTGAAGATGTTACTTCTTCTGAACTAATGGAACTGCCTTTTGAGTGGTACTCTCCCTGTGTTTAAAATTTAATTCAACGTGGTGTCTTGCCTCGACGATGGACAAAAAGTCAATCACAACACTTTGAAAAATTATGGAATAATGCCAGCCGGCCTCCCAATTCAAAACATGGTCTCGGATTTGGCACGGTAGGATCAGTTGACGATACGGGATTTTGTTTGGTTGTCACTTGCGAGCCTAATGAAGACTGCTTGGAAGCTTCAGAAGATCTCGAAGGTCTACCAATCGGAGATGCTCCGCCAGAATTCGAAGAACAAATTAAATCTACAATAGACGAGTTAATGGAAGTTAACTTAGGTACTAGCGAAGAGCCTAGGCCGACCTTTGTTAGCTTCTTACTCAATAAAGAAGACTTTGAAAACATAATCAAGCTATTAATGGAGTTCAAAGACTGTTTTGCTTGGAGTTATACGAAATGCCAAGATTAGCTCCAGAGGTTGCAGTTCACAGGCTAGGAGTGGATCACACTTCGTTGTTCGATCGAACAAGATCCGAGAAGAATGCGTCTAGAGATTGAACAACAAGTAATAGCTGGAGTTAAGAAGCTAATAGACGCTAAATTTGTCCGTGAAGAGCAATACCCGACTTGGTTAACCAATGTGGTACCAGTCGGAAAGAAGAATTGTTAGATCAAAATCTGCGTGAATTTCAGAGATTTGAATAAAAGCATGTCCAAAGGATGAATTCCTGCTACCAATTCCAGAATTGATGATCGACATCGCCTCAACGCACAAAGTCTTCTCTTTCATGGATGGATCTTCAGGATACAACCAGATAAAGATGACACCGGATGATGAAAAGCTCACAGCCTTCAAAACGCCAATTGGAGTGTATTGTTACACAGTGATGCCATTTGGATTGAAGAACGCAGGAGCAACCTACCAAAGAGCAATGACAAGGATATTTTATGATCTCATTCACAACCAAGTCGAGTGTTACATGGATGATGTGGTCATCAAGAGCAAATTAAAAGAAGATCACTTGTATGATTTGAGAATTGTTTTCGAGCGATTAAGACAATTTAACCTTAAGATGAATCCCCTGAAATGCGTCTTCGGCGTCACCTCTGAGAAATTCTTAGGATTTGTCGTCAGACATCGTGGAATTGAAATCGATCCGGAGAAGATTAAAGCTATCTTAGAAATGCCACCTCCTAAAACCTTGAAACAATTACGGTCCTTTCAAGGGAAATTGGCATATCTTCGACGCTTTATCTCGAACTTGTCAGGTAGGTGTCAGCCCTTCTCCACATTAGTTAAAAAGGATGTCAAATTCGTTTGGGAAGAGAAATGTCAACAGGCCTTCGAGGACATTAACCAGTATTTAATGACACCTCCTGCCTTAGCAGCCCCAGTCTTGGATAGACCGTTGATACTTTATACTGCGACTTTAGACGACTCTCTCGGAACCCTGCTAGCCCAGGTCAATGACGAGGGAAAAGAAAACGCGCTCTAGTACCTGGCCGTCGTTTAATTCCGACGGAAGTAAAGTATCCTCCTATCGAGAAGCACTTGTTTGGCCCCGATCTTCGACGCACAGAAGCTCAGGCACTACATGCTTTCTCATAAGGTCAACCTTATTTCGAAGTTTAATCCGTTGCAATATTTGATGACCCGTCCGACACTTTCCGGCAGACTTGTCAGGTGATTGATGATACTATTGCAATTCGATATAACCTTCGTTCCTCTTCATGCCGTAAAGGGACAAGTCCTGGCATTCTTCCTTGCAACACACCATTTACCGGCAGAATCACCTCTCAATGACGACTTGCCAGATGAGCAGATAATGAGCACGAAGACCCCGATGATCAGCGTTGGGAACTGTACTCCGACGGAGCATCATCAGCACAAAAAGATAAAGAATCACAAACGATAGTGCCCGGTAAGGCAGGAATCAGACTAATCTTTATAACACCGGAGCGGGGAATGTTAAGATACTCCTACCATCTAACAGAACCATGTACGAATAATGAGGCAGAATACGAAGCCCTCATAACAGGATTGGAATTAACCATTCAGATGGTAATAACGGATATCAATATCTACAGAGATTCACAGTTGATCATTCAGCAAGTTACGGGACAATACAAAATTCTGAAGCCAAGACTCGAGCAGTACTTTCAGTACGCCATGAAACTGTTGGAGCAAATTCCAAATGTAACGATCTACAAGATTACCAGGAGAGAAAATACTCTTGCAGATGTGTTAGCCTGCCTTGCAAAAGAATTTGCTCGCTTACGGGATGAGTCGGTTGAAATGTCGGTTCGGGGACGGCGGAGTTCTCTCATAGCTCGACATGGATACAATGCACAAATCAGAAAAAACAGAAGAAACAATTGCAGCAGTGACAGAAAATACAGAAGATTGGCGACAGCCACTAATAGACTACTTGCAAACAAGAAACCTACCAGACGATAAGTCTATAGCCCATCAAATCAAGAAAAGAACTTTGTCTTACGCATTAATAAACAACACGTTATACAAAAGGTCTTTTGATCAGATGTGGCTAAAATGCCTGAGCGGGTCCGAGGCTCGTGAAATTGTCAAAGAAGTACACTCAGGACTTTGTGGCGCTCATCAATCGGGTTCGAAGATTAAAATGAAGATTAAAAGAATAGGGTATTACTGGCCCTCGATGATGACCGATTGCATGAAAGTTGCCAAAAGTTGTCACCAATGACAAGTACATAGAGTGGTTCTACATCAACCTCCAAATGTGCTACATCCGACAATCGCGTCGTGGCCATTTGAGTGTTGGGGCACAAATATCGTGGGTCCGATAGATCTGCCTTCTTCAAGAGGACATCGCTTCATTCTTGCGGCTACTGATTACTTTTCCCGAGTGGGCGAGCCGTCCGCTCGGAGAAGTAAAGGCACATCATGTGTTGCGGTTCTTCGAGAATCGAGTTGTCTACCATTTCGGAGTACCGCGCAGAATCATTTCAGATAATGGGTCCGCGTTCAAGAGTACGAAGATCAACAATTTTGTCAGAAGACACAGGATTGATTGGCGCTATTCGAAGATCCATTACCCAAGAGCAAACGGCTTGGCCGAGATTTTTAATAAAACTCTCGTCCAAATCCTAAAGAAAACCTTGGACGACAACAAAAGAAATTGACACGAGAAGTTGTTAGAAGCCTTATGAGCCTATAGGACGACTTTCATAACTCCTATTCAGTCGACGCCTTATGCTTTAGTGTACAGGTCCGAGGCCGTCTTACCCTTGGAGGTACAGCTTCCTTCACTCAGAATTGCAGTTGCAGAACAGATCACTACAGAAGAAAATGCCAAATTACGATTGGAATAATTGGAAAACATGGAAGGAAAAAGACTTTCAGCACAACATAATTTAGAACTGTATCAAGCCAAGATGATCCAGGCCCACGATAAACTAGTCCGCCCAAGGACATTTAAAATCGGTAACTTGGTTCTAGTTCTCAGAAGACCTATTGTTGCACACCGCAAGATAGGAGGTAAATTTGAACCAACATGGGAAGGGCCGTTCAAGGTCGAAACAGTCTACTCAGGAGGTTCCTACCAACTGGTGAATTGCCGTGGAGAACGACCTATGCTTCCAATCAATGGACGATATTTGAAGAAGTATTACGCAATCTGATGTTTCGAAGGATGAACTTTAAAAATGAGGTCTCATTCCTAAAAGCACTGGTAGAGTAATCATTTGCGACTGGGTCCGAACCCAAAACATAAAAAAAATGGATGATAAAAAAGAAAATCATTAACAAAAAATGTGTTAGAAAAAAAAAATTACGTGTGAAATTGTAATAATAAAATGTCAATCTTTCCTTTTAAATCAATTCATTCCTGATCTTTCCCTCATCTCTTCCTACTTTCTTTAAAAATTAAAAGAGATAAATAAGAATTTTTCATTAATAAATATTTTTCTTATTGTTCTTATTCTTAGTACAGCCCCTGATCCTTTCCTTGTTTTTTTTTCGCAGGGAAATGTCAAACGGGCAGTTGGTTCTAAACTTTGGAAATGGCGCGAGTCTAGAACTTGATGAAAAGAGGGTGAGGGATGGAGCCGTGATCGAGATTGACTCTGACTTCACACCAGTCGGGCTACAATATGAAGAAAATGATTGGACCCCGATTGATCGGGAAGAATTCCATAGCTAGACAGTGATGAAAGTGGGTGGCCCACGTCAGCAATCCGCCAGCAAGAAGAGAAAAGCAAACGCTGCTCATGCAACAGGAGAAGATAAGAAAGTTAAGCCCATTGTTACTACAGCAGAGGGCAGGCTTGTCAGCGCCATGCCCGCAGAAGTCCAAGGGGTAAGGCGAGCTATTCTCACTGCCACCCAACGAAGAAACAAGAAGCGCCGCATACGCAAGGTGCTGACCAAGCTAACAGCAAACCAACATGAAAAGACAGTTGCTACCATCAACACAAGTACTTCGAAGAAATTGGTTCGTCAGGAACCAGAAAAGAGGAAATCAATGCCAAGAACAGTAAAAAAAATGAAAGAAACTCTAAAAAGAGCAGAAACAGAATCGACGCCATGCAGATGTAACAGTTTCGAGGAGTCTTGTTGCAAAAGCAACCCCGGAGGATGTCCCGACAGAGACGATCCCCGAGGAGCCAAGACTTGCAGGAGAGCGTGCTGGGATTGAACCATACATTCCACAGTACATCACCAGGCCTCGCTGATTGCAGATAATTCCAGAATACGAGCTGGAAAGGATGCAAAATGTTGAGAAGAAAACTTTTGAATATTTTGAAAGAATCCGAGGCAAGAGGATTAACATCCTAGAGGGCCTTGAGTTGCATACAGATGTATTCCCAGATTACGAGCAGCAACAAATTGTGGATTGCGTACTTGAGCTTCAGAAAATGGGCCGAGCTAGTCGCCTGAGGGAAAAGACCTATTCAGAACCCCGAAGATGGATGCCAGGAAAAGGAAGAATTACAATCCAATGTGGATGTTGCTACAACTTCGCGATAGACAGAAAAGGGAATCCACCAGAAATACTTCGTCGCAGTGAGGTGGATCTGATGCCGAATATTATTAAAAGAATGGTAAAAAGGATGATAACATGGGGAATATTGCCTGCAGATTGCATACCCAACAGCTGCATCATTAACATCTATAAGGAGGGCGACTGCATACCTCCACACATAGACCATCATGACTTCGTCAGACCTTTCTACACAGTGTCTTTTGTCAACCAATGTAACATCATGTTCGGATCTGACCTCCGGATTGCAGACCTCGGTAAGTTCTGAGGGCCGGTGGAGATACCATTACCGGTAGGTTCCGTCCTGGTGTTGAAAGGAAACAGAGCAGACATCGCAAAACATTGCATTTCAGGAGTGCCTGTGGAACGAATCTCCGTCACTTTCAGAAGAATGGATGACAGAAAAATGCCTTTCCACTTTTGGCCAGATCCAGAGTTAGAGAGTCTCAGGCCCTACGGGCTGTGATTTACATGGGAAATATCACACGTCCAATGCACATCCATACGGCATTACTGCCAAGGATGACTTGGAAGGTGATATTATTGTCCATGTATCTCACTATTCAGACATGGATTTTGACAGCTGCTTTTAAAAGAAACTTGAAGAATCTTACAAAATCCGTGTTGGATTTATATGATTGTATGAGATATTGAATTCTCAAGGAAGATATCATCATGTTTTGGAGCAAGATGTATGATGTATTTTCGACGAGATTGGAATGAAAATGACCATGTCATGTTTTGCCTTCACATCTTTTTGTGTAAATTGACTGGGAAACGCCATTAGGTTAAATGAACTTCGAACAAAGAACAAAGGGAAAATAAAAATAAATGAGAATTCTTTTAAAAATCTGAATGTCAAAACGAACCCCAAATAAATGTGAACCCTAAATTGAAAATCAAGCTAAAATCAAATCACAACAAGCGACTAAGACAAATTTCAGAATCTAAAATCCCCGGCCTTCGGCTATTCTCAAATCTTTTTTTGACTCTCCATATTTCCTTGCCTCTTTTAAGAAGGTCGGCTGAATCTACTGACACAGAACCACAAAAATTTTCGATTTGGTTCTAATGGCACGGATTCATATCCTTCGCCAAGTAATCAGACTTTGATTGATCCTCGTGGGACGTGAAACACTTTCACGTCTCATTCCAAATCTTCCGCTAAACTCAAATCTCTACAGCAGATTTCAACCCTTTAAACCTTCGAGACTGGAACCAGATTCCAGTTCTCTTTAAACCTTCGAGACTGGAACCAGATTCCAGTTCTCTTTAAACCTTCGAGACTGGAACTAAATTCCAGTTCTCTTCTTTCGAGGTCGGTACCAAATTCCAACTCTCTTTCGGGGTTGATACCAAATTTCAACTCTTTAAACCTTCGAGACTGGTACCAAATTCCAGATCTTATTTCGAGATCAGTACCTAAATTCTTATTCTCATCCTTTTCAATGGATACTTAAACTCTGATTCTTACTCCGAGACTAGTACCTAAATTCCAGTTCTCTTCTCAATCCCGAGATTGGAACCTAGGTTCTAATTCTCATTTCAAATCCAGATTTCCTTGAATTGATTTTAAATTAAACCTCAATCGAAATTGAAACTCAGAACAAATCGAAATTTAAACTCACACATTAAAAAAAACATAAAACAGAAAATAAAATGAAATCTAAATCAAATTTCCCCAGATCTTATGACCTGGAATTCACCTCCTTTTCTATTCCCCAGCGAGAGTTCAGGGATCTCCAGTCCTGAAGATAAACTCGATACTCCCCAGCGGAAATTTGTTTCTACTCTGTTCTAAGTGTGTCACTTAGATGTCACTTAGACGTCTGTGATGGTCTTGTTGATCTTTTCGGTTAACGCCAAAACGCGCGGTGTGCTTGGTTAGCACACCACACCTATTGGGGGTTCATTTGTTGACCTCATTTTTTATGAGATCTTTTCTCTTCTCTCTCCTTAGTACTTAGGATCTAGCCTTAGGCTTTCCCTTTTACTATCTTAGAGGACTAGAAATGGAACCCACCACTTAGAAATTAAAACAACTATTAACTCCCTGCAAACCCCATAAGTTTGATTGTAAACCCCTAAGTCACTTGGAGGGTTAAGATCAAATGTGGAGGTTTGAAGGATGAGTTCCTATGGGACTTATTTGGCCTTAGGACTACCCCAGGTGGCACGGTGCAGTGAGGGTTGACTTGCACACACATTACACTTTCACACACATTCCAAATCCTAAAACCATTCATACCTAGCTTGACCTCCCGACTCATGTAGGTAATTCATATGGATGGAACTTAACCCTCAGGCCCTCGGTAAGAGGGTTAGGAACAACATAGTGAATGCCTCAAATGAGTCCTCTCATGGCTCCTGTGAGCTTAATATGGCTTCATGGCTCAACCAAAATGATCCCATTTCACTTACATTTGATCAATCTTCATTTTTTCAAAATTTCAATTTTTGACCCCGGGGGCCCTACACCCGCCAAACCTACCAAAAACCCTTGAAACTACCCAAAATTTGCAAAATCATCTAAATTACCCAAAATTCCTCAAAACCAATCCTAAACATTTCCCACCATTCAAATTGATCATCCTTGGCAAAATATACCAAAAATTCCAAAAATACCCCCCAATACCCTACAAATACCCAAAATACCTTTTTAACCCAAAAATTCTAAAAATTTAGAAAATTCCCAAAAAATTCCAGAAAATCTTAAATATTCTCAATTTCATTTTGTTCAACTACACCATAAGCCAATTTTGTCAATTTAGCCCACTTTTACCAAAACCCCCAATTTGACCCATTTTTAACCCAAATGGACTCAATGTCAAACCAAACCACTCCAATTAACCTCAATGTTGATCCAATTCAATTCTAAACTTCAATTCCATGTCCCCAATATCAATTTAGACCAAATTCAAGACCAATTTGATGAACATTTGGATCCAATTTCTATTTGAAGCTTAAAACCCAATTTTGGCCAATAACCTAAACTTAGCCCAAACCAACCCAACTCAACCCCAATTAGGCCCAAATCTTTTCCTAAACCTTCTTAACATCCCCACAAACAAAACACTAACTTGATTTGCCCTAAATTTGAACCTAAACTCTACCCAAACCTAACCCAAACCAAAAATCCCCAATTTTGGCCTAAACCCACCATGAACCCAAATGGGCCCAAATCCCAAAATCAAAGCCCAACCAAAGTTGAAAACTCTTTGTAACACTCTCATAAACATTTCTCAACATTAATTTTACATCAAATCTAACATTAGCCCAACCTTAGCCCAAGTTATCCCAATTTGACCCACTTTGGCCCCTTTAACAAAAAGTCTCAAATTAAACCCAATTCAACGTCAAATCACCTCAAATTTGTTTCAAATCACTCATGACACATCCCTAAACTAAACCCAACATTTGTTTGGCCCAATCCTTCACAAAATTTCCATCCACCAATTTGTTTTCAAACCTAAAAGCCCTCTTTTTTAAACCCTTCTAAAAGCCCATTTTCACCAAATCCAAAAGCCCAAAAATCCATTCCCAAGCCTACATGACACTTTCACTTCATCATCCCTTTGATTTAAATCACTCCCTAAGTTTCAAGTTCATCATTAAACTTTTCTAAACTAAGCCATATGCCAAATTACCCCTAAATGTCCAAAATCCTTAAAACCCATTTCCATGAAATTTACTAACCTTTTCCCAAGCCATTCACAAGCCAAATGAAGCCATTCACAAGCCTTATGAAGCCATGAGAGCTTTGACTTGTCATCAATCCATTTCTTGCAAGAGAGGGGAGCTCTTTCCTAACCTATGATTAAACATTTTAACCTTACACATGCTGCACCTAAACCCAAAATTAATCTAAATAAGCTTGGATTGAGACTTCTCCACTCAAAACCGAGTCGACTCACTCGACTCCCCGAGCACCCAAAGTCCTTGGTGGGTGCACCTAGCCCAAAAGCATGGTTTGACCAAACCAAACCTAAAATGACCCTTCCCTCTTACCACTTAAATCAAACTCCTTCACACATGTCAAGCCTCGATTGGCCGCACCAAACCCGGCCCCGACTCCCCGAGTCGGATGCCGACTCGACTACGGCCGGCCGGCCACTGAGCCGCGGAAAACGCCATGGTCGAGGAGCTTGGAATGAGCAAAATTTCAAATTCTCACTTGTTGAGCTGCCCCGCTCCAATTGGCCACCACAGCTCTTCATCTCCTCCCCTAGGCAGCTGATCCCAACCATCAATTGCCCCTGGGAAGCCCTGGCCATGGCTATTTAAACCAGCCACCCTCTCTCGGCCAAAAGGTTGGCAGAAATCAACCTTCATAGAATCCCTCCAAACACCTCGCGAGCTTCCCCAGCCGAGAGCAATCCATCCTCACTTGTTCTCCTGCCCTAAATCTCATTGATTGAGCTCGATTTTGGAGCTCGATTCTCGAGCCGAAAAGGACAACTCTCGAGCCTCCACCAAAATCAAATTAAACTCACCCACACCTGCACGGGACCAAGAGAAGGAGTTCCCAGGTGAAAGCCCCTCTCCGGGCCACCCGATTGCTCTAGCCTCCAAAGTCTGAAATCAGGTCTGGTCACTTTCATACTTAGACCTTTCACTAGGGCCAGAGGCTTCATTCCTAGGCTCTTCCAGCTCCAACGAACGTGCCGAGCACATTCAGTTGAGGCCTCACCTCCTGAACCAAGGTATGGAGACTTCTCTTTAACCCGAACTTCCAGCGATTCTCCATTTCGTTTGAGTTAATTTCATAGCATGTAAACCATATGAATGTGTTCGTCTCTTCAAGACGAACACATAGAGTATAAGAACACGAAAATCCATTGAGAAACGAGGGAGATATTAGGGTTTGAGTGTGGACGGTCACGGGTGCACACCAGTCGGAGACGACAACCAGCCGTCATCGGATCGAGCGTGTATGGACTGAACGGCTCAAATTACGTCGGACCAAGGAACAGTACGTGAACCGCGGGCCGCGTGGCGCTGAGTCGGATGGCGGCGGTGAATGGGAGCGCGCCGCGTGGAGCTTCAGAGATGCTGAGGTTGTCGTGGCGCTGAGTCGGATAAGTAGGAAAATATGAAATTTATGATTTAATTAAATGCCTGAAACTTAGAAAATCCATATCTTTGTGTAGAAAAATCACAAAAATAAAATAAAAATACCCCCTTGCTCAGTGAATAGAGAAGAATAATGTGGAAAAAGAATTGAGTTAATTTGATGAGTATTTTATTTCTAAGTAATTATTTACTCATTTCAGTATTTCAATTCTCCATTTACATAGACAATTCACTATGGCATGAGACCATAGGGCTTTTGAAGCCTCTGATCTTGGGAACATTCCTTGAATTTTTCAAGGTCAGGGGTTATCTCTATGGCAAGTTATGTATTTTTCAAATTTATGTCACTGTTTTTGGTATTTTAATTCCATTAATTAGCATATTACTTAGAAAATTCTAGGAAAGTTTGGAGAAGTTTCTTAGGACCAGAGGACCCTAGGATAATTATGTTTTGAGTTAATTGATTAAGAATAACCCTAATTGGCATAATTACTCAAAACTGAACTTTAATTAATTAAGGTTAACCACGCATCAAATGAACTGAAAAATAATTCTCCACTGATCTTTAGGATCAGAGGGACCTCAAATAAAAATTTGAAATCAATTGGAAATGTTTAACCCCACTAAATGGATTAATTAGGTCACATGAGTAAAATTAAACTTTAAAAATTTATAACTCCAAAAATACATTTTAAAAATTCACCAAATTAGTTTTGGGAGTTCTCTGGTAACAGAGGAGTCTAAGAAAATTATAATTTGAATTTTCTAAAAATCTTCATTTTTCACCATATTTTAATATTTTAATAATTAAAAAATAATAAAAATCACAAAAATATTAAAAATTATAAGAATGTCACATTTTAACTCCTAATCACTTAGGAACAAACTAAATATTTTTCCCAAGTCCCTAGGATAAGATATTGAATTTTAAAAGCCCTAAAACAATTTTTTGAATTAAAAAATGAGTTTTCCAACATTTTCACTAAATTAATTCAAATAAATCAAAGAAAAATCAGAAAATTATAACAATTGTTTCTCTGGACTACTTGAGGTCAGAGAGATTTATGAAAAATATAAAATCTATTTTTCAACTTTAATTTTATTTTATAATTAATTAATACTCCAAAACTCAAAATAATTATAATAAATAAAATATAATTCAAAAAATCACCAAAATTAGTCAAAGTGATCTTACAGTCGATAGGGACATCTCATAATTTTCACTAGGCACGAAACCTTACCTTAGTCATGTTGTTGAATTTTCAATTGAAAATCCCTATTTTCTATTAAAATATATATATAAATTAAATTAAAAACAGAAAAATCACATTTTCTCCTCTAATGTCTTAGTTGACATGTGAGTGAAATGACATAAAAAAATGTCAATCTCATTTGAGCTCAATTAGATAAGTTATGAAATAATTAAGCTTAAAATGGCATATTAATAATTAAGAATTTTAACTCCTAATTAAAACTTTATGTTTAATCACAATGGGGGGTAAAATATTTGATCCTAATTCTTTCTTAGATGATTGAAACTTTGAAAAATAAAAGGGTAGGAACTCATTGATCACTTTTAATAAACAAAAAAAATGAAACCTTAATTAATTAAATAATTTGAATTTTGGAAGAATAATTAAAAAATTTTGGATTATTAAAATGGGGATATAATTTAGAGAGACTATAATCACTTAAACAAAAATCCCCAAATGAATCACTCTAATTATAGTTAACTCTTAATTAAACTTAAGATGATAATTGAAATTAATAAATTAATAATAAAAAAGGTAACCCTTAATTAAATTAAAACTTAAAACATTAAATAACTTGATAATTAAATTGAAATAAGTTTAAAACATTAAAAAAAAATTAATTTCAAAAATCACTTAAAAGCAAATTTAAAACAAACTTGAAACATCAAAATCAATTTCAAAAAAAATAATTCTTAACTAAAAAATCAAACCAATTAAAAGTTAAACTAGAATACTGCAATTAAATTAAAATTAAATCATTAAAGTCTAAATTAAATAATTTAAACTCCTCTTTCAATTCAAATAGTTTAAAACACTTAAGAATAAAACAACTTGCAACATTATTCCAAACTTAAATTTATTAAAATTTTATAACTAAATTAAATCATCTTAAAACATTAATTCTAATTTTAAATCGTTGAAATTCTTAATAAATTAATTTGCACCTAAAGACTTTTATCACTATAACTCTTAAATGGAACATCATGTGAGGTGTCACTTTATTCATGGGATAATTAAATGTCCTAAGTTCACTGAACAAGAGTTAAAACTTAACTAAAAATTTCTGGATGATTGATTCATCTCTGCAATAAAAATTCATTTAGACTTGAAATAATCTCAGAAGTATTGAAAAGATGTTTAGAACCCGTTTTAAACACTTCCTCAATACAATGAGGTGTTTTAAGAAGAATAATTGAACTTAATTGTTCTTTGATAAAGAAAATCATCCACAAAATATAAAGAACCTAGACGTCATAAGAACCGACTAGCGATAAAATTAGGATCTTGGTAGGCAACCAAAACCTTTCCTTAACTTTACTGCAGTACTTGTCGCAAATATTTAAATGTTCTAACATGTGTTTTAAGTGCGAACTTGGAATGACGAAAAGACCCTCCAGTACGCTTTTACTTTATTACAATTTACTTTATTACAACTTATTTACCTGCACTGCGCTTTACTTTTCTTGCATGATAAACAAGATTGTTGCATGAAAACTGAAACCTCTAGGATAGCTACAAAACTGAAACCTAAAACTAAATTAAAAGTCACAACAAGATAAAATTCACCGCCACAACATTCAAAATATAAAACAACTCAAAATTTAATCACAAACAGAACAACAAAACCACAACTTTAACTAAATTAAAATGTCTCGTTGAATAATCGGGAATACCCAAGATGATGTAACCCACGTGTTGCTAACAGGATTTCCCACGGTCTAAATGAAAGTGTGGAACTCATTCAGTTGAGTTTAGCAAATTCATTTGGACTAAGTGAATTCGATGAAAATAACGGTGTCGGGATGACGGAACCATGGAATCTTAATCGGTTCTGTTTAATCGACTTTAAGATTCGTTTTAATTAAAACACTAAAGACATTTGGACTTTAAGATTTCTCTAAACCAAAACACTTTTCTCATCCCTTGATTTTCACCTTCTAAAACTAAAACTCTGCAAACAAAATGGAGCTTTGGGCACAGTGGGCAGCACGGCCATCGTCGTCAGCAAAACTTGGATCGACATCAGCAAAACTATTCTTAGAATTAAACCACCAAACCATAGGACTTCGAGGTAGTTTGCCTAGTGCAACATAAATCCTCAAACTTTTTGTTACGCATTTACATAATCATATTATGTAAATTAAGCCCTAACCGGTCTTACGATTCTGAGGTAGTCGTTTGGTACGTCATAAACCCTCACATCTTCGAGGCTATTTGTGTGATTGTGTCATACGAATATAAGTCCTAATTAATTAAAATTGACAGGATTACAACATTAAATAAACTCTCAAATTGAAGCCAAACAATAGGATAGTTGGGAAGTCACCGAAGATCACTTCAGGTCCGTGACATCCCCTACTTCTCTTCCTTTGATTCCCTAAAATATCTGTTCCAAATTTGATCCATTCCCAATTGAAATTTCCAAAATCCAATTGTTTGAAAACCTTAAACTTTGAAATTCTCGAGACGAAAACCACCGATTATTATCGAGAGTTTTCTTAAATGATTCCCGTCATTTAAGATGTAATTAACTATAGAGCTTACCCTTATAGGGAACTTTAAGAACCCATGTAATATAAATCTCGCTTAATTCCTTTATATTAAGCGGGGAACTTGTCGAGCTTATAAAATTGGTTCGCGGACCAAACGGATGTCACAAATCTTCTAGTTTATTTAACCGAGCCACAGCATCGAGCGATGTGTTTATTCTTCGGGATAAATATACGGTTTGTGGTGCGGTGCTCGTTTATATAAACTATTTGGGATGTGAGATCGGTTTGATTTCATATCTTAAAATTTTCAAACTTAAAATTATTTTCAAAATCAAATGTTACTTTCTAAATTATATATATTTAAATTAAATTTAAAATCTAAAATTCGCCGACAATTTCTGTAGGCGACCCCTTTTCAAAACACAAACCTAAAAATAAGCCGCACATATGCATGCAGAACGAAGGACCGATTCCTTTAATATCAACTAATGTCCAACATTAAGACAATTTAACCTTAAGATAAATCCTTAAATGCGCCTTCGCGTCACCTCCGGAAATTCCTGTGGATTTGTCGTTCAACATCATGAATCAAATCGATATCGAGAAGATTAAAGCTATCTTAGAAAAGTTCTTCCCAAACCTTGAAACACGATCCTTTCAAGGAAGATTGGCATATCTTCGACGCTTTATCTCAAATTTGTCAAGTAGTGTCACTTCTCGCATTAATTAAAAAGGACGCCAAATTCGTTTCGCGAAGAGAAATGCCAACGGGCCTTCGAGGACATTAAGCAATATCTAATGACACCTCCTGCCCTAGCAGCCCCGGGCTCGGGTAGATCGTTGATACTTTATACCGCGGCTTTAGACGTACTCCCTTGAGCCCCGTTAGCCTGTGACAAAGACGAGGGAAAAGAAAACGCACTCTCGCCTTCACTTAAGTCGTCATCTAATTCCCCGACGGAAGTAAAGTACCCTCCACCGAGAAGCATTGTTTCGGCCCCTCGATACCTCACCGCTCAAAAAGCTCGCAGTTACATGCTTTCATAAGGTCAACCTTATTTCGAAAGTTATTCCGTTGCAATATTTAATGACCCGCCCGACTCTTCTCGCACTGCTAGGTGGTCTATGATACGCACATATAATTGACATAACTTTCGTTCCTCATCGTGTCGTAAAAGGACAAGTCCTATGTACTCTTTAAAAGATCCCCTTGCACGGCAAAATCGCTCAATGACGACCACTCGCCGCACGACAGATAATGAGCTTACAAGACCCCGATGATCGCGTCGGGAATCGTACTCGACCGAGCATCTTCAAAGATGTAAAAATGTAGAATCGCAAATGATGTTGCCCGGTAAGGCAGGGACCGACTAATCTTTATAACACCGGAATCCTGGGATGTTGAGATACTCCTACCACCTACCGTAATCCCGTAGGAAATAACGGCGTAATACGAAGCCCTCATAAAAGGATCGGAATTAACCATTCGATGGGTATACCGTATATCAACATCTACGGAGATTCATTGATCATTCACCGTATCGGCTCTTACGTTACGTAATTTTGAAACCAAGGCTCGAGCATTACTTTCGCATGCCATGAAACTATCGAGCAAATTCGAATGTAATAATCTACAAGATTCTAAAAGAAAATGCTCATGATTTGTTACCGCTCGCAAAAGAGTTTGCCCGCTTACGTGACGAGTCGGGCTTGAATGTTTCCGCTTCAAGGACGACATGTGTCCTCTCTACAAATTTCATATGATTTTAATACACAAATCGTAAAAGAAGAAGTAAACAAAATATGGCAATAAATGCAGACTGGCGTCGATCATTACTTCGATTACCCGCAAACAAACGACTGGACGATAAGTCATTACCCATCGATTAAAAAAAGAACTCGTCTTTACGTACACAATACATGCTAGACATAAGATCTTTTGAACTGTGATGCCGCTAAAGTGCCTGAAAGTGGGTTCAAGCATCATGAACTACAAGAAGCACACCAAGACTTCGCGGCGCTCATCAAATGTGTCCGAAGATGAAAATGAAGATTAAAAGACTGTGGTACTACCGGCCCTCAACGATGACCAACCGCATGAAGGTCGCCAAGAGTTGTCACCGTTGTCAAGAGCATGGAGTGGTTCTACATCAACCTCCAAATGTGCTACATCCGACAATCGCGTCGTGGCCATTTGAATGTTAAGGCACAGATATTGTGGGTCCGATAGAACCACCTTCATCAAGAGGACTTCGCTTCATTCCTGCAATTACAGACTACTTTTCCAAGTGGCAGAAGCAAGACTGGCCAGTAAAAGTGAAGGCACATCACGTGGGCGCGCTCTTCAAAATCAAAGTCGTGTACCTGTCAGTGGTACTACGTAATTATCTCGTACAATGTGTCCGCGTTTAAAAGCACGAAGATTAATAGTTTTCGTCGAAGACAATGGGATCGATGGCACTATTCAACAATCTACTACCTAAGAGCAAATAACTTGGTCGAGGCTTTTAATAAAACTCTCGTCCAAATTCTAAATAAACCTTAATTACAACAAAAGAAACTAAGATGAGAAGTTGTTGGAAGCCTTACGGGCCTACGAATGACTTCGAACTCTATCACTACGCCCCACGCTCTAGTGCACGGGTCCGAGGCAATTCTACCTTGGAAGTGCGCCTCCCATCACTCGAATCGTAACCGTGGAACAGGATCACTACATACAAGAAATGCCGACTACTACCAAAGAATTGGAAAACTTAGAAGGAAAATCCACTTGCAGGCTTGCGAAATTGTGACCTGAACTATATCAAGCTAAGATGATCCGTACCCACGACAAACCTGAACCGCCCAAGGTCATTCAAAGTCGATGACTTGGTCCTAGTTCTCGAAGGCTTATCACAGTACCGCAAGATAGAGGTACCTGAGCCGACTGGGAGGGGTCGTTCGTGGCTTCAGATAGTCTACTCGTGAGGTTCTACCAAACTTCAGAATTGCCGTGGAGAACGATTTATGGTTCCAATCAATGGACGATATTTGAAGAAGTATTATGCAACTCGATGTTTTGAAGAATGAAATTTCATTCCTAGATGCATGGGTAGAGTAATCACTTATAACTAGTCTGAACCCGAAATAAAATGAAAAAGAAAATGAATGATAAAAATCATAAATAAAAAAAGCGTGTTAAAGGAAAACATATGCAATTGAACTAATAATAAAATTTTGACTTTCCTTTCTATATATTTTAGCCCACTCCCCGATATTTTCTTATCTTCTCTTACTCTTATAAAGTTCGAAATAATTAAATAAGAATTTTTCATTAATAAGTAAATTTTCTTATTGTTCTCATCCTAAGTACAGCCCCTGATTCTTTCCTTGTTTTCTTTTCAGGGAAATGTCGAACGGCGGTCAGTTCTCAACTTTAAAGATGGCATAAGTCTTACACTTAACAAAGAAGAGCCGAAAGTCAAGTGCCGTGATAGAGGTCGTTCGGACTCCGTACAACCGGAGTTGGAATATAAGGAAACCGCTCGACCGCCGTGGATCCCGAGCAATTCCGTGGGAAGACAAAGATGAGTTTCAACAAGGCTCTCCAAGGTGCAAACAAGAAGAGGAAGATCAATATGATCGAGGGAAACAAGATGAAATCGTTGATAACGTCCGTGCAGAGGAAAGCATGCTGCCGCTCCTATCGAGATTTGGGGAGAGGAGAGCCACCCCGACCCCCAACTCGTAGAAGAAACAAGAATCTCCGTATCACCAAGATGCCGAAGAAATTAATAGAAGAGCGTAACAAGGAAGAAACCCCGACGGCCGTAGCAAGCATCTCCCAAGGAGGCCGCCTCCTCGAAGCACCATACAGGTTGTTCCCAAAAGGTTAATATTGCAGAGCCTACACCCGAGATAGTGACGATCCTGTGAGAGCATGACTGGCAGGAGCCACATCCCACAAGACGTCACTGGGGATTCTCACAACCGTAGATAATTTCAGCACGAATCGGAGATGATCCGTAGGGTGCGTGCGAATTTCACTTTCGCAGAGTCGAGGTAGATACGTCAACATCCCGGGAAGGACCAGTTATGTACGTATGTTTTCTCACTACGGCGTAGTGAAATTGCATCACACCAATGAGTCACAAATAAGGTCGTGTGACGATTACATAACAGTGACCTACTCCGAGCCAAAGAAATGGAAAAGAGGTAAGGGGAGGATTACTATTCAATTTGGATGTTATTACAACTTCACGCGATGACAAGAAAGGAAATCCGCCTGTGTGAGACTCCGCTACGACGAAGTGGATGCAATGCCGCTTTAATTAAGAAATGATAAAAAGTGATGGTGGCTCACAGTCCTAATTACTGGACAGATACCGAATGTACTCGTATTATCAACATCTATGGCTGCATGAGACCGCATCCCACCTCACACAGATCATCATGATTTTGTAAGGCCCTTTTTGTACCATTTCCTTCATCAACCAATGCAACATTATGTTCTAGGGATTTAACTCCCGATAATCGTCCTGAGAATTCCGAGAGCTCTGGAGATACCCCACCGTAGGCTCCGTTCATGTACTACAAGGAAATGGTGCGTATGTAGCGAAGCACCGCATACCGGGAGTTCCCTACGAGCGAGTCTCCATCACCCTCGAAGGATGGATGAGAGTAAAATTCGGTCTACTTCCCCCAAAGAAGATCCAACTAGAGAATTTGTAGCCCTACGAGCCGTAGGCTACATAGTAGTAGCACACCTCTAAAATAAACTTACGTGGGATTCTCCTCCGGAAAGTGGCTTAGAAAGTGATGTTATTACCTATGTAGCTTACTTTTCAGACATGGGTGAATCAAACAGACAATTTTGTCAAAGTACACAGAGATGTCAATGTAGTCTGTTTTCATATATATATATATGAATTTTTGTAAAAGTTTGTTTTTAGAAGGATGTCATCGTAAATGTTTTGATGGAATCACATGATGTATCTTCAATATTTTAAGGAGATGAACTTTGTGTTTTACCTTCAGCTTTGTGCAATTTACCGCAAACGCCACCGTACCCGAGTTTAACTTGGTTTAAAATGAAAGTCAGACGAAGAACAATTTGAATGAAATAATAACAACAAAATAAAATTTGAATTCAAAGTCTCAATAAAACACAAACCAAAAAACTCAAAAACGTATCAACTTAAAACTTCAAGATGTGAACCAAGTAAATCAATTAAAATCCGAATCAAAGTGAAATTTCAATTGAAAATGAAACTTAAAAAAATCAAATCACTAAAAGCAATGAATAATGAAAACGAAGCTCGAATCCGATATCTCTCACCGTCTCGTTCTGGAAATATTTTCGACTTTCCGCGATTTCTCCCCCGAGAAAGTCGCCGAGTCTACCGCGCCGTAACCACGAGATTCTCGATTTTGGTTCGATGGCGTGGATTCACTTCCTTCGCCAAACTTTCAACCTTCGATGAAATCCTTCGGACGTGAAACACTTTCATGTGCCATTCTAATCTTCTACTACGCTTCTAATCATCGAAATCTTCACGAATCAATCGTCAACCTTCCGAGATTCCGGTACCTAAATTCCAGCTTCTTCTCGAGGTAGGTACCAAAATTCCGACTCTCTTTTCGAGATCAATACCTAAATTTTGATTCTCTTCCGAGATCGGTACCTAATTCCGTCTTTGAGGCTCCGTACCCAAATTCCGACTCTCTTTTCTAGATCGATATCTAAATTTTGATTCTCTTTCGAGACCGTACTAAATTCTAGTTCTCTCCTTTTGAGTTCGGTACCTAAATTCCGACTCTCTTTTTGAGATTGATACTTAAATTTCAATTCTCACACTTTCGAGACTGGTACCTAAATTCCAGTTCTCTTCTTTTGAGGTCGGTACTTAAATTTTGACTCCCTTTTCGAGATCGATACCTAAATTTCGATTCTCTTTCGAGACGGCACCTAAATTCAGCTTCTCCTTTTCGAGGTCAAGACGAATTCCGACTCTTTCGAGATCGATACCTAAATTTTGATTCTCTTTCAAGATCGGTACCTAAATTTCGCTCTTCCTTTTCGAGGCTCATTCAAATCCACTTCTTCGAGATCGACACTCCAAATTTCGATTCTCACAAGACCGGTACCTAAATCTGGGCTTTCCTTTTATGGCTCTAAGATCTAAAGTTCGACTCCTCTTTCCGAGATCGATACCTAAATTTCATTCCTTCTGCGAGATCGGTACCTAAATTCCAGCTTCTCTCCTTTCGAGGTCGGTACCTAAATTCGACTCCCTTTTCCGAGATCGATACCTAAATTTTGATTCTTCCGAGAACGGTACCTACCCCTCGCCTCCTTTCGAGGTTGGTGTACATACCCCGACTTTTCCGAGCTCGATACCTAAATTTCGATTCTCTTGCGAGATTGGTACCTAAATCTAGCCTTCTTTCGAGGTCGGTACCTAAATTCGGCTCTTCCGAGATCGATACCTAAATTTGATTCTCTTCGAGACCGGTACCTAAATTCCGCCTTTTGAGGTCAAGATTTCCAAATGTCGACTTTTCGAGATCGATACCTAAATTTTACCCTCTTCGAGATCGGTACCTAAATTTCAGTTCTTCGAGTTCGGCACGAATTTCGACTCCCTTTTCGAGATCGATACCTAAATTTCGATTCTCTTACGAGATCGGTACCTAAATTCCCGTTCTCTCCTTTCGAGGTCGGTGCAATTTCAAATTTTGACTTTTCCGAGATCGATACCTAAATTTTGATTCTTCTTGCGAGATCGGTACTTAAATTTCGCTCTCCTTTCGAGGTCGAGACGAAATTTCGACTCTTCCGAGATCTATACTCTAAATTTCGATTCTCTTCCGAGACCGGCAATTTAAATTTCGCCTTTCCTTTTCGAGGTTCAAGAGACGCAAATTTCGACTTCTTCCGAGCTCGATACCTAAATTTCGATTCTCTTGCGAGATCGGTACCTAAATTCCAGCTTTTGAGGTCGGTACTCAAATTCTCGACTTTTCCCGTATCGATACCTAAATTTTGATTCTTCGAGATCGGTACCTACCCGCCTCTTCCTTTATATTTCCAGACGAAATTTCGACTCTTCGAGATCGATACCTAAATTTCGATTCTATGCGAGACGGCATCTATATTCCGCCTTTCCTTCTCGAGTTTGATACCCAAATTTCGACTCTCTTTTCGAGATCGATACCTAAATTTTGATTCTCTGGCAAGACCGGTACCTACCCTCAGCTTTCCTTTCGAGGTCCGTACCTACCCCGACTTTTTAAGATTGATACTTAAATTTTAATTCTCATCTCTTCGAGATCGCTCCTAAATTCCGAGTCTCATCCTTTGTGAGGCCTGGTGACGAAATTTCGACTCTTTCGAGATCGATACTTACCCCAATTCTCTCCTTCGAGATCGCACCTAAATTCGATTCTCATCCTTTGTGAGGTCGGTACCTAAATTTTGATTCTTCTGGAGGTCGGTACTTAAATTCGGTCCTCTTTCCTTTCGATCAAGACGAAATTCGATCTTCTTCTCCAAGGTCAGAGCCTAAGTTCCAACACTCTTCGTCGAGACTGTGAGCCTAAATTCTAGTTCTCTTTTAAATTCCGAGGTTAGAACCTAGGTTCCGATTCTCATTCCAAATTCGAATCTCAACGAGTCCACCTTTAAAATCAATCTTAAACCGAACTTTAAATAAAATTGAAACTCAAATCAATTGGAACTTAAACTCAAAATCGAAACTCGAAACGTAAAATGAAACAAAACCAAAATCTATTCTCTCCAAGTCTTGTGATTTGAATTCACCTCCTTCTTCCCGCCGAGAGTTCCGTGGATCTTTCGCCCCAGATCCATCACACTCTCACGGGAATTTTTCTCCGCCCGTTCTAAGTGTGTCACTTGGGATTGCCTCAGGTTGGTTTTGTCGATCTCTTCTGACAACACCACGTTCCGCGTGTGCTCCTTCAAAGACACCACACCTATCGGGGGTCCATTAATCGACCTCTTTTCAGAGGCCTCTTTCCTCTCCTGGGCCTAGGATCAAGCCATAAGGTTTTCTCCTCGACTATCCTAGAGGACTAGAATCGGGACCTACCCTTTAGAAATTCGCCTACTTCGACTCCCTCCAAAGATCCCACTCGATGGTCACAACTCTAAATCACCTTAGAAGGTTAAGACCACCCATACGGAGAACCAATAGTGAGCTCCTATAAGGTTTGCTCAAGCCTTAGGGGACTACCCCCGGGGGTATTCGGTCCCTGTGGAGGTCCGCTTACACACACCGCACTCTCACACACACCATCCCACCCAATTCTCCCCCCGGTTCATTGGAGCACTCATGTGGCTAAGTCCAAACCCCTAGCTCTTGGCTAAAAGGGCCGGGAACAACCTTACGAGATGTTCGGTAAGTACATTTCTTGGTCCATGGCTCACTTTAAGCTTCATCACGATCAAAATTCAACTTTTACCAAAATGTCTAAAGGTTGATACTGGGTCCTTCAAACCTACCTAAAATTACCTAATTGCCCCAAATTTTCCAAAACTTCCAAAAATTACCTAAAAATTCCAAAAAAATCCTAAAGATCATTTCTAAAACAACCCCCACCTTTTAAATTCACCAAAATACCTCAATACCCTCCAAATAACCTCTTTACAACTTAAAATACCCTTTTGGCACAAAAATTCCAAAAATTCTAAAATCTTAAAATTCCAAAATCCCAAATAATCCCAAATATTCCAATTTCATTTTGTTCAACTACACCAAAGCCCAATTTTGCCAAAAATAACTCACTTTTATCAAAATCCCCACCACCCATTTTTAACCTAAATGGACCCATCAATACACCAAACCAACCCATTTGACCTCAATTTTGCCCAATTTCACCTCTAAACTTTAACTCAACATCATTACTATCAATCTAAACCAAATCTAAGCCCAATTTGGTTCATATTTGAAGTTCAATTCCATTCAAATCCAAAATCCTCACTTTGCCTAATTAATCCAAAACCCCCATTAACCTAATACCAAATTTTTCCCCCCTAAATTTCAATCCTAAACTTTCCATAATATGCCCATAAACCTATGCAACCTTCAATCGCCCAAATTTTAGCCTAAAGTGAATCCATGCCCTAAACCTACCAAATCACATTAAATAACCAAAATTTCTTCCCACCGATGTTTGGAACTCTTCAATACATTCCCTAGACCATTTGAAACTTTCAATCGGGGTCTAAAACTCCCACCTTAACCCAACTTGGACCCAAGTTGATTCAAACTACTCTAAATTAACCAAAATACCAAAATCCACCAAATTGGCCTTCCAATCAACCTCAAACCATTCCATGTCTTCACATGAAAGTTTTTCATGGCAATCATTTCTATAATGTTGCTCAAGACACTTCGACCTAAATCAAACCCAAACCCAAGTTAGCCTAACCCAAACCCAAGTGAGCCAATTTGAACCTATGGCCTAATCAAACCAAATCGAAATCAAGTGTGGCTAAACCAACCTTCCACTACTACCAAGTGAACCCCAGAACCACCCTAGATCCACATAAGCTAAGTGAGCCAAGTGACCAAGGGTTCCCCATTTTAAGGGATATCTTCCTTAAGTGGATAAATCCTCTTTTCCTTACCCCAAAACATCCCCACAACTGCTAATCACCATTAAACCTCTCCATGACTCACCTAACCTCGTGGCCACCTCCCCCGTCTCACGTCGGCCTACCGTCGAGGGGTCAAAACCGAGAACCACCATCCACCTAAACACACCCAAACTCCACCAAATGGCCACCTCACCAAATCTTGAACATTGGAGCCTTCTCTCGCTCCACCTAAGCAACTAAAGCCACCCCTTCAATCGAGCCCTAGCTCACCAATGGCCCAAGCCATTTAAACACTACTCCTTCGACCATGAGAGAGCAAAGGAAATCTTTCTCAACAAGCGAAGCCCAAATTGTTCCTGTAGAGCTCCCCCTAGCCAAGAGAAGCTACAACTCCTACCGCTTTTCCGCTCCTCTCCCACCGAATAACTCAATTTTTGAGTTTAATTTCGGGCCAAAAAATAGGACACTCTCTGAAAGTTCACAAAATCCAAATTAACTCTTCCCACACCTTCACTAGAGGTAGCTAAGGAGTTCCCCAAAGGAAAGCCCCCTCTCCCGTGTCACCCGCCTGTTCCAGCTCCAAGCTTTGTGGACGGCTCGGTGGAAACTGGTCTAGGCATTTCACTACGCCTCCAAAGCTTCATCCCTAGCCTCCTCGTGACTCCAACAACGGCCAAGCATTTCGACGAGGCTTCACCTCTCGAACCAAGGTATGAACTCGCCTTCCTCCCGAGCTTCGTGAATTCTCCATTTAATTTGGCTTAATTTTTGTGGCGTTAATCGTATTGATATGTTCGCCTCTCAAGACTAATCCATGGGAGCATAATAACTCGAAAATCCATCGAGAATCGAGGGAGATATTAAGGTTGAAGGTCGACTCGTCACGGGTGCACACCGCCGAAGACGATAACTCCGCCACCATCTAGATTGCGCGCGTGTATCGAACGAATCCGCCCATGAAGCGCTCTGACGAGGAGATGGAAAGTGAACCGCGAGCCGTGTGGCAACAGTCGACGACCCGCGCCGAACTGCGCACGACGCATGAAGTTTGATCCGTAGTTTGAAAGCCGCGCCGACGTGATAAGTAGAAAATCAGATTTTTCTTATTTAATTAAATAGCCGAAAATTAAAAAATTCACATCTTTGCACAAAAAAAATCACAAAACTAAAAGAAAAATACCCTCTTACTCAGTGAACAAAGGAGAATAATGTGAAGAAAGAATTGAGTTAATTTGATGAGTATTTTATTTTTAATTAATTATTTACTTATTTTGGTATTTCAATTCTCTATTTGCATAGAAATTTCACCATAGCATGAGACCATAAAGTTCAAGCCCTCTAACTTGGAGAACATTTCGAATTTTTTAAGGTCGAGGCCAACCCTATGACAAGTTATGTATTTTTGTTAATGTCACCGTCTTTTATTGATTTTAATTTCAAAAAATAAAGAGTTGTCACAAAATTCCGTACCTGTGAAGTGTCTTAGGACCGCAGGACCCTAGAAAATTATATTTCGATTTAATTCCCTAAAAATAATCTTAATCTACCAATCACTCAAATTGAACTTTAATTAATTAGAGTTAATCATACATTAAAATGACTCTGAAATAATTCTCCAATGACTTTGATCCGGGAACCTCACATAAAAATTTAAAGTCAACTGAAATGTTTAACCCTATTAAATGGATTAATTAAGCCAAATAATCAAAATTAAACTTTAAAAATTAATAACTTCAAAACACATTTCAAAAATTCACCAAATTGATTTCTAATCGACACGTATGAGCTCACAAAAATAAAATTAAATTTTTCTAAAATTTTCATTTTTAAGCATATTTTAATATTTTAATTAATTAAAAAATAATAAAATCATAAAAATAATAAAAATCATAAAATACCATTTGGTCCCCTAATCACTTAGGAACCAATCAAATATTTTTCCTAAGTCTCTAGGTTAAGAGTATTTAATTTCAAAGCCTTTAAAACAATTTTTTCAATTAAAAAAATTTATTTTCAGCTTTCCACTAAATTAATTCTAATAAATCAGTTAAAAATCATAAAAAATATAAAATTTGTTTCTCTAACTTTTAGAGGTCGAGTGATTTTTGAAAAATATAAAATTCATTTTTTAACTTTTATTTCATTTTATAATTAATTAACACTAAAAGAGTGGCTATTATTCAAGAAAATGAAGCTTTTTCTATTTTAGTATCTTAAGTTGCCGTAATACTTAAAAATCGTATGTTCATTCTTAATTATCGCATTTTAAGAATTACACCTTGAAGCACTTCATTTAAATTCAAACATGAGATAACAGTTATATCGCTAGCAATATTTAATAACCCTTATTTCTAATTACTATAATCCAGGTTGAAAAATCACCCTACTTAAATCGAATAATGCAAATCCGCAATTGTGGTAATAACCAACCTAACTATACGTAATTAGAATAATCAAGTTAATTCTAACTACATTGATCTTCTTATCCTCCCCGGTTTTAATAACTACGATTTAAGGAAAACAAATCAGACGATAAGAACTAATTCTACAAACGGGCAGCCACGCAAAGTCAAATGCCGCAATAAGAAATAATAATCAAATGGGGCAAATTGCAAATGCAACAACATACCACATGGAACACCGGTAAGTATCATAAGAAGTAAATCCGTAGAAAATGGAAAGATTACATTAAACAGACATTTTAAAATGGAAAGAACTAAGTGATGGAAAGGAAAATAACAAAAAAGAGATTGAAGTGATAGAAGTTGGAGAAACCTAAGGAAATACTTATTGAAGAAGAAAATAATTTATATCTCACATGAATTTAAAAAACCTCCACCCCCATTTCCACAACGACCGAAATAAAGAGAAATCGGATCAACAATTTTTGAAATTTTTTGAGGTATTTAAAAGCTATCACACACATTCCATTTGATGAAGCTTTGGAACTGATGCCTAAGCATGCTAAATTTATGAAAGATATTCTTAATAAGAAAAGAAAATTTGAAGCTTTTGAAATTATTGCACTAAGCAAAAAATGTAGTGCTATTATTCAGAAAAAACTACCTCAAAAGCTTAAAGATCCTTGAATTTTTAATATACCTTGTGCTATAGGAGATAGATTTCATGGAAAAGCCTTACGGGATTTAAGAGCAAGTATTAACCTCATGCCTTTATCCATCTTTAAGAGGTTAGATTCTAGAGAAATATCTCCCTACTACCGTAACCTTACAATTAAAGCTAGAACCGATCTACTACTCACCGAAGAGAATGATAAGTTATCTTTGTAAAATTGGATAAATTCATTTTCCCCCGTATATTTTATAATTCTAGATATGGAAGAAGATGAAGAGATTCCTGCCATAGTTAGGAAGATCTTTTCATACCTGGACGTACTATGATGTACATACGAAAAGGAATAACCGCAGAGTTAATGATCGGCTAGCAACATTCAATGTTCTTAAATCAATGTGGTATCCAAACAATAGAAGTGTTGCGTAATGATATTTTTACTCACATGATCGCACAACACTATTAAGAAAATGTCGGACGACGAAAGAAGAAGAGCTCAGACGTCGAAGATTTAAGTGATGAAAATGATTCTGAAGAAGATATTTATTATGTTAATGAAAATTGGGAAGTATTGGATACAATTGAAAGTAATGAATTCAAACCATCAACTGAAAAAGCTAATAAATTAGATTTGAAGGAATTACCCTCTCATTTAAACATGCCTTTAGTGGAATTTTTAAATCACTCATAATACTCTAAATTAACTACGTAATAAGGGATGAAATTGATCAAGTATTAAAAGAGAAGTTTCTGGATATTTTAAGATAACATATAAAAAAAGAATTAACCCATCAATATGTATGCACAAAAATATTATTGGAAGATGACAAGAAACCCAAGATTTAACCTCAACAGATTAAACCCAAGCATAAAGTCGTGCATATGAATAAATGTTGAATTGGTTGGATGCCGGAATAATTTATCTAAATGTCCATAGTCTCAGAGTTAGTCTCATTCATTATGTTCCAAATAAAGGAGGAGTAACTGTTGTCGAAATGAAAACAATGAATTAATTCCAACAAGTTACTAGTTGGCCATTCTACTGACACAAAAAATTAAATACTCGCCACTGTGAAAGATCATTTTCCTCTCTTCCATTCTTAGATCAAATGCCGGATAGATTAGCGCGGACATTCATATTTTTTCTTTTTGGATGGATATTCTCAAGTTATCATCAAATACCTATAACTTCCCAGGATCACAGTGACTACGTTTACAAGTCCTTATGGAACATTTCTTTTCATTGCACGTTTTCGGGTTATGTAATGAAACAACATTTTTCAAAGATGTACGATGGCTATCTTTTTCCACTTAATTAAAAGAATCTAAATTTTTAGCACGATTTTTCTATTCTTTGGAACTTTTCTTGATTCTTGTTTACATAATTCGACTAAAGTATTAAAGCGTTGTTAAGAAATGAATTTAGTTATGAATTAAAAGAGAAGTGTTTAACGAGTATATGTATAACCCAGATTTACTATAAAATTCTAAAAATGGAATAGAAGTTGATAAATAAAAAATTCAATTTATTGCTGGATTACAACCCCCAACTAATATAATGGGTATAAGAAGTTTTCTTGGACACGCTGAATTTTATAGAAGATATATTAAAGATTTTTCCAAGATTACTAAACATTTATGCCATCTTTTAGAAAAAGATACAAAATTTAAATTCAATGAAATTTGCCTAAATGTCTTTAAATTATTAAAAGAAAAGTTAATCTCTGTACCGATCATAGTTGCACCTAATTGAGAAAAACCATTTGAATTAATGTGCGATGCGAGTGAATACGCTATAGGGGTAGCTTTAGGACAAAGGTATGATAAGATGTTTAAAGTTATATATTATGTTAGTAAAACTTTTAATGAAGCTCAAATTAATTACACAACTACTGAAAAAGAGCTATTGGCCGTAGTATATGCCTTTGACAAATTTCGATCATATTTACTTGAGAATAAATGTATTGTGCATACGGATCATTCTGGTATTAAATATTTGATGACAAAAAAGAAGTTAAATCGAGATTGATTAGATGGATCATTCTCTTGCAAGAATTTGGCTTTCAAGTAAATATGTAAAAGGGTCTCATAATCAAATCGCCGATCATCTTTCAAGAATTGAAAATGATAAGGAATCGAAAGATAATGAAGAAATTAATGATTGTTTTCCGCATGAACAACTTATACTATTTCCGACACTAATCCCATGGTATGCTGATATAGTTAATTATTTAGCTAGTGACATTATAGCGTATGGAATAGATCATCAAAAGAAAAAGAAATTATTACATGATGTGAAATTTTATTTTTAAGAAAATCCCTTTCTATTTAAACAATGTAAGGATTCTATTATACGAAGATGTGTTCCTTATGAAGAAACTTACAAGATTATTCAAAAGCTGCCAATAACCTCAATTAAAGGGGGCATTTCGAAATCGTACAAAACTCGTTTTTAAAATTTTTTACAACTGGATTTTATTGGCATACATTATTTAAGGATGTTAACGGCTTTGTTAAATCATGTGATCGATGTCAACGTATGTAGCAATATTTCGAGAGAGATAAAATCCCTCTAAATTTTAATTGAAGTGGAAATTTTTATATTCGGGGTTTAGATTTGCAAATTCATTTATACCTTTCCTCTTAGAAAAACTTATATACTATTAGATGTTGATTATGCTTCGAAATGGATTTCAAGCAAAAGTTTTAATTCTTCATTGTGATGCTAAAAGTGTTGAAAATTTTTTAACTAAAAATATTTTTACCGTATTTGGAATGCCACGAATAATTATCACGTAATTTAGGAAGTCACTTCCAAGAATTTTATGATTCAAAGATTAATTAGTAAATTTGGGATTAACCATAGAATTTCAACAACTTATCATCCCTAAACTAGTGGACTAGCTGAAGTTTCAAATCGGCAAATCAAAAGAATTTTAGAGAAAACAATTAACCCAAAATGAACTAATTGTGTTGATAGACTCAATGATATTGTATGGGCTTATAGAACTGCTTATAAAACTCCTATTGTGATGTCACCATATAGATTCATATATGGAAAACATTGTCATTTACTTGTTGAATTGGAGCATAAAGCTTATTGGCCGATTAAAGAGTTTAACTACAATTTAAGTGATGCTGGAGATAAACGATTATTACAATTGAATGAGCTTGAAGAAATTAGAAATGATTGATATGAAAGTGATCGAATCTATAAAGAAAAAATGAAGAAGTCGTACGATAAAAGAATATTAAGAAACATTTTTGAGTCTGGACAAGAAGTTTTATTATACAATTCAATATTTAAATTGTTTCCAGGAAAATTGAAATCTAAATGGATATGGCCTTTTATTATTAAGAAAGTTTATTCTTATGGAGCAATGGATATAATTGATCAGAAAACAAATTCTGTAAATAAAGTAAATGGACAAAGATTGAAGCCCTATATTGGAGGAAATTTGTTATGATGTGTTATATTTAAACCATTTGGAATAAATTGTTGGATATGTCGGGCTAACGACGTTAAACCAAGCGCTTCATGGGAGATAACCCATAGTATGATTTGATTTGTTTCATATTGAGAGTGCTTTATATGTGACTTCACTTAGTTACATATCTTTTCATCCGCATTTTCAGACCCTATTTTTATATGAAACTTATGTAAATTTGACGAAGGGCGAACCTGTGAATTTTAGGATTTTGGCACCTAGGCACCTGAACTGGTGCCTAGGCGCCAAAACTGGTGCCTAAGCTCCAGACATTCGAGATCCGGCCTAAGTATTCAAAATCGCGCCTAGGCGCCACACCTCCCGTATCATGGTAAACCGCCCAATCGCATTTTTTTACCCAATTAAACCTCTATAAATCGCTACTTCTTCATCCCCAAACATCAAGCCATCAAATCTCTACCCTAGAACAACACTTTTGAGAGAAAAGAAAGTGTTTGATTGCTTCTATGGAGAGATTTACATTGAGAATCGTAGAAAGCCAAATTCATGCACAAGGATTCTCAAACCTACTTCAATGACTACCTAGCCATGACATTGGAGAAGCTTTTTGGTCAACTTGAGAAGATTGAATGAGAATTGGTGCATATTGGAGAAAGGATGCATGAAATGTACCATCAATATGAGCATATGGAATGGCAAAATGAAGGTAAAATCGATCATTTGGTTGCATTTCAAGACCGCTGTGTAACCATGTATGCTAAAACAAATGGATTGATGAAAAGACGGCCTTGGAATTTCTCGTGTCCCTTTCTTCCACTCCTTTGTTCGAAGTGAATTACTCATGGAACTAACGAAGGCTCCGATGTGAATCCTCAATTTAGGGTGACTTTATGTGGAGAAATCGATTGTGATTATGAAGTTTTAAGTGATTTGCTTGATGTATTGTAAGTAATTTATGTGATTGTTATGTGTTGTTGTGAGATGTGAGAAGTTGTGTATGTATGTTTTCTGTATTTTTTGTTTGAACCTTATCTTAAAGAACTGAAATGGAAACGAAGTAAAATCTAAGATTGATCGTATCAAATTGTGTTTGGAATGAATATTAAATTTGGAGTTTATTTTGACTGGTATTTACTTTCTTAATTGAGATGTTTGATGAATTTTATGACATAATTTTATGTTTATGTAGGTTAGAAACAACTAAATTACATAATGTAAAAAATCGAATTTTTTGAAATTTTTGGGAATTGCGCTAGGAGCCCGCTCTACCCGAACCGAAAATTCTACTAATATAACCGAACCCAGACTACTTCTAACACCTAAGCATCATCTACTTCCAAAACTCAGCGTAAAACAAGTCCTGTGGCTCCTTATTATGCTTGATTCGGTTTCACCGCATAAAAAACACCGATTCCAACTTCGAGGTTAGATCTACACTTCGGCATGGGCTTATTTTGAGTTTTCACCATGGATTCTCATTTACATATGAATAGTGCTGAAATCTTGGAAGAAAAAATTTGATTTTTTAGTAGAAAATCCGTGATCTAAGCTTAATATGTTGTTTTAAGCTTAGATTTTGATATGTTTTAGATTTTTAAATTATTTTGGAATTATTTTTAAAATTACAAAGCATGACACCAAAATTGAAGCGAGGAAAGGAGCGGGAGTGAATTGACGGCCTGTTGAGCAATGCTATGCGCTGCTGAATTCGCTTCATCTCGCAAATTCATACGAACAAAGTTTTATCATCCCGAGGATCGATTAAGAAAATTATTGCTACTCGATAAGGTTATTAGCTTCGTTATTTCTCTCGTTAGCCATGGTTATTTCATTGCTCAAGAATTCTATGCAAATTTTCCAAAATGTTTTAACCATGAAGTTTATATTGGGAATGGGAGCAGAGTTTACTCCCGAAGTCATCAACATGTTTTTTACTGCCTATCCTTCACACATTGCTTTTATGATTTTCTTGTTCCTTCCGAAAGAGAGCTTCGATGAGATTTGGCTTACCCGACCGACGCAAGAGGATCGTGGAAAATCTCGGAATACTAAATCAGTAATTTTTCCTCTTCTATGCTTAATGCAACTTCTAAGGCTCGACATTACTTTATTTCTCGCTTGTATTCTTCCATCACATCACCCTCGAGTGAAGTAACAAAATTAGTTATTTAAATTACGCATTCAAGAAATGAAGCCTATGGGGATGTGGGAGCCATTATATATGATGTGATCAACACTTCCGCCAGTAGGAAGTGTTATTTCGGTTTAGGCTTCCCTACTCATTTTCTCGATTTACAAGAATGTCGGTATTACTTATTCTCATTCTCAAGAGATGCTTAAGCCACTTAAGCCAATTGGAAAACTCATGTGGATACATATGAAAAGTCGAAAGTCAAGGTTCTACAAGATATACTTCTTCTATGCCTTCTACTTCGCACTGACCTTCCACTTCTACTTCGAGTCTCCACCGCATGTGTGGAACATTGTTTGTCCGAGATATTTGGAGCATCAAAGTACATATTCTCGATGCAATGTAGAGTAAATATGAGATGGATAGTAAGATTGATCATGTGTCCGGATATGCTGCTGCAGGAAGAGTGACTATGATGGGGAGTAGAAGGAAGCATCAAAATTTTTGAAGGTGATAGGAATATTGAATCTCCTACATGTCCTAAATCACTCCCATGGATCAACCCTAAGTCCTATTCCCGATGATTCTTCCGACAACGAGGAGACAACTGAGATGATTAGACTATTTTTTATTTGCTGGTTAAATGTGCCCGTTATGTGTTTATTACTTTTCATGTATTATCAGACGATTGAGAACTTGGTAGTAACTTAGTTTATTTCTCAAGTATCAGATTGCTTAGAATTTAATCCTATTCATGCTCCTATTTTTTGTTAAATGTTTAAAAATGTAAAAAGAGTGTTAATCTTCTTATTGTTATTTACTTCTGCTACTCTTTTATATTGTCATTATACCTCGTATTATTTACTATTTCAACACTTTAAATGTTATACATTTTCTTTCGCTGTTTAAATTTCCTCATAGTGAAAAATGTTTTAAAACCTTATTAAAAGAATTAAGTTTGGGGGAGGGAAAAGAACTTAAATTTTAACTTTATCATTCAGTAAACAATATTTTCAAAATTAATAACATAACCTATGGAAGAAAAATTAATTTAAGATAGATATACTGTTATTTTCATGTATATTGTAATAAACTTATAAAAGTATTTTTATATAATAAGGGATAATTTTAAAAATTATAATTATTTAATAAAAAAGATGTTAGAATTTTGATTCAAATATCTAAATAAAAAATATTGTATTTTTGAAAGTATTAAGGAATCTAGATATTTACTTGAGAAGATAGAATTGAAACTCTATAAAAAATATTTTTGCTAAACACATATTCATTAAGTGAAAAATGTGTTAAGCTTTTAAATATAAGTTAAGGATAGTGAAGTTTAAAATCATTAAATAAGCTATCCGTATATATTAATCCTCACTTGGAAAAAAAAGAAAAAGGATTGAAAATAATCCCCGAAAAAGAAAAAGAAAATATATAGATTAAAAAGCAATCCAAATATAAAAAGAAAAAGAAAAATAAAAAGCGAGGGAGAAGCTTAAGGAGAAGCCTAAATCTAAAATTAGCTTCATTTGAATTATCTTATAGGATGAGACTTCATGCAATTTTTTTACTTAAAGTCTTATGTATAAGCATCCTTATTAGTAGAGTTATCATGAAAATCTTTTTCTTGTAAATTATCTATATGTTCTTAATGTGACAAATTACAATTATTTTTTTGAAATAGATAGGAGAAGAGAGTTCTTAACACTTTCATATTAAATATTTTACATATTTTCATCTTAGCTTAAGTTATTTAAAAAGCTTTTTAAATTTCATTATTCTATTTATAAAATAAACAGTTACAAAAGTCTTAAAGAAGATTTTTTTCCATAGATTATTACTTTTAGTAGTAAAAAGTTAAGAATTACTTGAGGACAAGCAACGTTTAAGTTTGGAAGAATTGATCACCCTTCAAATTACCTAAATTTTTTATATCATTTTTAACTAACATTTTAGGGATATTACGTATTAATGAAAGGTATTTTTAGTGTTTTAAGGTGCGTACGTTAAAAAAGTTTATGTTAAAAAGAATCAAAAAAGGAGGAAGGAGAAAAAATGAGTCAATCAAGAAAAGAAGAAAAAAGGCCGACTACTAAGTAAGTTCTGTCGTATCCGACGCCCAGCACCCGACTCGTGAGGGAAATCTAGATAGTTCTCGATGCTTTGTGATGGTTATTGATGACCGAAGCAATCTAAGCCTCCTTGACAATTTCCCAAATGTTATAAATAAGATACACCGAATTTAGACAATGCCGGAACCGCTATTCAACGAAGCGTGCGACTCAAAACTCCGAAGGGGACGCCGTCCATTTACGTGTAAGACCTAAGGCTACAGAGCCGTATCCGGTGCACCTAGGCGCCACAGCTTATCTTCTAGAATATTCAACGAATTTCGTACGAATTTCAAGAGAAAATAAGGAATTCCCTTGCCGTTTCAAGCTTTATAAATGTATAAATGCGCTCTACAACACCAGGGTCGTTCGAGAGTGTAAGTGTTATAAGAGTGAAAGAGGTGTGCCATTTCATTTAGTTAAAGAGTGTTTAGAGTTATTTACTTTTCTTTAAGTGAGAGTTCGCAGTGTTTATAGTGTGATTACCGAGCCGGAGTCTTATGGCTCGCCGAGTCGAGAACTTCAGCTGATTGCTTAATATCATTCCCGTATAAGTATTTTTAATTCGTTCTTAAGTTTTGTACTTTGAATTTAATTATACAAATATGGTTTGTGGTGTGAATCCTATGCTTTCGAGTAGTCTTCGTCTTTCTCCCTACGAATATGAAATAATTTAGATAAGGATTTAATTTAGTTTTGAGAACTTATTTTCTTCATGAATAATTTGTGATGTTACTTTACCTCGATTTTCATTTACACTACAACTCGATCACTAGACAAGTTAAAATCAGTGGAGAGTTCTTAAGACCTAAATGTAGCTAAGAATTCTTAACTACAAGATCACATTTCTCGAAAGGTAGATGATAAATCCTTAAAGTGGGAGGTGCGAATAAATAGGAATATAATCTTTGAAAATAAGGTAGAATCGAATATGTTTAGAGTGACGTACTAAATTCTATCAATTGCTTCTTAAGAGAGGTGATGCGGTCACTATGAGCGTACCATAGGCACCCCCGGGGGGAAACTGGCGAGAGCTTAAATTCGTCCCTTACCACTAACAATGCATCTTGATCCAATATACTAAAACTAGCCAATGTTCTTTATACGCTGGACCAAAGGGTAAAAAATAATTATGCTCCTATTCGTCACAATACCTCATTCTAAGTTCTCAAACTAATTTAGATGTTTACTAATCATTAAATATTTCGTATGAGAAAAGAATCTTGCTTATCAGGTTAAAGAATTTAAATTATTATTTTTATTTATAATTGCTACTTTAATAACTTGCATATTCATACTTGTCAATCGATAGTTTATAAATAAATATTTTCATCTTTCTTTCTTAATTATTTGTACATAACCTTCCCGTGGATCGATATCCTGGGCTTAATTAGAAAGTTCTATATTACTCAAAACGATACGTATACTTGCTTAGTACCTCTATTATAAGATTTATATTTACTTATAAAATCTTTAATCTTTAAAATATCGTACATTAGCCACTAAATCTGATTTGGGGTCAACTTCTGGGCCATAATTTTATAAAGCTATTTTACTTGCGAAATCATGCACAGGTCACTAATGTCCACTTTATCAATTAAATCAATAACCTTTCACCCGAATGGCCAACTTAAAGTCAAAATGGTCAACTCATTGACCCAATGACCACCCTATTAACCCAACTGATCAACTTTTGACCCAAATGGTCAAACTAGGTCAAAATGGTTAACCGATTAACCCAATGAACACCACATTGACCCAATACCAACTCCATTGACCACTAAGTCAACTTAGACACCAAAATTGGTCAAATCTGACTCATCTGATCAATTTAAGACATTAAAATGATGAAATATGGTTAACCCTAGTCAAACCTAGGTCATGTTACCAAAATTAATGACCCCATGATTAATTTAACCATGACAAGGTCAAGTAAATCACCTAGGTCAACTCTAATCAACCATGGTCAACTTTAGTCAAATTGTTTTAAAATACATAATTTTGAACCGGATTAACAAAATTAATTTTGAACTAGATTAACAAAATTAATTGAATGATTAACCTTCAAAATCATTTTAATTAATTTATGGGTTAATGTTTTAATTTTCTACATTTTAAATTAATTAAAATGAAATTATAATTAAATAACCCTAAATTAAATTTAAATTTATGACATCATACATGACATCATAAACACATAATTGATTTTTAAATTTAAATTCAATTTATGGGGAGTCACTAATGGGTCACCCATGACTCATGAGACCATGAACCACCATTTTAACCATGCCATCATGACACCATCATTATGGTAAGGGTTGTCAAAAAAGCTCGTTGTTCATGAATACTGGGTGGTTCTGCTCATTAATGAGTTCGTGTTCGATTCGTTTGATAATAAACGAATCGAACACGAATAATTTTTTTTCGTTAGGTTAGTTAAACAAACCAAACACTTAACAAGCATAAAGTTCTCATTCGTGATCAAATCGTTCTACAATTAAATATAAAATAATTTAAAATAATTATATATTAAAAATTTTTGGATATTTTAAAAATTAAATTTATAAATTATAATATATAATAAATTAATAGTAATAATATATTAATATATCATATTAGTAATATACTACTATAGATATTTATGTGATCTTTCATGCTAGTTGACTACTATTGAATATTTTTATTTATTTTGATTTTAGAAGTTAAGTATTGTTTTAGTTATGCTATTATGATTTGGATATTTGGAGATGTTTAGTTGGATAATATTTTCCCAGATAAAAGATTTATCACATCTATTTTTGTTAATAAGAATGAGACTTTTATTATAATTTAGAGGTAATTCATATTTCATATGCAAAATAATTAGTTGATATGAAGTTCTTGAATTTCAAGGACAATTTTACTATAAGGAGAGGAGATTGTAATAATTGAAAATTTTAAAAATAATAATAAAGAATAAATAATAGTAATAATTATTATAATAATTATTATAATATATTAATATATATGATATGTTCATTAGAAAAAACTCACCTCCTCGCTAGAATTAAATCAATTATAATCACCAAACCTAAGAGGGAGAGGAATAAAGAAACCATAGGAAAAAAGGGAGAAAAGGGTAAGACTCACATTGTCATGTGAAGCTGACGTTGACGTGAACATAAATGATCGAGGGGATTTTTTGTGCCCTAATTGTGCAATAGAGAGGAAGGGGTAAACTTCATGCGCTCGAAGGAACACGATTGACCCAAGGAGGAAGTTCCACATGAGGAGACACTCGCTCTCAAGCAATTTCGAGGTTTGGAAGTAAGATTCAAAGACTATATGTGCTTACAGGGGGAGGTCAACATCACTGTGGGTATATGTCCAGTGAAGAAATGAGTATAAAAGCAGAGAAATGCAACACGATAAAAACTTACAAGTAGGAAGGAGCTAGAAGAGGTGGTTAGAGAGGAAGAAATGATCTTTAAGTATAACTAGCCAATTGAAAAATCCATGGAAGATTTAAAAAAAAAGAGAAAAAAATCCTATTAGAAAAGTTAAAGAAATACCACCACCATGACTAACACTTAGAAAGGACTGCAAAGCCAATTTGCAAGGACTCCAAATCATTCCCTCGAAGCTCAGTGGCTCACTTTTCTAAGGAGCGAATAAGCATTTCCCCAAAAACTTTAGAAGCAAAAACTTCACAATAACTTTCAAGCTTGCAACACCATAAATATTATTTTTACGTGTTTTCCTTGAATAAATGCTTAATTATGTAAAATCCACCAAAGACATTTTTAATAGTAAATATAAATAAAAAGAATTTAAGACTTTTATTATAAAAAATGTATTGTTGTCCTCTAGTAGAGACCTCTTAGCAACTTAAAGATCCAGGTAGTTTCACCGTATCTTATAATACATGGAGTAAATTATTTAGAAAGGCTTTAAGTAACATATGATCCATCATTAATTTAATTCCTCTATCTATCCTTAGCGCATTAAGGGTTTGTTCGGGGTACAGAAATTTTTGAAGAACCAACCGTGCTTGCTAAGAAAGCAAGTTCGTTATTTAAAAAGCCTACGTGTGTATTACAATTTTTTTAAAATGACTAATAACTTTCTAAAAGAAGAACCGGGCAGCAGGTAGCCTGCGTATGTGCTGGTAAAACATGCTCTTTCACCTTTTAAATATTTGCACGTCGACAAAACGTAGCTTTGCCAAATGAAAAAATCGCGGCGCTACTCCACCGACTCCCAAATGCACCCTAAGACTAGGAGAAATTAATCTTACAACAATAGCTCCTTAATTAGTGGATACGGTTATTGAGGATGTGTTAGTCAAAATAAATATATTTAATATGTACGTGCTATGCGCAATTGTTCCACGGAACAACAATATATATTTTATGACTTTTCTTTAAGCACTAAGTGGGCCTGATCCAGTCAATTAAGCAGGAAGAAGAAGAAGACAAGAGAAGGTTGATGGGTGCTTACTTGCTTTTGTTGTCTTACTTTTGTCTTATTTTGCATTTGTTGTTTACATATTGCATTGTGATTGCACTTATTCTTTTCTCATGTATTATATTTTTACTCATTTATTTTTTTTATTAATGAAATTTATGTTCGAGGGTTTATTAATATGTGATACGTACATGTAGTTTTTTTTTTTTATATATATTTGTAAATTTTAATTCATATTTATAAACATTGGAAATCAGATTGACTTGTTGTATTAATTTTTTAGCATAACGACGCCACAGCATTGTCTGGTTAGTGATGCAACACTAGTCTTGCATGTTATGACAATGTAATGTCTTTTAAGCAATCCTCTATTTGTTTACAAAGTAATTAAAACTTAGAGTTATGACTTGGGTACCTTGATTAACAGAATAACTTATTTAAAAGATTTAAAATAATAATTTCAAAATTTTAACTCTAATAAAAAATCATTAAAACATCACTAAAGTTTTTTTTTGGGATTTGGTAGATTCAAATATCATACTTTTCAACATGTAATTGACTGAAAATGGATTTAATTATTTAGACGTATATATGGTTCTAATGCTTAATTATTTTAGTTGGATATAAAAAAAGGTTACTATTGACTAAAGTATAGTGAATGCAATGAAATTTAGTTTAGATAATGATATTTTAAAAATTTTTGCCAATAAAGATGATCCTTTAAAGCCCGAAATGAAAATAAAAATAGAATTTAAAAATTTCAAATAAAATGAAAAAAATAACAGAAGAAAGAGTAAATAAATTGTATCAGGATAAATTTTGATATATAATATTTAAGTGTCTTCTGGAATTTTATAGTTGACTTAACAAACTTTAGCACAATTTCATTAGTTGTATTGTAATTAGAAATAAACACCTATTATGCACTCTCACTAAAAAAAATGAGCTAAGGATTTTCATTATTTTAAATTAATTAAAATATTTACAATTCAATTAATTCAAATAAAATGATGACAAATTAAGATTCATATGAATACTAATGAAAATGAAAATTTAGCGAATAATTTTGTTATTGAGTATTTTTTATTTATGGTTTAGAATGAAATACTAAAAAAAATTTATTTTTCACTAAAATTATAATTTAATCGAAATTTGCTATTAAAGGAATTAAGAATATAAATATATCATAGACATTTTACACAAGAATAAAAGGTTTCGAGAAATCTTATTAAATTGTAAAGTGCATAAAAATTAGGTGTGATTTATGTTTGTGATACTGTATACTAATTGTATTTATCACATGTCATTGCAAAGAATTGATACGATAATAATTTTTGTGAGGATTGAAAAATTTATCGTAACAAAGCTACAATAGCAATTTTGTTATTACAATATTCCAGCTAGGTGCGCATTCCAAAGATAGAGAATGTAGGGCTTCATTATGATATTCTAGTGCTGCATTGCTATAGTAACAATGTACAACGTTGTCATTATGAAAATAAAAAATGAAAATTAAGAGTTTGGTGTTGCAGTGCCACAAAACTATCCGTATCATCGTTATGGGATGGCCCCATAAAATAGTTTTCATTTAATTTTAGAGTAGACCTAGTAAGTGTTATGAAGCAGACTAGAGAATGAAGTAATTATAGGTAGTGGGGTGTATGTGTGAGTTAGTGAAGAGTGTATTAAGAACTTAGTTATATTTTGTGGGTAAATTAGATGATTGAGAGTAAGACTAAGATGTTGTACTAATGCAAGTGGAGGGAGGAAGAGAAGATTTAGTATTCTATGGCTTAAAATAGTTCAATTTCTTCTAACTTTTTAATGTATTATATTTAGTTTCATGTTTTTATGTATGTTTTTAGTGAATATGTGTAGAAACTAAGTTCTTTTTTTCTTTGAACAGGTGTTCATTATAAATTTATTTATATTTTGTGCACAACCAATTTAAAATAAAAATAAATTTCTAAGCATATTTAAATCAACCACAACTATAATTTATGTATATTTTGGCCGAATATATTTCAAAATAAACTATTTCTAGAAATTCGATAAAAAAAGTGAAACAATAGGGCATCTTGACTCAAAGCATAGGAATATTGTTTTTAAAAAGCTGCTATCAAATGATAAATAAATGTTGGCTTCTACATGGTATAGTTAAATTAAAAGGTATTATGAAGCCTCAATGCTCTTTAAGCAACAATAGGGAGTAAAGAGTTCATATCTTCGATTGATAATTACCTATACGAAAACATAGTATGAAAATTATTGAATTTTTAGGTATCATCAGTTTAGAGAACCTTGTCATTTGAAAATCTTAAAAATTAAAGTTTTTAATTTTTATAATAGAAAAATTTACAAAATCAAAAAGATTAATTTTTGATTTGATAAAATTCAATCGAACAAAGGTCTAGTAATTAAATTAAAATGTAATTTTGATCTTATTCTTCATGAACAATCTTTACTCAATCAGTTCATCACTTGAATGACAAACACCGTTGCATGAATTAAGCATATTCAAGTTAGTTTCCTCCCTATCAACTAGTTCTCATCTCAAATTTTTAAGTTGATAAACTCACAGGGGCTGGAGGATTGTTGAATTATTTGAGGAAAGCAACCTTCGATTGTGCCAATTTTAGATGGATATATTCTCTAAGATGTAGCCTTTTGAATTTTAACTCGATCTATTTGGAGCACTTAAAATGTACTTTCGACTTTATTGTTATACTTTTTGGCATCACATGGACATTTCAAGCTTAAGCAATTCGACAAGAGTGCATGCCTGAATGGTTTTTCTTCAAAGACCTTGGGTTAAAGCAATTTCAGACATATCCACCTTCAAGTTTATAATCTTTAATGCTCTTTAGAAGTTCATTATGCATCACATAAAAGAAATGCCTAATACCTAATGAATATTTATAGTATCACCTATGAGTTCTTGTGAGGTTGTTTGAAATGGGAAAACTAAGTGATAAATATATTTATGAATTTAACAAAAGATGTGATCATCTCAAGTGATAAAACCATATGAGTGCTGCCTCTTTAAGGGTCACGAAGAATAATTGATGCATCATTACATTGCTAATGTTTAGGAGGAAATAGTTAACTCATAGTATGCAATATGGTTGATCAGATTAGTTCAACCTTTATATGAGTTTAGGTAAAGAATCTTGAATCTTGGGGAGATCTAATCTTTATGATTTCTCTAGAAAAGGCATTCATCAATTGAAAACTCTCCATTTCACCCATCCTTTAAGATGCCTGGGCTCAAGAACCTGCTTTTTTTTTTTCTTTTCATAGTTTAGATATTAGGTCATATCTAGAGATAATAATGTTCTCCCTTTGACTTTTTTTTTTTTTTTTTTTTTTTGTTACATCAATATGATTGAGTCCTCTAAACGGTTGCACTCTCATCGCTACTTCAAAATCTAATTTAGAATTCCTGGATCAATCATTCTAAACTCTTCCAAATATTTCTTTTAATATTTCCTCTTTTTAAGTCATCTTCATGGCTATGAAATTTTGTAAATATTTTTTAGTTAATAAAGTGTTCTCGTTGATCATCTCCACAGATATATATGTTAGGCTATCCAGCAAATCTTTATGACTAATATGATTTCATGCATGTATCCACACTCACCACACTTAAAAAGTTGCCGTCTCGAATCATTCATGGCTCACACTTGAATTTTACCATTCTAGAAGAAATGAGATGGGTAAGAGAAAACATGTCCACAAAAAATAAGTCTGCATGAGAACACTTCAAAGACTATAATACATGTCTTGGAAAATAAATTCATAAATTTAAGATGCCTTTATATAATTCTGTGCCACCTAAGAATCTCCTTATTTATAGGAATGAATCTTAAGTCTAAGCTGCTATAATAGGTCTATACAGTAAGCAATATACATATTAAAATACAAAAGAATACAAGAGGCATATTTCCTTCACACAAACATAAAATTGAAGTTGAAGAAGTTCATACAAAAATTGCTCAGCCTCTTGCAGAATAGGGTCACACTGTAGCTGATTCAGTCTAAATACCTCTTAAGCATGGTATGAGCAGATGTTTATATTCATCTCTTGTAACATATAATGGTTTTTTTTTTTTTTTGATTCAATCATGTGAGCCCTCCCTTGGTATTGACAAGGTGACGCTTGAACTCAACTTAATAATGAGTTTTACGATCTCATATTAAGCCTAGAGCTTCAAACCCTTCTTTTTATTATCATTTTTGAGTGGATCAACACACTTTGAGGTATGTTGTTTTAGTGTGATTCTTGGAAGGAATATCTGCAAGAAGTAATTGGTGGCCCATTTGAGAGTTGGTCATCTTATGTGGCCTAAACAAATATTCAAACTTTATTGATTTCTTCAAATCCTACATAGCACGTTATTTATGTACTAACAAAATAACACTTAAAGCTGACATATTTATATTGCACTCAATGGCCCAAATCAAATCAAAATATATGGAAAAAAATGAGTTTTATTTTAGATGAATTAATATAATGATTTTAATGTGATTTAAACAATAAGTTACCGTATAAATAAATATAAGAAAATTGGCCAGATATATTTATATATAGAATTTTATGATGCGTAAATGTCCTTAATTTTTTTTTTAAACTTCTATGTAAGTATAATGATTTAAGCGATTTCAGCGTATGTACATACGATAACATGCCTGAAATTTAGATTAATAAAGTCAAGTATGAGAATACTATAACATTTTTAAATATAATAATATTTTCATTTATATTTAATCTAATTATTTTTATTTGATAATTTCTCCATATTATTTATCAATTATTATTTCCATACTTAGTGGCTAAAGATAGACATCCATATATCTTTAATTGTTCCTTGCCATAAGTTCATCTTTAATTGAGCTCAATAATATATGCTTTTTTTATGGAAAATAAATATTAATTCAAAAGCATACAAAAATGATAATTTTATTTTTAAGTCTTTGATCTAAATCATAAGTCTTGGTGATTTCCTCCTCCTTATGTGATATATTATTAAGCAAAGGAGAAGCCCTTGACATTGCCCTCCTATCATTTTTAAATTTGATTGTTTCAAATGCAGTCTTCGATCTTCACTACAAGTCCGTTAATAATTTGTGATCTTCATGTACGTGATCTCAGCCGTCCATTCACATGCTTGCCTTTTACCAAAGCAATACCCAATCACAACGTTCACAGAGCGCCTGAGCAGAGGAACGGCGAGAACGGAAAAGAGCAGCGGGAGCACGCGTCACTGTAGAGAGAGGGTAGTGTTAACCTCATTAATGCGCATCGATAACCCCTCCTGCCCCAGCTGCCCTCTCCTCTCTCTCCCTCTCTCTACACTCGCACTCTCCTCCAGTCGCTGTTGGACCCCATTCCTCCTGGTCTCCATTTCCTTCAGCTCTCTCGGATCTACTACTGTGCAGCGCACCGTAGCCAGGGAAGTAACGTTTCTCCCAGTAGTGGTTCTAGATCTCTTCTTTGCAGGCTGGGGAGGAGCCCCGCGGTGAATGCTGGCATCCTGGTCGACCATGGGTGCTGGAAGTCGCCTTTACGGCCCGTGATCCCTACCTTGATGGTGCCCTTGTGTGCGTTTCAGGTGAAAGATGCGCGTTCTTCTGTTGCTACTGTGTCTGCTTCCACTTCGGTAATTCGCCCTTCCTGCAATAGATAAACCTACATTTTTCTTTTGGTTTACTTGCCTGCTTTCACTAAAGATTGGGGCTTGATGCATATCGCACCGAATTTTAGTTTTTTCTGTTTGCAGTTGAGGTTAATTAGTTTGCTGTGCTTGTGATCTTTCTAAAGATTTTGCTGCATTGCTTAAGAGATGATATGGCTGAGTGCTATGCTGCTGGATTTTGTTAAATTCGTCAAACAGTCCAATGCTTGGCTAAAAATACATGTCCATTTTATGTAGAAGAATTGGCATTCAATGCTTATGATGCCTAAGAGACTTCTTTTAGATGTTAGCAGGATTTGTAATGACATTCTAGTAAATCTTGTAAATCCAGAGATTTAATAAATTGTTTTGGTGTTAAATCTCAATGGACTTTAGAATGTACAAATTTTGAAGTAGGGCGAGCCTTTCATAAGTTTTGAATGCATGTTTGAGGGTTTGGATCTGAAGGGGAACTGATTGATTAGTAGGAGCATGATATAGATTATGTGGTTTGGAGTTTTTTAAGTGTCTGATGATCTCAGTTAAGAGTTTATTAATGGCTGTGCTTGGTACATTGTTAAGCAATGAGTTATGGCTATAAGAATGGTTGATGGATTTCACATGATCTAAGACAAATAACATGTTATGATTGGTATGTACAAGATAATAGATTATTGATGCCACATGTAAATGTATTGCGTGAAGAAAAATCCGCTGCCCCATTTGATTTTTCTGGTCAATTTAATGCAAAAATCATAGAAAATAGAAGCAAATTTGAGAAGGTCGAACCTGCTGAATGTGAGACATCACAAGAAAGTGGAGGAATCCTTGAGAAGCTAATTGAAGGATCATTAGTAGTGAAGAGGAAGATGGAATGTGAGTGTTCTCGGTTGTAAATTCTCAGAATCTCATTAGGACCGGGATTTACTTTATTCTGCTTTATGCGTTGCATTTAGTAAATCCAACCAAATCCATCTTGAAGATTTATGATTGCTTTCTTTTACTTTGAAAACTTGCTGGTTTTAATGTAACAAAATCTCCTTTGAATTTGGGCGCTCAAAAGCTACTTTGTTTTTAGTTTAATTTATTGTTTACAGAGAAGCCATGATATGGTTTCCCGATCCTCATTAAATGAAAATAGCAGCTAGACTTGCATTTATATTTATAGGTTATATATTATGGATGTGGTTTGCCTCATTGCGCAGCTACAACAAGCAAACTTTTGCTGCCATGGAAAAGATTTCTATAGTTCTGTTTGCAATTGATACCAGGCACCAAATTTTGGTTTTCTTATCTTTGTTACATGTGGTGATCAAACATATTTCACATTTTCATTAGTCTATATCGTAACACCTAGTTTCAATTATCTTGGAGAGGGGAAACTAAGAATCGAAGATGAGGCGATGAGTCAGTAACCGAGCAAAAGGGAGAGGATGCAGGAGTTGAAAGTTAAGGAGGTGAGTTCATCTTATAAAATGCCATATGGGGAGGAAGAAACATACCAAAAGAGTTGATCGGCAAGTTCGAGAGATCATAATAAGCTTGTGCTTTTCCTCATAACCGAAGACAAACGACGTTGTTTCTTGTAGTAGTATCAATAGCGTTGATGGAAATGCCGGGGAGGAAGGGAGGCGCGACATCGATTGTTCGTGTTGGAGGGAGTCAAGTTGAGCCAATGACGCGCTCGTGAGCAGTGGCGGCGACAAAATCGTTGAGTGATGATTCTCGCGTGCGTTGCCGTCGTGCAAAGTAGGAGATGGAATCGCATGCGCCGGGGCCGTCGTTCGAAGGAGACAAGGTCGCATGGTTTAGGGCGACCGAGGCAAGCCTTAAATGGTTTATTAAATTGATGTAATAATAAAAAATAATAATAATAATAGTATAATAATAATAAGATATTTATGTATTGAATATAAATTATGTGGTTTACATAAAGTATAAAATTTTTTTGTATAAAATGTAAAGTTAATATCTAATTAAAATAATAATTTTTTAAAGTGTTGTATTATAAATACTATGTTTATATTTGGTTTCAATTTATAAAATACGTTATGTAAAATAAAATAATCAAGAATTCATAAGGAAGACTGCATTTTTAATCTATGATAATATCTTGATTTTTCTCATTTGGTATTAAGAAATATTTGTACAAGCTCTATTTTGATTTATATGTTCTTTTTTTTATCAAGTCACAATTTGATGAACTTATCTCGTATCTATCGTCGAGTCGATAAAGCTACAAACAATTCTCTCGAATAACTCCACGAATTTCTCCCACGAACCATCGTGTTGTGTATGTCCCCTAACCATAAAAAATTTCGTCCTCGAAATTTATAATCGCATCTTAATCAAGATCAACATTAGCTATCTATGAATTAAGGGCCATTCATTAAGATGAAAGTAATCACTATAAAGATAAAGACTTGATACAAAGTAGCTCGCTTATACATAGATACTGAACACGTAAACATGTTAATAAAAATCAAACTAATTAGATCTTGCAACCATTAACAACAATAGCTCCTTTGTGCTCACTATGAGTAATGGAATAATTTCCGAGGTCGAACAACGCTTATCTTGGCTGACCTCGGGACAGCCGAAACTAGATTTATCTTTTTCTGTTTCGTTGCATTTTCGGCGGAAGGAGTCCCACCAAATTTATTGGGTTATATGACCGGTTAACGACACTAATAACAAGTGTTAGCCCATCAAACATTCATATTTATGTTGTCTTCCGTATTTGGCACAAGTTGCTTCGTACTCCGAGTCGCACCCCCGCTAACTCCACCCGAATTATTCTTGGATTTCTTTTCATTATATTCTTTCCAGTGAGCTCCGTGTTCTTCTCTGGGCAGCAAGATTCCTCTGTATATCTTTTTAAGCTTTTTAGTAAGTTGATAGTCGATCTCCACTCTTCTAGCTCGTTCTACTAATAGAGAGTATTCATGGATCCCTAAAGGTATTGCATTTTACCTGCCCCATCGAATTCTTTAATTCTCGAAAAAAATATGTAACACTTTTTCTTCTCGGAGTAGCGATCAACTCGTGGCACATACCTGATAAAGGCAAGAACTCGCTTCGTACCGCCAACTTTCTTCCATCCTTGCCTCAATTACGAACCTATCTTGTATCCGTCGTCGAGCCGGATAGTGGCTACAAAATCATTCTCTCAATAACTCTACAAATTTCTCCCAACTAATCATCGTGTTGTGTATGTCCCCTAACCCGTTCCGACGCTATCAACGCCACACCTTCTGGCTTCCATCAAACACAAATGTTGCCAATGGTACTTTTATTTTATCCGGACAAGCCATGCTATCCAAGTTGTCTTCTCTATCTTCATTAACCACTTTTCGTCTAACGGGCCCTTAGTTTCTTTCGAGCAAAGGTGGAATCAGATCTTAAAATATTTTCAAGCATTTATCCACAACAATCGTATCACTTTCGATAGACCGTGATCTAGACTCCCGGATCAAATGATTCATCCCCACCATCATTTGGGTGAGGATATTCATGTTCACATTTATAAGAGTTGCACCTCATTTTCTATCGAATTTTCTTCTTCTATGATTTCGGGTCTATCATTATGGCCGAGTGGATAATTATTACTTAGAATTAATTTTTTATAATTATCCTATTTGTTCTTTCATCAATATTCAATTAATTTTTTTTTAAACCTTGCGGTCCGATACCACTTGCCATCTCTCGCCCAAATTTAATTAGGGGTCTGGTTAAAAGTAGCTTGCAGATATCCAGACATCGGATAAACAGATTGTCCCGATAAGCAGATTATCTTGATAACTGCGGATCATCACCGATCCGATAATCCGTCCGTCCGTTCTCGGCTTGAGCGTTTGGAAAATGTACTCGACTATGCCGTTTGTGCAAAAAGACCATTATGCCCTCGAAAATTATCTCATCAACCGAAAACGAAAGAAAAATACAAGAATCATCATCAAGCACGTTAACTTATCATCGAAGAACAAAAACACAGTAATCACCTAAAAATACACTCTATATAAATCAACGAAGCAACAACAACAAGAAAATTTGCCGATCGCTTACCGAGGCCCCGACTTTATATGTAGAACCGAAGTTGTCATCGGAGAGAAAAAGAGGCGATGATTTGTGCTCCGTACGTAACTCGCCGTGCCTTCTCCACCCTCGCCGCCGTCGTATGGGACGGATGCGGAACTCTCGTTCGACCGGAGCGGATAAGGATGGCTTGGAGCGCGGCGCAGGCTTCACGATCGGTCGTGGGAGTTGCGAGAAGATGAACCTAGGTCACTTTAAGTGAAAGTGGACGCGGGAGAAGAGGGAGAGGAGGGAGAAGAGGGAGACTCGAGATGCTTCCCGCCAGCTTAAGGGAAGAAGAGGGAGATGCGCTCGGCGTAGAGGATGGTTACTCGAGATGCCGACGATGCAGGGAGGAGAAGGGGTGCCGCGAGATCGCCGGCGGATCGGGAAGGAAGACTCGTGGTAGCCGCGGGATCGCGCCCGGGGCTCCCGACGCGAGTACTCTGCCTTTGGACGAATTGAATCATGGATCGCGGCAGACCCGCGATCCGCGTCTAACAAGAACAGGTAATCGCGATTTCTAAAGTCATTGGAAGTTGGTATTTCAGTCGTAGTGTTGGCGTTTTCAAACGCCACCACCGCAAATGGGATTTCCAAACGCACCCTTAGTCAAGGCAAGAATGGAAGGTCGACGAGTGAATTAAATTCTTATATTAACTCAAGCGCTTACCGTATGAAAGAGTCACTAAAAATTAAATTAAAACGATATAATTTAATTACCTTGCTAACGGTCATTCCCATTTTTTATAAATGTTTTCTCGTCTAATTTTTCATCTTTTTATAAATCAATTAAACCCGAAAGCTTATTTAAAACAATGTAGCTATAAAACCGCTGAATACTCATACTTCGAACTAATAACAATACAATAAAAGAAAGAACGATAGCGTATATCGCTGTTCTTTCTTTAAATCATTATAAATATTTAACATGCTATTTAAATGATCTATATCATTATCATATTAAGATCTTTTTCATATCATATAACCGTCACATGAGTCACCGTCTAAAATTTATGTCCATTAAAAAAAAAAAAAAAACATCAATATTAATATCCTTTTTCATTTACGTGTATGAACATATTACTGCTTTCCACACTAGCATCTTCAAGTGTGTTCCATCATAACAAATATGCATATACAAATTGTCAATATTAACATATGAGTCCTCATACTATATAAAACATATACTAAAGAACACGAGCAAATAACTAAAACAAGCGCAACAATACGACTAATAAAGAAAGGAATAGCTCAATCGAATAAAACATCAAATAAATATCATCAACCGCAAACATATATGAAAATTAAACAAATTTTTACTATCATAAAAATACAAGTACTCAACTCGATGTCAATCAATTCGATAAGATTTTGCCCCGATGTCGACTCATCTAAAATGCAACGCTTAAAATAAATACGTATTTATATTATAATTCTATTTTATTGATCATGTTATTGTAAATTTAACAAATTAAAATTATTTTAAATAAATAAAATTATCATTATTTTATTTACAAAACCCATTTATTTTTCAATTATATATATATATATTTAAAAGACTGATCGATGTACGTGAGACCGGCCGATCAACCCCATAGGTGAAACTCAATGGGTGAGCGTACCCCTTCCGCCTGTGTTATTCAACCAATTCGTCGCGCTGACTGAACCCTGACCCGAGGGACTTACACCAAAGGCCGCAACCAATCAAATTAAGGCTTTCGTATATATATATATATATATATATATATATATATATATATATATATATATATTAAAACGCCTGTGGGCTAATTATATTAAAATAAAATGTACATAAAAGTCAGATGAGAGACTCACAAGGCAAACTCTACCCATACGATACAACACAAACTAACAACCCAAAAAGATAAGAAACCGTATAAACTCAAAATTCAAAAACTCGCTTAAAAACAAAGTAGCTAAGTGCGAGTCACCATGCCTTCGCTTCGCCTGGGCTTCTATGTGAATAGAACAAATTAATAAATCATGTTGTCGTCATCGCCCAAAGTAACCAAAATATCATCCACAAGCTTCCCAAGTCATACGCTCATTCTTCTTCTTCCTCCTAGATGTGTAAACTGTCATTCCTCATCCGAAGACCCGCCTATTCATCAAGCAGTATACGTATCATTTCGGCATGTAGAACGTTCCCCCGCACTCCGATATATTTATATATATATATATATATGTGTGTGTGTGTACATATATACACATGCATTCATATATACATATACAAACATATATACATACAGATACGTATACATATATATACACATACATATATGTGCGCGCGCGCGCGCGCACACACACACACAAACATATATTAATTATAATAATTATTCTATTTATAAACCTATTATACATACTTCCGTCGAGCCCTCAACATGCGCATACACGGTTCCGCCCCTTGCGCGTTGTGTAATTTCTTTCCTCGTTCGAGATGCTTGACTTCGTCTTTATTCGCACTTTACGACGCAAAGGCCGCCACTCTTCTCCTTCGTATGTCGGCCTCATCTTCTTTACTAACATGGAAACTCCTCCCTCTAGTCTTCCTTCACCACAATTAAGCAACTCGTGGGAAAGATAAGTCATTCGACAATTTATAGCTCAAAATTTCATCTCATTAGCTTCTCGACACTTTTCGCTTCCTTCTCCCCCTTCATCTGGCCCCTCCCGACCCCTCCTTTCGTCTTCCCTGCTTCTTCATTTACTCTTCCGATCGCTTAACTCTTTGATTCCTCTCTTCTCTCTTCTCGTTTCCTCTCCCCCGCTCGTAATCGAATTCGAGCCGTTACACTCCAAGCCATTTTCATATGAGACATGGGGTGTCACGATCGAGCCCGTATATTTAGAGAACCAAGTAAGAATAGACAAATGCATGAGATGAAAATAAATATTTTCAAACAATAATAATGCCGATAATTGAATGTCTAATCTTGTCGGCATATTTTTAGGTTTGTGTTGTACTTTAGAAAAAGGGGTCGCCTAACAGAAATTGTCGGCGAATTTTAGATTTTAAATTTGATTTAAATATATATATAATTTAGAAAGTAGTATTTGATTTTGAAAATAATTTTAAGTTTGAAAATTTTAAGATATGAAATCAAACCGATCTCACATCCCGAATAGCTTATATAAACGAGCGCCGCACCACAAACCGTTTATATATTCCGAAGAATAGACACACTGCTTGATAATGGGGCTCGATTAAATAAACTAGAAGATTTGTGACATCCGTTTAGTTTGCGAACCAATTTTATAAGCCGACAAGTTCCCCTGCTTAATATAAAGAAATTAAGTAGGGTTTATATTACCTGGGTTCTTAAAGTTCCCTATAAGGGCAAGCCCCTATAGTTAATTACATCTTAAATGACGGGAATCATTTAAGAAAACTCTCGATAATGATTAGTGGTTTTGCTCTCAAGAATTTCAATGTTTAAGGTTTTCAAAGGATTTGAGTTTTGGAGATTTCAATAGAGAATTGATCAAATTTGGAACAATTTATTTCAGGAGTTCAAAGGAAGAAAAGTAGGAGAAGCTGAGGATCCAAGAAAAATCTTGGCAACTTCCCAAACTATGCTATTATTTGGCTTCGAGTTTAAGAAAATTATTTAATGTTGCAATCCTGCCAATTTTAGTTATTTAGGACTTATATTTGTATGATAAAATCACACAAATAGCCTCGAAGATATGAGGGTTTATGTCGTACCAAAAACCTACCTCGGAATCCTAAGACCGGTTAGGACTTAATTTGCATAACATGATTATGCAAATGCCTAACGAAGAGTTGAGGATTTATATTGCACTAGGCAAACTACCTCGAAGTCCTATGGCTTGGTTATTTAATTCTAAGAAAGGTTTTGTTGAAGTAGACCCGAGTTTTGTTGATGACGATGGCCGTGTTGCCCACTGTGCTCCAAGCTCCTTGTTGTTGCAGAGGTTTTAGTTTTAGAAAGTGATAATCAAGAGATGAGAAAAGTGATTTTGGTTTAGAGAAATCTTAAAGCCCAAATGCATTTAATGTTTTAATTAAAACAAATCTTAAAGTTGGTTAAACAGAACCGATTAAGATCCCACGGTTCCGTCATCCCGGCACTGTTATTTTCATCGAATTCACTTAATCCGGATGAATTTGCTAAACTCAATCGAATGAGTTCCACACTTTCATTTAGACCGTGGGAAATCTCGTTAGCAACACGTGGGTTACATCATCCGAGGTATTCCCGATCATTCAATGAGACGTTTTAATTTAGTTGCAATCGTAGTTTTGTTGTTACGTTTGTGATTAAATTTTGAGTTGTTTTATATTTTGGAATGTTGTGGCGGTGAATTTTATCTTGCAATGACATTTAATTTAGTTTTGGTTTCAGTTTAGGGACTATCCTAAAGGTTTTAGTTTTCATGCAACAGTTTTATTTAACATGCAAGAAAAGTAAAGTACAGTGCATGTAAGTAAATTGCAATAAAGTAAATTGCAATAAAATAAAAGCATACCTGGAGGGTCTTCCCGTCATCTCAAGCTGCACTTAAAACACATGTTAAGGCATTTAAATATTTCAACAGATACCTAAGTAAAGCTAAGGGAAGGTTTTTGGTTGTCTACCAAATTCTTAATCCTATAACTAGTCATCTCTTATGACGTCTAGGTTCTTGGTTTGGTTTAAGGATAATTTTCTTCATCAAAGAATAATTAAATTCAATTGTTCTTCTAAAACATCCCGTCATATTGAGGAAGTGCTTAAGACGGGTCTTAAACATCTTTTTAATATTTTTGGGATTGTTTTGAGTCTAAGTAAATTTAGTTGCACAGGTGAATTAATCATCCATGAGTTTAGTTAAACTTTGTTTCTTGCTCAGTGAACTTAGATTAATGAAGTGACATCTCACTTAATGCTCTATTTAAGAGTTATAATAATTAAAGGCTTTAAGGGCAAATTGGTTTATCGAGAATTTTAATCATAATTAATTAAAAGTTTGAATTAATGGCTTAAAGTGTTTTAATTTAATTATAGGTTTTAATTAATAATTTTAAGTTTGGAATAGTGTTCAAATTATTTTAGATTTAATTCTTAATGATTTCATTTAGGTTTTTTGTTAAATGATTTTAATTCAATTTGATTTTAATTTAATTTAATTTTAATTTAATTTTAATTTAATTTTTAATTTTAATTTGATTTAAATTTATTTAATTTTTAATTCAATTTAATTTTAATTTAATTTAATTTTAATTTAATTTAATTTTAATTTTATTTTAATTTAATTTTAATTTAATTTAATTTTAATTTAATTTGATTTTAATTTATTTTAATTTAATTTAATTTTGATTTAATTTAATTTAATTTATTAAAATTTAATTTCATTTTAATTTTAGTTTTAATTGTTAATTTTAATTTTTAATTTGGATTATTATTTTAATTTTTAATTAAGAATTAAGTATTGTTAAAGTGACTTATTTAGCAATGTTTAAATTAAAGAATAAATGTCCTCTTAATAATATCCCTATTTTAATGATCCAAATTTAAATATATTCTTTCTAAAATTTAAATTATTTAATTAATTAAAGTTTCATTTTTGATATTTTCAAAATGTTCAATGGGTTTCTACCCCTTAATTTTCCTAAGTTTCAATCATCCAAGAGAAAATTAAGATCAAATATTTTACCTCCCTATTTTGATTAAACCTAAAGTTTTAATTAAGGGTTAAAATTTTTAATTACCTTTATGCCCTTTTAAGCTTATTTATTTCATAACTCACTAAATTGAGCTCAAATGAATTTGAAATTTTTATGTCACCTCATTCACATGTCAATTAAGACATTAGAGGAGAAAATGTGATTTTTCTAAATTTAATTTATTTATATAATTATTTTTAGTAGAAAATAAGGGTTTTCAAAGAAAATTCAACAACATGACCAAGGAAAGGTTATTGTTCTTAAGAAAATTATGGGATGTTCCTAATGACCAAAGGACCACTTAGACTAATTTTGGTGATTTTTTGAGTTATATTTTATTTATTATAATTATTTCGAGTTTAGAGCATTAATTAATTATAAAATAAAATTAAAGTTGAAAAATAGATTTTATATTTTTCTTAAATCTCTCTGACCTTAAAGAGTTCATAGGAATAAATTTTATAATTTTCTGATTTTTCTTTGATTTATTAGAATTATTTTAGTGAAAAAGGTTAAAAAACTCATTTTTTAATGTTAAAAATTACATTAAGCCTTTAAAATTCAATATCTTACCCTAGGGACTTAGGAAAAATATTTGGTTTATTCCTAAGTGATTAGGAATCAAAATGTGATATTTTTATGATTTTTAATATTTTTATGATTTTTATTATTTTTTTAATTATTAAAATATTAAAATATTATGAAAAATAAACTTTTTGGAAAATTCCAATTTTAATTTTCCTGAACTCCCCTAATATCAGAGAAGCCCCAAAACAATTTTTATGAATTTTTGAAAAGTATTTTTGGAGTTATGAATTTTTAAATCTCTATTTTGCTTATGAGGCTTAATCAATCCATTTGGTAGGGTTAATCAAGTCCAACTGATTTCAAATTTTTATATGAGGTCTCTCTGATCCTAAAGATCAGTGGAGAATTGTTTTCAAGTCAATTTGATGTGTGATTAACCTTAATTAATTCAAATTCAATTTTAGGGGTTTAGGCCAATTAAGGTTATTATGAATGAATTAACTTAAAATATATTTTTCATAGGGTCCTCTGGTTCTAAGGAACATCACCAAATTTTCCTAGAATTTATTTCACAACATGCTAATTATTGAAATTAAAATACCTAAAATAGTGACATGAAATTGAAAATTCAATAACTTTTCACAGAGATGGCCTCTGACCTTGAAAAATTTAGGGAATGTTCCCAAGATCAGAGGCTTCAAAAGCCTTATGGTCTCATGCCATAGTGAATTGTCTATGCAAATGAAGAATCAAAATACTAAAAAATAGTAAATAAATTATTAAAAATAAAATACTCATCCAATTAACTTGATTTCTTTTGCACATTATTCTCCTCTGTTCACTGAGCAAGAGGGTATTTTTATTTTATTTTTGTGATTTTTCTATGCCAAGATATGAATTTTTGAAGTTCTGGGCATTTAAATAATTCAAAAATACCCTATTTATCTACTTACCCACGGGGCGCCAGCGCAACATCGGCAGCTCCGAAAGCCCACGCGGCGCATTCCCATTCGACGCCGCCATCTGACTCAACGCTCTGGGGGCCCGCGGTTCACATAACATTCCCTAGTCCGGTGCATTCTGAACCGTCCGCTCGATGCATGCGCGATCCAACGACTCCCGGTCATCGTCTACGACAGGTGTGCACCCGTGACCGTCCACACTAAAACCTAAGATCTCACTCGATTGTCAATGGATTTTCGTGTTCTTATGCTCTATGGACTCGTTTTGAAGAGACGAACACATCCATACAGTTTATAGGCTATGAAATTACCTAAACAAAATGGAGAATCACTGAAAGCTCGGGAGGAAGAGTGAGTTCATACCTTTTGCTCAGAGAAGTGAAGCTTCGATCTGAGAGTTGTTTCACCTTCGATTGAGTCCAGGCAAGCTCCAGATGAAGTCTTTGGCTCTGGGGAATTGTCTAGGTATGAAAGTGACCAAGGCCGATCACAAAGCTTAGAGGCTGGAAGCAATAGCTGGCCTGGTGAGGGGGCTTTTGCTAGGGAACTTCTCCTCTTGGTCTGGTGAAGGTGTAGGACCAATCATTTTAGAGATTGGCTCACTGTGGTGAAGTATCCTATTTTTTGGGTGGATTTTTAACTCAGAAATTGAGCTCTATTAATGGGGATTAGGGCAAAGGAACACTGGGATCAACTGCTCTGGGTTAGGAGAAGGTCCTGGAGCAATTTTGGCAGAGTTTCCTTAAGGTCTGGTTCATCTCTTTTTTTGGCCGAGAGGATGGTGGGTTTAAATAGACATGGCTGGAGGGCTTCCTAGGGGCAATTGGAGGCTGGGATCAGCTGCTCAAGGGAGAAGAAGAAGAGCTCTGGTGTCCATTAGGGTTGGGACAACTCAGCAAGGGAGAATTGAATTTTTTGGCTCACATGGAGCTCTCGGCCATGGTGTTTTCCGGTGGCTGTGGTGGCCGGCCGGCCAGGCATGGGTCACCATCTAACTCTGTGGGGTCAGGGGTTGAATTTGGTGAAGTCAATTGGAGTTTGACATGTGTAAAGGGGCTGAATTGAAATGGAATGGGGAGAGGCTCATTTTGGGTTCAAATGAGTCAACCCATGGTTTTGGGCTAGATTCACCACCCAAGGCATGGTTTTGGGCTGAAAAGGATTAGTTGGGTCGGCCAAGAGAAAATGGTGTGGTCTCCATCCATGGTGAGATGGCTAAGCATGGCTTAGAGTGTGAGGTGAGTATGGTTAAAAATGCTTAATGAAAGATTAGGAAAGGGTCCCCTCTTCTTGCCATTAATGGCTTGGTGAGGTGGAAAGTGGCTTCCATGGCTTCCATTTGGCTTGTACATGCCTCAATGGCTCACATTTGGCTTGGAAAAAGTTTGGTCAATGTCATAAAAGGGGATTTTATGAATTTTGGAATTTTTGGTGGAAATTTGGATGACGCTTTATTTGGAATTATTTGATCATTGGTTTAGGACTTAGGGATGATTTTAATTGAATGGATGGTGTAGAGAAATGTCATGTGGGCTTTGGATGAATTTTGGGCTTTTGGATTTGGTGGAAGTGGGCTTTTAGAATGGTTTAAAAAAGTGGGCCTTTAAGTTTGAAAATAAATTGGTGGATGGAAATTTTGTGAAGGATCATGCCAAATAAATGTTGCAATTGGTTTAGGTATGTGTCATGAGTGGTTTGGAACAAGTGTGAAGAGATTTTAAATTGAATTGGGTTTAATTTGGGCTTTTTAGTTAAAGGGGCCAAAGTGGGCCAAATTGGACTAACTTGGGTTAAGGTTGGGATAAAGTTGGATTTGATGTAAAATTAATGTTGAGAAATGTTTATGGGAATGTCACAAAGAGTTTTCAACTTTGGTTGGGCTTTGATTTTGGGATTTGGGCCCATTTGGGTTAGGTTTGGGCTTAGGTCAAGTTAAGGTATTTTGGTTTTGGGTTAGGTTTGGGTGGAGTTTAGGTTCAAATTTTGGGCAAATCAAGTCAGTTTTTTTGTTTATGGGGATGTTAGGAAGGTTTTAGAAAAGATTTAGGGCCAATTGGAGTTGAATTGGATGGGTTTGAGCTAGGTTTAGGTCATGGGCCAAAATTGGGCCTTAGGCTTCAAATTGAAATTGGGCTCAAATTTCAATCAAATTGGACTTGGATTTGGTCTAAATTGATATTGGGGATGTTTATTTGAAGTTTAGAATTTAATTGGACAAAAATTGAGGTCAATTGGGGTGGTTTGGTTTGACATTGAGTTCACTTGGGTTTAAAATGGGCCAAATTGGGGGTTTTGGTAAAAGTGGGGTAAATTGGCAAAATTGGCCCATGGTGTAGTTGAACAAAATGAAATTAGGAATATTTAGGATTTTTTGGGAATTTTCTGAATTTTTTTGATTTTTGGGCTAAGAAGGGCATTTTGGGTATTTGGAGGGTATTGGGGGGTACTTTTGGAATTTTTGGTATTTTTTTGGCTATGGATGATCAATTTGAGTGAGGGGAAATTTTTATGATTGATTTTGAGGAATTTTGGGTAATTTAGTTGGTTTTGTAAATTTTGGGTAGTTTCAAGAGCTTTTGGTAGGTTTAGTAGGTGTAGGGCCCCGGGGGTCAAAAATAAAAATTTGGGAAAAATGAAGATTGATCAAATTTGAGCAAAATTGAATCATTTTGGTTGAGCCATGAAGCCATATTAAGCCCATATGAGCCATGAAAGGACTCATTTGAGGTATTCACTATGTTGTTCCTTACCCTCTTAGCCAGGGGCTTAGGGGTTAAGGACCATCCATGTGAATTACCTACATAAGTCAGGAAGTCAAGTTGGGTGTGAATGGTTTTAGGATTAGAATATATGTGAAAGTGTAATGTGTGTGCAAGTCAACCCTCACCAAACCAGTCCACCCAAGGTAGTCCTAAGGCCAAGAAGTCCTTTAGGGAACTCATCCTTTAAACCTCTACATTTGATTTCAACCCTCTAGGTGATTAGGGGTCTACAATCAAGCTTGTGGGGCTTGCAGGGAGTCAAGAGGTGTTTGAACTTCTAAAGGGTGGGTTTCACTTCTACTCCTCTAAGATTAGTCAAAGAAAAAGCCTAAGGCTAGATCCTAAGTACTAAAGAGAGGAGAAAAAGACCTCATAAAAAATGAGGTCAACAAATCTCTCCTGATTAATAATTCTTAACCACATCTTTATATGAATTCAAATATATTATAATTCATTTAAAAATTAAGTTTCATTTAGATTATTTGAACTAAAAATTTAAGGGTTAAATTATTTCTGATCAATTACTTATATTTTTAATTGTACCTTTTCGAGTATTCAAAGACTTTTATGCTTCAAGCAAAGTATTTGAAGTCAAGTGTTAATTTATTATGATATTAGCTTTAATATTTCTTTGTTGGAAATGAAATTCAAGAATTTGGCATAATATTATAATTTAACCAAGGAAGGGAGGAGTACTGACTGGACAATTTACGGACTTTTATATTGCAAGAATATATGAACTTAAATTTGTATATGTTTATAATGATTTTGTAAAGTCCAAACATTCAACGCAAGTATACGTATCGTATCAAGTAATACAGGGCTCTAATGGAGTCATGGTTATCGATCCCACAGGGAAGCTACGAAGTAGAAGAAAGTGTTTCACAATAGGTAATGTAGCACTGAAATCTGATACTCAAATTGCAATTAAAGTTTAATGTTTACTTCTACTACCACTATGTAGAAAATAGTACCAATTAATCAAACTACAATTACTTCTAATAACTTTGAAAAAAAAATTAACTAACAGACACACACTAAGCTATATATTTGAAAGGTTTTTTATATATATAAGAAAAGTATCTTTTCTCTTGCAATGAGAATATGATGTGTGGATGATATGGAACGATTATCTATGTTAATGTGAAAAATAGGAGCATAAATGTTTCTTTACGCTTAAAAGAGTACCCCCTCTTCCAAGCAAGAAAAGAACATTGACATATTGATGATGACTTTTTGTTTGCAAGAATTTATGAACCTAGATTTTTATTATAATGATTTCGTAAAGTCACAATTTCAAACGCAATTATACGTATCATTTCAAGTAATACAGGGCTCTACTGGAGTCCTGGTTATGGATCCCACAAGGAAGTTTAATTTAAGATATTAATAGATTTTCAAATTAAAAGTAATTATAATTTTTATTTCTTTAAAAAAAATCAGATTTTAAGTTTAATGATATTTCTATTAGATATAAGTAAAGCAACAATAAAGTAAATGTTAATGCAAGTATAAATAAAACAACTTTCTCATTATCAACTAATCCAAGATTTTTCAGAAAAACTATCATTTGTGGAGAACTTGAGATTATGGTATTGCGTCAAATAGAAGCAATCATATTCTTTAGTATAAAGAACATTGGCTAATCTATAGATTCGTTCAGGATGTATTATTAGTAGAATGGGTTAATCTAGGCTCACACTTCTAGATGTCCAAGGGTGGCTATGGTCGGACCTACTAGTGATCCGTTCTCTTTCTATAAACCAAATTATTAGAATTTAGTCTGTCACTCTAAAAACTAACTAATTCTACTCCCAATGAATAATATTTTCCTATTTATTTGCACTTCACCTTGAATAACCCGCACATGGCCTTCGCTTACCCAAGGATTCATGTGATATCTACTAGTTAAGAACTCATCTGTGGATAGGTCTCGAAATTCTTCAACAGGTTTTAACAATTTAAATGGCTAGTTTAAAAAGTAAACTAAGATCAGGTATGAATATTATCACAATAATTTTTAAAATTAAGTTAAGTTCTCCAACGAAATCAAATTATCTTATTATATTTTCATGGTTGAAAGGAGAAAGAAAAGTAACTACTGAGAACACATTGAATTCACATAACAAAAAATATTTATAAAACTTTGAACCAAGTTATAAATACTTATCTGGAATGTTCCTTAAAGTGATCCTTTGACTCCTACTAACTCCAATGCAAAGCACAAGACTTCAACAACACCAACACTTACAAACTCTCACTTATTAATCAAGGAATTGAGTAGTAACAATCAAAATAACTAAAATAAACTCACTACATACTTAAAAAGAATATATGGTGGCTCTCTAAAACTATCTCCAAAAGCTGGAGCTTTAGGGGAGGGGCCAGTTCTCTGTAGAAATGTCTCCTAATTTATAGAGCTTCAAAAATGACCAAGGGTTGCTTAAGGCACCTCTTCAAAATTCGTCCAAATTCACTGAATCTTCTAGAAAGTAACTGTGGCGCCTAGGCGCTTAGATCTGTTGCCTAGGCACTGGACTCCATGACCAGGTCTTCGTACCTCTTCACTTTGGATCGCACCTCTTCGCGATTAAAACCGTTTTCCTGTGTCCATATGCATTATATCACATGTCCTATGTATCAAGAGTAAGTTCCAGTCTTTTAGAAGGTCTGATAACTGCTTAACACCGTCAAAATAACTGCCCAAAGTTGTCAAAAATCTTATCTGCTTCAGTATCGAACTGGCGCTTAGGCGCCGGATTCTAGCGCCTAGGCGTCAGACCTATAATTTTGGCAACTTTGCTTTTTAGCTCTATTTTCCCTTCTTTTTTCTCATTTTTCCTTCTTGAACTCTTTTTTCATCACCTATATCCAAAAACATAAAGATACCTTTCATTAAAGCATAATATCCTTAAAAATAGAATCATAAATAAGGCATAAAATATGTACTTTTTAAGTGGATCAAATTCCCCCAAACTTAAATGTTACGTGTCTTCAAGTAACCCTTTTTATTACATAAAATGTATAACATCCAGAATGAAGTTTAAATATTTAAGAGACCTTGTAATTTTTTGTTTTATAATGCTCTAGTAAATCTTTTATCAAATTTCACCAATTAAGGTTAATTTTAAGAATTTAAAGAATACTTAACTACCAAATCATAAGACTTTAAAATTTTCATTTATTTCAAGAATAATTGTAATTTATCATATTAAGGTTACATAGATAATTTACAAGAAAAAGACTTTCATGAAAATTTTTCTAGTAAAGATGCTTGTGCATAAAAATTAAGTTAAAAATGTAATTAGTTTTCTTCCTATAAGATAACTCAAGTGAAGCCAATTTTTGATTAGGCATCTCCTCAACCTTCTTCTCACATTTCTTTTTTTGCTCTTTTCTTATATTTTTTTTTCTTTTTTTTTTAAGGATATTTTTCAATCCTCCATTTCTTAATTTATGAGGATTACTATATCTGGATAGTCTGTTAATGATTTTGCACTTCACTATCCTTAACTTATATTTAAAAACTTATACATTTTCACTTAATAAATATAACATTCTTAATAAGTATTTTTCAAAAATTATTTCAATCTTTTCTTTTTCAAGTAATAATCTTGATTCCCTACTATTTCAAAAATACAATTCTCTTTACTATAAATAGAAAAATTTCTAATCTTATTATTCTTTAAGTTAAATAATTCTATTCTTAAAATCAATCAAAATTATTAAAATTTTTGTTAAGTTTACTAAATTATCTATAAATTCAAAAATTTAAGTAATCTTAAATAAATTTTTTATTCCTTATGTTATGTTAATATTTTTAAAGAAAATATTAGTACATTAAGGACAAATAATATTTAAATTTCAAAGAATTTTCCCTTCCCCCAAACTTCAATTTTGGTATGAACATAAATCATGAAAATTTCTAAAGCATGAGAGAAAGAATAACAAATTTCCATCAAGAATTTTGTAGGTATATGAAAAATAATCTAGAAAGGAAAATTTTATTTCTATACATGTTTTTTATGAATAAAAAGAAAGGTCTAAGCATATATAGAAAAATTTTAGTAAGCAGGATCAATTTCTACAAAAATTTTTTTATAATTTTAAACTACAATAACTAAACTAAACAGGTGAACTAATTACTATAACAGAAACAAAAGATCTCATTACAGAAATAAACTTTAACAATCCAACAATCATCAATACAATAATAAGTGTCTCAGAATCAATAAACTCTAAGCATCAAAAGTACACTAACATCAACAATGCATCAAATATAAAAACAAATCATCACATACATGCAAAAATAACACACTAACAAAATATAACATAAATAACACAACTACACAATCCTAGAAATCTACTCATCACTAGCTGTTTCCTCATCTTCATCATCATCAAAAGAAAAATATATATTCTTATTTTGGATATCAAATGGTGAGAATCGAGGGCAGGTCGTGAACTGAACTGAATGATCACCCTTAAGGAATTTAACAAGACTCTCAGAATACTCTGCATCAAAATCACTCTTCCTCTGGGTGTACTCAGAAAGATGATCCAATTTCAAATCTATAGTATCGACTCTACACTGGGTCAAAAGTAACATATTCTGCTCCTTTATAAATTTCTCATGCATATTTTTCCAAAAACAAGATGGTGGCTCAGCAGCAGAAGTAGAGGGTCGAGAAGTAGAAGTTCTACATGAAGTAGGTAATGAACTTAAGGGTGCGGTAGAACTCTTACCTCGAAGTCGATCATAAATACTAACGCTTTTTCGTCCAATGGGCTTGGTAGACTTAAACTTCTCCTCTGAAAGCTTAGCAACAACTCCAGCACTTTCGCATAGAGAATAGATCAGAGATGGGCATCCCAATCCCACAGAAGTGCTAGAACGAACAGTGGCCTCTACAGAATTATAAATAATACTCCCAACATCAATTGGCTTCCTCTCCTATATGTAGTAGTTGAGGATAGTTCTGTCCTTTGTGACCTTTGGATGGAAGGAGGCGAGCAGAAATAAAGTAATGTCAGGCCTTAGAAACACCATTTAACTTAGAAGATGAAAAATTTGCCCAATTTTCGTTCCGGATCTTCCAAGCTCCAGTACCATCTGTCAAATATGCAATAATTATCTCCAAATCTCCCTCAGATGGAGATAATCCAGAATAATAACACTCAATGTTTGGTGGCAGGCCGTAGAAAATGTTGATTCTCTCAGGATTAAATCCTACTCCAACTCCTCTCACGCAGATCTTGAATCTTCAGCATCCATGAAATTTGCATAAAATTCCCTGACGACAGGGATAACAGCAACATCAGCGAAGTAGCAGAATCGTTGCCAGTTCAGTGCAGCGATTGTATCTTCAATCCTTCCACCAGGATTGTAAAAACTCCTCTCTGAGATAAATTTTCTCGTCGTAGCAAAATCGTTGTAAATAAAATGTGCTGCGACCGTGACAAATTTGCTACGATCGAAATTTTCTCTTTCTTTCCCTCTCTTAGATTTCAGAACCATCTAAACGTAAGAGAAAGAAAAAGCAAAATAAATTAAAGGATCAAAAGAATAAGCTTATTTAAGCTTTTTAAAACTTAAATAAAGCTTCAAATCCATGAATTAAACTCCAAAATAAAAAATAAATGGATTAAAAGGTAGATCTGACCTCGAGATGAAGAAATCGAGTGATTCCAAGCTTAAAAACTTGAAAATCCGACCTAAAAATGGATCCCTAAGTGAGTTTTTTCATGAAATATGGAGGAAGAAGGAGCTTAGGTGTCGTTGATGGCGTCGGTGGGTTTAAAAGCCTGACTTTTGGGTTTAGGCCGAACTGGCACGAAGGTGCCAAATTCTGGCGCCAAGGCGCTAGACTCGCCTTTCCAAAAATTCGATTTAAAAATTATATTTTCCACCAAAACTTAACAAATTCAACTTTTAATTACTCACATGAGAGTATTACTCCAATTTCTAATTTCAGAATATTTCCACAAACAATTACAATGATAATATAGATCCAACATTCAAACACAATATATAATCAAACTCTTCAATTCCATTTCACATTTTTCCATTCCAAGCTCAAGAAATTCTAGAATAAGTACTATAACAAGGTTCAACATTCTATAAACAACACAAACAACACTATTTCAAAGCAAATTCACAATCAAACAACACACTTTGAATAATGAAAGAAAACACACAAACTAAATATTTGACTCACAAAAACATAACTCGATCACACCTAGAACACACCAACGATCTATTCCTCTCCAAACTTTAAATTTCCATCCCTTTCACAATGAAGTTCGCTAGGCCCGCATGGATAGAAAACTAATGCCCTTGGAAATTCCAAAGCCCTCTTCTCATCAATCCATTTGTTCTTCACATACATCACCACTTAAGAATATTGAAAGGCCGCCATATGATCGAATTGAAGCTTCGTCTACCATTCCAAGTACTCAATTTGGTGATATATCTCATGTAGACAATTTCTAACACTTAGCAATTCCACCTCAATCTTATCTAGATGACTGAATAATTTCTCCAAACTTACAGCAATAAATCCATTGAAATGAGGATGAGGATCTTTAGAAGACTTATTTCTTATCCCATTGCCATGATCTCCTCTCTCCATTTCTTCCAAACTTCTCTTTTCTCCTTCAAAATGAGTTGTTCTGGACAAAATTAGGGTTGCTTAAGGATTGTGGATGAAGATAGGGTAGTTTTTAGGAAGAATTCTTGTGAAAAACTGAAGATTTTTTGTTTTTGCATGAACAGTAACTGGGGCGCTTAAGCGCCGAAATTTGGCGCCTAGGCGCCAGACCATCGATACCCGAGTTATGCTGGCGCTTAGGTGCCAAGTTTGGGCGCTAGGCGCCGGAACCACGCTCGACTCAGTTTGGCCTATAGTCAAATTTACAAAGTTTCGACCTTAAAATAGGTTTATTAAAATGGTGTGATCAACATACAGATAAAAATAAATTCAAATCAAAAACAATCACAATGATAATATATGGGTTGCCTCCCACAAAGCGCTTGGTTTAACGTCGTCAGCCCGACCTAATCAGTTATATTAATCGGGTAGACTCAGCTCGTAAGCCTCCTTGTAAATCAGTTTCATTTCTCCCATATAAGGCTTCAGTCTTAATCTGTTAACTTTAAATATTTTTCCCATATTTGGATCTTTAATATCCACAGCTCCATAAGGGTATACTTTCTCAATTATAAATGGTTCCATCCATTTAGATCTTAATTTTCAAGGAAAAAGTCTTAAACGTGTATTAAATAATAATACTTCTTGTCCAAGCTCAAATATATTTCTTGAAATCTTGTTATCATGCAATTTATTCATTCTTTCCTTATAAATCTTTGCATTTTAATATGACTCATTTCTTATCTCTTCCATTTCATTCAGTTGTAACAGTCGTTTCTCTCCTACAGCATGCAAATCATAATTTAACTCCTTTATCGCCCATTAAGCTTTATGTTCAAATTCAATAAGTAAGTGACAATGTTTACCATAAACTAACCGATAAGGTGGCATTCTGACATGTGTCTTATAAGTTGTTCTATAAGCCCATAATGCAGAATCAAGTCTATCAACCCAGTCAGTTCTTTTAGGATTAACAATCTTCTCTAATATTCTTTTAATTTCTCTATTTGATACTTAAGCCATTCCACTTGTTTGTGAGTGATAAGAAATTGCAATTCTATGTTTAATTCTAAATTTTTCCAGTAATGATTGAATTCTTACATTTCTGAAATGACTTCCCCCATCTGTGATAATTATCCTCGGCATTCCAAATCTTGTAAAAATCATTTTCTTTAAAAATTTTGAAACATTTTTGGAATCACAGTTAGGTAAAGCTACAGCTTCAATCCACTTTGAAACATAATCAACTGCTAATAAAATATAAATCTTTCCAGATGATGGTATAAAAGGTCCCATAAAGTCTAAACCCCATACATCAAAAATCTCAAGTTCTAATATATAGCTTAGAGACATTTCATCTTTTCTGAATATATTCCATCGATCACAATTTTTCACATAATATCCAACATCTTTGAATAATGTAGGCCAGTAAAATCTAGAATTTAAAATTTTAAACACAGTTTTATCCACTCCAAAGTGTCCTTCAAATCCAGAATCGTGACATTTTTGAATAATTGTAAAAGTTTCTTCATATAGTACACATCTTCGAATCACAGAATCTCTGCCTATTTTAAATAAATGAGAATATTCCCAAATATATGATTTAGAATCATTCTTAAATTTCTTAATATATTTGTTATTCAACCCATAAGACAAAATATTGCTAACCAAATAGTTAACTATAACTGCATACCAAGGCGTTTGGAATAACATATAACTGTTCGTCAGGAAATTTCTCTTTTATGTTTTCTTCAGTAATCTTCTCACTATTATTTTTAATTCTTGTTAAATGATCAGCAATTTAGTTATCAGTTCCTTTTCTATCCATTATTTTAAAATCAAAGTATTGTAAAAATAAAACCCATCTTATCAATCTAGGTTTAGCATCTTTTTTAGACATTTACTTAATAACGGAATGATCAGTATGTATGATATATTTGGTCCCAAGAAGATACGGTCTAAATTTATCAAAGGCATATACTATTGATAAGAGCTCTTTCTCAGTAGTAGTGTAATTTATTTGAGTTTCATTAAGACTTTTGCTAGTATAATATAAAACTTTGAAAGTATTTTCATATTTTTGTCCCAATACAACTCCAATTGCATAATCACTTGCATCACACATTAATTTAAAAGGTTTACTCCAATTAGGTGCAACAATGACAGGTGCAGTGATTAATTTTTCTTTAAGAATTTTGAAAGCATTCAGACAATCTTCATTAAATTCAAACTTAACTTCTTTTTCTAATAAAGGACAAAGAGGTTTAGCAATCTTAGAAAAATCCTTTATATATCTTCTATAAAATCTAGCATTACCCAGAAAACTTCTCACATTAGTAACAGTAGTATGTGGTTGAAGTTCAGCAATAATTTTTACTTTTGTCTGATCAACTTCCATCCCTTTTTGTGAAATTTTATGTCTAAGTATAATTCCTTCCGTGACCATAAACTGACATTTTTCCTAGTTTAGAACCAAATTTGTTTCTTCACATATTTTCAAAACTTTTATTATATTTTTCAAGCAAGACTCAAAAGAAGTTCCAAATACTGAAAAATCGTCCATAAATACTTCAATTCCTTTATCAATTAGATCATAGAATATTGACATCATACATCTCTGAAAAGTTGTAGGTGCATTACATAAACCGAAAGGCATTCTTCTAAAGGTAAATGTTCAATAAAGACTTGTAAATGTTGTTTTCTCTTGGTCCTTAGGAGCAACGGGTAATTGATAATAACCAGAATATCCATCCAAAAAATAGAAATATGAGTGTCCGGCTAATTTATCCAGCATCTGATCTAAAGAAGGTAAAGGAAAATGATCCTTTCTAGTGGCATTATTTAATTTTCAATAATCACTGCAAATTCACCAACCTGTAACTTGTCTTATAGGTATTAATTCATTTTTATCTTTAACCATGACAGTTACTCCTTCTTTCTTCGGAACACAATTAATAGGACTTACCCATTGACTATCTGAAATAGGATAAATAATTCCAGCATCTAACCATTTTAAAATCTCTTTTTTAACAACCTCTTTCATAATTGGATTCAATCTTCTTTGAGGTTCAATAGTAAGTTTACAATTTTCTTCCATTAAAATCCTATGCATACAGATTGAAGGGCATATTTCTCTTATATCTGTAATAGTCCAACCAAAAGCTTTTTTATAGTTCTTCAGAACTCCTATTAATTTTTCTTTATGATCTTTACTTAATTTTGAAGATATAATCACAGGTAAAGTTAATGAATTTCCAAGAAATGCATACTTTAAATGTGCAGGTAACATTTTTAATTCCAGTTCAGGGGCTTTTTCAACTGAGGGTAAAAGTATATCATTTTTAGTCGTGTCTAAAATTTCCTAATTATCATAAATATAATAAGTTTCTTCAAATAATTTTTTTCATTCACTTCTTCAATTTAATGACTCATTATATAACATAGATTCATCATTTTTTTCTTTAGAAATGACTTTACATTTTTCTTGATAATGCTTTTCAATTATATAATAAAAAATATCCATCCGATAACATTTTTCTTCGTCAGGATACCTCATTGATTTCATAGCATTAAAAGTTATCTCTTGATCATTAACTCTCATTGTTAATTCTCCTTTTTGTACATCAATCATAGCACGTCCGGTAGCTAGAAGAGGTCTCCCTAAAATAATATGCATTTCTTTATCTTCTTCCATATCTAGTACAATGAAATCCACATGGAAGATAAATTTATCCACTTTAACAAGAACATCCTCTATAACTCCTTTATGATAAGTAATAGATCGATCAGCTAACTAAATGGTTACAGTAGTGAGAGAAATCTCTCATAAATCTAACCATCAAAAGATAGAAAATGACATGAGATTAATACTTGCTCCTAAATCACATAAGGCTTTTCCACAAAATTTTTCTTTAATAGCACATGGTATAGTGAAACTTCTAGGATCTTTAAGCTTATGAGTTAGTTTCCTTTAAATTATGGCACTACATTCTTCACTTAAAGGAACAGTTTCATAAGCTTCAAATTTCTGTTTCTTGCTTAAAATATCCTTCATAAATTTTGCATAACTCGACATTTGTTCCAAAGCTTCAACAAAAGGAATGTTGATGGTAAGTTTCTTAAAAATCTCAAAGAACCTAGAAAATTGATCGTTAAGCTTCTGTTATTTTAGTCTTTAAGGAAAAGGTAGTGGTGGTTGACCTGATATAAATATATGCGTACTAAAATCTTTTTCCCTGGCAATGGTGCCAAAAACTTGACCCAAAGTCCTTTGAAGATCAACGTACTAATTAATGCTTTCAAAAATATATGTTATAAATAATAATAGCGGCTAGTGTATATAAATATAATTTTATGGAAAATATTTTACACACTAGGGGTTCTACGGAAGTATACGTATCGTTTCAAGTAATATATGACATTGAAACAAAGACCCCAGTATCGTTCCCACGAGGAGAGAGTTATAGATCTTTAAATATTTTTATTTTAAAGTATTTCTTTTATAATTAAAAATAAAATACCTTTAATTTACTAGATGCAATAATAAAGAAGAAATAAAATAATTGATGTAAATAGCAATAAGAAAGCAACTTTCTCCCTTTCAATTAATCCAAGATTTTCTAAGATAATGATAATATTCGTGGAGAATATAAATTTATGGTATTGTGCAAATAGAAGCATTCATATTTTTTACCCTTTGATCCAGGTGCAAAGAACATTGGCTAGCTTATAGATCGAGTCCGGATGTATTGTTAGTAGAATGGGTTAATCTAGGCTCACACTACTAGATGTCCAAGGGTGGCTATGGTCGGCCATACTAGTGACCCTTTCCTTTTCTATAAACCAAATCACAAGAATTTAGTTAGTCACTCTAAAAACTTATCAATTTTAAGCCCATTATATAATATCTTCCTATTTATTTGCACTTCACCTTGAATAACTCGCACAAGGCCTTCGACTACCCAAGGATTCATGTGATATCTACAAGTTAAGAATTTATCTCCTTCTAGGTCTCAAAACTCTTCAACATGTTTTAACAATTTAAATGACCAATTTAAATAGTAAATTAAGAACCGGTATTAATATCATCACAATGTTTTGAAAATATATGATTTTTAATTCTCCGGACGAATTTTGTATTATCTTATTTAACTTTTCATAATTGAAAGGAGAAAGTAAAGTAACTACTCAGAACACATTGAAATTAAATAACAAAACATAATAATTAAACTTTGAATCAAAATAAAAATACTTATCTTAGATGTTTCTCCTACTGAACTTCAGATTCCTACTGAATCCACAGCGTAATGAACTACAGATGCACCAACTATTTCAAACTCTAAATACAAACTCTAAAATAAATTCACTAATTTATGAAGGAAAGTGAAAAGGTGGTCCTAATATGAACTTTCTAATTCTCTCTCTAGATAGGACTCTAGATAGGAGGGGGTAGATGGGGCATTTTTCTCTGAAGGAATACCCTCCTATTTATAGGCTTCATGGGTTGCCTCAAGCCACATCTTCAAAATGTGTCCACATTCAATGAATCTTCTAGAAGGTGTGTCTGGCGCCTAGGCGCCGGACACCGCATCCAATTCTTCGCACCTATTCACTTTGGATCGCACCTCTTCGCGATTAAAACCGTTTTGAATCATCCAAATACATTGTATCACATGTCCTATAAACCAGGAACAACTGACAGTCTTCTAAAAGGTCTAATAACGGCTCACACCATCAAAATAACCACCCAAAAGTTGTCAAAAACTTAACAGTTTTCTGTATCGAGCTGACGTTTATGCGCCGGACTCTGGCGCCTATGCACCAGGCCAGTAATTTTGACAATTTTGCATTTTGGCTCTATTTTTGCTCCTTTTGCTCCTTTTTTCTCCTTTTTCATATTTTTCTCCTTCTTGAACATTTTTGTATCACCTACATCCAAAAATACAAAAATACCTTTCATTAAAGCATAATATCCTTAAAATTTAATAAAAATCAAGGCATAAAAATAGGTATTTTTTTCTTGGATCAAAATCCCTCAAACCTAAACGTTACTTGTCCTCAAGTAACCCTTTTTACTATATAAAATGTATAACATTTGAAATAAAAAAGTAAATATTTAAGACTCCTTATGATTTTTGATTTTATAAAGGCTTTAGTAAATCATTAACCAAATTTTACTAAGTTTAATTTTAAGAATTTAAAGAATATTCTAACTAACAAATCATAAGACATCAAAAATTTTTCATTCACTTCGAAAATAATTATAGTTATTATATTATGATCACATAAATTATTCACAAGAAAAAGATCTTCATGAAATTCTTTTCTAATAAAAATACATGCATAAAAATTAAGTAATATATGTAATCAGTTTTCTTTTTATAAGTTAATTCAAGTGAAGCCAATTTTTGATTAGGCATTTCCTCAAGATTCTCCTCTCTCTTTCTCTCTTTTTATTATTATATTTTATTTTTTAAAGAGAGGATTACTGTATCTGGATAGCCTGTTAATGATTTTGAACTTCACTATCCTTAACTTATATTTTCAAACTTATACATTTTCACTTAATTATTATAACATACATAGATTTCAAAAAAAATTTCAATCTATTCTTTTTCAAGTTATAATTTTTGATTTCTTAAAACTTCTAAAATTCAATTATCTCTACTATAAATAGAAAATTTTCTTAATCTTATTCTTCTTTAAGTTGAATAATTATATTCTTAAAATAAATCAAAGTTATTAAAATTTTTGATTAAGTCCACTAAATTATTTGTAATTTCAAAAATTTAAGTGATCTTAAATAGATTCTTCATTCCTCATGTTATGTTAAAAAAAATTATTTTAAGAAAATATTAGTTCTTAAAGGACAAATAAAATTTAAATTTGAATGTATTTTCCCTTTCCCCCAAACTTAAGTTTTGGTTTATCATGAAATTTTTTTTAAAGTATGAGAGAAAGAAAAACATAATTTTAAAAAGGAATTTTTATAAGTATGTAAAAAAAATATTCCTGAAAGAAAAAAATTTACTTCTACACATGCTTTTATGAATTATACTAAAATAATGAAGCAGGTATAAAAGTAAGCAGGCTCATTAGTAATTAAATTAAATGACTATACTACTTATAATAACAGAAATAAAATAACAATACTAACTACTGAACAGTAGGCTGAAATAGAAATAAACATAAATTTATCCAAATTTCAATCTTAAAAACAATACATTAAAAATACTCTAACAACAGTCTTAACACCCAACATTCTACACAAAGTACATAAACAAATCTAAACTAGCAAACAACAAACAACAATCAATACTAGCAAACAAACTAATCTAACAACAGACTTAGCACAATTCAAAGGTAAATCAGGCCACTAATCATTGTATGTAGTCTCATCATCGTCATCATCACCAAAAGAAAACTCAACATCCTTAGGATCAACATATGGTGAGAAACTAGGAAAGGTAGGAAACTGAACATCATGCTCTCCCTTCAGGAATCTAATGAGAGCTTCATCATACTCAACATTGTAACTACTCTTCCTCTACGTATACTCAGATAAATGATCAATTTTCTTATTAATAGAATCAACTCTGCAGTGAGTTTGAAATAACTCATGCTGTTGCTCCAGAAATTGATCATGCATCGATTCCCAAAAACTAGATGGTGGCTCAGTAGTAGAAGTAGAAGGTCTGGAAGTGGAAGGTCTACCTGAAGTGTGTGCAGAAGTAGAAGGAGCGGTTGATCTCTTCCCTCGAAGACGATCATATATACTAACACTCTCCTGCCCAATTGGCTTGGTAGACTTCAGCTTCTCCTCAGAAATATCAGCAGTGACTCCATTGCTAACACAAAAAGAATAGATCAAAGATGGGAATCCCAGTCCCATAGAAGTGATGGATCTAGCAGTAGACTCCACAGAATCATAAATAATACTGTCGACATCTATCGGCTTCCTCTCCTGAATGCAGTAGTTTAAGATAGCTCGATCTCTGGTGACTTCACTTAGGTAGTTGGAAGGTAGAAGTCTAACAGAAATAAAATAATGTCAAGCCTTTGAAACACCATTTAGCTTAGAAGATTTGAAGTTTACCCGTTTTTCATTCCGGATCTTCCATGCTCCAGTGCCATCAGTCAAATAAGCAATAATCATTTCAAGATCTCCCTCAGATGGGGATAATCCAAAATAGTGGCACTCGATGGTAGGTGGCAGTCCATAAAACACATTGATCCTCTCCGAAGTAAATCCTACTCCAATAACTCTGACGAAAACTTCGTAGTCTTCCACATCTAAAAAGTTAGCATAAAATTTGCGAACGACTGGAATAACAACAACAATAGTTAAATAACAGAATCGTTGCCAGTTGTGCGCGATGATTGTATTCTCGATCATTTCACCCGGATTTTAAAAGTTTTGCTCTAAGATAAACTTTCTCGACGTCGCAAATTCGTGATATCGAAAATGCGCTGCCGCAGTCGCGAACTTGCTACTATCAAAATTTTCTCGTCCCTTCCCTCGCTTAGATTTCGGTGCCATCTAAACGTGAAAGAAAACAAGAACAAATTTAGGAATCAAATATTTAAACTCTTTTTAAGTTTAAGAAACTTAAAATAAGTTTAAAAATCCAAATAGAATACCTAAAAATCAAAATTTTTCTCAAAATTTCAGTTTTTAGCAAAGCATAGGAAAAACTATGGTGAAAATAAAAAATAAATGGATTCGAGTGTAGATCTAACCTCGAGACGAAGAAATCAAGTGATTTCGCGCCCAAATACTTCATGTTTTGACCTCAAAATGGATCTAAGAGGTGTATTTTTGTGAAAATGGGGAAGGAGATGAAGCTTAGGCGTCATCCATGGCTAATGAGGTTTATATGGTGTTTTTCGGGTAAGCAGGCCGAACTGGCACTTAGGCGCCGAATTCTGGCGCCTAGGCGCCGGACTCGCCTTTCACAAAAATCACTCTAAAAATTTTATTTTCCACCAAAATTCATAAATTCAACTTCCAGTTACTCATATTTGAGTAGGTCTTCAGTTTCTAACTTCCAAAACATTTTCCAAAAATTTTTAAAAATTAAATATTAAATCCACCAATCAAACACAAGATTTAAATCAAACTCCTCTAATTTCTATTTATAATCTTCAATATTAGCTCAATACACTTCAGATGAGTATAATATAATGATTCAAGTCCTAACACACAATCAAACAACACAATTTGAAAACAAATACAACACATATTGAACATGAAAGCAAATACACAAACAAACACAATCGATTCACTAAATCGATACAATGACTCACTAGATAAATTACAATCTCACCAAATCACTATCTAATTTTCATTATCTTCACAATGAAGATTGCTTGGCCTACTAAGGAAGAATACTAACGCTCTTGGAAAATCCGTAGCCATTTTCTCAACGATCCAATTGTTCTTCGTATACATCTCTACTTGAGCATCTTGATAAGCCGCTAGATGATCAAATTGGAGTTTCGCTTGCCATTCCAGATGTTCAATTTGATGATACATCTCATGGAGACGATCTCCAATGCTTTTGAAATCAGCTTCAAATTTATCAAGATGAACAAAAATTTTCTCTAAACTTACAACGATGAAACCATTGAAGTAGGGTTGAGGATCTTTTGGACCTTTGTCTCTAGCCTCTTCTCCAAGATTTCTCCTCTCCATTTCTTCAAAAATCCTCTCTAATCTCTTAAGAATGGAGTGTATGGGTCAAAATAATGATTTTATAGGGATTGGGGACGAAGATGGGTTAATTTAAAGGTAAAAATCGTGTGAAAAACTGAAAGTTTTCGGTTTTTACACGACCCAGTAACCGTGGCGCTTAGACGCCAAATCTGGCGCCTAGGCGCCGGACCCATCGACACACAGCTTATTCTGGTGCTTAGGCGCCAAATTCTAGCGCCTAGGCGTCGGAACCATGTTCGACTCCATTTCGCCTAACGTCAAATTTCAAGGTTTCGTTCTCCAAAAATAGGTAAATTATAATGGTAAGATCAGAACAATCTCAATAACACAATTATACATAATTTCAATGAATGTTAACTTGATCTCTTTTTTACTCACATATGAAATGGAGTGATCCAAAGTCTAAACATTATATACTTTAAGAAAATTTTTAATTTTCTGAAGTTATATAAAATTAGTCAAAACCGAGGCATAACCATACAATAAAAATGTAAAAACACACTAAAAATAAAATCTATGGGTTGCCTCCCATTAAGATCTTGGTTTAACGTCGTTAGCCCGACCTAAGTAATTCTTTTATCAGGTTGACTTAATTCATAAGCCTCTTTATAAATCTTTTTAGTGTCTCCCAAATAAGGCTTTAATATTAATCCATTAACTTTAAAAATTTTTCTCATTTTGGGGTCTTTAATATCCACAGCTCCATATTGGTATACTTTTTCAATTATATATGGTCCTATCCATTTTGATCTCAATTTTCCAGGAAAAAGTCTTAAACGAGTATTAAATAGTAATACTTCTTGTTTAGGCTCAAATATTTTTCCTGAAATCTTTTTATCATGTAATACCTTCATTTTCTCTTTATAAATTTTTGCATTATCATATGATTCATTTCTTATTTCATCCATCTCATTTAATTGCAATAATTGTTTTTCTTCTGCAGTATTCAAATCAGAATTAAACTCCTTTTTCGCCCAATAAGCTTTATGTTCAAGTTCAACAAGTAAGTGACAGTGTTTTCCAAAAACTAACCGGTAAGGTGACATTCCGATTGGTGTCTTATAAGCTGTTCTATAAGCCCATAATGCAGAATCAAGTCTATCAACCCAATCAGTTCTTTTAAGATTAACAGTCTTTTCTAAACTTCTTTTAATTTCTCTATTTGATACTTCAGCCATTTCACTTGTTTGTGGGTGATATGCAGTTGCAATTTTATGTTTGATTCCAATTTTTTGCAGTAATGATTGAATTCTTATATTTCAAAAATGACTTCCACCATCTGTGATAATTACTTTAGGCATTTCAAATCTTGAAAAAATCATCTTCTTTAAAAATTTAGATACACTTTTGGAGTCACGATTAAGCAAAGCTATAGACTTGATCCACTTTGAAACATAATCAACTGCTAATAAAATATAATTTTTTCTAGATGATGGTAGAAATGATCCCATAAAGTCTAAACCCCATATATCAAAAATTTCAACTTCCAATATATAGTTTAAAGGCATTTCATCTTTCTTGGATATATTTCCCATTCTTTGACATCGATCACATGTTTTAACATAATGTCTCACATCTCTGAATAAAGTAGGCCAATAAAATCCTGAATTTAAAATTTTAAATGCAGTTTTATCTACTCCAAAGTGTCCTCCAAAATCAGAATCATGACATTTTTGAATAATAGCATAAGTTTCTTCATAAGGTACACATCTTCGAATTATAGAATCTCTTCCTAATTTAAATAAATGAGGATCTTCCCAAATATAATATTTAGATCATTTTTAAATTTCTTAATAAATTTTTCATCCAATCCATAAGGTAGAATATTGCTAACTAAATAGTTAACTATATCCGCATACCAAGGTGTTTGGTATCGTTGGATAACATATAAATGTTCATCAGGAAATTTCTCATTTATGTTTTCTTCAGTAATAACATCATTCTTAATTCTAGATAAATGATCAACAATTTGGTTGTCCGTTCCTTTTCTATCCACTATTTGAAAATCAAATTCTTGTAGAAGTAAAACCCATCTTATCAGTCTAGGTTTAGCATCCTTTTTTGACATTATATATTTAATAGTGGAATGATCAGTATGAACTATGCATTTAGTACCAAGAAGATAAGGTCTAAATTTATCAAAGGCATATACTATAGCTAGAAGCTCTTCCTCAGTAGTAGTGTAATTTCTTTGACTTTCAGTAAGAGTTTTACTAGCATAATATATAACTTTGAAAATTTTCTCATATTTTTGTCCCAATACAGCTCCAATTGCAAAATCACCTACATCACACATTAATTCAAAAGATTTATTCCAATTAGGTGCAGTTATTAATCTTTCTTTTAAAATATTAAAAGCATTAATATAGTCTTTGTTAAATTCAAATTTAGCATCTTTTTCCAATAAATGACAAAGAGGTTTAGCAATTTTAGAAAAATACTTTATATATCTTCTATAAAATCCAGCATGACCTGAAAACTTCTCACATCGATAATGATAGTAGGTGGTTGTAACTCAGCAATAATTTTCACTTTTGCTTGATCTACTTCCATCCCTTTTTGTGAAATCATGTGACCAAGTACAATGCCTTCTGTGACCATGAATTGACATTTTTCCCAGTTAATAACTAAGTTTGTTTCTTCACATCTTTTCAGAATTTTGGAAATATTTTCCAAACAAGATTCAAAAGAAGTTCCAAAAACTGAAAAATCGTCCATGATTATTTCAATTCCTTTGTCAATTAAATCACAAAATATTGACATCATACATCTTTGAAAAGTTGCAGGTGCATTACATAAACCAAAATGCATTCTTCTAAAGGTAAATGTTCCATAAGGACTTGTAAATGTTGTTTTCTCTTAGTCCTCAGGAGCGACAGTTAATTGATGATAACCAGAATATCCATCTAGAAAACAGAAATATGAGTGTCCAACTAATTTATCAAGCATTTGATCCAAGAAAGGTAAAGGAAAATGATCCTTTCTAGTGGCGTCATTTAATTTCCTATAATCAATGCAAATTCGCCATCCAGTAACTTGTCTTGTAGGAATTAGTTCATTTTTATCATTGACAATGACAGTTACTCCTCCTTTCTTTGGAATACAATGAATAGGACTTACCCATTGACTATCCAAAATAGGATAAATAATAGCAGCATCTAACCATTTAACAATTTCTTTTTTAACAACCTCTTTCATGATAAGATTTAATCTTCTTTTGCGTTTCAATAGTAGGTTTACAATTTTCCTCCATTAAAATTCTATGCATACAAATGGACGTGCTTATTCCTCTTATGTCAGCAATTGTCCAACCAGATGCTTTCTTATAATTCTTTAACACTCCTATCAATTTTTCTTCTTGATCTTTACTTAGCTCGAAGAAATAATAACGAGTAAAGTTAATGAATTTCCCAAAAATGCATACTTTAAATGTGAGGGTAACATTTTTAATTCCAGTTCAGGGGCTTTTTTAATTGAGGGTAAAAGTATATCATTTTGTGTTTTGTCCAAAGTTTCCCAATTATCTTTAATATAATGAGTTTCTTCTTCTTTTAGTTCTTCATCTTCGTCGGTTACTAATTCAAAATTTTCTTCAGAAATGACTTTACATTTTTCTTGATAATGTTTCTCAATTAAATAATCAATTATATCCTTTCGATAACAATTTTCTTTGTCACGGTACTTCATTGATTTAAGGACATTAAATTTAATCTCTCAATCATTAACTCTCATGGTTAATTCTCCTTTTTGCACATCAATCATAGCTCGTCTGATCGCTAGAAAAGGTCTCCCTAGAATAGTAGGTATTTCTTTATCTTCTTCCATATCAAGTGAAACGAAATCTACTGGGAAGATAAATTTATCTACTTTAACAAGAACATCCTCTATAACTCCTTTAGGGTAAGTGATAGATCTATCAGCTAACTGAAGGGTTACCGTGGTGGGAGTAATCTCTCCTAAATTCAACCTTCGAAAAATAGAAAATGGCATTAGATTAATAATTGCTCCTAAATCGCATAAAGCTTTTCCACAAAACTTTTCTCCAATAGCACAAGGTATAGTAAAACTTCCAGGATCTTTAAGTTTTTGAGGTAATTTCTTTTGAATTATTGCACTACATTCTTCACTTAATGTAACAGTTTCAAAGCTTCAAATCTTCGTTTCTTACTTAAAATATCTTTCATAAATTTTGCATAAGTTGACATTTGTTCCAAAGCTTCAGCAAAAGGTATGTTTATAGTAAGTTTCTTAAAATTTTCAAAGAACTTAGAAAATTGATGATCAAGCTTCTGCTGTTTAAGTCTTTGAGGAAAAGGTGGTGGTGGTTTTTCAACTTCCATTTAATAGAAATATCAGTTTGATCTTTATTAGGAGAAGGAGTTTCTTTAGATTTTTCAATCTCTTCAAACTCAATCTCATTTTCAATTTCATTCTGCATTCTTTCTTTTAATTCCTTTCCACTTCTAAGTTGTACAACTTTAACATGTTCATGTTCTTTTCCAGTTTCTTTTGGATTGATTTGAACATTACTATGAAGTGTTCCTGATGGTCTATAATTAATTAAATTAGTGATTTGTCCCATTTGATTCTCAATATTACGAATAACAATGTTTTGATTTTGTAATTGATTACTTAGTTGTAAAATTAATTATTCAATAGATAACTTTTTATGTTGATTGTTAAATCCAGGTAGTTTATAGTTTGAATTAACTTCATTATTCCAATTTCTAGTGGGATGAGATTAATTATTACCCCATTGTTGTGAATTATTCCAGTTAAAATTAGGATGATTTTTCCATCCAAGATTATAATAATTTGAATAAGGATTATTTTTACTAGCAATAGCTTGTAAAGTTTCAATAGTTTGAGAATCTTCAATATTAGCAGAGTTATTATGTGATTTATTAATAGCAAAACTATCTAATATTTTAGACATTGCTGCTACTTGTGAAGCTAAAATAGAAAAGGCTTCATTATCATGAATACTTGCCATTCTTTTAGGATTAATCCTTTCAGAAGGCCATTAAAAATTATTGTTAGCCATTTCTTCAATTAAAGTGCAAGCTTCTTCAAATGATTTAGACATTAAAGAACCTCCACCAGCAGCATCAATAATTGATTTTAAAGATCCAATTAATCCATTATAAAATGTTTGAATAATTAACCAATCAGGTGAAGCATGATGAGGACATTTTCTTAATAGTTCTTTAAATCTTTCCCAAGTTTCATAAATTGTCTCCCCGTCAAATTTACTAAATGAAGTAATATCATTTCTTAATTTAGCAGTTTTAGAAGGAGGAAAATATTTAGCAAAGAATTTTTGTGCCATTTCAGCCCATGTTTTAATAGAACCTGTTGCTAATTGTTGACCTCATTTTTGATGAGGTCTTCTCTTCTTCTTCTTAGTACTTAGGATCTAGCCTTAGGCTTTTCCCTTGACTATCTTAGAGGACTAGAGTTGGGACCCACCACTTATAAACCCAAACCACTTCTTAACTCCCTGCAAACTTTACAAGCTTGACTATAGACCCCTAATCACCTAGAGGGTTGAAATCAAATTTGGAAGTTTAAAGGATGAGTTCCTATAGGACTCTTTGGCCTTAGGACTGCCCTGGGTGGCCTGGTCTGGTGAAGGGCTAACTTACACACACACTACATCTATACACTACACTTTCACACACCTATACCTAACTTGACCTCCTGACTCATGTAGGTGATTCACATGGATGGTCCTTAACCCCTAAGCCCTTGGCTAAGAGGGTTAGGAACAACATAGTGGATGCCTTAAATGAGTCCCTTCATGGCTCATGTGGGCTTGATGTGGCTTCATGGCTCAACCAAAATGATTTCATTCCATTCAAATTTACCCAATCTTCAATTTTGCAAATTTTCAATTTTTGACCCCCGGGACCCTACACCCGCTCAGCCTACCCAAAACCCTTGAAACTACCCAAAATTTGCAAAATCCAAAATCACCCAAAATTCCTCAAAACCAATCCCAAACATTTCCACATTACTCAAATTGATCATCCATACCCAAAAATACCAAAAATTCCAAAAATACCTCCCAATACCCTCCAAATACCCAAAATACCCCCCTTGACCCAAAAATCCAAAATTCAGAAAATTCCCAGAAAATTCCAGAAAATCCCAAATATTCCCAATTTCATTTTGTCCAACTACACCATGGGCCAATTTTGTCAATCTACCCCACTTTTGTCAAAACCCCCAATTTGACCCATTTTAGCTTCTAAGTGAACCCAATGTCAAACCAAGCCTACCCAATTGACCCAAATTCTGGTCCAATTCAATTCTAAACTTCAATTCAACATTCCCAATACCAATCTAGACCAAATCCAAGTCCTATTTGATTGACATTTGGGTCCAATTTCACTTTTGGCCTTAAAGCCCAATTTGGACCCATGACCCAAACCTAACCCAAACTCACCCAATTCAACTCCAATTAACCCTAAATCTTTTCTAAACCTTCCTTAACATCCCTACAAACAAAACACTAACATGATTTGTCCAAAATTTAGACCCAAACCCCACTTAAATTCAACCCAAAGCTAAAAAGCCCAATTTTGACCTAAACCCAAACCTAACCCAAATGAGCCCAAATCCCAAAATCAAAGCCCAACCAAAGTCAAAACCTCTTTTAAACACTCCCATAGACATTTCCCAACATTAATTTTACATCAATTTCAACCCTAGCCCAACATTGGCCCAAGCTAGCCCAATTTGACCTATATTGGCCCATTCACCAAAAGAGCTCAAATTCAACCCAATTCAAACCCAAATCACTCCCAGTTTGCTTCAAGTCACTCATGACACATCTATGAGCTAAACCCAACAATTATTTGGCCCAAGCCTTTGCCAAAATTCCATCCTAAAATCCATTTTAAAATCCAAAAGCCCACTTCCCTAAACCATTTTAAAAGCCCATTTCCACCAAATACAAAAGCCCAAAATTGGCCCTAAAGCCCACATGACATTTCCATTTGCCATCCATTTAATCAAAGCCATTCCCTAAGTTATAATCCCATCATTAAATAATTCCAAATCAAGCCTCATGCCAAATCACCCCTAAATACCAAAATTTTTCTTAAATCCATTTCCATGAAATTGACTCAACTTTCCCCAAGCCAAAGACAAGCCATGCAAGCCATGGGCAAGCCACATGGAGCCATGTAAGTTTTGACATGTGATCAAGCCATTAATGGCAAAAGGAGGGCCCCCTTTCCTAATCCTTCTTAAACCCTTTTTACTTTAAGCATGTCACACACTAAACCATGCTTAGCCACCTCATCATGGATGGAGACCACACCATTTTCTCTTGGCTGACCCAAATGATCCTTTTTAGCCCAAAACCAGGCCTTGGGTGGTGCACCTAGCCCAAATGGAGGGGTTGACTCATTTGAACCCAAAATAGCCTTCCCCCATTCCATTTCAATCCAAGCCTTTTACACATGGCATTTGCCAATTGCCTACACTAAACCCCAGCCCTGACCCACCTGGACCTGAGGGTGACCCATGCCTGCCGGCCAGCCACCTGGGTCACCGGAAAACACCATGGCCGAGAGCTCACATGTGAGCCAACTTTGGAATTCTCCCTTGCTGAGCTGCCCCATGTCCAGTGGCCACCATAGCTGTTCTTCCCATGCCCAGAGCAGCTGATCCCAAGCCCTAACTCTCCCTGGGAGGCCCTCCACCCTCTCCTATTTAAACACCACCCCCTCAAGGCTATGAGAAGAGAGTTGCACAAACCTTGCCGAAACTCTGCCAAAATTGTTCCAAGCCCTTCTCCATCCTTAAAGCAGTTGATCCCCAGTGTCAATTTGCCCTAATCTCTACCAACAGAACCCAATTTCTCAACTAAAATTCCACCCAAAACCAGGACACTTCTCCACAGTGGATCAATCCTCAAATTGATTGGTCCTACACCTTCACCAGACCAAGAGAAGGTGTCCACCAGCAAAAGCCCCATCTCCAGGCCACCTAGTTGCTCCAGCCTCCAAGCTTTGTGATCGGCTGTGGTCGAAATCCTACCTAGGCAATTCACCAGACCAGGAGACTTCATCTGGAGCTTGCTCGGGATCCAATCGAAGGTGACACAACCCTCGGATTGAAGCCACACTTCTCCGAGCAAAGGTATGAGCTAATTCTTCATCCCGAGCTTCCGGAGATTCTCCATTTCAAATGCTTTAATTTCAATGCATGATCACCATATAGATGTATTTGTCTCTTCAAGACGAATCCATAGAGCATAAGAACACGAAAATCCATTTAGTATCGAGTGAGATATTAAGGATTTAGTGTGGACGGCTCTCGGGTGAGGACGCTTGGGGACGATGAACGGATGCCGTCCATTTAATACACGAGCGGACGGACGGCTCAGATCGGGTCGGATCGGCAGATGATACGTGGAAGGCGGGACCCGGGCTGCTGACTCAAGTGGCGGCGTCGAATGGGAGCGCGCCACGCGGCACTTCGGAGATGCTAAGGTTGACGCGGCGCCGACTCGGATAAATAGAAAATTAGGATTTTTCCTTATTTATTTAATTCCCTAAAATTCAAAAATCCATAACTTTGTGTAGGAAAATCAGAAAAATAAAATAAAAATACACTATTGCTCAGTGAACAGAGGAGAATAATGTGGAAAAGAAATAATTTAATTTCATCAAGTATTTTATTTTTAATGATTTATTTCCCTTCTGCATTGTTTTAATTCTCCATGCTTATAAGAAATTCACCATGGCATGAGACCATAAGGCTTTTGAAGCCTCTGGATTTGGGAACATTCTCTGAATTTTCCAAAGTCAGAGGCCATCCCTATGAGAAGTTATTGATTTTTCAAATTCATGTTACTGTTTTGAGTATTTTAAATCCAATAATTAGCATGTTGAGAAATAAATTCTAGAAAAATTTGGTGATGTCCCTTATGACCAGAGGACCCTAGGAAAAATAGCTTTTGGGTTAACTCATTTAAAATAACCCTAATTGGCTTAAACACCCAAAATAGGTCCCTAATTAATTAGAGCTAACCATACATCAAATTGACTTGAAATCAATTCTCCACTGACCTTTAGGATCAGAGGAACCTACCATAAAAATTTTAAGTCAATTGGACTTGGTTAGCCCTACTAAATGAGTTGATTAAGCCATTTAGCCATTTTAAACTTTAAAAATTCATAACTTTCAAAATACCTTTCAAAAATTCACCAAATTAGTTTTGGAGCCTCTCTGATATCAGGGGAATTTAAGAAAATTAAAATTTCAATTTTTTAAAAAAGTTAAATTTTTAGTATTATTTTAATATTTTAATAATTAAAAAATAATAAAAATAATAAAAATAATAAATTTCACCAAAATGTCATATTTTGAATTTTAATCACTTAGGAACAAACCCCATATTTTTCTTAGGTCTATTTAATGAGATATTAAATTTTAAAGCCCTAGGGCAATTTTAAAATTAAAAAAATGTATTTTCTAGCATTTTCACTAAAATAATTATAATAAATCAAAGAAAAATCAGAAAATTACAAAAATTGATTCTCTGATTTCCTTGATATCAGAGAGATTTTTAAAAAATATAAAATTCATTTTTTCAACATTTATTTTATTTTTAAATTAATTAATACTCCAAAATTTAAAATAATTATAATAAAAATAATATAATTCAAAAAATCACCAAAGTTGGTCCAAGTGGTCCTCTGGTCATTAGGAATGTCCCATAATTTTCTTAAGGACAGAAACTCTCCCTTGGTCATGTTATTAAATTTTCCTCGGAAATTCTTATTTTCCACCAAAAATAATTATATAAATAAATTAAATACAGAAAAATCACATTTTCTCCTCTCATGTCTTTATTTACATATGAGTGAAGTCATATAAAAATTTCAAGTTCATTTAAGTTCATCTTAGTGAGTTATGAAATTATTAAGCTTGAAGGGCAAAATGGTAATTAAAAAAAAATTTAACCCTTAATTAAAACTTTAGGTTTAATAAAAAAATTAACAAGTAAAATATTTGATCCTAATCTGATTTGGATGGTTGAAATTTAAATAATTAAAGGGTAGAAACCTACTAAATAATTTGAAAATAATTAAAACAAACTTTAATTAAATTATAAGTAAGAGTTAATATTTCTCTACCCTCCCCCAAACTTAAATTTTTAAATAAATTTGACACAGTAGAGAGTAAAAGAAAACTAACCTTTTTGTGCTGGGATCTTGAAATCTTCAACAACTATCTGGTATTAGTCAAAATTTACAACTACCAAGTATGAAACAATTAGTAACAGTGATATATAAATATTTAAAACTTTTGCAAGGTGAAGAGAAATTAACTTTAAACATTTAAACATCGAACAAAACATCACAATACTAAACAAACTATTACATCACTACACAGTTCATTTAATAATTTCAAATTTTTTTTTTCAATACAACATAACAGTACACCAACATGGTTACACATTACATGAAAAGCAAATAACTATTATATCACAACAGTACAACACAACACAATAAGAAAAATAGAAATAGAAACAAACAATCTACCAATCTTCATCACCAGGATCATCAGCAAGGTCAGCAGGATCAAATCTATACGGTGTATAGCTGGGGTAAGTAGGAAATATCACACAGACTCCCCCCTCATAAATCTGACCCGAGCATCATAATAGGAAATATCGAACTCAACTCTCCTCTTCAAATAATCTTCATTCACATCAATTTTGGCCTCAAACACATCCATCCTACCATGGAGTCTATCCACACTAGCACTCTGTAATCTCAGTTGCTCCGTAATATCAGATGAGGTAGGTGGCTTAAATATAGATGGAACGTCATAACTCATAGTAAGAATATCAGTACTCCTACTCTCACCTCGGGCTCCCACATGAGATTCATAAGTAGAGATAATACTATTTGTAATTGGTCTCAGTGGTAAAGCCACTTCTTCAGAATTGCTGAACTCCAATCCAGACTGAACACACAGGGCATGAACTAAGGGTGCATTTGGGACAGATTATTTGTAGCGGTGGAGTTTTCAAAACGCAATAAATCTGTTTCGAAATCCCATTTCAGCAGATTATTACAAATCGCGATTATTATTTATAATTAGACGTGGATCGTGGGGTACTACCCGTCATCCGCAATTCATTTGTTTGAAGGATGAAATTTGCCCCTCGCTATCCAGGAGCGCACGATCCCGAAGCACCCGTCTCCCTCCCCTATCCCGCAGCACCCCATTTCCTCCTTCCATCGCCGGCTTCTCAGGATCTGGTGGCTCTCGCGATCTGCAATGGCGGAGAATCCTGGAGAGTTGTTCCGAGGACTACATGGCAGAGAAACAACTTATTGTAGTGGTGGAGGGCACGGCTGCTCTTGGGCTATATTGGCAAACTTTGGTATCCGAGTACCTTGAGAGGATCCTCAGGTATTGTTTTCCTTCACAGGACATCTTACTGGATGTTGCACTTGTTTGTTTCCCATGTTTATTGATGCATTTTACGAATTTTTTTCTAGGCTGATCCTTTGTACATGGAAATTGATAAGAAACCAAGAGATTTTAAATTATCCCCCACCTTGGAGTTCGTCTGTTTAACAATTTTGCCTTCCCTAAGCTCTTCTTCGATAAATTTCAGAAATTCTTGACAATATTGTGATTCTATTGCTCAATATCGATGGGAGTGGCTCTGAAACGGGCTTGCTTATTTTTGTTAAGTTTATGCGACATAGCGGGAAGAGCATGAGATGTGTTGTTCCTGTATTTGTTGATTTTTCTTCTCGATTTGGATGTGGTTCTGTGTACAGGGATGAGTGTCTTAAAGAAGAATTGTATCGCATAAGGGGTTATCTTGTTTGTTTCTGTTAACAATGCTATTAGCAGCTTTTACAACTTTATTTCAATATATTTATCTTTTAGCTGCTATAATTTATAGAAGGAAGATAAGTGGGTATAAAGTTGTTCATTCTTGAAAAGGAATCATACCGTGTATGTCATGTGTGCCCTATTAGCTTTATCTAGTAAATGTGCTAGTACATATAAAAGATTAGGCATCTCAATATTCTAAATGGTGTGCTTTATTTGCTAATCCTACGTCAACAATTGAAACTTTCCTTCCATCAAACCAATTGTTCATTTTGCAGTGGTAAGAGAAAGTGGGTGATGTATTGGGATATACAGTAGTTAAATATCAATTTGGACAACCCAGTCTCCAATGCTACCAAGATAGAATTTTGTTCTGTCTCATGAACGTCATTAGAGCGAAAGGTCGAAAATTTGTTTTTCTTATCAGATAGTAAAATAGGACATGAAGATTTAATTAAAGCGGAACATCAATTTGGTATATAGGAATCATAGTATATTATTATATTTTTAGATATCATTTCCAGTGAATACTTATTTTGATTCTTGCAATGTTAGACATCTAAATATTTTGCATTTGCAGGTTAAATTTTGCCAGTCTTTCTTATCATATCAGGGACTATTTTATCTCTACTTAATTTACATGTACATGTGATGGCATAGTTACACAGTGATAATGGTTACATATTTTTACATTGCATTTAATTATTCTATTTTTAATCATCAAACTATCAACATTCCTGAAATTAAAGTTTGTATATTCTTGTGTATATAATGTAGATGATTAATTAAATTATGGAAGGCTTTCTGTGATTTTTTGTATAATTCGTTTCAAGTTATTGTTTTGTGTGAATGAATTTATTTTAGTTATTGAAAGTAGATATGGGCTTGCATGTGCTTTTGTGGAAATGAATTGAATGGACCGGTAGGTTGCAGTATTGAATAGTATTCTAATGTTCACTTAGTAAAACTGCATTTTTTAATGTTTTTTTTTAAAGTTGAATGATATAAATTTTTATCTAGTTCATTAGCTTTCTGAACTTGAATTGGACATTCAAAATAAATATAAGCTGCTGATGACGAATCGTTTTACATGATAATACTTTTTCACTGTTCTTTCGATGCAACTAGACTGCTTTTTAATGGTATTAATGCACTTAATTTATTTTTAAGCATTTAATTGGTTGTTGATAGTGTGGAACATGTGGTTTGGAGAACTCTCTCAGTCGTGGTATTTGCACCATAGCAATGATATTTGTTTTTAATTGAGACTTGAAGTGCTTTGTACATTGAAAATTTTCAAATCAATCTATGGTAAAATTTTCTATTAACCGAACTTTATATACATCAAAAAATGTGGTACTGGAAAATTGTATTATGGTTATTCTTTTGTTATAATCATACTATTTGTTAATGGTATTGATGCACTTAATTTATGTCAAGCATTAATTGATTAGTGATAGCGCAAAACATGTAGTTCGTACAACTCTGTCGGCCATGATATATGCACCATTGCTAGTACATTTGCTTTTAATTGAGACTAGAAGTACTAGTAAAATTCTATTATGCTTATTACGAGTCAACTCGAGAGCTTGGAATACTAAGGTGACAACTTATATATCAGTTATAGTTTAAGTGCTTTGTATATGCATTAAAATTTTTGAAAGCAACCTATGATAAGATCAGCAAAGTATAAGAACATATAGCCAATTGCTCCACATCTATTATAAATAAAATCTGTTCTATTCTTCAATCTACATGATTCATTTCTATAAATATTTATCAAGTAATAACTATGATTTAGAAAATATAAATTCATATTTTTTCACAAACTGTTGCAAATCAGTTGATCTCAAACCGCTGAAACCAAACAGCTTAACAGATTATTCAGAACATGGGTAGCATTGTCATTTATCCACAAACATATGCGATTCAACTTTTTTCCAAATGCTCAAACCAAACAGACAGACAGATTATCTAGATCAGCTGCTGATTAGCATATTATCAGTATAATCTGCTTATCTTGATAATCTGGATAATCTGTAGCTGCGCTAAACAGACCCTAAGGCAGGATGCCCTAATCCAGTAGTAGTCTCGCCTCTAGCAATAATCTGAATGTTCTTGAAGACAATAGTTCTAATATCAATCTTTTTCATCTTCTGAATACAATAGTTGAGAATTTCTCTATCCCTTGTAACTTCGCTGTGGTGATAAGAAGGTAATAGTCTTGCAGAGATGAAATAGTGTCAAACTTTTGATACAACATTTAATGTGGAAGTGAAGAAGTTAATCATCTGTTTTTGACTTACTTTCCATTCCACTCTTCCATCCGTCAAAAAAGCAGTCACTTCTCTCATATTTGCCTCTCGATTATCAAAGTTTTAATATTCACAAACAAATGGTTCTCGAGTCTGATAGAAGGCATTAATACGTTAAGGAGTAAACTCAACCATTTTCCTCTAACTAACACATACTCAGTCTCAGTCCAGGGCACATTTGCATAGAAATCTCTAACAACTCCCATAACAATATTCACAGTAAAATAACAAAATCGTTCCCAGTTTCGCTCTGCAATTAACTGTTCTACAGATCCACCAGGATTATTAAAAGCTCAATCTTGGATACACTTCTTATTGTATAGGTAAGAGTTAAAGTGAAATTGCGCTTTAATATTAAATAATTTTCTTCATCAAAATTCAATTTTCTCTTCCCTTTACTCAACCTTGGAGTCATGTGAATTTCTAAAATTTGCAAGAAAATTCTAATAAATTCCAATTTCACAATGTAACAAACTCTAAATACTATTCCAAACAAGTAAAAGCAAATTTCATCATGGAAATCTCAAAATCCCTTTAAAAATCCTAAAATTCCAACTTAAGCAATATGAGAGATTTCCATGGCAAAAATAAAAATTTTTTATCTTAAAGTGAAGCTCTTACCAAGAGAAGTGTAGATTCGGTCTCGGAAAGCATTGAAATCACTTTAAATCCGAGATCTAGCAAGCTCTAGGTCTTCAAATCGCAAAAATGGAGGTGGAAGACGAATGCAATGGAAAAAATTGAGGCGCCCAGGATAAAAATAGCGAAATAAAGGGTTTTTGACGTTTTTCTGTACTTGGGCACCGACGGAGCTCGATAGGCGCTCTATTTTATAAAAAATGCCAAACTCTCAGGATTTGAGCGATGGTGGTGCCAGTCCAAAATTTTTTTTTGGGTCCAAAAATTTTTTCGTTATTTTGATCATTTCGACCATCACAATGATGCTTAACACTTCATTAAGCATCTTCTTCATCTCACAAGCAATAATTAACACAAATCTTTACACAAAGAACACACAACACACTTTTAAATATAAAAAACATGTTACAATATAAACACCAAATATGTTCATTCAAACCAAACCAACAACTCTTAGATGTTTAGTGTTGCAAGTACGCTACGATAAGCAAACACTAAAATCTAAGCACACATTGAAAGTATGCATATCAAAATCCAAATTCAAATTACAAAGCAAAGAAAGTAAATACCACACACACCAAGCAAAATTAAACAAAGTAAATTAAGCACACAACAAACATAAGTAGAATCCAATAATTACTCCACATCGGTTTTAGAACTATCTTCTCCTCTGTTGTCTCCAATGGAATGCTGATGCACGAACAAATTGTAGAATTGATGAAATGGAAATTCATCAGATGAATCCTCAGTAATCACCGCATTCTTCATCATCAGATTAGTTAAACCCATCTCAATTTGACCAGTGTGATCAAATTGTTCCTTCATCCTCCAATCTATATGATCAAATAAATAAAAAATTATTGATTTCATTCATAATTTTCTGTACCTCTTTCTCCAACTGTTTGATCCTCTTCAGTATCATTCTGGAACTTTCAGGAAAATAAGGTTGAATCGGTTGTGAAGTTTGTGTTGGTTGATCAGCAAGCAAATTCATATCATCTTAATCTCCCACTGATTGGTAGTCATAAGGATTAGTTGGATCAATAGGCCTTCATGGAAGAAGAACCTTTTCCTAACTCTCATATGGAACTTGTGATTGACTACATAACAAAAATATGGTGTACGGGTGTCCAAGCCCATATTTAGATCCATGAAAAATTAATCCCAAAACTGATTTCACAATTATATTACCAATGTCGATCGGCCTCCCGAGTTGAATACGAAATTCAAAATGGCACTTTCCTTGGTTACCTTGCTAATCTTCAATGCTGGAAATAACTTTGTTGAAATGAAGTAATGCCACTGCTTTGACACTGGATTTAGAGATGCAGATGGGAAACTAATACATCCATTTTATCTAATTTTCCAATTCTCATTCTCATCCGTCAAATAATGATACACATCATTCATATTATTAATTGTGGCATTGAAATTAGAATAATGGCAAATAGGTACATTCTCAATCATAAAGAGATCGTTAATTCTTGCAGGAGTGAATTGCATAAACCTACCTTGCACAAATACGAACCCTTGGTAGATCCTGTGAAGATTTGCATAGAATTCTTTCACAAACAGAACAACTACGGTTGCGGTAGTGTAGCAAAGCACTTCCCAACTTCTCTCCTTAATTATCTCTTCAATTCTAGTAGTAGGATTATCCATACCTCGATTTATGAAGCCTCTTTCCTTGATAATTTCCTCTTCATCACTACTTTGTTGAACAATCACTGCGCCTCGAAACTTATAAATTTCCTTTGGTTAAAAATGCAAGAACGAGGGATTTCAATTGAGTAGGAATCCATGGGATGCGAATTGGGAATGGTAATTTTCATTTTTTTGGAGTTAGAAAGTCTAAAATGGAGTTTAGGGAATTATAAGGACGATGATCCCGCTCAAAGCCGCCAAAACTAGCCTTTTGAAACTCCAAAAAACCGTCAACAGGTTTTGGGCGTCTCGGCGCTCGATAGGGCTCCGGCGGCGCTCAAACCTGTAAGTTCAGGAACTTCTCTGTAATTTGGCGCCGGCGGCGCCCATTCTGGCGCTGGTGACACCAGTGGTTAAAAGTTCTCACCGAACTTCGTTTGGCCAAAAATATTCTGATATCTCAATTCGATCCAATATTAATCAAATTTAAAAGTATGTAGGAGTAATTAGGATTCAAAAATAACTATCTAAAAAGCACAACTACAACAAACAAGCAAACACACCACAAAGATACATATGAGTTACCTCCCATAAAGCGCTTGGATTAACGTCATCAGCCCGACAAACCATTCAGTTTTTCGAGATGACTCATCATTAAGACCTCTTTGAAGTCAGGTTGAAACCCGTCAAAGTAAGACTTTAATCGATGCCCATTAACTTTAAAAATCTTTCCAATATCAGGATCTGTAATATCAACAGCTCCAAAAAATGAACTTTTACAACTATAAAATGTCCTAACCATCTAGAATTGAGCTTTTCAGGAAATAACTTCAATCTTGTGTTGTATAACAAAATTTTTTGTCCAAACTACAATTTCTTTTTCAATATCTTCCGTTCATGCTAAAATTTCATTTTCTCTTTATAGATCCTGTCATTATGATAAGATGCATTTCTAATCTCTTCCAATTCATTCAATTACATAAATCTTTTTTCTCCAGCATTTTTCAAATTAAAATTCAACTCTTTTATCACCCAATATGCTTTATGCTCCAATTCAACTGGTAAATGACAATTCTTACCAAACGCTACGTATAAGGAGACATTCCAATAGGGGTTTTAAAAGCAGTCCTATAAGCCCATAAAGCAGTATCTAGTCAAGTAGACCAATCTAATTCATGATTATCCATGGTTTTCTCCAAAATTCTTTTAATTTCATGATTAGACACTTCTGCAAAACCATTAGTCTAGGGATGATAAGCAGTAGAGATTCTATGAATAATATTATATTTCTCAATCAATCTCTTAATTTGATTATTCCTGAAATGGGTTCCACCATCAGTTTTAATCACTCTCGCATTCCATATCTTGTAAATATATTTTTCTTTAAAAATTTTCAAACACTCCGAGCATCACATCTGCGTAAAGAAATAAATGCTTCAATCCATTTCGAGACATAATCAACGGTAACCAGTATATATAAATTTCCAAATGAAGGAGTAAATAGTCCCATAAAATCTAATCCCCATACATCAAAAATTTCAATTTCTAAATTATAATTTAGAGGCATCTCATTTCTTCTAGAGATATTAACTACTCTCTAACGTTGATCACATGATTTAATATATTTATAAACATCTCTAAAAAGAGTAGGTCAATAAAATCCATATTGTAAAATCTTAAAAGCAGTTTTATCAACATCAAAATGACCTCCAAATTTAGAATCATGACATTATTGAATAATTAAATTCGTTTCTTCATGTGGCACACATCTCCTCATTATCAGATCCTTACACTTTTTATATAGATAGGGCTCATCTCAAAAATAAAATCTTGCATCCTATTTAAACTTTTTTTGTTGTTTCCTTGTTAAATCAGATGGTACAATATCACTTACAATATAATTCATAATATCAAGCATACCAAGGCAAATTGCTTCCCATAATAAGATAAAGTTGTTCATCATGGAAAGTTTCGTAACTACCTTCTCAAATTCAGTATAATTTATCATACTCTAATCTTGACAGATGATCACTATTTGGTTACCGATCTCCTTCCTATCAACTATCATAAAATCAAATTCTTGCAGAAGAAGTATCCATATAATTAGTCTAGGTTTCGCATCCTTCTATTACATTAAATATTTGATAGCCGGATGGTCTGTATGCACAATACTTTTAGCTCCAATTAAATAAGGTCTAAACTTTTCAAAAGCAAATAATATAGCTAATAACTCTCTTTCAGTAGTGGTATAATTAATTTGAGTCTCATTAAGAGTTTTACTAGTATAGTAAATCACTTTGAAAACTTTATCATGTCTTTGCTCCAATGCTACTCCGATCGCATAATCACTTGCATCATACATAGGTTCAAATGGTTTATTCCAATTTGATGAAACAATTATAGGTGCAGTGATTAATTTATCTTTCAATAATTTGAAAGCACTCAAACATTCATCATTAAAATCAGATTTCTATCATTTTCTAAAATTCGGCACAAAGGTTTGGTAATTTTAGGAAAATCTTTAATATATCGCCTGTAAAATCCAGGGTGTCCTAAGAAACTCCTCACCTCTATCACTGTATAGGGTGGAATCAATCTCTCAATCACTCTAATTTTAGCAAAATCGACCTCCGTACCATATTAGAAAATTTTATGCCCAAGCACAAATCCTCCTGCAACCATAAATTGACATTTCTCCCAATTCAGAACTAAATTTGTTTTCGCGCAAAGCTCCAAAACTTTTGCAAAGTTTTTTAGGCAAATTTCAGAAGTACCGAATACATAGAAATCATCCATAAAAACTTATATTCCATTATTTATCATACTTCTGAAGATAGACATCCTACATCTCTGAAATATTGTAGAGTGCATAACATAGTCCAAAAGCGCATTCTTCGAAAAGCAAAGGTTCCATAAGTGGCTAGTAAATGTTGTCTTTCTCGATCCTAAGGAGACAATAGTATTTGATGGAAACCAAGATATCCATCCGTAAAGCAAGAAGTATCTTATGTCCAACAAGTTTATCTTGCATTTGATCAAGAAAAGGAAGAGGAAAATAATCTTTTCTGGTGGCGGCATTTAATTTCCTATTCAATACAAATTCACCATCCATTAATTTGTATTGTGGGTATAATTTCATTACATTCATTCACTTCAACAGTCACTCCTCCTTTTTTTGGTACACAATGTATTGGACTCACCTAAGCACTATCCGAAATAGGATAAATAATTCCAGCATCCAGCCATTTTGAAATCTCCTTCTTAACTACTTCTTTCATTATGGGATTCAATCTCTTTTTCAGATCAACTCGTGGTTTATGTTATTCATCTAATAAAATTCTATGCATACAAATCGAATGACTAACTCTTGCCAAAGTCCATCCAAAAGCTTTCTTGTATCTTTTTAAAATTTCCAACAACTTCTGTTCTTGATAATCATTTAACTCCGAAGATACAATAACTCGCAGGGTAGATGATTCTCCTAAAAACTTATAATTTAAATGATTAGGGAGAATTTTCATCTTAAGTTCAAGAGGTTTTATTATAGATGGAATTAAGCTTTTATTTCCACCTTCCATAGTGTCTAATACTTCAAATCTCTCCTGAACATACTCCAAATCTTCATTCTTCTTACTATCTAAATTTTCTTCATTTTCAATTTCTTCTTCAAACATATTTTCATACTCTACTTCTTTTTCAAATATATTTTCAAAATGATCATTTTTCAAATATTCACAGACCTCAATCCTAAAACATTCATTATCTTTTTCCATTGAGGGATACTTTATAGATTTCAAAATATTAAAGGTCACCTCTTGATCATTAACTCTCATAGCTAATTCTCCTTTTCAACATCAATCGTCGCTCTTCCAAGTAGCAAGGAATGGTCTTCCCAAAATGATTGAAATTCTTTATCTTCCTCCATATCAAGTACAATAAAATCCACAAGAAAGATAAATTTATCCACTTTCACTAACACATCTTCCACCACTCCTTTAGGGTAAGTAATGGAACGATCGGCCAACTAAAGAGTCATAGATGTAGAAGAAATTTCTCCTATTCCCAACCTTGTGAAAGTGGATAAAGACATAAGATTAATACTAGCTCCCAGACCACATAAGGCTCTTCCGAAAAATTTTTCACCTATAGCACAGGGAATAGTGAAACTACCAGGATCTTTATAGTTTTTCCGAAAGTTTCTTGTTAATAATTGCATTACACTCTCCGCTAAGTGCAACAGTTTCATGATTTGTAAACTTTTTTTTCTTTTTCAGGATATCCTTCATAAATTTGGCATAGTCAGACATCTGTTCTAATGCTCCTACAAAAGGAATATTTATCGTTAATTTCTTAAGGATCTCCAAAATTTTTTAAAATTTGTTACCCCTGTTTTTTTTTTTCAATCTTTGAGGAAATGGAAGTGGTGGTTTTTTAACAGTTATCTTCATTGGCTCAAGATGATAATCTAAATCTGGATAAATCTTGTTTGAACCTTTTTCGATTTCCACCTTCTCCTTTCTATTTCAACTTCTTTTTGCACTCTTGTTTCCAATTCTTTTCCACTCCTTAATTAAATAACCTTAAGTTGTTCCTTATTTTGATCTTTTGGATTGATCTCAACATTACTTCGAAGCTGTCTGTAAGCGTCTATTATTAAGATACGATGAAAATATGCTCCAATTGATTTTTCAATATTTTTCATAGCAACACCTTGAGCTTGTAATTGATTTCCCATATTCAGAATCATTTTTTTTAGTAGACAAATTCTTATCCCTAAATTGCTGGTTACTATTGAATCAAGGAGGATAAGATAGTCTAAAATTGGTATTTCCTTGATTGTTCAAATTTCCAATTAGATTTATAGAACTGTTCCCTTAATGTGGGTTAACATTGGCATTGCTATTATTCCAATTGAAATTTAGGTGATTCTTTCAACCAGGATTATAATAGTTTGAATAAGGATTGTTAGGTCTATTAATAGCATTTAAAGTCTCATAAGGTGTTTGGGATGTCCAAATGAATTTTCCTTTAACACTTGAGGTAGTTGAGCATAATTCATTCTATATTGATCTATTTTATTAGAAAGGGTTGCAATTTAAGAAACTATCATAGTCATCATATCTGAATCATGAACACTAACTACTCTCTTAGGATTTACTCTTTCAGAGGGCCATTAAAAATTATTTTTAGCCATTTTTTCAATTAATGCGTATGCTTCATCAAAAGGTTTTGACATTAATGATCCACTAGCAACAGCATCTATAATAGATCTCAATGATCCCACTAATCCATTATAAAATGTTTGAATTATTAACCAATCTGGTAAAGCATGATGTAGGCACTTCCAAAGAAGATCTTTAAATCTCTCACAAGCTTCATATATTGACTCTCCGTCAAACCGACTCAAAAGCATTTAATATCATTTCTTAGCTTAGCAGCCATTTGATGGAGGAAATATTTTGATAGAAACTTCGAGATAATTCTCCCTAAGTTCTAATATATCTAGGTGCTAACAAATTTAACCACACCTTAGCTTTATCCCTTAATGAAAAGGGAAAAGTCTCAAGTCCGACAACATTACTGTAGACACTCCGTCATACTTAAAAGTAGACACAGCTCTAGAAAACTAGCGAGATGTAAATTTAGATCCTCGATAGGTGTTCCTCCAAATCGATTATTTTGTACCATTTGATAATAACAGTGCTTAAGCTTCAAATGAATTAAGAACAACATCTGGATTTTGAATGATTATGTGAATTTCATCTCATTGCCGGTTAGCATAATCTTTTAAAGGTCTTGGCAAATTTCCAATATCATTTCTCTGATTATCTTGATTATTCGCCATTTCACAAGGATTTTCAGTTTGTTTTTGTTGTTTTCTAATTTTTTGACACTATGCTCTAACTCCGAATTGTAAGGCACTAAACCTATAGATCCACTACGACGCATATACAATCACACCAATACTTTTAAAAAGTAAACAAACACACACAATTACACACTACAAAGTAAAGGTTTTCAATTACTAAATTATCAATAAATATTGTTTATACTTCCTTCCTTACTGATTTATTTAGTTACTTCGTTACCTTCCCTGACAATGGCGCCAAAAACTTGACTGGACAATTTACGGACTTTTATATTGTAAGAATTTATGAACTCAAATTTATATATGTTTATAATGAATTTGTAAAGTCCATGCATTCAAAGCAAGTATATGTATCGTATTAAGTAATACAGGGCTCTAATGGAGTCCTGGTTATCGATCCCACATGGAAGCTACGAAGTAGAAGAAAGTGTTTCACAATAGGTAATGTAGCACTGAAATTTGATACTCATATTGCAATTAAAGTTTAATGTTCACTTCTACTACTACCACTATGCAGAAAACAATACCAATTAATCAAACTCCAGTTACTTCTAATAACTTTGAAAACAGAATTAACTAACAGACACACACTAAGCTATATATTTGAAAGGTTTTTGATATATATAAGAAAAGTAACTTCTAATATGATGTGTGGATAATATGGAATGATTATCTATGTTATTTGCCAAATAGAAGCATAAATGTTTCTTTACCCTTAAAAGGGTACCCCCTTTTCCAAGCATGAAAAGAATATTGACACATCCTAAGTTTAGTCACTAAATCTTAGGCTAGGCTGGGAGGTTACCGGCTCTCACTAAGGAGCTCCCACTCACCCTTCACCTAAAGGCTAACCTTCGAGTTTAGTTACTAATCTTAGGACCAAATTGGGGATCTCACTATCACCCCGAAACCTCCACTTAAGTCCATCAATACACATTTCCCTATTTATTTGCACACAATTCTCATGAACTACGCAATTCATCTATTGAAATTGAATGGATTCTTCATTATTGTCAGACACTAAATCCTTTCTGAATTAATGTTTAACAACATACTTTAATAATTAAATCACCAAATCAAAAGTAAATTAAGTTCGAAATGAAAAACCATCACAATTTCTTCAATACATTAAAAGCACTTCGCATCCACATTAATCCATCATCACATCTCTTTGCAAGAAGAAAGACAAGAAGACTACTCAAAATTCATGAAGATACAATAAAATATGGATTTTATATATAAAGAAAAGTTTATACGAACCACAAAAGAAAATACAACTTATCTCTTCTCTTCCCCAACGTAATTCCTCAAGTTCCTTATCGACCTCATTTTCGATGAGGTCTTCTTCTTCTCTTTAAGTACTTCAGGATCTAGCTTTTGTGCTTTTCTTTCGACTATCTTAGAGGATTAATCGGGACCCACCACTTAGAAATTCAAACCACTTCTTAACTCCCCGCAAACTCCACAAACTCGACTATAGACCCCTAATCACCTAGTAGGGTCGAAATCAATCGTGGAAGTTTAAAGGATGGGTTCCTATAGTGACTCTTCGCCTTAGGATCGCCTCGCGTGGCCTCGGTCTCGTGAAGTGGCCGACTTACACACACACTACATTTATACACTACACTTTCACACACATCTTAAAAAACACACCCATACCTAACTCGACCTCCCGACTCATAAAGGTGATTCACATGGATGGTCCTTAACCCCTAAGCCCTCGGCTAAGAGGGTTAAGAACAACATAATGGATGCCTCAAACGAGTCCCTTCATGGCTCATGTGGCTTGATATGGCTTCATAGCTCAACCAAAATGATTCCATTCCACTTACATTTACCCAATCCTCAATTTTCCAAATTTTCAATTTTTGACCCCCGGGACCCTACACCCGCTTAGCCTACCCAAAACCCTTGAAATCCTCCAAAATTTACAAATCACCCAAAATTCCCCAAAATTAACCTTGAACATTTCCTCACCAATCAAGTTGCTCATCCATAGCCAAAAATACCAAAAATTCCAAAAATACCTCCCAATACCCTCCAAATACCCAAAATACCCTCTCGACCCAAAAATCCAAAACTTCAGAAAATTCCAGTAAAATTCCAGAAAATCTCAAATATTCCCAATTTCATTTTGTTTAACTACACCATGGGACAATTTTGTCAATTTACCCCACTTTTATCAAAACCCCCAATTTGACCCATTTTAACCCTAAGTGAACCCAATGTCAAACCAAGCCTACCCAATTGACCCAAATTCTGGTCCAATTCAATTCTACACTTCAATTCAACATTCCCAACACCAATCTAGACCAAACCCAAGTCCAATTTGATTGACATTTGAATCCAATTTCACTTTTGGCCTTAAAGCCCAATTTGGACCCATGACCCAAACCTAACCCAAACTCACCAAATTCAACTCAAATTAACCCCAAATCTTTTCCAAACCTCCCTTAACATCCCTAAAAACAAAACACTAACATGATTTGGCCAACATTTAGACCCAAACCCCACTTAAATTCAACCCAAAACCAAAAAGCCCAATTTTGACCTAAACCCAAACCTAACCCAAATAAGCCCAAACCCCAAAATCAAAACCCAACCAAAGCCAAAACCTCTTTGAAACACTCCCATAAACATTTCCCAACATTTATTTTACATCAATTTCAACCCTAAGCACAACATTGGCCCAAGTTAGCCCAATTTGACCTATATTGGCCCATTCACCAAAGAAGCCCAAATTCAACCCAATTCAAAACCAAATCACTCCCAATTTGCTTCAAATCACTCATGACACATCCATGAACCAAACCCAACATTTGTTTTGCCCAATCCTTCACAAAATTCCCATCCATAAATTTATTTTTAAACCAAAAGCCCACTTACATGAAACCTTCCTAAAAGCCTAAATTTCATGCTAAAGCCCATATGACAAATTCCTCTCATCATACCCTTGATTAAAATCAATCCCTAAGTTTAAAAATTCATCATGAAGCCATTCCAAATTAAGCCCCATACAAATTCCCATCAAAATACCAAAATTTTTCTTAAATCCATTTCCATGAAATTGACTTAACTTTTCCCAAGCCAAAGGTGAGCCATGAAGCCATGCATGAGCCACATCGAGCCATGAGAGCCATGGAATCTACTTTCCACCTCACCATACCCAAGATGGCAAGAAGAGGGGGCCCTTTCCATATTCTCTTAAGAGTGATTAACCACTTCCATGACTCCACTAAACCATGCTTAAGCTTAATCGTACTTGATGGCGACCATTCCCCACTAATCAAGCCGATCCAAGTGACTTTCCCTTCAGCCTCAAATCGTCTCGGAGGGTGGACCTAACCCAAAACCAAGGGTCGACCCATTTAGACCCAAAACTAGCCCTTTCCCATTCCATTTTCGATTCAAACCCTTTACACATGTCCATGGCCAATCGCCGCACAAACCTCCACTCCCGACCCACCCGGACCCGAGGGTGACACATGCTCGCCGGCCGCCCGCCCGGGTCGCCGGAAAACACCATGGCCGAGACCTCAGGAGGAGCCAAACTTTGGAATTCCACCTCGCCGAGCCGCCCCATGCCCAATGGCCACCATGATCGTTCTTCCCATGTCCAGAGCAGACTCGATCCCAACCCTCGCCATCCCCGCGAGGCCCTCCAACCCACCTCTATTTAAACCCGACCCCCTCACGGCCATGAGAGGAGAGTTGCACAAGCTTGCCAAAACTCTGCCAAAATTGTTCTAAACCCTACTCCATACTTAGAGCAGTTGATCCCCAGTGTCAATTTTCCCCAATCCCCACTGACAGAATCCAATTTCTCAACTGAAATTTCACCCAAAACTAGGACACTTTGCCACAGCTGAGCCAATCCTCAAATCGATCGGTCCTACACCTTCACCGGACCAAGATGAGAAGTTTCCCACCGAAAGCCCCATCTCCGAGCCACCCAGCTTGTTCCAACTCTCCAAGCTCATGGATCGGCCGTGGTCACTTTCATAGCTGAGCAATTCACTGCACTCAGAGACTTCATCCTGAGCTTGCCGGGATCCAATCGAAGGTGACACAACCTCGCATCGAAGCCACACTTCTCCGAGCAAAGGTATGGCCTCACTCTTCTTCCCGAGCTTCCGAACATTCTCCATTTTTATCGAGTCAATTTCAATGCACGATCACCATATGGATGTGTTCGTCTCTTCGAGACGAATCCATAGAGCATAAGAACACGAAAATCCGTCAAGTATCGAGTGAGATATTAGTGATTTAGTGTGGACGGCTCTCGTGCGAGCACGCTCGGGGACGATGAACGGATGCCGTTCATTTAATACACGCGCGGACGGACGGCCAGATCGCGCCGGATGAGGAGACGGAACGACACAGCGGCCCCCGGAGCGCCGAGCTCGGATGTCGGCGTCGGACCGAGAGGCGCCACGCGGCGCTTCGGAGCTGCCGAGGTCGACGCGGCGCCGCGTGGATAAATAGAAAATTAGGTATTTTCCGATTTATTTAATTCCCTAAACTTCAAAAATTCATAACTTCGTGTAGAAAAATTAGAAAAATAAAATAAAAATACCCTCGTCAGCACGAACGTAGGAGAATAATGTGGAAAGAAATCATTTAATTTCATCAAGTATTTTATTTTTAATGATTTATTTCCCCTTCGCATTATTTTAATTCTCCATGCATATAGAAAATTCACCATGCGTACGAGACCATATGCTTTCGAAGCCTCGAATTTGGGAACATTCCCCGAATTTTCCAAAGTCGAGGCCATCCCTACGAGAAGTTATTGATTTTTCAAATTCATGTTGCATCGTTTCGAGTATTTTAATTCCAATAATTAGCATGTTGTGAAATAAATTCTAGGAAAATTCGGTGATGTCTCTTACGACTGCAGGACCCGTAGAAAAATAAGCTTTTGAGTTCATTCATTTAAAATAACCCTAATCGCTTAAACACCCAAAATAGATCCCTAATTAATTAGAGTTAACCATACATCAAATTGACTTGAAATCAATTCTCCACTCGACCTTTAGGATCGAAGGAGCTCACAATAAAAATTCGAGGTCAATCGGACTTGGCTAACTTCTACTAAAAGGGCTGATTAAGCCATTTAGTCAATTTGAACTTTAAAAATTCATAACTTTCAAAATACTTTTCAAAAATTCACCAAATCGGTTTTGGAGCCTCTCTGATATCAGTGGAATTTAAGAAAATTAAAATTTCAATTTTCTAAAAAGTTGATTTTTTGGTATTATTTTAATATTTTAATAATTAAAAAATAATAAAAATCACAAAAATAATAAAATTCACCAAAATGTCACATTTTGAATTTTAATCACTTAGAACAAACCTCATATTTTTCTTAGGTCTATTTAATGAGATATTAAATTTTAAAGCCTCTAAGGTAATTTTAAAATTAAAAAATGTATTTTTTTAGCATTTTCACTAAAATAATTCTAATAAATCAAAGAAAAATCAGTAAATTGTAAAAATTGATTCTCTGATTTCCTTGATATCAGAGAGATTTTTTTTGAAAAATATAAAATTAATTTTTCAACCTTTATTTTATTTTTAAATTAATTAATACTCCAAAACTTAAAATAATTATAATAAAAATAATATAATTCAAAAAATCACCAAAATTGGTCCAAGTGGTCCTCTGGTCATTATGAATGTCCCATAATTTTCTTAAGGACTGAAACTTTCCTTGGTCATATTATTAAATTTTCCTCGAAATCTCTATTTTCCACCAAAAATAATTACATAAATAAATTAAATACAGTAAAAATCACATTTTCTCCTCTCATGTCTTTATCGACATACGAGTGAAGTCACATAAAAATTTTAAGTTCATTTAAGCTCAATTTAGTGAGTTATGAAATTATTAAGCTCAAGTGGCAAAGTAGTAATTAAAATTTTAACCCTTAATTAAAACTTTAGGCTTAATAAAATTAAAAAGTAAAATATTTGATCTTAATCTGATTTGATGATTGAAATTTAAATAATTAAAGGGTAGTAAACCTATTAAACAATTTAAAATAATTAAAATAAACTTTAATTAAATAATTGATTAAATTTGAAGAATAATAAAGTTTGAATTATTAAATAAGGATATTATTAGAAGAGATTTGTTCTTTAATTTAAAGAATCCCTAAATTAATCATCTCAATAATATTTAATCTCCAATTAAAATGATAATTCAAATTTAAATTTTAAAATATTAATGGACTTAATCATCAAAATTAAGTTAAAAGTTAAATTATTAAACTTTTCTTTAAATTTTCAATTAAATTAAAATTAAAAATAAAATTAAATTAAAGATTAAATTAAATCAAACAAATTAAATTAATTTAAATTAAATTAAATCAATAAAATTAAATTAAATTAAATTGAATAAATTAAATTAAATTGAATTAAATTTAATTAAAGTTAAATTAAATTAATTAAATAAAATTAAATCAAAATAATGGTTAAAATTAAATTAAATTAAATTAAATTAAAACATATTAAATTAAATTAAATTAAATTAAATTAAAATAAAATAAAATAATAATAAATAAAAAATCAAATTAAAAATTAAATTAAATTAAAATTAAAATTAAAATTAAAATTAAAAAATTAAAATTAAATTAAAATTAAAACTAATCCAAATTAAATTACATTAAAGTTAAATTAAATCGAATTAAATAACATCACCTAAGACATAAAGAATTTAAAGAAATTCAAAATGAAGTAACTTGATCACTATTCCAAATTTAAACCCATTAACTTAAATTAAATCATTTCAACACCAATTCGCTCTCGAAAGCTTTGCTTGTCATAACTCCTAAATGAACGTTAAATGAAATGTTACTTCACCTATAGTGATATTCAAATGTCCTAGTTCACTCGAGCAACGATAATAACAAAACTTCAATCCTCTGACGATTACTTCACCTAATTAATTAAATTCATTTCGACTTAAAACAATCCTAGAAGATTAAAAGATGTTTAAGATTCTTCTTAAGACTTTCTCAATATGATAAGATACTTATAAGAACAATCGAACTTAATTGTTCTTCGATGAAGAAAATCGTCCTCAAACCAAAACACAAGAACCTAGACGTCATAGGAAATGACTAGCCATAGGATTAGGAATTTGGTAGAAAACCATAACCCTTCCCTAGCCTTTACCTAGAACTTGCTTAAATATTCTAATCGTGTTTTAAGTGCAGCTTGGATGATCGGAAGACCCTCCAGTACGCTTTTATTTTATTGCAATTTATCTTATCGCAATTTATTTAATCGCATCACACTTACTTTTCTGCATGATAAACAATCGTTGCATGAAAACCCACACCTCTAGGATAGTCCCTAAAACCGAAACCAAAACTAAGTTAAAAGTCATTGCAAGATAAAATTCACCGCCACAACATTTCAAAATATAAAACAACTCAAAATTTAATCACAAACGTAACACAAAACCGCAATTACAACTAAATTAAAACGTTCCGTTGGATGATCGGAATACTCTCGGATGATGTAACCTACGTGTTGCTAACGAGATTTCCCACTGGTCTAAATGAAAGTGTGGAACTCATTCAGCTGATTTTAGCAAATTCATCCGGACTAAGTGAATCCGATAAAAATAACGATGCCGAAGGATGGAACCGTCGGATCTTAACCGTGTCGTTATAATCAACTTTAAAATTTGTTTTAAATAAAACATAAAAAACACTTGGAAATTAAGATTTCTCTAAACCAAAACACTTCTCTCATCTCCCGATTTATGACTTCTAAAACTAAACCTCTCGCAACAACAAGGAGCTTGGAGCATCATGGCGAAGACGGCCATCTTCGTCAGCAGAAACAACTCTACATCGCTTAAACATTCCTAGAATTAAACAACAAAGCCATAGGACTTCGAGGTAGTTTGCCTAAGTGCAACATAAATCCTCAACCTTTTGTCAGCATTTCGCATTGCAAATTAAGCCCTAACCGGCCTTAGGATTCCGAGGTAGTCGTCCGATACGACATGAACCCTCACATCTTCAAGGCTACTTGTATGATTTTATCATACAAATATAAGTCCTAATTAATTAAAATCGGCAAGATCAAAACATTAAATAAACATTAGGACTTTCCTAAATTCAAGCCAAACAATAGGATAGTCGGAAATTACCAAGTTCGCTTCGAATCAGTAATTTCTCCTACCTTTCTTCCTTTGAATTCCCAAAATAAAATCTTCCAAATTTGATCCATTCCCTATCGAAATTCCAAAATTCAATCCTTCGAAAACTTAAACTTCGAAATTTCTGAGAGCAGAACTATCGATTATTATCGAGAGTTTTCTTAGGTGATTCCCGTCACTTAAGATGTAATTAACTATAGTGGCTTGCCCTTATAGGGAATTTTAAGAACCTGAGTAATATAAACCCTACTTAATTCATTCGTATTAAGCGGTGAACTTTGTCGGCTTATAAAATTGGTTCGCAAACCGAACGGATGTCACAAATCTTCTAGTTTATTTAATCGAGCCTTATCATCAAGCGAATGGTGTCTATTCTTCGGGATAGATACACTGGTCATGTGATGCGGTGCTCGTTTATATAAACTATTCGGGATGTGAGATCAGTGTGATTTCATATCTTAAAATTTTTAAATTTAAAATTATTTTCAAAATTAAATACTACTTTTCAAATTATTTATTTAAATTAAAAATTCACCGACAATTTCTGTAGGCGACCCCCTTTTCAAAACACAACCTAAAAATATGCCGACATTCCTTTGAATCATTTTCTCTCTTCTTTGCAACACTTAATTCCCTCTTTAGAATGGAAAGGAAGAAGTAATCTCTCACTTTACCTCATCTCCTTCACTCCTTAGAGAATATTTCCTCTCAAATTCTATCTTCTACACACTTTTCTCCTAAGCCCTAACACTCAACACACACTCTCCCTCTCTAGAACTTCAGAACACACACTAAAACCACATCATTTTGGTTCAAAAATAGTTAGTTATAAGTTAGAAATAAAATCCAAGGAGTTTCCATAGGCATCCCTTCAAAAAGTTGCCAAAACTCTTCAAATTTGAATTCCACCGATATTGGGCGCCGGCGGCGCTCTATCGTCGAATTAATTGCTAAGTTCTCTGAAAATATTAAAACTAGATTAAAAGTAATCATAATCTTGAATTACATGTTCAGCCCATGTCAAACTACATATGCCACATTGTTTACGTCATAATATTAGAAGTTAGCAACTCATAAAAATATCAACACTGCACAATATAATTGCAAAAAAACTAACTTAAATCCAATTCATACCCTAACATCAAATCCATACACATAATTAAAGTCCAAACAAATCTCAAGATAACATAAAATTTAGAATACTGTAGAATCAAAGTCCAACAAAATTACCAAATCACAATTCTAGAATATACTACAGCTAAATCATCATTCCCACCATCGCCTCCTCCTCATCCTCCTCATAGGTTTGACCGCATCATCAAATAACTCAAAAGGTGGTGCGTCAAGGAATTATACAAGATTTGGGTCAATATTTCTCTATTCCCTCAAATAAAACTCCTATTGAGCCATAAAATATTGATGATTATGTCTTTACTATTGTTGTTGTTGTACAACATTATAATGGGATATTGATTCCAAATTACAACATATGAGAGTTTAATTCTTTAATTTTCCTGTTTAAATTTCTTCCTTTACAACGGTGCCAAATACTTGACTCCCAAGTGAAGTAAGGTTTTAATTATGTTTTTAAATAGTAGGGATTTTACACAAGTATACGTATCGTTATCAAGTAATATAGAGCTTTCTGATTAAGCCCCGAATATCGATCCTACGGAGATCGTGGTTAATCACAATGTCTTTCAAGAGAGGTTCTAGTCTATAATAACTTGCCTTAGCTTGGAAGGTCGATAAAATTTTGGTTTTAATTAAATCCTAAAATTATTACTACAAAACGACTTCTAATCCTAAACTAAAATACTTAATGAAAATTAGAAATGGGGTTTATATATATTAAGAGTACTCTTCTTCATGCAATGAAATTAGTGACATGTGTAAAATTAAAGCAAGTAGCGAGAGAGATAGTGACAAATAGGAGCAATTATATTCCTTACCATTACTTGGTTCTATAAAAAACATAGGTTAATCTTATGCTTTTAAATCTTGAAGATTGGTTAGGCAGGGAAGGTACTAGCTCTCACTCTAGAGTTCCCTCTTCTCCCTCCACCTGGGGGTTAACATCTCATATCAAAACTAAAACATCAAACCAACTTGAGGGCTTTAGTCTGTCACTATAAAGTCCTCTAATTCTACACCTCTTAAACATGTATATCTCTCTATTTATTTGCACTCAACAATATGAACTACATTTTCACCCATATAATGTCATGTGATTTTTACCAATAGTTGACTGAGATAATACCACATTGGTTCTTACATGTTCTTACAATATATTTTAACATGCATGTTATCAAGTTTACATGTAAATGGAGATCAAAGTAAAATCATCACAATATATTCTCACTCTTCTCAATTTTATATCCTACACATGCATACTAGTTCATTGTAAGAGGGAAGAGTAAAGAAAACTAATCACTACACATGGAGAAACAACAACAACTTTTCATTGAACAACACTTTGAATCCATACAAACAAAGAACTAAATTCAAGCCAAAATACAATGAAAATACTTATATTTGATGGAAATCAAACTCTACTTGTATAGAAAAAGCAATATCCTTCCAATTATCTCCAAGAACAAAGTGATAAGAAAAGAAAAAAGTCTCTCACACTCTCTCTTTCTCTCTGACCTTGTCACCCCACTTGGGCTCACGCCCAAGCCTTCACTTCTTCTCCAAGCCCTTTGCTCCTCTTCTAATCTTCTCCTAATCTAAATCTTCTCATTTAAGATTTTCTAAACCCTACCTTTAATTTCCCAAGAGTTTCTTAAGTGTCTCTTCAAAAAGAGTCCACATCAATGAATCTTCTAAAGGGTGCCTTAAGTGCTTTTTCACTCCAAGAGACATATCGCTTCCATAATAACTCCTTCTAACCCACCCAAAATCTTCTAAAAAGTTTATTTTATCATTTCCAATGAATTCCCCAAGGGTCACACTTCGCAACTCTTCAAAAATCATCCAAATCCAACGTTTCTTCTAGAAGTTATGCCAAAAAGCGTCATTGGCGGCTATGCGCTGATTTCTGGTGCATAGGCGCCACTACCTGGCAGCTATGCACCAACTAGTGGTGCCTAGGTGCTAGAAACAGTTACAAAAGTGTCCAGTTTGACCCGTTTTACTCCGGTATGCTCCGGTTCGACCCGTTTGGCTCTAGCATACTCAATTTTGGTCCATTTTTGTTCCTTTTGCTATAATCGCTCCAAATTCTTCAATTTGATATACCTACAACCAAAAACATAAGAAAACATACCTTTAAAGTGCAATATCATTATAAATTATAGAATAAAAAGTAGTATAGTTTTAGGTGGATCAGATATCTCATGTAAATAATGTATTTCCCACTACATGATGACAGGTTCCTTTATCAGGGTCTCAAGGCAGTCAGAAATAATATTTATGAATGTTTCAGGCCTAGTTTAAGATGTGGCTGATCTAGAGTAACTCTCTCATCTCTCGTATGTAGATGTCCTTGCATAGAAAAAGATAAATGACCTTGGTGATGGGTTTAACCGGTTTCAATTACTCCTCCCACTTCTCTCCAACAACTCTTACCTTAACAAAAAGGGCAGTAGCAAGTTAGAGTGGGCTTGTACTACATTGATCTGTCTATCAATGATGTGGAGGGAAATATGCATAATCATACCCACATCATGGGTTTTCTTCTTATGAATATAATAATTCAAAATGGCTCTATCATCGGTGACATCAATTAGGCACACTTTTGACTCCTTATTCTTAGCGACACTAGGTATATTAAAAACTTTATCATCTCTCACTTTCCAATTGATAGTGTAGTAAGCAAAAAAATCATAATTTCATGATAACTAAGTGCCAAGTAATTGAAAAACTCATAGTTTGGGATATTGTCAAGTTCTGGGATTAAATTGATGATTTACGGATCAAAAGCTACCCATTTACCCTCATAATAACCTTATCGTGAATGGGATCCCTTGCATTGGAAAGGAATTAATTGATAATTAGAACAACCGTAGGAAGATTAGTGTAACAAAACTTCTCCCAATATTTCTAACAATCGCTCCTTCCAGCCTACCTCTGGGCTCAAGGAATACTCTCTCCAAAACTAATTTCTTTGATACCAAGATTTGTCATACTAGTTTTTTTTCTTGGAGGTTAACAAACTTCTTATTATTAAAGGTTGTATCCTTCTTTCTTTTTGTTCTTGATTACTTGGAGGCTAACAAACTTCTTATTATTAAAGTTTGTATCCTTCTTTCTTTTTGTTCTTGATGCCATGGCTTTCAAAGGAAAAATAAATGAGGGAAGGACTCAAAGACAAGGGATGAAGAAGACGAATATAAAAAAAATGCTCAAAATTCTATTAAAATGGAAAAATAATGAATGAACTAACCTTAAATCCACTCTAAAACACTTCAATCTTCCTTCTCTATTATCTTTCAATTTCTTCTTCTCTCTTTTGAACTAACATTGGATGTTGCAATTGTGACTTGGGTAAAAATTACAAAATAGGATGAGAGGAGGAAGAAAATTTTCACCTTTAATTAGCACGATGCGAGCATGTTAAGTGTTGAGTTGGTTCATGGCCATCTCTCACAGGTGGCACGTGCATGTCTAGCACTAGAACCATTGCACATGTCTTTTATGCATGCATGTTGCTATTTTCTTAGCCATCTAGTGCAGGTGCCATCAAGGCTAGAACGGGTGTGTCAGTCTTAGCAACCAATAGTTTAGGTTCTTTTCCTTTCTACCAGCATATCCTGCCACCTAACTCTAGTTAAAGACCTACACATGCTCTAACACAACAAACACCTATTCTAAAGCACGCAAAAATAAAATTAAAAGAAAGGCATGAACAAAACACAACCAACTTCAAATGAGCTTCTAATCATGCCACTTCTTCTTATTTTCCTTATACATCTTGGCATTCTCATATGCTTTATGTCTAATCTCTTTTAATTAATTAAACAATAGTAATATGTTTTCTATTAAGTCATTCAGATTGTAGTTAAAATTCTTAACTCCATGTCAATTTTTTTATTCCTATTCTACAAGAAAATGATAGGATTTCCTAAAAATAAATATATAGAGGGAAGTTTTTTCCGAAAAGTCTTTATTTTTTTCTACTAATACTCCCATTTGTTTCACTTAGCACCAACACCTGGCTTTCCTAACTTGTCTGTAAGTACAATAAGGTCGGTAGCTTGTTAACACTAGGATGTTTGGAAGATGAGAATACTTCTTTTTAGTTCTCATACATAACTCAAGGTTACAGACTTTGCTGACTTAACTATAGTTCTCATTTTCTTATCCTATCTTGTGAAAAGAAGCAGATTGTTACCTCTGTGAGTTCCTTTTTTCGTGGATAAATCACTGAACCATCTGTCTCTTTTCTTTTTTAATCATTCATAGCTCCCCATTCACTTACACAATATTCACTCGTTTACTTGTTATTGAGGTAAGTTCTAAAACTTTTCTTTCATGTCATCCTGGTTTTGAAAGAGCATAGTAAGTTTTGAATGAAGTTTCCTCGCTTGTTATAGGACGTGAATGTTTAGCTGTAAGAAAAAAGAGAGGCGACGGTCTGTACCTGGTATATTGAATACACACTTTCTTTAGTAATCAGATTTTCTGATAGTGGTTTTATAGGCACACAAAGGCTCAACCAATCTTGAAGACTAATTTTTCCCACTTGGATTAATAACATTTTCTAGAATACTTTTGATTTCCCTTTTCAAAATTTCTCTGAATCCACTAGCCTTGGAATGGTAAGCATCTTGACCTCAATTTGTTAAGGTCTAGTCTTTCTTTATGAGACTAAGAACTATCCATAGGATTTCCTGGTGACTATCTTAGAAGACTAGCAATGGAACCCTACCCATTAAAAATTCAAAATGCTTCTTTGCTTCACTTGGAGTTTCATATGCTTAACGCCAACCTCTAGCACTTAGTAGGATGGAGCTAAGCATAAGGAAACTCAAGAGGAGTCCTCTATAGGATGGTCAAGCCGCAGGACTAACGCTGGGTGGCCTGGTCTGGCTCAGTCTTGCACACACACAAATCTAAACTCCACACTTTCACACACTACCTCAAACCCTAAACTAAACATGCCTATCCTTTGGCTCCCACCCTTTTGGAAACTCATGTGGGTGGTTCCCCAGGGTCTTAGCTCCAAGCTAGGAACAACACATGGAGGATCCAAAATGGGATCTCCCTTGATCGATGGCTCATATAGGTTAATATCATGATTGGTATCTGATCCACCTGATATTTATACTTACAAATATGATATAAAAATTGTAACGACACCAAAAACTTGATCCCATCGGATATATATATGCTTATGATTTTGATTTATAATGTGGATACTATGCAAGTATACATATTGTTCATCAAGTAATATAGGACTTTCTGATTAAGCCCCAAAAAATCGAACCCATAGGGAAAGGATGAAAATCTTTAAAGGAATCAACAAATTATCTTTTTACTTTTTTTAATGGTTTTTGAAAAGTATGTCTTGATTTTGAAAAGTTTTGAAAGTTAATTTCTCTTTTGAAATTTCCTTAATAAAATGTTAAGCAATAAATTAAAATTATAATAACTAATAACACTGTATGTAAAACACTGTTAACTAGAATATCTTTTTCTTTCCTTTTATGAAGTAGTAATAATTTTTAAAGTATTGTTGTGGAAGTATTTAAATTCTATAAAGAACATAGCTTAATTTGAAATTTTTATCATTTTGAACATGGTTAGATAGGGAAGATACCAGTCTCTCACTCTAGAGTTCCCTCGATTCCTACCAACTGGGGGCTAACTTCTCATAACAAAACTCAAAACTTCAAACCAAATTAGGGGGTTTTAGCCTGTCACTCCAAAATTCTCTAATTATTCTCCCTTTCATAAAAATATCTTCTATTATTACATTCAATTATATGGATTACAATTCTCACCCATATAATTGCATGTGATTCTTACTAACTTTTATGTGACAATACCGCATTGGTTCTTACATAATCTCAAGGAATTCTACAACTTAACAGGCAAAATTAAAAAGTAAACAAAGTTTTCAGAATCAATCTTCACAACTTCTTCCAACTTTAAACACTTATACTTTCCACAACAATTATCTATAAACTAATTACTTCTCCATTTAAGAAAGAAAAAAGATAAAGTAAACTACTCATAATGTAATTAAGAAAATACAAAAACACATTGATTTGAAATTAAAAACCATAAGAAAAACAATAAATAAAAATAAGTATTAATTAAAAAACTAAATGTAAGAACAAAAGTAAACACTTATTTGAAAATTTTCTCTACAAGACTCAGGAAGTTTCTTTGAAACTTTAACTCTTCACTAAACTACTCCTCAGAGTGGATCTCCCAACTCAGATGACTCAGAATAAACTTTAGATTTTAACAGAAACTAAACTAAAAGAAATAAAAGAAGTGGGAAGAAGAAGACTTCACTCCGACCCTTTTCTCCTTTCTACTCTCTACTCCTACTCTTAATAAAAACTCTCACAAAATAATAGTAAAATACTGTAAAAGCTCTCTTCAAAATGCAAGTGGAAGAGCAAAAGAAAGAAAGAACCCTTTAAAATGCAAAGGAAGAGCCCCAAAAGAAAGAAAGAACCCTTCAAAATGCAAAGGAAGAGCCCCCTAATCTTTTCTAAGACTCTCTTTAAATGTTAAACCAAAAGGCTCCTTGGTGTCTCTTAAAAATGTGTCCAGATTCAATGTATCTACCAAAGAATGCACCCCTTCATTCAAACTTGCCGCCCAAAGGAAGTTATGGAAGTTACCACCAAGAGTTACATCCCATCCTCTTTGAAAATGGCGTCAAATTCAATTTAATCTCGATTTTTAACTGTGGTGGCGCTTAGCAGCCAATGCCAAAATTTTGATTTTTCATTTTTTTGCTCCAAATTTGATCCAATTTTGCTTCTTTCATCATGACCATCCATTTTCATCATACCTGCAAGAAGAACACAAAATACCTTCCATTAAAGTGCAATATCATTAAAAATAGGTATAAAAATGTGCATAAAAATGCTATATATTTTAGGTGTATCAAAATCCCCCAAACTTAAAATGTTACTTGTCCTCAAGTGACAGTTAATCTTATAGAACATTTTAGCATGCAAATTATGTAATGAGTTTCTTAGGAAGATAACAAAATTTTGTTCTAGAAATGGAATAGTCCAAATTAGAAAAAAAATTTAGTAATTAAAACCAACTTAAAGTTTAGAAAGTTCTTAAGTAAAGAAAATGACAAATATAAGTTTCTATCTAATTCAGAAATATTTGTAGATTTTTAAAAATATAGGACTCAAACACTTATTTTTCTCACTTAAAAATTTTTATTTGAAAATAATTTACTTACTATACTATAACCTTAAGCTTTAGATTTTCTCTGAACTTATATCTTAAACTTTGCGTATGAAACCAATTTTTGACAGGCCCTTAAATCCTCAAGCTTCTCCTCCCTTTTTATATACTATTTTTCACTTTCCCTTTTCTTTTTCTTTTCTTTTTCTTTTTTTTCTTTTTTTTATAAAACAAGGATTACTATATCTAGATAGGCCTTTAATGATTTTGAATTCCACCCTTCCATTTAAAATAAAGGTCAGATATATATCTTTCACTTAAAAATCATACTAATAGTATTTGAAAATTATTCTTCTATAAAAGAAATTTAAGCTTTGAAGAATAAAAGTCAAATCTTCTATTTATCCAAAAATACAAAACTTCTTACTAAAGATAGTATAACTTTATTTAACACCTCTTCATTAAGAAAATTTTAACTTTAAGTTTTTCATGATTACTATAAATTTTAACTAAATTCTTTTATTCATTTATATATTCAAAATTTTTGTTCCCCTAATATAACTTCATGTACATAATTGTTCTCAATCAAAAATAAGATTTATTTTAAGTATTCTTAAGAATCAAATAAAATTTTAGGTTTTTGAAAATCTTTGTTTTTAAAAATCCCTCCCAAACTTTTATTTTTAGTTAAGATAAAACATTTAAGCATAAGAAATGATACGTGGGTGAGAATTAAAGACTAACATAACATGCTTGCAGGAATTTTTAGTATCCTAATATGCAAGTATAACAATTTAAATAACAGGAGTAAAATGAAATCAAATTCAGTTTTTTCAAAAAAATTTTCTTTTTATAACAAGAAAAGTAAAAATATCAAAAAGACTTCTACAGCAGTGGAGGTTTTCAAAGCAAATACACACCAACTAAAATAACACAGTGATACAGATAACAAATGGTAATGGAATTTGAAAAATTTTAAACATTTAGATTCCTAAGTAGAAGTTCCCAATAGTGGTTATAATCTCCTAACAGTTTTTGAATTAAAGTACACATTACTAAAAACTCCAACATAACATACACATAAAAACATTTACTATTACACATCACTACCACAAAGCAACATATAAAACATCAATACAACAACAACAATACATATGAATATGCATAACAGATAAATAGTACAACTATAATCTGCATACTATCAGAATTCACATCACAACACAATCATCAAACAAAATACTAGATGAAGTACACAATAACACAACACAATAACATAATAACTAAAAGAAACAACATACATCTACTCTTCATCCTCATCATCATCATCATTTTTTTGCTTGTTCCAATCCCTGGATGGCACATAAGGTATGTATAATGGATGAGGGGGGATCTCAGCACTCTAATCACCTCTAATCAGTCTATCCAAATAATGCTGATAATTCTCCTCAAACTTATCATGTTTTACAATATATCTCTCCACATTATCAATCTTACCGTCCATATCTTTCATATATTCTCGAGTAAGACTCACTTTCTTCAAAATTTTTCTTAACAAGCTAGTATGTGAATCTGTAGATGATGAAGCACGTGAAGTAGTAGCATGAGAAGTAGATGCAGCAGAAGCAGAAGCAGTAGAAGCCCTACCAAATCCTCCTCTCCAACCAAACTCCGAATGTACGTAGTAAGCACCAATGTTGACACTAGTAATTGGTCTCAATGGCTCGAAGTACCTCTTCCCGTGTTTCAAACTTCACTCCAGATAGTTCACATAATGAATGAGTCAAGGAAGGAAATCTCATACCTGCAGTAGTGGTTGCTCTAGAACAGTTCAAAACATAATCATAAATTATACCTCCAATTTCTATAGGCTTCCCTTGCTGAATGCAATGGTTCAACACAACTCTTTCTCTCGTTACTTCACTAGTATGTCTCGAAGGTAACAATTTAGATGAGATAAAATAATGCCACACCTTAGAAGTGGCATTCAATTTGGAAGCAGAAAAGTTCACTCTTCTATCATTTGTTATTTTTCATAATCCTCTTCCATCAGTCAGAATCTCCATGATCTCATCTAATTCCCCTTCCGTAGGATGATAGTTAGAATAAAAACAGAACATGTCAGGAGGTAATCCATAAAAAGTGTTGATTGCGCCTGAAGAAAAGTTGACCTCATGCCTCCTAACCATCACTTGATTCTCTTTTGTAGCATGCCAATTTACATAAAATTCTCTGACCACAGAAACAACAACAACAGCAGAGAAACAACAGTAATTCTCCCAATTCCTTCTAGCAATCATATCTTCAATTACTTCTCCTGGCTTACTAAATACACGCCGAGAATCAACTTACGTGATCGTAGATGCGTCAACGTATCGTTCCTCAGCCCTCATGCTAACAAATTTGTCAGAATCAAATCTGGCCTTTTCTCTCGCACGCTTTGACTTTGGAGCCATCTCTAAAAAATTCACGAAAAATTCACCATAAATTCCAAAATCAAACTAAACTTGTTAGCCTTTTAATCTTCATCTTCATCTACGGGACCTCTTGATGGCGCCACAAGGTCACGAGTGTACTTCATTAACAATTTCTAGACACGGACTCACTCGGGCATAAGCCACATCGATCGAAAAGACCTTCTGTATAACATATTGTTTAATAATATGAGCCAGGTTCTTTTCTTGATTTGATGAGCTAACGACTTATCCGTCCGGTAGGTTTCTGTTTGCAAGTAGTCTTTTATTGCTTGCAGCCGTCTTCTGTAACTTCTGTTATTGCTGCAGCGGTTATTTCTTCTTTTCTGATTTGTGTATCGTGTGCATTATGAGGCTGTGAGAGAACATGACGTCTGAACTAACATTTCACGTGATTCATCATCTGTGATGAAATATGGCGGGCTAACGCATCTGCAAGAGCATTTTCTTTTCTGGGAATATTGTAGATTGTTACATTTAGAATTTGCTTCAATAGTTTCATGTCATAAAAATCTTACTCGAGCCTTGGTTTCGGAATTTTGTATTGTTGACAATACAGAATGATCAATTGCGAATGCAATAGATGTTGATATCTGTTATACCCATCTGAATAGTTAATTCCAATTTTGTTACAAGGGCTTCGTATTCTACTTTGTTATTTATACATAGTTCTATGAGGTGGTAGGAGTATCTTAACATATCACGCTCTGTTGTTATAAAGATTAATCGATTCTGCCTTACCGAGCCACTATCATTCGACTCTCTATCTTTACGTGCTGAAGATGCTCCATCGAAGTACAATTCCATCAATGATCATCGGGGTCTTGTAGCTCCATTATCTGCTCGTTTAGTAAGTCATCGTTGAGAGGCGATTATGGGGTAAAGGGTGTCTTTGGGAAGTACGCTGGAGATTGTCCTTTACGGCCACGAAGAGGAATGAAAGTTATATTGAATTGCAATAGTATCATCGACCACCTAGGAAGTACGCCGAAGCATCGAGAAGAGGTCATCCAAAGTATTGCAATGAATTAACTGAGATAAGGTTGACCTTATGAGAAAGCATGTAATGCACAAGGCTTTTTGAGCAGCGAAGATCGAGCCAAACAATGCTTCTCAATTGGAGGGTACTTTACTTCCGTTGGAATCATATGATGACTTAAGTAGTGAGTGCGTTTTCTTTTCCCTTGTATCATTGACACAGGCTAATAGGGCTCTGAAAAGAGGTCATCTAAAGCGCGGTATAAAGTATCGACGGTGTACTCGGCGGGGCTGCTAAGACGGGAGGTGTCATTAGATATTGCTTAATGTCCTCGAAGGCCGTTGGCATTTCTCTTTGGAAATGAATTTGACGTCCATTTTAATTAATGCTAAGAAGGGCTGACACCTACGTGATAAATTCGAGATAAAGCGTCGAAGATATGCCCGATTTTCAATAGGGATGTGTTGCTTCAAGGTTTTAGGAGGCAACATTTTTAAGATAGCTTTAATCTTTTTCGGATAGAATTTCGATTAGCGATGTCGAACAATAAATCCTAAAAATTTCCCGGAGGTGACGCCGAAGGCAGGATTTAAGGGATTCATCTTAAGATTAAATTTTCTTAATGTGAAAATAATTCATAGAATCATAGGTGATCTTCCTTCGGTTGCTTTTGATGACCACATCATCCACATAGCACTCGACTTGGTTGTGAATGGATCATAAAAAATCCTTGTCATTTGCTCTTTGGTTATCCTGAAGATCCATCCATGAATGAGAAGACTTATTGTGTTGACGATGTCGATCATCGATTAGAATTGGTAGCGGGAATTCATCCTTCGGACATGCTTTATTTAAATCTACGAGAGAGTCTACGTAGATTCTTATCCGGCCATTCTTTTTTTCGACTGGTACCACATTGGCTAACCAACTTGGGTATTGTTCTTCACGGACAAATTTAGCATCTATTAGCTTATTAACTTCGGTTATTACTTATTGTTCAATCTCTAAGACGCATCCTTCTTGGAGCTTGTCGAAATTTGGAACGACAATGTGATCCAATCCCTAACTTGTGACTGGTATAAAGACTAATCACGGCATTTCATAATAACCCAAGCAAGCAGTACTTGAATTCCATTAATAGCTTGATTATCTCTTTGGAGTCTTCTTTATTGAGTAAGGAGCTAACAAGGAGTTGGCCTAGGCTCTTCGCTAGTACCTAAGTTAATTTCCATTAACTCCTCTTTTGTAGATTTAATTTCTTCTTCAAATTAGGGCGGAGCATCTCCGATTGGTAGATCTTCAAGATTATCTAAGGTTTCGAACAGCCTTCATCATGCTCGTGAGTGACAACTAAGAAAAATCTCGAATCATCGACATACCTATTTGTGCCAGATCCGAGACCATGTTTTGAATTGGGAGGTGATTAGCATTGTTCCATAACTTTTCAAGCGTGCTGTGATTGGCCTTTTGACCATTGCTTAGGCAAAATACAGCGCTGAATTAAATTTTGAACACAAGGAGAATACCTTAAACGACAATTCCATTAAATCGGAAAAGTAACTTTTTCAAATTGTACATCATTTTCGGTTTTGGAAGAAGAAGCACCACGGTAAAACTTGATTGGTTTAGTACCACCATCATGTACCTCTTTGACCACCATACCCTCGATCTTATTAGAATGGTTTTGGGGTCGGGGTCATAGTATGCACATAGTGGTTAATCTTCTCGTGCATTACTTTATATTCTTCATTATTTTCATCTTTTAGAGATCTTGAACTCGGGTTTCCTTTGGTTTACGTGCTGCTTCTTTCTTAATTTCTTCTTCTTCTTCAGAGCTATTCTCCCAATCGACATACGTGACGTTTCTTCTGCAATTAATTGTTCCTCCGTTCTTCCTCGACCTCGTCCCCCGACCTCGACCTGGGTCTGGGGATGCAGGAAAACCTTCACCAATCTTGTCATAAGGGAGTGGTGAGTAAGCTGTTGAACTAAATTTCAGGTTCTTTGTCATCTCGTGCTTCTTTTTCTTGATTTGGTATGGCATTTACGGGAGAAGGCGGTTTTCTTTGGGGAATTGTGTAGTATGTTGCATCTTCATGGATTCCAATTTCATGCACGGAGAATGGTTGCAAATCACCTTTGATACACTGCTCTTATCCTCCTTCATAGTACTTTATAAAGGCGGGTGTAGAGATGACGGTACCATCCTGTTTTCCTTGGATACATGGTTGGCTGATGAGAGAGTTGAATGATGTCTCGGAATCAATTATGTGGAACTTTGCAGTTGTCTTGGCTAATTCACCAATCTTCATTAGGTGTTATCAATCAATAGCTCTTTCTCCTTTCTAATTGAAACTACTCTTAGCATCATCTTGTACGCCTCTAGATCAAGGGCATCAATCTTTAAATAAGCTAGCATTTGAAGGTTCATTATATTCGTTGACGCTCTGGATCAACTAGCACCCTAGAGAGTGTGAACTTTCCAATACTAGTGAGGCAATGTATGATGGTCGGTTGTGATCTGTTCCAAGTAGTAAATCATCGTCCGTGAAGGTAACACCAAGTCGTCCCTTCAATGAGCAAACCTCTTGAAGGAGTTACCAGCCATTTAGGCTAAATAAATTTCTGGATCAAGCAAGGCCTTGACCGATTCTCTCATCTCCTTTGATAGGATCAGTACATCGTAGATGCTTAGTTTGGAGGGTAGCTTCTAAGATAGACTGTACATTATAGTCCACTTTGTTACCAAAATTTGTTCAATTTCTTCCCGAACGGAGCAATTCTTTCGCTAGGTTTGGCTCTTCTGACGACCACACCTTTCCAGTTATATTTTTGACCCAATGTCGGAGGTAAAGGAACTTTCCTCTTCTTAGATTAACTTCGGTAATTTCCTGCGAATCTCACAGGTGTCTCCTCTTAAATCGAAATGGTAGCTCTTGAAGTTGCCTCGGCCGTACGATAGTTCTAACTCTATCGTGATCGAAGCTCCTTGGAATTCACAAATAGACTCGTCCTCCTTGAACTTTTGTAGCCATCCTTATGAATGTCCTCCTCTTCGTCATGTTTATCAAGGTTTTGTATGATTTGAGAATCATTATTCGTATCGAAATCGAGATTGATTAAGGTTGGTTGTCGTTAGTTACGTAATTGTTAGAAATAGTCAAAATGTAGCCAACACCATAACTCTTATCATTATAAGATCCCTTCGGGGCGAGAAAATAATCATACAAAGTCAGAGGTTCGAGGAATTTCTCCCGCAGAGATCGAGGAAACGACCATCCTAGGAAAAGCGACCCCCAATCTAGCCTTCGGAGCCTCGGTCTTCTTTTTCTTCCCGATCTTCTCCTCCTTCTAGGGCGGTTCTTCAAACACGAGTGATAGTGCGGCTCGCGGGTTTCAAACTTTTAGTTGAAGCGTATCGAAGTGGTGGATGTGATCAAAAATTTTTTAATGATTTCGTCAAAAGCGTATTCCATCATCATTGGTCTTTTACGGGTCGATCGGAACAATAGGCTTCGTCGAGATAACATTGACGGAGCCTGCTTTTGGGGTTCTTTCATGTCTTCCTTTGGGATCGTTATGTTCCCTCCCCGAAGATTATCTTCCAACCGGTTCTTGAAAGTGAAGCCGGTCTTGATCTTATGTCCGAGCATCCTGTGGTAGGGACGATGAGGTTAGAAGATCCTTCTTGTCGACTTCCTCGGGCTTCACGGGCTGCGGCAGGCGAAAGTCGGGCTTCTTCATCAGCTTGCGAAACATCTTGTGATACCTCGGTCTTGAAGGGGTATTCTTTGTTCAAAAGTTCCTTCGAGAAGTGGGCAGGACGACGATGGCTGATCGTACGGTGAGTCAATCCTCAAATTGATTGACTCTACACCTTCACCGGACCAAAGGAGAAGTTTCCCAAGCAAAAGCCCCCTCACCAGGCCAGCCATTGCTTCTAGCCTCCAAGCTTCGTGATCAGCTGTGGTCACTTTTGTACCTAGGCAATTCACCAGGCCAAGGGACTTCATCTGGAGCTTGCTTGGATCTAATCGAAGGTGACATAGCCCTCAGATTGAAGCTTCACTTTTCTGAGCAAAGGTATGAGCTCTCTCCTTCTCCCGAGCTTCTGGAGATTCTCCATTTAGTTTGAGTGAATTTCAATGCATATTTACCGTATGGATGTGTTCGTCTCTTCAAGACGAATCCATAGAGCATAAGAACACAAAAATTCGTTAAGAATCGAGTGAGAAATTAGGGTTAGAAGGTCGACGGTCACGGGTTCACACCAGTCGTAGACGATGACTGGGAGCCATTGGATCGCGCGTGTATTGAGCGGACGGTCGGGATCGAGCCGGACAGCACGTGACATCCCAGTCAGATGGCGGCGCCAAATCAAGAGGCGACGCGTGGAGCTTCAGAGGCGCCGAGGTTGAGTCAGCGCCGCGTGGATAAGTAGGAAAATAGGGTATTTTTCTATTTATTTAATTACCAAAACTTCAAAAATTCATAACTTTGTGTAGAAAAATTCTAAAAATAAAATAAAAATACCTCTCTGCTCGAGTGAACGAGAGGAGAATAATGTGGAAAAGAAATCAAGTAATTTCATTAAGTATTTTATTTTTAATGATTTATTTACTCTCCGCATTGTTTTAATTCTCCATTTGCATAGGAAATTCATCATGGCATGAGCCATAGGGCTTTGAAGCCTCTGAACTTGGGAACATTTCCTGAATTTTCCAAGGTCAGAGGCCATCCCTATGAGAAGTTATTGATTTTCCAAATTCTTATTACTGTTTTGAGTATTTTAATTCCAATAATTAGCATGTTGAGAAATAAATTCTAGGAAAATTTGGTGATGTTTCTTGTGACCAGAGAAACCTAGGAAAAATAAGTTTTGAGTTAATTCAGTTGGAACAACCCTAATTGGCCTAAATACCCAAAATTGAACTTTAATTAATTAGGGTTAACCACACATAAAATTAACTTAAAAACAACTCTCCACTATCCTCTAGGGATAGAAGAAAACCACATAAAAATTTGAAACCAATTGAACTTGATTGACCCCACCAAATGGGTTGATTAAGCCTCTTAAGCAAAAATAGGTAAAATTAAACTTTAAAAATTCATAACTCACAAAATACTTTTCAAAAATTCACAAAAATGGTTTTGGAGCTTCTCTAATATCAGAGGAACTTAGGAAAATTAAAATTAAAATTTTCTAAAAAAGTTGATTTTTATCATTATTTTAATATTTTTAATAATTAAAAATAATAAAAATCATAAAAATATTAAAAATCACCAAAATGTCACATTTTGAATTCTAATCATTTAGGAACAAACCAAATATTTTTCTTAAGTCCCTAGGGTAAGATATTGAATTTTAAAGGCTTAATGTAATTTTTAATATTAAAAAATGTATTTTCCAACCTTTTCACTAAAATAATTCTAATAAATAAAAGAAAAATCATAAAAATATAAATTCATTTCTCTGGACTCGTTGAGGTGAGAGAGATCTAAGAAAAATATAAAATCCATTTTTCAACATTAATTTTATTTTAAAATTAATTAATGCTCCAAAATTCAAAATAATTCTAATAAATAAAGAATAACTCAAAAAATAACCAAAATTGGTCCAGATAGTCCTCTGGTCATTAGGAACATCCTATTATTTTTTCAAGGATAGAATCATTTCCTGGGTCATGTTGTTGAATTTTCTTTGAAAACCCCCTGTTTTCCATTAAAAATAATTACATAAATAAATTAAATACAGAAAAATCACATTTTCTCCTCTAATGTCTTAATTGACATGTGAGTGAGGTTACATAGAAATTTCAAGTTCATTTGAGCTTAATTTAGTGAGTTATAGAATTATTAAGCTTGAAGGGAAAAAATGGTAAATAAATTCTTTAACCCTTAATTAAAATTTTAGGATTAATAAAAAAAAGGAGGGTAAAATATTTGATTTTAAACTGATTCTGGATGATTGAAACTTAAATGATTAAGGGTAGAAACCTATTAACCATTTCAAATATAATTAAAATAAAACTTTAATTAATTAATTAATTGAAATTTTGGGAGAATAATAGAAACTGGAGTTATTAAAGTAGGGATATTATTTAAGAGGATATTTATTCTTTAATTTAAAAATCCCTAAATAAATCACTTCAATAATACTTAAGTCTTAATTAAAAAAATTGAAAGAATAATCTCAATTAAATTAAAATTGAATTTAAATTAAAATCAAATTAAATTAAATTAAAAGAAAAATAAATCGAGATCAAATTAAGTTAAATTAAATTAAATTAAATTAAATTAAATTAAAATTTAACTAAATTAAAATTAAATCAAATTAAAATTAAATTAAAATTAAATTTAAATTGAAATTAAATTAAATTAAAATTAAATTGAAATTAAATTAAAATTAAATTAAATTAAATTAAATTAAATTAAATCAAAATTAAATTAAATTGAATTAAATTAAATTAAAATCATTTAATAACAAACCTAAATGAAATCATTAAAAATTAAATCTAAAATAACTTGAACACTATTCCAAACTTAAACTAATTTTCTATAATTAAGTCAAAATTAAAATTAAATCATTAAGTTTAAATCATTAAAATACTTAATGAGTTGATTTGCTCTTTTAAAGCTCTTGTTATTATAACTCTTAAATGAGGTATCAAGTGAAGTGTTATCTCACTTATAGGATATTCAAATGTCCTAGTTCACTGAGCAAAAGAACAAAACTTAAACTCCCGATGATTAATTCACTTGTATAATTAAATTCTCTTGGACTTAAAACAATCCTGAGGTATTGAAAAGATGTTTAAGACTCGTCTTAAGCACTTCCTCAATATGATAGGATGTTTATAAGAACAATTGAATTTAATTGTTCTTTGATGAAGAAAATCGTCCTTAAACCAAAACACAAGAACCTAGACGTCATAGGGGATGACTAGGCTATAGGATTAGGACTTTGGTAGACAACCAAAAATCTTTCCCTTAGCTTTACCTAGGTACTTGTTGGAATATTTAAATGCCTTAATATGTGTTTTAAGTGCAGCTTGGGATGACGGGAAGACCCTCCGTGTACGCTTTTATTTTATTGCAATTTACTTTATCGCAATTTACTTTATTGCAATTTACTTACATGCACCGTACTTTACTTTTCTTGCATGATAAACAACTGTTGCATGAAAACCAAAACCTTTAGGATAGTCCCTGAACTGAAACCAAAATTAAATTAAAAATCATTACAAGATAAAATTCACCGCCACAACATTTCAAAATATTAAACAACTCAAAACTTAATCACAAACATAACAACAAAACTACAATTGCAACTAAATTAAAACGTCTCGTTGAATGATCGGGAATACCTCGGATGATGTAACCCACGTGTTGCTAACGGAATTTCCCAAGGTCTAAATGAAAGTGTGGAACTCATTCAGTTGAGTTGAAGCAAATTCATCCGGACTAAGTGAATTCGATGAAAATAACTGATGTCGGGATGACGGAACCGCTGGGATCTTAATCGGTTCTGTTTAAACAACTTTAAGATTTGTTTTAATTAAAATATTAAAAACACTTGGATTTTAAGATTTTCTCTAAACCAAAACACTTCTCTCATCTCCCCGATTTATGACTTCTAAAACCAAACCTCTCGCAACAACAAAGAGCTCGGAGCATGGTGGGCGACGAAGGCCATCGTCATCGACAAAACTCGGATCTCATCAACTAAACATTCCTAGAATTTAAACAACAAAGCCATAGGATTTCGAGGTAGTTTGCTTAGTGCAACATAAATCCTCAACTCTTCGTTAGGCATTTGCATGATCATGTTATGTAAATTAAGCCCTAACCAGTCTTAGGACTCCGAGGTAGTCGTTTGGTACGACATAAACCCTCACATCTTCTAAAGCTGATTTTATGATTATGTCATACGAATATAAGTCCTAATTAACTAAAATTGGCAAGATTGAAATATCAGATAATATTAGGATTTTCTTAAATTCGAGTCAAACAATAGGATAGTTTGGGAAGTTGCCAAGATTCCGCTTGATCCTCAGCTTCTCCTACTTCTCTTCCTTCGGATTCTAAAAAATTAACTGTTCCAAATTTGATCTATTCCCTATTGAAACTCCAAAATCCGATCCTTTGAAAATATTAAACTTTGAAATTCTTGAGAGCAAAACCACTGATCATTATCGAGAGTTTTCTTAAATGATTCCCGTCATTTAAGATGTAATTAACTATAGGGGCTTGCCCTTATAGGGAACTTTAAGAACCCAAGTAATATAAACCTTGCTTAATCCCTTTATATTAAGCAGGGGAATTTGTCGGCTTATAAAATTGGTTCGCAGACCAAACGGATGTCACAAATCTCTTTGTTTATTTAATCGAGCCTCATCATCAAGCAGTGTGTCTATTCTTCGGGATAGATACACAGTTTGTGGTGCGGTGCTCGTTTATATATACTATTTGGGATGTGAGATCGGTTTGATTTCATATCTTAAAACTTTTAAACTTAAAATTACTTTCAAAATCAAATGTTATCTTTTAAACTATATATATATATATTTAAATTAAATTTAAAATATGAAAATTCGCCGACAATTTCTGTAGGCGAACCCCTTTTTAAAACACATAACCTAAAAATATGCCGACAACTTCTGGCGACTCCGCTGGGGAGTTGTTCCTCTCTCCATTTTGATCAGATGGCTTTGCTTTCATAAATCGGTAGTGAGCCCATGCCCCTAGTGGACCAAACTACCATTCTTCCGTTGGAATACCCCGTTCATTTCTGTCTTCGAACGAGTATAGCCAACTTCTCTCGGATTTAGGAGCCACTTGTTTAGACACCCTTAAACGGAGAGGTTCCGAGATCCTTTTACCTCTTTTACGAGGTGGGGTGGACCCCCAATAGGTGTTAGTTTAGGAGCGGTCCTTCGAGTCGAGAAGTCTTGCATAAGACTTTCTCTTCCTTTCCAATTCTGAATCGGATTCCTTACCTTCTCTACACCTTTGAACATTCCGTTCCTAATAAACAAACACTCTAATGAATGACTTTTTTAACAAATAACTCCTTTTTATAAATACATGAACAAAAATGTGTTCGGACTCTTTTCGATTCCTTTCTTTTCGTCCTGATGAGAAGAAGCATAACTTGGGACTGATAATCAGAATCTACCTTGCGGAAAATGTCCGCCCTAAAGCCGATTTTCTCCTTTACCAACCGACTTGACCTAGTCGTCTACAAGGAGGAGCTTCGACAAAGGAATCATCCGTTTCGGGCAAGAATTCAAGAATACAAATGACAAGATCACTGACGTCACCCTTTTCACACTTACAGACAAAGTGCCTGGAACTGAAAGACCTTTGATCGAGTTCAACCTCAAGTCAACTCAAGAGTTCCCTCCCCTGCAAAGGGTTCCAACTGAGAGGAATACTACTGTTTGTAAGAGGACTGTTGTCTCTACCCCCACCGGTCTAGTCGTCTCTGCACCTACCCCGGCTTCCGCTAAACTGAAGGGGAAGGAAATTCAAATTTGTGACGAGCATGTTACCGTGAAGGGTACAGATCTCCGTGCGAGACCTTCTGTTTTTGAAATTGGGTCCAGCGCAAGGGTTCCACCCCTAACACGAACTCAGAGGAGAAACAGAAGTAGAAAGATTGCAAGGAAAGCCAGAGCTGCTGAAGTTGCTTTCTTCGAAGAACCGCCCGAGTACACACCACTACCCGAGTACATACCATTGCCCGAGTATACACCGCTTTTGGAAGGAAGTAGATTCCATCCCCTCTCCGCCGCGACTCGACGAGGAGAATGTCCGCAAGATTGCTTCTACATTACCTCGACCCGCATACTATAGCGACGTACCGAAAGAAAAGGGCTAGGATTACACCATTTGCCCGACTACGTACCGTGATAGTAGAAGTTAGCAAAGAAAGAGAAATGTCTCGTATCGGAGATTTTAAGAAGAATAGGGCGGGTGCCGGCCGAAGTCCCGTCTTGGGCCGCGAGTAGAACCCGTTAGCGCCACGGAAAAGCCGAGTAAGAAGATGAAAGCTAGTCCACTTATTGTTGTTTCGGGCTTGCAGATCGGGAGGATACCACCTTCCAGCATTCAACCGACAGACCATCCGGTCCTAGGCCTTCTGCTGCTAGAAGGATGGTATGGCGTCCTACTACTGGCCAATTAAGACCAAAACAACGACCGGAAAAGGAAAGTCTCGTCAGGAGACTCGAGTCCAAAGAGAGCGCCACCGCAATGAAGGGGACTCCCAAGAAGGAAATCCAACGTCATCACATGATAACTGCGAAACCGTACGAAAAAGACCATTGGAGGACGCTATGGAAAAGCTAAGAACCGAAATTCAACGATTAGCAAGAGAAAGAGAAGAAAAGTTTGGAGATGAAGTTGACTCGTCGAAGTTCATGGATGACGAATATGTGGAGATCAACATGGTTGAGACACGAGCATCGTCAGCTTCGCAAGGTGCTCCGGCAGCTGCGGAGAGAGATGAACCGGAAGCATTAAGAGCACAAATTCGAGAAAAAGATGATACAATCTCTCAAATGGCAAAAAGAATAGTAGAGATGACTGCAGCCCTAGCCACTTTTCAGAGTCAGGTTCAACCCCCAAAAGAAATGCCTCCAGAAGTTATTCATATTACAGACGGAGGAAAAGAGATTATATCCGTTAACGGAGACGATCAGCCGAAGAAAGACTCTACTCAGAATATGATTCCAGAGAAGGACATCAAGAACATGGTAGAACGAGCGGAGTGCGAGAAGCCTTAGCACGGTCTAAGAGCGGAGCATCTATTCGAACGGGTAGACCTTACCCCAAAGAATTTGATGCAAGTATAATACCCAAAAGGCTTCGTACCACCTCTCGTTCAAGACTTTTGATGGTACCGAAACCCTCGACGACGATGTTGCACATTTTCGCGCTAGTTGTTGCAACGCCGGTGGAAGTGACGCCTTACTCTTCCGACGACTCGTCGACGACATCGTCGGGGATCGCCTTCGATTGGTACGCGAGTTACCGAATGGTTCGGTAAAGACGTTTTCAGAATTAGAAAACCTCTTCGTGAAACGGTTTGCCGGAGCTCAGCACCATATCACCATCGGTGATCTAGTGGTGGAGAAACAGAAACCGAATGAAACTTTAGTGGACTACATACTTCGATGGAGAAATCTAAGCATGAAGTGTGAGCCATAGCTACAAGAGCAGCATGCAGTCGGTATCTTGCTTAAAAGCATTCACGGCCCGATAACACTTCTCCTTAAGGGATGTACGATTAAGACTTTCGAGAAGTTGTTAAGCAAGACCGGAAGCTTGCAAGAGGAAGCGAAGCAACTAAGTTTCGTCGAAAAAACAGACAAACAGAAGCCTGTGAAGACACTTGAAAAGAAATCCAGGATCGTCGCGGCAGTCGACAAGGGCAAGCAGCCAATGCAAATACGAGCGGAGTAGCCGCAACCCAGCTATCAACAACCTCGACAGAACTACCAACAACCTCAACCCGGTTATCAACCAACACAACAATATGAGCAACCGCCTCGCCCACACGACACGTTAAAGGAGCTTATAAATAGAGAATATCCATTCAAGAATGAGGCAGTGCCAAAGATGTTCCGCAGTTTGATGAAGACTTCAGATTTTCAACTGCCAGAACCCAAGAAGCCGGAGGAAGTTAATAAGAAAGACCATCCCAACTACTGCCCTTACCACCGGATGCTTGGACATAAGATATAGGATTGCATCACCTTCAAGAGTTGGCTTGACAACAATCTCCGAAAGGGGAACATAACGATCCCAAAGGAATACATGAAAGAACCCCGAAAGGAGGTTCTGTCAATGTTATTTCAACGGATCCCATTGTTTCGATAGACCCTTACACGATCGAAGATGGATGGAGTACTTGTCCGGACAAAATCATCGAAGAAAATTTTGGACCACATCCAGAGCCGCTTCGGAGTATGCTTCAACTCGAGTTTGAAACCCGTCAGTCGGTGCTATCGCTTGCAATTGAAGAACCGCCCCTGGAAGAAAAGATCATAGAAAAGAAGGATATCGTAGAAGAAGAAAGGACCGAGGCTTCTAAGGCTAGACTAGGGGCTGCTTATCCTAGGATGATAGTTTCTGATTCGGGGGAAAAATTCCTCGAACCTCTGACTCTGTATGATTATTTGCTCGCTCCGGCGGGGTCTTATAATGATAAGAGTTATGGCGTTGGCTACGTTTTGACTGTTTCTAACGATTACACAACTAACGACAATCAATCTAATGCGGATCTCGATTTTGATATCAATAATAATTCTCAAATCATACACAACCTCGACAATCACGATGACAAAGAAGACATTCACCAAGAAGGCTACGAAAGTTCAGCAAGCAATGAATTTATTTATGAATTCCAAGGAGCTCCAATCACAATAGAGTTAGAGCTTTCATATTTCGAAGCGACTCCAGAAGAACCTGTCATGCCAATTCAAAAGGAGACACCAGTAAACTCAGTACCAGATTCAGAAGAAATCACAGAAGTCAACTTAAGGAGCGGAAGGGTTCTACCTCCGAGAATGGGTCCAAAAGACAAAGGAAAGCAGGTGGTTGTTCAGGAAGAATCAACCCCGACGGAAGAATTGCCCATTCGGGAAGAAACCGAGACACATGGTAACAAAGTGGACTATAACGTGCTAGCCCATCTTAGGAAACTACCGACCGAACCGAGCATCTACGACGCTCTCATCTTATCGAAAGAGATGAGGAAAGCTCGATCGAGGCCTTACTTGATCCGGAGATTTGTTTAGCTCAGATGGCCGGAGATTCCTTAGACGAGGTTTGCTCGTTAAAGGAACAGCGAGGTGTTACCTTCACGGATAGTGATCTACTACTCGGGACAGCCGATCACAACCGACCATTGTACATTTCAGTCACAATCGAAAAATTTACGCTCTCCAGAGTATTGGTGGATCCAGGAGCGTCAATCAACATAATGAATCTTCGGACGCTAGCATACTTGGAAATTGATGCTCGCGAGCTTGAAGCGGACAAGATATTACTAAGAGGATTCAACCAGAAAGGAGAAAGAGCCCTTGGATCAATAACACTCGTTGATGAAGACCGGTGACTTAGCAAAGACAACCGCAAAATTCCACATAATTGACTGCGAGACATCGTTCAACGCTCTACTTGGGCCGGCGCGTGGATCCATGAAAACCGGATGGTACCATCGTCTCTGCATCGGTGCATAAAATACTACGAAGGAGGAGAACGAGTGCATTAAAGGTGATTTGCAACCTTTCTCCGTACATGAGATTGGAATCCATGAAGATGCGACTTATTACGCACCTCCGAAGAAAACAATTTTCTCTAAAAACACCGTGCCAAATGAAGCAAAAGAAATTCGAGACAATGAAGAACTCGAAGTTCTAGTCCAACAGATCACTCATCACTCCCTTACGGCGAGATGGTGAAAGTTTCTCCGAACTCGCATCCGAGGTCGAGGCCGGGGACGAGGTCGTGGAAGAGACACTGGGACAGTTGGACAGAAAAAGCCGGTGATCAACGTTGATTGGGAGAACAGCTCTGAGGAAGAAGAGGAAGTCAAGAAAGAAGCAGCTACAATAAACCGGAAGAAACCACAATTCAAGATTTCTCTCGAAGATGAGAAGAACGAAGAATACAAATTGATGTACGAGAAGATTAACCACTATGTACACACTATGAACCTGACCCCGATCCAGTCTAATAAGATTAAGGGTATGGTGGTCAAAGAAGTACATAGCATCGGTGCAAAGCCAATCAAATTTTACCGTGACACTTCTTCTTCCAATACTGAAAACGATGTACAATTTGAAGATGTCACTTCTTCCGAATTAATGGAATTACCTTTTGAGTGGTACTCTCCCTATGTTCAAAATTTAATTCAGCGTGGTGTCTTACCTCGACAATGGACAAAAGGCCGATCACAACACTTCGAAAAATTATGGAATAATGCCGGTCGGCCTCCCAATTCAAAACATGGTCTCGGATTCGGCACAGTAGGTTCGATTGACGATACAAAATTTTGTTTGGTTGTTACTTGCGAACCTAATGAAGACCGCCTGAAACTACGGAAGAGCTCGAAGATCCGCAAATTGGAGACGCTCCACCAAAGTTCGAAGAAGAAATCAAATCTACAATAGATAAGTTAATGGAAGTTAACTTAGGTACTAGCGAAAAGCCTAGACCAACCTTTGTTAGCTCCTTACTCAATAAAGAAGATTCCGAGGAAATAATCAAGCTATTATTGGAATTTAAGGACTGTTTTGCTTGGAGTTACGACGAAATGTCAGGATTAGCTCCAGAAGTCGCAGTTCACAGGCTAGGAGTGGATCCTACTTCCGTTCCAGTCAGACAAGCTTCCAAAAGAATGCGTTTGGAAATTGAACAACAAGTAATAGCTGAAGTTAAGAAGCTAATCGACGCTAAATTTGTCCGTGAAGAACAATACCCTACTTGGCTAGCCAATGTGGTACCAGTCAGGAAGAAGAATGGTCAGATCAGAATCTACGTGGATTTCAGAGACTTGAACAAAGCATGTCCGAAGGATGAATTTCCACTACAAATTCCAGAGTTAATGATCGACATCGCTTCGACACATGAAATATTCTCTTTCATGGATGGATCTTCAGGATACAACCAGATAAAGATGGCACCAGAAGACGAAAAGCTCACGACATTCAGAACACCAATCGGAGTGTATTGCTACACAGTAATGCCATTCGGACTAAAGAACGCAGGAGCAACATACCAAAGAGCAATGACAAAGATTTTTGATGAGCTCATTCACAACCAAGTTGAATGCTATGTGGATGATGTGGTCATCAAAAGCAAACTGAAGGAAGATCACCTGTATGATTTGAGAATTGTTTTCGAGCGACTAAGGCAATACAACCTTAAGATGAATCCCTTAAAATGCGTCTTCGGAGTTACCTCCGGGAAATTCTTAGGATTTGTTGTCCGACATCACGAGATTGAAATTGATCCGGAAAAGATTAAAGCTATCTTAGAGATGCCGCCTCCCAAAATCTTAAAACAGCTACGATCCTTTCAAGGGAGGTTGGCATATCTTCGACGCTTTATTTCGAACTTGTCAGGTAGGTGTCAGCCCTTCTCGGCATTAGTTAAAAAGGATGCCAAATTCGTTTGGGAAGAGAAATGCCAACGGGCCTTCGAGGACATTAAGCAATACTTAATGACACCTCCCGTCTTAGCGACTCTGAGCCTCGGGTAGATCGTTGATACTTTATACCGCGGCTCTAGACGACTCCTTGGAGCCCTGCTAGCCTGTGTCAATGATGAGGGAAAAGAAAATGCTCTCTACTACTTAAGCCATCGTTTGATTCCGATGGAAGTAAAGTATCCTCCAATTGAGAAGCATTGTTTGGCCCTGATCTTCGCCGCACGGAAACTCAGGCATTACATACTCTCTCATAAGGTCAACCTTATCTCGGAAGTTAATCCGTTGCAATATTTGATGACCCGTCCAACACTTTCTGGCAGACTTGCCAGGTGGTCGATGATACTATTGCAATTCGACATAACTTTCGTTCCTCTTCGTGCTGTAAAGGGACAAGTACTAGCTGACTTCCTTGCAACACATCCTTTACTGGCAGATTCGCCTCTCGATGAGGACTTGCCAGACGAACAAATAATGAGTTTAGAAGACCCCGATGATCAACGTTGGGAACTATACTTCGACGGAGTGTCCTCAGCACAGAAAGACAAAGAATTGCAAACGATAGTGCCCTGCATAGGCGATGTCGACCTCATTTTCGATGAGGTCTTCTCTTCTTCTTTAGTACTTAGGATCTAGCCTTAGGCTTTTCCTTTCGACTATCTTAGAGGACTAGAATCGGGATCCACCATTTAGAATTTTAAACCACTTCTTAACTCCCCGCAAACTCCACAAACTCGACTCGTAGACCCCTAATCACCTGTAGGGTCGAAATCAAATGTGGAAGTTTAAAGGATGAGTTCCTATAGACTCTTCGGCCTTAGGATCGCCTCGCAGGTAGCTCGGTCCGGTGAAGGGTCGACTTGCACACACACTACACCTACACACTACACTTTCACACACCTCCTAAAACACACCCATACCCGACTTGACTTCCCGACTCATGTAGGTGATTCACATGGATGGTCCTTAACCCCTAAGCCCTCGCTAAGAGGGTTAGGAACAATACGATGAATGCCTCAAATGAGATCCCTTCATGGCTCATGTGGGCTTGATGTGGCTTCATGGCTCAACCAAAATGGTTGTAATCCACTTACATCCACCCAATCTTCAATTTTCCAAATTTTCAATTTTTGACCCCGGGACCCAACACCCGCCAACCTACCCAAAGCCCTGAATAGCCCAAATTTCTCAAAAATTTCCAAATTACCCAAAATTCTCCAAAATCAATCCCAAACATTTCCACATCACTCAAACTGATCATCCATATCCAAAAATACCAAAAATTCCAAAAATACCCCCCAATACCTTCCAAATACCCAAAATACCCCTTTCGACCCAAAAATCCAAAAATTCAGAAAATTCCCAGAAAATTTCAGAAAATCCCAAATATTCCCAATTTCATTTTGTTCAACTACACCATGGGCCAATTTTGTCAATTTACCCCACTTTTGTCAAAACCCCCAATTCGACCCATTTTAACCCAAAGTAAACCCAATGTCAAACCAAACCTACCCAATTGACCCAAATTCTGGTCCAATTCAATTCTAAACTTCAATTCAACATCCCCAACACCAATCTAGACCAAAACTAAGCCCAATTTGATTGGCATTGGGATCCAATTTCACTTTTGGCCTTAAAGCCCAATTTGGACCTATGACCCAAACCTAACCCAAACTCACCCAATTCAACTCCAATTAACCCCAAATCTTTTCTAAACCTTCCTCGACATCCCCATAAACAAAACACTAGCATGATTTGCCCAAAATTTAGACCCAAACCCCACTCAAATTCAACCCAAAATCAAAAAGCCCAATTTCGACCTAAACCTAAACCTAGCCCAAATGAGCCCAAACCCCAAAATCAAAACCCAACCAAAGCCAAAAACCTCTTTGAAACACTCCCAAAAACATTTCCCAACATTAATTTCACATCAACTTCAACTCTAGCCCAACTTTGGCCCATGGTAGCCCATTTTGGCCCACTTTAGCCTCTTTACCAAAAAGCCCATATCCAACCCAATTCAAACCCAAATCACCTCAAATTTGTTTCAAACCACTCATGAAACATCCCTAAACCAAACTCAACAATTATTTGGCCCAAGCCTTTACCAAAATTTCATCCCAAAAATCCATTTTAAAATTCAAAAGCCCACTTTCCTAAACCATTTAAAAGCCCATCTAAAACCATTTCAATGAGCCCAAAATTGATTCTAAAGCCCATACGACATTTTCATTTGTCATCCATTTGATGAAAATCATTCCCTAAGTTTCAATTACATCATCAAATAAATCTAAATCAAGCACCATGCCAAATTGCCCAAAAATACCAAAATATTCCTAAAATCCATTTTCATGAAATCGACCAAGCTTTCCCCAAGCCAAAGGTGAGCCATGAAGCCATGCATGAGCCACATGTGAGCCATGAAAGCCTTGGACACTTCACCATACCCAAAATGGCAAGAGGAGGGGACCCTTTAATGATTCTCTTAAGAGTAATTAACCACTCCCATGTCTCCCCTAACTCTCGCTTAAGCTTAATTGTACTTGGATCGTGACTTGACCCCACTAATCAAGCTGATCCAAGCGACTTTCCCTTCAGCCCAAATTGGCCTTGGAGGGTGAACCTAACCCAAAACCAAGGGTTGACCCATTTAGACCCAAAACTAGCCCTTTCCCATTCCACTTCGATTCAAACCCTTTACACATGGCCAATGCTAATTGATCGCACAAGCCTCCAGCCCCCGACCCACCTCGACCTCGAGGGTGACCCATGCTCGGCCGGCCGGCCACCCGCCGCCGGAAAACGCCATGCCCGAGACCTCGGGAGTGAGCCAACATTGAAATTCTCCTCGCCGAGCTGCCCCATGCCTAGTGGTCACCATGGCCGTTCTTCTCCTCACCGCAGCATACTCGATCCCAAGCCCTAACTCCCCCCGGGAGGCCCTCCACCCATGCCTATTTAAACACCACCCCTCACGGCCATGAGAGGAGAGTTGCAAAAACCTCGCCAAAACTTCGCCAAAATTGTTCCGTACCCCTCCTCATACATACGCAGCACTCGATCCCCAGCGAGATCCCCCCGCCATTTCTTCTCTCGCGAGCTCAATTTCGTAGTCGAAATCCAAGCCCAAAACCAGACACTCCTCCACGCACGAGCCAATCCCCAAATCGATTGTCTCTACACCTTCACTCGCACCAAGGGAAGGTGTCCACCAAGAAAAGCCCCATCTCCAGGCCACCCAGCTTGCTCCGTACTCCAAGCTTTGTGATCGACCGTGGTCGAAGTCCAACCTAGCACAATTCACTGCACCGAGAGACTTCATCCGGAGCTCACAGATCCAATCGAAGGTGCAACAACTCTCGCATCGAAGCTTCACTTCTCCGAGCAAAGGTATGAATTCATTCTTCTTCCCGAGCTTACAGAGATTCTCCATTTCATTCGAGTAAATTTCAATGCATGTTTACCGTATGGATGTGTTCGTCTCTTCAAGACGAATCCATAGAGCATAAGAACACGAAAATCCATCGAGAATCGAGCGAGAAATTAGTGGTTAGAAGGTCGACTGGCCACGGTGCACACCCGCCGTAGACGATGACCGGGAGCCGTCGGATCGCGCGTGTATCGAGCGGACGGATCGGATTGCGCCGACCGCAGAACGTTACGCGAACTCGCGGGTCCCGGACGGCCGACTCGGATGGCGGCGCCCAATCGCGCGCGCGACACGTACCGCTTCGGAGAGGCTAAGGATGCGCCGGCGCCGTGTCACTTAAGTAGATAAATAGGGATATTTTCTATTTATTTAATTCTCGTAACTTTAAAAATTCATAACTTTGTGTAGAAAAATCAAAAAAATAAAATAAAAATACCCTCTTGCTCAGATGAACGTAGGAGAATAATGTGGAAAAGAAATCATTCAATTTTGTCCAGTATTTTATTTTTAGTAATTTATTTACTCTCCGCATACATTTAATTCTCCATGCATTTATACAATTCACCATGGCATGAGACCATAGGGCTTTTGAAGCCTTCGAATTTGGGAACATTCCCCGAATTTTCCAAAGTCGAGGCCATCCCTATGAAAAGTTATTGATTTTTCAAATGCATGTTATTGTTTTAAGTATTTAATTCCAAAAATTAGCATGTTGTGAAATAAATTCTAGGAAAATTTGGTGATGTTCCTTATGACCAGAGAACCCTAGGAAAAATAGGATTTGGGTAAATTCACTCGCATTAACCCTAACTCGGCTTAAATACCCAAAATAGACCCCTAATTAATTAGAGCTAACCATAGATCAAATTGACTTGAAATCAATTCTCCACTGGCCTTTAGGATCAGAGGAACCCACCATAAAAATTCGAGGTCAATTGGACTTCGGTTAGCCCCACTAATCGGGTTAATTAAGCCACTTAGTCATTTTAAATTTTAAAAATTCATAACTTTCAAAATATCTTTCAAAAATTCACCAAATTGGTTTTGGAGTCTCTCTGATATCAGGGGAGTTTAAGAAAATTAAAATTTCAATTTTCTAAAAAAGTTGATTTTTAATATTATTTTAATATTTTTAATAATTAAAAAATAATAAAAATCACAAAAATAATAAAATTCACCAAAATGTTATATTTTGAATTTTAATCATTTGGGAACAAGTCCCATATTTTTCCTAGGTCTATTTAGTGAGATATTAATTTTTAAAGCTCTAGGGTAATTTTAAAATTAAGAAATGTATTTTCTAGCATTTTCACCAAAATAATTATAATAAATCAAAGAAAAATCAGAAAATTGTAAAGTTTGGTTCTTTGGAATCCTTGATATCAGAGAGAATTTTAAAAATTATAAAATTTATTTTTCAACATTTATTTTATTTTTAAATTAATTAATACTCCAGAACTTAAAATAATTCTAATAAATAAAATATAATTCAAAAAATTACCAAATTTGGTCCAAGTGGTCCTCTAGTCATTAGGAATGTCCCCTAATTTTCTTAAGGACAGAAACTTTCCCTTGGTCATGTTATTGAATTTTCCTTGGAAATTTCTCTTTTCTACAAAAAAATAATTATATAAATAAATTAAATACAGAAAAATCACATTTTCTCCTCTCATGTCTTCATTGACACATAAGTGAAGTCACATAAAAATTTCAAGTTCATTTGAGTTCAATTTAGTGAGTTATGAAATTATTAGGCTTAAAGGGCAAAATGGTAATTAAAATTTTAATCCTTAATTAAGACTTTAGGTTTAATAAAAAAATTAACAAGTAAAATATTTGATCCTAATCTGATTTGGATGATTGAAACTAAATAATCAAAGGGTAGAAACCCATTAAGCAATTTAAAATGATTAAACTTTAATTAAATAATTAATCGAATTCGAAGAAAAATAAATTTGGAATTATTAAAATAAGGATATTATTAGAAAGAGATTTATTCTTTAATTTAAAAATCCCTAAATTAATCATCTCATTAATACTCAACTCTTAATTAAAATGATAACACAAATTTAAAATATTAAAAGACTTAATCATTAAACTAAAATTAAATCATTAAACTCTTTCAAAAATTTCAATTAAATTAAATTAAATTAAGATTAAAAGTTGAATTAAATTAAATTAAATTAAATTAAATTAAATAAACAAATTAAATTAAATTAAATTAAATAAATAAAATTAAATTAAATTAAATTAAATAAAATTAAATAAATAAATTAAATTAAATTAAATTAAATTAAAATTAAATTAAATTAAATTAAAATTAAATTAAATTAAATTAAGAAATTAAATCAAATAAATTAAATTGAATTAAATTAAATCAAATCAAATTAAATTAAATAAATCAAATTAAATTAAATTAGATTAAATTAAATTAAGTCGAATTAAATAACCTCACTTAAGACATGAAGAAATAAATCTAAAATAACTTGAACACTATTCCAAACTTAAATCATTAATTTAACTTAAATTTAATCACAAATCATTAAATATCATTTTACCCTTAGGAGCTTTAGTTATCATAACTCTTAAATGAACATTAAAATGAAATGTTACTTCACTTATAGGACATTCAAATGTCCTAGCTCACCGAGCAAGTTAACAAAACTTGAAAACCTCTGACGATCGATTCATTTACACAATTAAATTCATTTCAGCTTAAAACAATCCTAGAAATATCGAAAAAATGTTTGGGATCTCTCCTAAGCACTTCCTCAATATGATAGGATGTTGATAAGAACAATCGAACTTAATCGTTCTTCGATGAAGAAAATCGTCTTCAAACTAAAAACACAAAGAACCTGGACGTCATAGGAAACGACTAACCATAGGATTAGGAATTTGGTAGAAAACCATAAACCTTTCCCTTAGCTTTACCTAGGAACTTGCTTAAATATTCTAACCGTGTTTTAAGTGCAACTCGAATGACGGGAAGACCTTCCATGTACGCTTTTATTTTATCGCAATTTATTTTATCGCAATTTATTTAATCGCATCGCACTTATTTTTCTTGCATGATAAACAACAATTGCATGAAAACCTACACCTTTAGGATAAAAACCAAAACCGAAACCCAAAATTAAAATAAAAGACACTACAAGATAAAATTCACCTCCACAACATTTCAAAATATAAGACAACTCAAAATTTAATCACAAACATAACACAAAACTACAATTACAACTAAATTAAAACGTCTCGTCGGATGATCGAGAATACCTCTGATGATGTAACCTACGTGTTGCTAACGGGATTTCCCACCTGCCTAAATGAAAGTGTGGAACTCATTCAGTCGAGTTTAGCAAATTCATCCGGACTAAGTGAATCCGATAAAAATAACTGATGCCTGAAGGATGGAACCGCGGATCTTAACCGGTGTCGTTATAATCAACTTTAAGATTTGTTTTAATTAAAACACAAAAAACACTTGGAAATTAAGACTTCTCTAAACCAGTAACACTTCTCTCATCTCTCGATTTATGATTTCTAAAACTAAACCTCTCGCAACGACAAGGAGCTCGTGAGCACGATGGGCAAAGACGGCCATCGTCGTCAGCAAAACTCAACCTACATCAACAAAACTTTCTTAGAATTAAATAACAAAGCCATAGGACTTCGAGGTAGTTCGCCTAGTGCAACATAAATCCTCAACTCTTCGTTAGGCATTTCAGCATTGCAAATTAAGCCCTAATCGGTCTTAGGATTCCGAGGTAGTCGTCCGATACGACATAAACCCTCATATCTTCTAGTGCAATTTGTATGATTCTATCATATAAATATAAGCCCTAATTAACTAAATCGGCAAGATTAAAACATTAAATAAACATTAGGACTTTCCTAAATCCAAGCCAAACAATGTGGATAGTCGGAGATTACCGAAGTCCGCTTCGAATCCGTGATCTCTCCTACTTTTCTTCCTTCGAATTCCCAAAATAAAAATGTTCTAAATTCGATCCATTCCCTATTGAAATTTCCAAAATTCAATCCTTTGAAAACTTAAACTTCGAAATTCTTGAGATGCAATTATCGATTATTATCGAGAGTTTTCTTAGGTGATTCCCGTCACTTAAGATGTAATTAACTATAGGGCTTCGCCCTTATAGGGAACTTTAAGAACCCGTGAATATAAACCCCGCTTAATGTTTTCATATTAAGCAGGGGAATTTGTTCGGCTTATAAAATTGGTTCGTAGACCAAACGGATGTCACAAACCTTTCTAGTTTATTTAATCGAGCCCCATTATCAAGCAAAGCTGTGTTTATTCTTCGGATAGATACATGGTTTGTGGTGCGGCGCTCGTTTATATAAACTATTCGTGGATGTGAGATCAGCTTGATTTCATATCTTAAAATTTTCAAATTTAAAATTATTTTCAAAATCAAACACTACTTTTCAAATTATTTATTTAAATTAAATTAAAATTCGCCGACAATTTCTGTAGGCGACTCCCTTTTCAAAATAAAACACATAACCTAAAAATATGCCGACAGGCAGGAATCGGACTAATCTTTATAACACCGGAGCGGAGGATGTTAAGATACTCCTACCACTTAACAGAGCCGTGCACAAACAAAGAGGCAGAATACGAAGCCCTCATAACAGGACTAGAACTGACCATTCAAATGGGAATAACTGATATCAACATCTACGGAGATTCTCAGCTGATCATTCAACGTATCGCCGGACAATACAGAATTTTAAAGCCAAGACTCGAGCAATACTTTCGCATGCCATGAAACCGTTGAACAAATTCGAATGTAACAATCTACAAGATCCCCGAAGAGAAAATGCTCTCGCGGATGCGCTATACTCGCCTCGCAAAAGAATTTGCCTCGCTTACAAGATGAGTCACTGAAGTGTTAGTTCAAGGACGACAAGTCCTATCACAACTCGACATGGATATGATACATAAATCGAAAAGCAGAGGAATCAGCTGCAAGCAGTGACGGAAAACACAGAAGATCGAGCGTCAACCGCTAATCGACTACTCCGCAAACAGGGAAATTACCGGACGATAAGTCATTAAGCACATCAAATCAAGAAAAGAACTCGTCTTACGCATTAATAAACAATACATTATACGAAGGTCTTTCGATCGATGTGGTTAAGATGCCCGAGCGGTCCGAGGCTCGTGAAATTGTCAAAGAAGTGCATTCAGACTTTGTGGCGCTCATCACTGGTCCGAAAATGAAAATGAAAATTAAAAGACTAGTGGTATTACCGGCCCTCGATGATGACCGACCGCATGAAAGTCGCCAAGAGTTATCGCCAAGCCAAGTGCACGGAGTGGTTCTACACCAACCTCCAAACGTGCTACATCCGACAATCGCGTCGTGGCCATTCGAGTGTTGGGGCACGTATATAGTGGGTCCGATGAACCACCTTCTTCAAGAGGACATCGCTTCATCCTCGCAGCCTACGTACTACTTTTCTAAATGGGCGTGCAGCGTCCACTCGTAGAAGTAAAGGCACACCACGTGCTGCGCTTTTCAAAAATCAAGTCGTCTACCGTTTCGGAGTACCGCGTTAATCATTTCGTATAATGGGTCCGCATTCGAAGCACAAAAATCAACAATTTTGTCGAAGACATGGAATCGATCGGCGATACTCAACAATCTACTACCCAAGAGCAAACGGCTTCGCCGAGGCTTTTAATAAAACTCTCGTTCAAATTTTAAAGAAAACTTTGGATGACAACAAGAGAAATTGGCACGAGAAGTTGTTAGAAGCCTTACGGGCCTACAGGACGACTTTCGAGACTCCTACTCGCCTACGCCTTATGCTTTAGTATACGGGTCCGAGGCAAGTTGTTACCATTGGAAGTCCAAACTTCCATCACTCAGGATCGTAGCTGCAAATAAAATTACTACGAAGAAAATGCCAGCATTACGACCGGAAGAACTAGAAAACTTGAAGGGAAAAGACTTGCAGCCGCAACAAAATTTGGAACTGTACCAAGCTAAGATGATCCATGCCCATGATAAACTGGTCCGCCCCAGAACTTTTAAAGTGGGTGACTTAGTTCTTATTCTCAGAAGACCTATTCTTGCACATCACAAAATAGGAGGCAAATTTGAACCGACTTGGGAGGGGCCGTTCGTGGTCGAGGCAAGCCTACTCAGAGGCTCCTACCAACTTGTGAATTGCCAAGGAGAACGACAAATGCTTCCAATCAATGGACGATATTCGAAGAAGTATTACGCAACCCGATGTTTCAAGGGTGGCCTCTAAAATAGAGTCTTATCCCTAGAAACACGGGTGAAGTAATCACTTTGTGACTTGGTCCGAACCCAAAAACATAAAAATGGATGACAAAAGAAAAATAATAAAAAAATGTATGTACTATAAATAAAATATGTGAAATCATAATAATAAAGTTTTACCCTTCCTTTCAAATCAAATCTTTTTCCCGATCTTTCTTTATCTTTTCCTACTTTCCTTAAAAATTAAAATTGAAATAAGTGAATAAGAATCTTCAATGATAAATACTTTCTTAATGTTCTTGTTCTTAAGTATGCCCCTCGATCCTTTCCTTGTTTTCTTCGCAGGAAATGTCGAACCGGCGGTCGGTCCTAAACTTTAAAAATGGCGCGAGTCTCGCACTCGATGAAAAGAGGGTGAAGGATGGAGCAAGTGATAGAAATTGATTCTCGACTTCACACCACCAGCCTACAAGATGAAGAAAATGATCGGGTCCCGACGGACCGAGAAGAGCTTCATAACAGACAACGGATGAAGATGGGTGGCCCAAGCCGCCAATCCAAAGAACAAGAAAAGAAAGACAAACACCGAGGAAAGCAAGAAAATCAAGTCGCAGTTGCCACGGCAGAGGCAGGCTCGCGCCACCGCGCCCGCGCAAATTCAAGAAGTGAGGAGAGCTACGCTCACCGCTACTCAAAGAAGGAATAAGAATCGCCGTATCCGCAAGATGTCGACTAAACTAGCAAGCAGATCAACACGAGGAAACAACCACCTTCGCCGACACACACATTTCAAAGATACCGGTTCATCGAGAACCCGAAAAGAGAGAACAAGCTCCAAGAACAACAAAATGGATAAGGGAAACTCTGAGAAGATCGGAGGCGCAGAGATCGCCTCGACGTCGATGTAGATACCGTATCCGAAGAACCTTGTTGCCGAAGCAACCCCGGAGGATGTCCCGACGCAGACAATCCCCGAGGAGCCAAGGTATGCAGGAGAACGTGACGGATCGAGCCATACATCCCGCAATACGTTACTAGGCCCCGTCACTGCGCATCATCCCGTAATATGAACTAGAAAGAATGCAAAATGTCGAGAAGAAAACTTTCGAATACTTTGAAAGGATTAGAGGCAAAAGAATCAACATTTTGGAAGGCCTCGAGTTACACACAGTGTATTCTCGTAGTACGAGCAACAGCAGATTGTGGATTGCATTCTAGAACTTCGGAAGATGGGTCGAGCAGCCGTCCGAGAGAAAAGACTTATTCGGAACCCCGAAATGGATGCCGTGGAAAGGAAGAGTCACAATACAATGCGGATGTTGCTATAACTTCGCAGAGGACGTAAAAGGAAATCCACCAGTGGATACTCCGTCACAGCGAGGTGGATCCAATGCCGAGAATAATTAAAAGAATGGTGAAAAGAATGATAACGTGGAGGGCATCGCCAGCAGATCGCATACCCAACAGCTTGCATCATCAACATTTATCGAAGGGCGACCGCATACCTCCACACATGTACCACCATGACTTTGTCGACCTTTCGCACAGCTTCGTTCGTCAACCAATGCAATATCATGTTCGGATCCGACCTCCGGATAACAGTGCCCGGTAAGTTCCGAGGGCCGATGGAGATACCACTTCCGGTAGGTTCCGTCATGATATTACAAGGAAATGGAGCAGTACATCGCAAAACATTGTATACCGGAGTACCAATGGAGCGGATCTCCGTCACTTTTAGAAGGATGGACGACGTAAAAGGCGCCTTACCACTTCCAACCGAATCCGTAACTGAGAGTCTCCAGCCTCTACGAGCCGTGAGTTACACGGGAAATAAGCACACCTCCAATGCACATCCATGTGGCATTCCTACCAAGGATGGCTTGGAAGGTGATGTTATTGACCGTGTATCTCATTATTCGTACATGGATTTAACAGATACTTTTTGGATGGATCAACAAGAATCATACATAGCCCGTTTCGAAGTCATGGATTGTATGAGAAATATTTCGCATCGAGTCGTATGATGTATCTTCAACAAGATTGGAATGAAAGTGATCATGTCACATTTTGCCTTCACCTCTTTTTGTGCAAATCGACTCGGGAAACGCCATTAAAGTTAAATGAACTTCGAACAAAGAAACGAAAAGAAAAGGAAAATAAATAAGAACTCTCTTCCATAAAAATCCAAACATTAAAAAGAACTTCAAATCCACATGAACACCAAATAAACAATAAAAAAATGGGATAGTTAAAGGACAAACAAAACAAATCTAAAGCTCAAATTGAATTCCAGTTTAAGTCCATCTTTTCAAATCCTCCAATCCTTCTTCAAATCAAGATCTATTCCGTACCTCCTTCGAAACCCTCTCTCGGATGATTTCGTAATCACGAAGAATTTTCAATTTGATTCGATGGCATGGGTTCGTACCCTTCGCCAAGTAATCGACTTTAATTGATTCCCATGGATATGGAACACTTTCATATCTCATTTCGATCTCCCGCTAAATCCAAATCTCAAGAAATTCTTCATAATCATAGCATAAATCAAATATCAACAAAATTTTTCACAACCACCGCATAAACCGAATCTCAAGAAAATTCCCCATGGACCTCAAAGAAAATTTCCTCAATCTCTCGCATAAATAAATTTCAACAAAATTCTTCGCCTCACGATAAGTCAAGAAAATTCTTCATTCTCGCAATTCTCAAGATTCGGATGGCTTCCGCCTACTCCCTTCTCGCAATCTCGAATTCTGCGATGAAGCTTCCGCCCTACTCCCATCTCAAGAATCTCAAGACTTCGAAGAATCCTCCGCCATACTCCGCAATTCTCAACATATTCTCAAGCATTCGGACAGCTTCCGCCCTACTCCCTTCTCAAGAATCTCAGCATTCGGATAAGCTTCCGCCCTACTCCCATCTCAACAATTCTCGCACTCGGATAGCTTCCGCTCTACTCCCATCTCAAGAATTCTCAACACTCGGATAGCTTCCGCCGTACTCCCTTCTCAACAATTCTCGCAGTCGGATAAGCTTCCGCTCGTACTCCCATCTCAAAGATATTCTCAGACTTCGCCCGTACAGCTTTCGCTCTACTCCCATCTCAACAATTCTCAAGACTCGGATAAGCTTCCGCCCTACTCCCTTCTCAACAACTCTCGCATTCGGATAAGCTTCCGCCGTACTCCCATCTCAAGATATTCTCTCGTACTCTCGACTCGGATAGACTTCCGCCCTACTCCCTTCTCGAGAATTCTCGCACTCGGATAGGCACAATTCTACTCCTTTCTCAGAATCTCAAAATTTGATCCTCTCAAAGAAGAAATCGAAATTAAAGCACTCGCATTTCGGATAGCTTTGTCCTATTCTTCCTCAAGCATTCTGAGATAGGCTCACTCCTAATCCTTTTCAACATACACATTCGGGATAGCCTCGCCCTAATCCTTCTCAAGATACACATATGGAATAAGTTTACCCCGTTCTTCTCGCATACAAATGCATTCAGCGGCCTTACTCTACTCTTTTCTCCGCATAAAACCAAAATTGAAACTCAAATCGAAATTCAAACTCAAAATTAAAACTTGAAATAAAAAATGAAACGAATCTAAGATCCAATCTCTTAAAATCTTGTGATCCGAAATTCACCTCCTTTTTCCCCGACCGAGAGTTCTGAATCTTCGCCTGAGATTTACCCGATACTCCCTAGCTGGAAATTCTTCTACTTCGTCCTAAGTTTGTCACTTGGACATCCGTGTTGGTTTTGTCGATCTCTTCGGTCAACGCCAATACGCGCGGTGTGCTTGGTTAGCACACCACACCTATCGGGGGTCCATTTGTCGACCTCATTTTCGATGAGGTCTTCTTCCCTCTTTAGCGTTTAGGATCTAGCCCAGCTTTTCCTTCGACTATCTTAGAGGACTAGAATCGGGACCCATCCCTTAGAAATTCGAACCACTTCGCCTCCCCGCAAACCCCACAAGCTTGATTGTAGACCCCTAATCACCTAGAGGGCCGAGATCAAAAGTGAAGGTTTAAAGGATGAGTTCCCTATGTAGACTCTTCGGGCTCTAGACCACCCCGGGTGGCTCGTCCGGTGAGGGTCGACTTACACACTCACTACACTCATACTCTACACTCTCACACACACAATCCAAATCCTAAAACCACACCCATACCCAACTCGACTCCTTGACTCATGTAGGTAATTCATATGGATGGACCTTAACCCCTAAGCCCCCGGTTAAGAGGGTTAGAACAACATAAATAATGCCTCAAATGAGTCCTCTCATGGCTCATATAGCTTAATATGACTTCATGGCTCAACCAAAGTGATTCCATTTCACTCATATTTGATCAATCTTCATTCTTCCAAAATTTCAATTTTTGGCCCTGTGGACCCTACACCTATCAAACCTACCAAAAGCCCTTAAAATCGCCCAAATCCTCCAAAATTTCCAAATCACCCAAAATTCCCCAAAATTAACCTCGAACATTTCCTCACCAATCAAATTGATCATCCATAGCCAAAAATACCAAAAATTCCAAAAGTATCCCCCAATACCCTCCAAATTACCAAAATGCCCTCTTGACCCAAAAATACAAAAATTCAGAAAATTCCTAGAAAATTCCAGAAAATCCCAAATATTCCCAATTTCATTTTGTCCAACTACACCATGGGCCAATTTTGTCAATTTACCCCACTTTTACCAAAACCCCCAATTTAGCCCATTCTTAACCCAAGTGAACCCAATGTCAAACCAAATCTACCCAATTGACCCCAATTTTGGTCCAATTCAATTCTAAACTTCAATTTAATATCCACAATATCAATCTAGACCGAAATCCAAGCTCCAATTTGATTAACATTCGAATCCAATTTCACTTTCGACCTTAAAGCCCAATTTGGACTCATGACCCAAACTTAGCCCAAACCAAACCAATTCAACTCCAATTGACCCCAAACCTTTTCTAAACCTTCCCTAACATCCCCACAAACAAAACACTAACATAATTTGCCCAAAATTTGGACCCAAACCCCACTCAAATTCAACCCAAAACCAAAAAGCCCAATTTCGACCTAAACCCAAACCTAACCCAAATAAGCCCAAGTCCCAAAACCAAAACCCAACCAAAGTTAAAACCTCCTTGAAACACTCCCATAAACATTTCCCAACATTAATTTTACATCAATTTCAACCCTAGCCCAACATTCGCCCAAATTAGCCCACTCGACCTACATCGGCTCCATTTACCAAATGAACCTAAATACAACCCAATTCAATTCCAAACTACCTCAAATTTAGTTCAAATCATTCAAGACACATCCTTAAACTAAACTCAACATTTATTTGGCATGGCCCTTTGCAAAATTTTTCATCTAAAAGCCCATTGCTAAACATAAAGGCCCACTCCCTTAAACCTTCCTAAAAGCCCACTTCTACCAAATTCATAAGCCCAAACCCATCCTAAAGCCCACATTACAATCACATCTCATCCTCACTTAATTGATATCATTCCCTAAGTGCTAAACCCATCATGAAAATCAAACCAAAATGGTATTATGCCAAATCCCATCAAATAACCCCAAAATTTCCAAAAATTCCTAAAGCCCTTTTCCATGAAAGTCGACCAAACTCTTGCCAAGCCATATGCGAGCCAAAGACAAGCCATGTACAAGCCATATGAAGCCATGAGATGTTCGACATGTGACCATACCCAATAATGGCAAAAGGAGGGCTCTCTTTCTTAAACCTTCATTAAGCTTTTTAACCCCTTCCATGCTACACACTAAACCAAGATTAGCCACATCACTTCGATGGGGACTTCACCACCCCTTTCTAGCCGATGCAAATGATCCTCCTCACCTCAAAATCAGCCATGGGGAGGTGAACCTAATCCCATTTCCATGGGCTTGACCAAACCAAGTGCAAAAGAGCCACCTCCCCCATTCCATTTGAATCAAACCACTTTACACATGTCAAGCTTCAATCGAATTCACCAACATCAAGCCCCGACTCACCCGAACCCGAGGGTGACCCATGCCTCGCGGCCACCGCCCGGATCGCCGGAAAACACCATGGCCGAGACCTCGGGAGGAGCCAAATTTTGGAATTCCACCTCGCCGAGCCGCCTCACTCCAAACGGCCATCATGAAATGTTCTTCTCCTCACCGGAGCAACTCGATCCCAACCCTTAAACTCCCCCGAGGCCCTCCAACCTCTCCTATTTAAACACCCCCTCCTCTCGGCCAAGAGAGGTGCCGAAACAAACCTTAAGGAAACTCGCCAAAATCATTCCGCACTCTTCCCCACACCCGGAGAACTTGATCCCCACCGAAATCCCCTCGCCATTTCCTCTCGCGAGCTCAATTTCGCAGTCGAAATCCAAGCCCAAAACCAGGACACTTCACCACAAGGAGTCAATCCTCAAATCGATTGACTCTACACCTTCACTCATACCAAGAGGAGAAGTTTCCCAAGAAAAGCCCCCTCACTAGTGCCAGCCATTGCTTCCAACCTCCAAGCTTTGTGATCGGCCGTGGTCACTTTTGTACCTGCAGCAATTCACTGTGCCAAGGAACTTCATCCGGAGCTTCGTCGGACCCAATCGAAGGTGACATAGCCCTCGCATCAAGCTTCACTTCTCCGAGCAAAGGTATGAGCTCACTCCTTCTCCCGAGCTTTCAGAGATTCTCCATTTAGTTCGAGTCAATTTCAATGCATGTTTACCGTATGGATGTGTTCGCCTCTTCAAGACGAATCCATAGAGCATAAGAACACAAAAATCCGTCGAGAATCGAGCGAGAAATTAGTGGTTGGATGGTCGACGGTCACGGTTCACACCAGCCGTAGACGATGACCGGGAGCCGTCGGATCGCGCGCGTATCGAGCTGGACGGCTCGGGATCGAGCCGACAGCCGCAACGGGACATGAACCGCGGCCGCGTGGCATCCCAGCCGATGGCGGCGCCGAATCAAGAGGCGACGCGCGGAGCTTCGGAGGCGCCGAGGCCGAGTCGGCCGCCGCGCGGATAAGTAGGAAAATAGGGTATTTTTCTATTTATTTAATTACCGTAACTTCAAAAATTCATAACTTTGTGTAGAAAAATCCTAAAAATAAAATAAAAATACCTCTTCGCTCAACGAACATGAGAGAATAATGTGGAAAAGAAATCAAGTAATTTCATTAAGTATTTTATTTTTAATGATTTATTTACTCTCTGCATTGTTTTAATTCTCCATTTCGCATATGCAATTCATCATGGCATGAGACCATAGTGGCTTAAGCCTCCGAACTTGGGAACATTCCCTGAATTTTCCAAGGTCGAGGCCATCCCTACGAGAAGTTATTGATTTTCCAAGTTCATGTTAATCGTTTTCGAGTATTTTAATTCCAATAATTAGCATGTCGAGAAATAAATTCTAAGAAAATTTGGTGATATTTCTCGTGACCAGAGGAACCTAGGAAAAATAAGTTTTCGAGTTAATTCACTGAACAACCCTAATCGCCTAAATACCCAAAATTGAACTTTAATTAATTAGGTTAACCACACATCAAATTAACTTAAAAACAATTCTCCACCGTCCTCTAGGGATAGGAGAACACCACATAAAAATTTGAAACCAATCGAACTCGATTAACCCCACCAAATGGGCCGATTAAGCCTCTTAAGCAAAATCGGTAAAATTAAACTTTAAAAATTCATAACTCACAAAATACTTTTCAAAAATTCACAAAAATGGTTTTGGAGCTTCTCTGATATCATAGGAACTTAGGAAAATTAAAATTATAATTTTCTAAAAAAGTTGATTTTTATCATTATTTTAATATTTTTAATAATTAAAAAATAATAAAAATCATAAAAATATTAAAAATCACCAAAATGTCACATTTTGAATTCTAATCATTTAAGAACAAACCAAATATTTTTCTTAAGTCCCTAGGGTAAGATATTGAATTTTAAAGGCTTAATGTAATTTTTAATATTAAAAAATGTATTTTCCAACCTTTTCACTAAAATAATTCTAATAAATCAAATAAAATCAAAAAATATAAAATTCATTTCTCTGGACTCCTCGAGATCAGAGAGATCTAAGAAAAATATAAAATCCATTTTTTAACTTTAATTTTATTTTAAAATTAATTAATGCTCCAAAACTCAAAATAATTCTAATAAATAAAGTATAATTCAAAAATCACCAAAATTGGTCCAGATGGTCCTCTAGTCATTAGGAATATCCCATAATTTTCTCAAGGATAGAAGCATTTCCTCGGTCATGTTAGTCGAATTTTCTTCAAAACCCCTATTTTCCATTAAAAATAATTACATAAATAAATTAAATACAGAAAAATCACATTTTCTCCTCTAATGTCTTAATTGACATGTGAGTGAGGTTACATAGAAATTTCAAGTTCATTCGAGCTTAATTTAGTGAGTTATGTAATTATTAAGCTTCAAGGGCAAAAATGGTAATTAAATTCTTTAACCCTTAATTAAAATTTTAGGATTAATAAAAAAAGGAGGGTAAAATATTTGATTTTAAACTGATTTTGATGATTGAAACTTAAATGATTATGGGTAGAAACCTATTAACCATTTCAAATATAATTAAAATAAAACTTTAATTAATTAATTAATTGAAATTTTGGGAGAATAATAGAAATTGGAATTATTAAAGTAGGGATATTATTTAAGAGGATATTTATTCTTTAATTTAAAAATCCCTAAATAAATCACTTCAATAATACTTAAGTCTTAATTAAAAAAATTAAAAGAATAATCTCAATTAAATTAAAATTGAAATTAAATTAAAATTAAATTAAATTAAAAGAAAAATAAATCGAGATCAAATTAAGTTAAATTAAACTAAATTAAATTAAATTAAATTAAAATTAAACTAAATTAAAATTAAATCAAATTAAAATTAAATTAAAATTAAATTTAAATTGAAATTAAATTAAATTAAAATTAAATTGAAATTAAATTAAAATTAAATTAAATTAAATTAAATTAAATTAAATCAAAATTAAATTAAATTGAATTAAATTAAATTAAAATCATTTAATAACAAACCTAAATGAAATCATTAAGAATTAAATCTAAAATAACTTGAACACTATTCCAAACTTAAACTAATTTTCTATAATTAAGTCAAAATTAAAATTAAATCATTAAGTTTAAATCATTAAAATACTTAATGAGTCGATTTGCCCTTTTAAAGCTCTTGTTATTATAACTCTTAAATGAGGTATCAAGTGAAGTGTTATCTCACTTATAGGATATTCAAATGTCCTAGTTCACCGAGCAAAAGAACAAAACTTAAACTCCCTGATGATTAATTCACTCGTATAATTAAATTCTCTCGACTTAAAACAATCCTGTAGGTATCGAAAAGATGTTTAAGACTCGCCTTAAGCACTTCGTCAATATGATAGGATGTTTATAAGAACAATTGAATTTAATTGTTCTTCGATGAAGAAAATCGTCCTTAAACCAAAACACAAGAACCTGGACGTCATAGGAGATGACTAGCTATAGGATTAGACTTCGGTAGACAACCAAAAATCTTTCCCTTACCTTTACCTAGGTATTGTTGGAATATTTAAATGCTTTCATATGTGTTTTAAGTGCAACTTGGGATGACGAGAAGACCCTCCGAGTACGCTTTTATTTTATTGCAATTTACTTTATTCCAATTTACTTACATGCACCGTACTTTACTTTTCTTGCATGATAAACAACTCGTTGCATGAAAACCAAAACCTTTAGGATAGTCCCCGAACCGAAACCAAAATTAAATCAAAAATCATTACAAGATAAAATTCACCGCCACAACATTTCAAAATATAAAACAACTCAAAACTTAATCACAAACAAAACAACAAAACTACAATCGCAACTAAATTAAAACGTCTCGTCGAATGATCGGAATACCTCTGATGATGTAACCCACGTGTTGCTAACGGGATTTCCCAAGGTCTAAATGAAAGTGTGGAACTCATTCAATTGAGTTTAGCAAATTCATCCGGACTAAGTGAATTCGATGAAAATAACTGTAGCCGGACGACTGAACCGCGGGATCTTAATCGGCTTCCGTTTAAACAACTTTAAGATTTGTTTTAATTAAAATATTAAAAACACTTGGATTTTAAGATTTTCTCTAAACCAAAACACTTCTCTCATCTCCCGATTTATGACTTCTAAATTCAAACCTCCGCAACAACAAAGAGCTCGGAGCATGGTGGGCAAGCACGGCCATCGTCATCGAGCAAAACTCTGATCTACATCAACTAAACGTTCCTAGAATTTAAACAACAAAGCCATAGGATTTCGAGGTAGTTCGCTTAGTGCAACATAAATCCTCAACTCTTCGTTAGTGCATTTGCATGATCATGTTATGTAAATTAAGCCCTAACCGGTCTTAGGACTCCGAGGTAGTCGTTCGGTACGACATAAACCCTCACATCTTCGAGGCTATTTGCATGATTTTGTCATACGAATATAAGTCTTAATTAATTAAAATCGGCAAGATTGAAATATCAGATAAGATTAGGATTTTCTTAAATTCGAGCCAAACAATAGGATGGTTTGGGAAGTCACCAAGATTCCTCTTGATCCTCAACTTCTCCTACTTCTCTTCCTTTCGACTCTCTAAAATTAACTCGTTCCAAATTTGATCTATTCTCTATCGAAACTCCAAAATCCGATCCTTTCGAAAACATTAAACTTTGAAATTCTCGAGAGCAAAACCACCGATCATTATCGAGAGTTTTCTTAAATGATTCCCGTCATTTAAGATGTAATTAACTATGTGGGCTTGCCCTTATAGGGAACTTTAAGAACCTGTGTAATATAAACCCCGCTTAATCCCTTTATATTAAGCAGGGAATTTGTCGGCTTATAAAATTGGTTCGCGTACCAAACGGATGTCACAAATCTCCTAGCTTATTTAATCAAGCCCCATCATCAAGCAAAGTGTGTCTATTCTTCTGGATAGTATACATGATTTGTGGTGCGTGCTCATTTATGTAAACTATTTCGGGATGTGAGATCGTTTCGATTTCATATCTTAAAACTTTTAAACTTAAAATTACTTTCAAAATCAAATGTTATCTTTTAAACTATATATATATTTAAATTAAATTTAAAATATGAAAATTCACCGACAATTTCTGTAGGCGACCCCCTTTTCAAAACACATAACCTAATAATATGCCGACAGTCGTGGTATATAAGTCTCTATCTCTTGTTCTTTCTTTTTCTTATCTGTCGGCGTGCTGGCTATGAAATAATTTAACGTCTTGTAATTCTGCAGAAATAACACATTGTAGTTGCGACGTTCTACTAACGCTCCTTGCAGGCGTCCCTGAGGCATTCCCCTCGGGCATCCCCCACAGGTGTTCAAATTTCCATCCTCTTTAAAGTGTGTAGGAGATCTATATCCATCACAATCACTACAGCCCTGACAAGGCGATGTCGGTGTGCACTTAGGCAAACTGGAAAAAATAGTTTTGACCTTTTCATCTTGCTCCCGCTGCAGAGTCTTGGTGACTGCTCTTTCCTTATCTTTGACAATTTCATCAAACTTGTCTTTAACAGGCATGTCACGAACCGCCGACTCCATAGCTAGAACTTTCTCAACCATTTCAAGGGACTTCTTCTTGCGCCGGTAAGTTCTCTTCTTAGCTTGAGTTTCAAAGTCCCCCGCCATAGATCAAACCATGCGACTATCCGGGGTTGCTACCATTAATTCTAATTGACAAGTTTTAAACTTCTGAGATGGCCTCTTCGTAATTGGGGTGCGATGCAAGCCATGCAAAGCTGAAACTAATAGTTTTCGACCTGACATTTCTCTGTAGAAGATAGAAGAAACGCCAGCACCCTCCAGTTTAGGTAAAACTCAGAACAGTAAAAGTTTATTAGAATTCTCATAAATTTATTTTAATGGAATTTTGAAAAACATATGCAAGAAGGTGTGAGAAGAAGTGACGTGCTGAATTTTGTTTATGACAATTTCAAGTTTTATTACAATTTTATTTTGTTGATGTCCAAAACAGACAAAAGACCCAAAAAGTAGAAAAGGAAGGTCGCTAAATGTGTGAGGTTACATAGTATTTCTTTAAATATCTCCCATTGATCGGGATCATCAGTCTCTCGCCTTGACAATCTAGTAGTTGATAGGCTCCTCCAGCGAAGACTCTCTATACAAAAAATGGTCCCTCCCAAGTAGGCTCAAATTTTCCACCTATCTTGCGGTGTGCAAGGATAGGTCTTCTAAGGACTTAAACGAGCTCACCGATCTTAAAAATCCTTGGGCAAACCAACTTATCGTGGACTTGAACCATTTTAGCTTGATAAATCTCTAGATTCTATTGTGCTGCCAATCTTTGTCCTTCTAAGCTTTCTAATTCTTCTAACCGAAGTCTGGAGTTGTCCTCTATAGTAATCTTATTTGCCACGTCCACTCGAAGAGAAGGCAATTGTATTTCTAAAGGAAGTACGTCTTCGAACCCATACACTAGAGTATATGGTGTGGACCCAGTGGGGGTCCTAACCGTTGTCTTATAGGCCCACCATGCCTCCAATAACTTCTCTTATTGGTATCAAGGGACCTCTTTAGAATTTGTACTAGTGTTTTGTTGAAATCTTTTGCTAGGCTGTTCCCTCTTGGATAGTAGATCATTGAATACCTCCAATCTATACCATGTCGACTGACAAAGCTGTTGATTTTAGTGATCTTGAATGCTGCTCCATTGTCTGAGATTATTCTGCGCGGTACCCCGAAATGGTAAACAATCTAGTTGTTGAAAAACTGTAGAACATGATGTGCTGTAACTTCCCGTAGTAGAATCGCTTCTGCACATTTCGAGAAATAATCTGTTGCTGCAAGAATAAATCTATGTCCTTTGGAAGAAGGGAGTCTATAAGACCCACTATATTCATACCCTAACACTCGAATGGCCATGAGGTGACAATCGGGTGTAGCACATTCGGTGGTTGATGTAGGACCACCCTGTGTATGTGACACTGATGAAACTTTTTTTCCATTTCTATGCAGTCTGTCATCATAGCAGGCTAATAGTAGCCCAGTCTCTTGATCTGCATCTTCGTCTTTGGTCCTGACTGATGTGCACCACATAATCTAGCATGAACTTCTTTAACAAGATTTTGTGCCTCCTTACGGCTCAAGCACCTCAACCACATCTGATTGAATGCTCTCCTAAATAAAAAGCCGTTGACCAGTGTATATGACATTGCTCTCTTCAGTATCTGATACGCTGCTGACTTATCATCTGGAAGCACAACTGTCTGCAGACATCTGATGAATGGCTGTCTGCAGTCCTCAGTATCCTCAACTGCTGTAGTTGCTATCACTGAATCATTTTCCTTTGCTTCACATAGTCTTTCTGTATCGATTCTGGATAACACTTGTCTTTCTCTAACAACAATATCAACTGAATCTGGCGGTGGGAATGCAAGTTCTTTAGCTAACTTTGCTAAAGCGTCCGCATGCGAGTTATTCCCTTAAGGATTCCTGTACAAAGTAACATTCGGGATTTGTACCAACAATTTTATGGCATACTTGTAGTGTTTCTCAAGTCTCAGTTTCAAAATTCTATATTGACCGGTGATCTGTTGGATAATCAACTTTGAATCCCCGTATATGTTGACATCGGTAAAACCCATCAAAATTGTTATATCTAATTCCACTATCAAGGCCTCGTACTCCGCTTCGTTATTAGTGCATGGTTTTAAAAGGTGATAAGAATATCACATCATTCCACGCTCTGGTGTCACAAACACTAAGCCAATTTATGTAATTCCAAGTATCACTTTCTGTGAACCTTGGACTCTTGTAGCTGATGCAACTCCGTCAAAATACATTTCCCAACGCTGCTCATTGGGAGGTTCTACATTCAATAATTGCTCATCAGGTAGATCATCGTTGAGAGGGGACCCAGCTGGAGTGGGCGTGCTGCCAGGAAGTCCGATAGTATCTGCCCTTTGATAGCGCGAAGGGGCACATAATTTATATCAAATTGCAACAATATCATCGACCACCTGACAAATCTTCCAGATAGCGTTGGTCGAGTCATTAGGGTATTACGAAGGATTAACTCGTGAAATTAAATTAACCTTATGCGAAAGCATGTAATGTCTTAACTTCTGAGCTGCAAAGATTAAAGATAGACAATGCTTTTCAATAGGAGGATAATTTACTTCCACTAGTATTAGATGCCTGCTTAAATAATAGAGAGCATTTTCTTTGCCCTCATCATTAACTTGTGCTAGCAAGGCTCCGAGGGAATCGTCTAACGCCGCGGTGTAAAGTATCAAAGGTTGACCTGGGATAGGGGCTGCTAAAACTGGAGGCGTCATTAAATATTATTTGATATTCTCAAATGCACGTTTACAAGTTTTGTCCCAAATGAACTTGACATCTTTCTTGATCAACGCAGAAAAAGGTTGACACCTTCCCGACAGATTAGATATAAACCGTCTTAAATATGCCAATTTTCCTTGTAGGAATCGTAGTTGTTTTAAAGTTTTTTGAGATAGAATCTGTAAGATAGCTTTTATCTTATCTGGATCGATTTTGATTCCCCAGTGACGGACGAAAAACCCTAGAAATTTCTCGGAGGTAACGTCGAAAGTACACTTTAAAGGATTAATCTTGAAATTATATTTCAGTAACAAATCAAATACAATCCTTAAATCGTACAAATGGCATTCTTGTCTTCACTTTTAATAACCAGATCATCCACATAACATTCTACTTATTTATGGATGAAATCGTCAAATATATTTGTCATCACTCTCTGGTATGTTGCTCTTACGTTCTTCAGACCAACAGGCATCACTGTGTAGCAGAAGATTTTGATTAGTGTTCTGAAAGCTGTTAACGAAGCATCCTCAAGTGCCATGTTTATCTAATTGTACCCAGAGGAAACATCCATGAAGGAGAAGATTTCCTGAGATGAGGCAAAGTCCACCATTAACTCTGGTATTGGTAGGGGGAATTCATCTCTGGACATGCCTTATTCAAATCTTATAAATCAATGCAGACTCGAATATGTCTGTTCTTCTTGTTAACTGGGACAACATTTGCTAACCATGCGAGGTACTGTTCTTCCCTCACAAAGTTAGTGTCTATCAACTTCTTAACTTCTGTAACAACTTGTTGTTCAATTTCCACCCTCATTCTACGAGGTGCTTTCTTTACAGAGGGGATATTGAAATCAACTCCGATTATGTGGACTGTGACTTTTGGTGGTAAACTTGGCATTTCGTCATAACTTCAAGTGAAGCAATCTTTAAATTCTTGAAGTAATTTGATCAAATCCTTAGACTCCTCTTCATTAAGCAAGGAACTAATGAAGGTATGTCTAGGCTCTTTTATGTTCTTAAGTTAATTTCCTTTAATTCATCGATAGTAGACTTGATCTCTTCCTTGAGCTTAGGGGGAGCATCTTCTATTGGCAACTGTTAATAATCTTCATCAACATCCATACATTGCTCTGTAATAACAACCATGCAAAATTTTGTATCATCCAATTGTCCTATCGTTCCGAATCCAAGATCATTCTTTAAATTAAAATTACAGCCCTTGATATTCCATAGCTTTTCAAAGAGTTTCAATTTACTTTTCGGCATATGGCCCAACAATGAACCCTGCTGAATTAACTTTTTAACATAAGGAGAAAAATAACCAAAATGTAATTCCATTAATTCAATAAAATTTTCTTCAAAGAGTACATCAATATTTAGAGAAGAAGAAGTAGTAGTAGAAGAGTAAAACTTGATCTGCTTTAGACCTTCAGTATGTACTTCCTTAGCCCCTAAGCTCTCATCCTTATTGGATTTGATTGGACTTAAGGTCATGGCATTTACATAGTTATTGATTCGATCTTACATCGTCTGGTATGCATCTTTTTCTTCCTCTTCAACTTGGACTTTAAATTGAGGCTTCTTTCTCATTAATAATTCTTGCCTTTATTTGAAACTCTTCATCATTCGAGCTGGTTTCCAAGTCAACTTTAATGGTTGGATTGTCTAATTCAAAAAACCCATTGATTCCTATTTGTCTACGTCCCTGGCCTTGATCTTAGATGCATAGACTATAAGAATCATCCTCCTTTTGTGGAGTAAGAGAAGAAACAAATTGTTGAATTTTAGTCGACTAAACCCTCACTGTTGTCTTCTCTGCAGTGTTATCTTTATCAATTGTAGTGTCTTTGGAACAGACGAACTTCCTTGGAGGTGTATAATAGGTAGCATCTTCACATATCCGCACTTCGTGAATTGAGAATGGTTGAAGATCTCCTTTAATACATTCTTCTCGTCCATCTTTATAGTACTTGATACACTGATGTAGGGACGAAGACACCATATATACTCATGAATCCAAGGACGCCCGAGTAAAACATTGAACAAAGTTTGTGAATCGATGATATGAAATTTTGCAATTGTTATAAAATCTTCGACCTTTAACATCAAAGTAATAAATCCCAGTCCTTTCTGGTTGAATCCCCTTAACATCATTTTATCCTTATTGAGCTTTTGTGCTTCGACATCTAGATAAGCTAATGTTCGGAGATTCATTATATTCAATGAAGCTCCTGGTTCTACTAAAACTCTGGAAAGAACAATGTTTACAATATTGACTGAAATGTAGAGCTGTCTGTTGTGGTCTGCTGTTCTAAGTAAAAGGTCTTCATCGAAAAAGGCAACTCTGGGTTGATCATGTAATGAACAGGCTACCTCAGAGGATGTACTAGTCAACTGGGCTAAGCAAATTTTAGGGTCAGGTAGGGCCTCGACGAGTACATGTCTTATCTCCTTTGACATGATTAGAGCATAAAAAATACTTAGCTTTGCTGGTAGTTTCCTTAGGTGAGTGAGTACATTATATTCCACTTTGTTGGATTCTTTATTTTTGTCTGTAAGAGGTGTCTTCTCTACAAGTAGAGGTGATTCCTCTCGAGTGATGGTTTGTTTCTCTTTTTCCATTGGGGCCACTCGTGGAGGCAACACCTCAAGTTTACCTTTGTAATTTCTTCATTTTCTTGCGTTTACTCGGTGGAAGTCTCTCCTGAGGTCGGAGCTGAATCCTCTACTTCTGACTCTGACTCTGAAGATTCAAAGCTAACTGCAATAGGTGTTCCTTTGAACTCGAGGATTGGCTCCTCGCTCGACGAACTATCGTAATCGAAATCTCCTTCACTTCCACTATCTCGACCGTCACTAGGGGTGGATTTTACGATTTGAGTATTATTTTGGGAATCAAAATCACGAGTAATTTGGTTATCGATATCGATATTCTCAGAATAAAGTGTCAAAACGTAACTAAAATTGGAAGCGGTATCATTATAATATTCCGATGGGATAAAAAGATAATCATACAGAGTAATAGGCTTGAGGATTTTCTTCCCCAAGTCACTGAACAATACCCTATCAAAAGTAGCCACTATCCCAGGCTTCGTGATCCATGAAAAAATACCCATTTTTATGCCTTGATTTTTATCGAAGTTTTAAGGATATTATGCTTTAATGAAAGGTATTTTTGTGTTTTTGGATATAGGTGATGGAAAAATGTTCAAGAGGAAAAAAAAGTGAAAAAGGAGTAAAAAGGAGCAAAAATGGAGCCAAAATGCAAAATTGTCAAAATTATTGGTTCGGCGCCAGCGCCGAATCCGCGCCTAGGTGCCAGAATCCGGCGCCTAAGCGCCAGGTCGATACGGGATCTGTCAAGATTTTTGACGACTTTTGGACGATTATTTTGACGATGTTAGCGGTTATTGGACCTTCTAGAAGACTGGCAGTTGTTCCTAGTTTATAAGACATGTGATACAAAGTATTTGGACGCTTGGAAATGGTTTTAATCCGAAGAGGTGCGATCCAAAGTGAAGAGGTACGAAGAACTAGACACAGAGTCCGGCGCCTAGATTCCGGCGTCTAGGCGCCAGATTTCGGCGCCTAGGCGCCAGACACACCTTCTAGAAGATTCATTAAATGTGGACACATTTTGAAGAGGTGCCTTGAGGCAACCCTTGAAGCCTATAAATAGGAGGGTACTCCTTCAAAAAAAATTGGCCCCCCTATCTAGAGCCCCATCTAGAGAGAATTAGAGAGATACTTTAGGGCCACATTTTACTATCCCTCATAAATTAGTTAGTTATTTTATTTAGAGTTTGTATTGAGAGTTTAAAGAGTTGGTGCTTTTGAAGTTTATTTGCTTTGGAGTCACAAGAATTCAGAGGTTCAGTAGGAAAAACACTTGAGATAAGTATTTGTAATTTTATTTAAAGTTTTATTATCAAGTTTTGTTGTTTAAATTCAATGTGTTCTGAGTAGTTAGTTTACTTTCTCCTTTCAATTATGAAAAGATAAATAAGATAATATAAAATTCGTTGGAGAATTAAAAACTATTTATATTTTAAAACATTGTGATGATATTAATACCGGATCTTAATTTACTATTTAAATTGACCATTTAAATTGTTAAAATCTGTTGAAGAGTTTTGATACCTAGAAGGAGATGAATTCTTAACTAGTAGATATTACATAAATCCTTGGGTAGTCGAAGGCCTTGTGCAGATTATTCAAGGTGAAGTGCAAATAAATAGGAAGATATTATATAATGGGCGTAGAATTGATAAGTTTTTAGAGTGACAGACTAAATTCTTGTGATTTGGTTTATAGAGAAGGAAAGGGTCACTAGTACGGCCGACCATAGCCACCCTTGGACATCTAGTAGTGTGAGCCTAGATTAACTCATTCTACTAACAATACATCCGGACTCGATCTATAGAGCTAGCCCATGTTCTTTGCACTCGGATCAAAGGGTAAAGAATATGAATGCTTCTATTTGGCACAATACCATAAATTTATATTCTCCACGAATATTATCATTATCTTAGAAAATCTTGGATTTATTGAAAAGAAGAAAATTATTTTCTTATTACTATTTACATCAATCATTTCATTACTGCTTTATTATTGCATCTAGTAAATTAAAAATATCAAATTTATAACTATAAAAGAAATACTTAAAAATAAAATTAAAATATTTAAAAATTCATAACTCACTCCTCGTGGGATCGATACGGGGTCTTTGTTTCAAAGCCCTATATTACTTCGATACGATACGTATACTTGCGTAGTACCCCTAGTGTGTAAAATAGTTTCGATAAAATTATATTTATATACACTAGCCACTATTATTATCTATTACATATATTTGAAAGCATTAATTATTATATTTGTCATCAGCAGATTACGGGTCAAGTTTTTGGCACCGTTGCCAGGGATTGAATTTTTAGTACGCATATATTTAGCGTGGGTCGAGTTTTTGGCGCCGTTGCCCAGGAAGGAGCGGAGGCAAATTTTTAGATTTTATATATTTTTATTTTATTTTATTCATTTTCTTTTATTGTCAAAAATATAAAATACCAAAAAAAATAATAAAAAATATATATAAAATAATTTTTTTTTTACTAATAAGTAGAGATTTCATTTCTTGCTAATTTACTTTTTATGCGCAGTGCTGGATCTGAAGGATTATTACCTTTAGATTCTGAATTAGAAAGAACTGTTAAAAGAATTTAAAAAGTAAAACAAACTCAAAAAATCCAAGAGATGGCTAATTTACATAACAATTTACAAAATCTAATTGAAATTAATGAACAAAATGTTTACAAACCATTAAGGGATTATGCTAACCCTACAAATTGATGAACTTCATAGTAGTATTCAAATACCTACCGTAGATGCTAATTCTTTCGAGCTTAAACCATCTATCATTCAAATGGTTCAAAATAATCAATTTGGAAGAACACCAAATGAGGATCCAAATTTACACCTTACTAGTTTTTTAGAACTTTGTGCTACCTTTAAATATAACAATGTTTCTGATGATGCTTTTAGACTTAGACTCTTTCCTTTTCTTTAAGAGATAAAGTAAAGATGTGGTTGAACTCATTAGCAACAGGATCTATTAAAACATGGGCTGAAATGGCACAAAAATTCCTTGCTAAATATTTTCCTCCTTCTAAAGCTGCTAAATTAAGAAATGATATTACTTCATTTAGTTATAAAACTTGGGAAAGATTTAAAGAATTATTAAGAAAATGTCCTCATCATGCTTTACCTGATTAGTTAATTTTTCAAACATTTTATAATGGTTTAATTGAATCACTAAAATCAATTATTGATGCTGTTGCTGGAGGTTCTTTAATGTCTAAATCATTTGAAGAAGCTTATACTTTAATTGAAGAAATGACTAACAATAATTTTCAATGGCATTCTGAAAGGATTAATCCTAAAAGAATGTCGAGTATTCAAGATAACTAAGCCTTTTCTATCTTAGCTCCACAAGTAGCTGCAATATCTTAGAAATCAGATAATTTTGCCATCAACATATCACATAACAACTCATTTAATATTGAAGATTCTCAAACTATTGAAACTTTACAAGCTATTGATAGTAAAAATAATCCATATTCAAATTATTATAATCCTGGATGGAAAAATCACCCTAATTTTAACTGGAATAATCAACAACAACAATGGAGTAATAATCAATCCCATCTAACTGGAAATTGGAATAATCAAGTCAATTCAAATTATAAACCACCTGGATTTAATAGTCTACAGAAAAAGTTATCAATAGAAGAATTAATTTTACAAATGAGTAATCAATTACAAAATCAAAATACTCGCTATTCGTAATATCGAGAATAAAATTGGACAAATCGCTAATTTAATTAATTACAGACCTCCAGGAACACTTCCTAGTAATGTTGAAATTAATCCAAAAGAAACTGGAAAAGAACATGAACATGTTAGAGCTGTACAACTTAGAAGTGGACAGGAATTAAAAAAAGAATGCAAAATGAAATTGAAAAAGAGATCGAAGTGAAGAGATTGAAAAACCTAAAGAAACTCCTTCTCCTAATCAAGATCAAACTAATATTTCTATTAATGTGGAAGTTGAAAAACCACCACGACCTTTTCCTCAAAGAATAAAACAGAAGAAGCTTGATCATCAATTTTCTAAGTTCTTTGAAATTTTTAAGAAACTTACTATAAACACACCTTTTGCTGAAGCTTTGGAACAGATGCCAACTTATGCAAAATTTATGAAGGATATATTAAGTAAGAAATGAAAATTTGAAGCCTTTGAAACTGTGGCAGTAAGTGAAGAATGTAGTACAATAATTCAAAAAAAATTACCTCAGAAACTTAAAGATCCTCGTAGTTTTACTATACCTTGTGCTATTGGAGAAATATTTTGTGGAAAAGCTTTATGTGATTTAGGAGCAAGTATTAATCTCATGCCATTTTCTATTTATCGAAGGTTGAATTTAGGAGAGATTACTCCCACCACTGTAACCCTTGAGATAGCTGATAGATCTATCACTTACCCTAAAAGAGTTATAGAGGATGTACTTGTTAAAGTAGATACATTTATCTTCCATGTGGATTTCATTGTACTTGATATGGAAGAAGATAAAGAAATACCAATTATTTTAGGGAGACCTTTTCTAACTACCAGACGAGCTATGATTGATGTGCAAAAAGGAGAATTAACTATGAGAGTTAATGATCAAGAGATTAAATTCAATGTTCTTAAATCGATGAAGTACCCTGACAAAGAAAAATGCTATTGAATGGATATTTTTGATTTTATAATTGAAAAACACCATCGAGAAAAATGTAAAATCATTCCTGAAGAAGAAATTGAATTTTTAATTGATGAAAATGAAGAAATAAAAGAAGAAGAAGAATTACTTAAAGAAACACATTATATTAAAGATAACTGGGAAACTTTAGACATAACTCAAAATGATATACTTTTACCCTTAATTTAAAAACCCCCTGAACTGGAATTAAAAATGTTACCTTCACATTTAAAGTATGCATTTCTTAAAAATTCATTAACTTTACCTGTTATTATTTCTTCTGAGCTAGATTTAGATCAAGAAGAAAAATTAATAGGAGTGTTAAAGAATTATAAGAAAGCTTTTGGTTGGACTATTGCTGATATAAGAGGAATAAGCCCTTCCATTTGTATGCATAGAATTTTAATGAAAGAAAATTTTAAACCTACTATTGAACCACAAAGAAGATTAAATCCTATCATGAAAGAGGTTGTTAAAAAAATAAATTTTAAAATTGTTAGATGCTGGAATTATTTATCCTATTTCGGATGGCCAATGGGTAAGTCCTATTCATTGTGTTCCGAAGAAAGGAGGAGTAACTCACATCATCAATGATAAAAATGAACTAATTCCTACAAGACAAGTTACTCGGATGACGAATTCCGCATTGATTATCTGAAGTTAAATGACGCCACTAGAAAGGATCATTTTCCTTTACCTTTCTTGGATCAAATGCTTCGACAAATTAGCTGGACACTCATATTTCTGTTTTCCGGATGGATACTCCGGTTATCATCAATTACTTATCACTCCCGAGGACCAAGAGAAAACAACATTTACAAGTCCTTATGGAACATTTGCGTCTTTAGAAGAATGCCTTTTGGTTTATGTAATGCACCTCGCAACTTTTCAAAGATGTATGATGTCAATATTTTGTGATTTGATCGACAAAGGAATTGAAGTATTCATGGACGATTTTTCGCATTTTGAAACTTCTTTTCGAGTCTTGTTTGGAAAATATTTCCAAAGTTCCGAAAAGATGTGAAGAAACAAATTTAGTACTTAACCGAGAAAAATGTCAATTTATGGTCACCGAAGGCTTTGTACTTGGTCATAAAGTTTCACAAAAAGGGATGGAAGTTGATCAAGCAAAAGTAAAAATTATCATCGAACCGCAACCCCTACTACCGTTATCGATGCGAGAAGTTTTCTGGGTCATGCTCGGATTTTATAGAAGATATATAAAAGATTTTTCTAAAATTGCTAAACCTCTTTGTCATTTATTGGAAAAAGAAGCTAAATTTGAATTTAATGAAGACTCGTGTTAATGATTTCAATATTTTAAAAGAAAAATTAATAACCGCACCTATAATTATCGCACCTAATCGGAATAAACCTTTTGAATTAATGTGCGATGCAAGTGATTTTGCAATTAGAGCCGTATCGGGACAAAAAATATGAGAAAATTTTCAAAGTTATATATTATGCTAGTAAAACTCTTACCGAAACTCAAAGAAATTACACTACTACCGAGAAAGAGCTTTTAGCTATAAGATATGCCTTCGATAAATTTACATCTTATCTTCTTGGTACCAAATGCATAGTTCATACTGATCATTCCGCTATTAAATATTTAATGCTGAAAAAGATGCTAAACCTAGACTGATAAGATGGGTTTTACTTCTACAAGAATTTGATCTTCAAATAGTGGATAGAAAAGGAACGAACAACCAAATTACTGATAATTTATCTCGAATTAAGAATGATGTTATTACTGAAGAAAATATAAATGAGAAATTTCCTGATGAACATTTGTATGTTATTCAAGGATGCCAAACACCTTGGTATGCATATATAGTTAACTATTTAGTTAGCAATATTTTACCTTATGGATTGGATAATAAATTTATTAAGAAATTTAAAAAATGATGCTAAATCTTATATTTGGGAAGATCCTCAATTATTTAAATTAGGAAGAGATTCTGTAATTCGTAGATGCGTACCTTATGAAGAAACTTATGCTATTATTCAAAAATGTTATGATTCCGAATTTGGAGGACACTTTGGAGTAGATAAAACTGCATTTAAAATTTTAAATTCAAGATTTTATTGGCCTACCTTTTTTAAAGATGTGAGACATTATGTGAAAACAAGTGATCGATGTCAAAGGATGGGAAATATATCCAAGAAAGATGAAATGCCTTTAAACTATATATTGGAAGTTGAAATTTTCGATATATGGGGTTTAGACTTTATGGGACCATTTGTACCATCATCCGGAAAGATTTATATTTTATTAGTGGTCGATTACATTTCAAAGTGGATCGAAGCCGTAGCTTTTACCTAGTTGTGATTCCATAAGTGTTTCAAAATTTTTAAAGAAGATGATTTTTCAAGATTTGGAATGCCTAAGGTAATTATTACAGATGGTGGAAGTCATTTTAGAAATATAAGAATTCAATCATTATTGGAAAAATTTGGAATCAAACACAGAATTTTAATCGCATATCACCCACAAACAAGTGGAATGGCTAAAGTATCAAACGGAGAATTTAAAAGAATTTTAGAGAAGACTCGTTAATCCTAAAAGATCCGATCAGGTTGATAGACTTGATTCTACATTATGGGCTTATAGAATAGCTTATAAGACACAAATCGGAATGTCACATTACCGGTTAGTTTATGGTAAACATTGTCACTTACCTGTTGAACTTGAACATAAAGCTTATTGGGCGATAAAGGAGTTTAATTTTGATTTGGATAATGCAGAAGAAAAACGATTATTGCAATTAAATGAGATGGATGAAATAAGAAATGAATCATATGAAAATGCAAGGATTTATAAAGAGAAAATGAAAATATTACATGATAAAAAGATTTTAGGAAAAATATTTGAGCCTGAACAAGAAGTTTTATTATTTTGACCCACTTTTTATATGTTTCGTAGATTATGTTAATAAGAATGGCACCAAAAACTTGATCCCACTTTAATATATATATATATATATATATATATATATATATATATATATATATATTTGATTATATGATTGAATGTTTAATGTGGATTCTACGCAAGTATACGTATCGTATCAAGTAATACAGGGCTCTAGTGGAGACCTGGTTATCGATCCCACAGGAAAGTTTTTAACAGTATTGTATCAGCTAAAAGTTAAAGGAATTACTTACTAATATAGTAAACGGAAATTTAAAGTAACTACAGTAACTAATGTAAACTAATGCTTGAAATAAAGTTGTTTTAAATAATTCAGAAAAAAGTATCCTTCTCCTTGTTTTTAGAAAATTAAGTGAATGATGAATCTAAATAGAATTCTTGAATTGTATTGTGAAAAATAAGAGCATTCCTATTCTTTACCCTTTGGTCCAGGTGCAAAGAACATTGACTAATCCTATGTTTGATTACTGAATCTTGGCAGGTTCGGGAGGATACTCGGTCGCCACTTCGTAGCTCCCATGTTCCCCTCACCTGAGGGCTAACATCTACACTTTAGCTCTCAAACAATAGGACCAAATTGAATATTTTAGTTTGTCATACTAAAATGTCCAATTCAACGTCCGACAAATAATATTTCCCTATTTATTTCCACCCTCCTTCCAATGCTTTTGACTTCCCTGAATATTGGATGTAATTTTTTACTATAGTTGATACTTCAACATATTTTAACACATTAATTGGCCAGATTGAAAGTAAATTAAGTTCTAAGTAAAAAATTATCACAATTATTTTAATACATTAGGTACTTCTATTTAATTTCATCAATTCACATAATTTTCATAAACAAGGAGAAAGACTAAGAAAACTACTCAGAATGCATGTGAATAAAATAAAGCATGGATTTCATTTAAAGTTAACAACAATAAACAAAGATACTTATCTTAATTTTCTCCCATGCGTACTCTCAAGTTCGTTTGACATTTCCTTCTAATACAAAGACACTTCTAACTCACTAAAGATTCACTAAGACTCACTTAATACTCCGAGACACACACAAATGACCCACAAAAGACACACAAGACACACACTAATGACTAAAATTCGTCCTCTATTTATAGAGGTAGGAAAAGATCCAAGGGATGCTTAAACACCTCTTCAGAAAGCGTCCAAGTTCAATGTATATGCATTTTGAACTGTCTCGCCGTCGGCGAGAAACGACCTCGCCGTCAGCGAGGCTTCTAGAAGGTCTTCAAACTGCGCGATCTCGCTGTCGGCGGGCTCAGGCTCTCTGTCGGCGAGGTAGTTATAATTCCTTCAGAAATCTTCCTCGTGATCTCTCCGTCGGCGGCCTCGATCTTGCCGTCGGCGGCTTAGTTCATTTTGCATAAATTACTTCCTTTTTGATCCAAATTTGCTCCATTTCATGTTTTTTGCTTCCATCACTTATAAATCTTCATTCCTGCAGTAAAATAAAGAAAACACCTTTCTTTAAAGTGCAATTTCATCAAAAATAGATATGAATTTCTTAATGTATTTTTCTGTGATCAAAATTCCCCAAACTTAATTATTACTTGTCCTCAAGTAATTTTAATAATAAATAAAAATAATGATTTCTATAATAGAATTTTTCAATTCAGATATACTATGAATCAAATTTAAATAACATTATAGTAAAGTTAAATAGAAATATTTCTAAGTAATTTAAAATAACTTTATAGATATAAGATTATCTAGTTATCAGGTCTAAGATTTCTAGCTTTCTATTTATTTCAAGAATGACTATATTTAAAAAAATAAATTACTTAAGATATTTAGATGATAGGAAGTTCAAGAAAACACTATTTAGTAAAATACTAATCCAAATATATAAGTTTAGAAATATAATTAATTTTTACCCTTTAGGTTGAATCCATTGAAGCCAATTTTTGATAAGGCATCTCCTCAAGCTTCTCCTCACTTATATTTTTCTTTTCTTTTCTTTCCTTTTCTTTTTTTTTCTTTTCATTTTCTTTCTTTTTCAAGTGAGTATTATCGTATCTCGGATAACTCGTTAATAATTTTGAACTTCAACTTTTCTTCCTAAATTTGAAACTTAAAATTTTTTCCTTGCTTATATATATTTCATAACCTTTACTTCATTGAGTTTCAATCCTTTCTTTTTCACTTAAATACTTAAGAATTTCAATTTTAAAATATAGTTTCCCTTACTTTAAATAGTTTACTATATTCTTATTCCTTTTAACCAAATATCTTATTCTATTAATTAATTGAATTACTTGAAACATTTTATTTAACTTTCTATAATAATTAAATAAAGTAATTCATGTTTATTGAATTGAAAAACTACTATAGAAAATCATTTGATAATAATTTTTGAAAATAAAATTAAGAACAATTTAATAATTAAATTTGTATTTCTACTTTCCCCCAAACTTAATTTTTTCTATCTATACTAAATAGTGAAAAGGGAAAGTATGTAGTAAAATTCATCATACCTTTGAGTTTTAGGTATTTCTTTTCTTTGAAATTTTTACAGACTTTTTCATTACTTACAGAACCTGTACTGTTATTATTCTTCCACATATAGTATTTAAAAGAAGGTGCAGGGATGAAATTTTAAAATAAGTATCAAACATAACAAATGAAATCTTAATCTATTACTACACATACAATCAAATAACCTACTTAAAAACATATTAAAACAATCTAAACAATATTAAAAGTTCATAACTTATAAAAACTTAAACTAACATCCTATATATAATAAAAAAAATTGTAACTAATTTAACACACATAAGAAGTCTAACATCATAACATAAGCAAACATACCAACATCCACAAATTCACGTAAAGTACGTAATAATTACACATAGTAATAATAAAGTTTCCAAAATAACAATAAATCTAAACAAACCAAACAAACTAAACAAAGGCTCTAGTCTTCTGCATCAAAATCTCAGGCTATATCATCTCCCTGATCTCCAGCCGAGAAGGTCAAGTGAGCCTGGCATCGTGCATAGTGGGGGCACTCAGGAAAGACTACATCTAAATCACCACTCATATATCGACGTTCAGCCTCATAATATGCAATTTCGTACTCTGAATGTCGCTGGAGATATTCGCTATCATAATCGTGTCTTCTTTCCAAGCCTCCAATCCTTTGGTCTATATGCTCAAATCTTCTTTCAATATTTTCTCCAAATAGCTCAAAACTCTTTCTACTCGTGGTTAATTCATTCATCGGATCTTGAAGGGTAGGAGTGGTGTACCGAGGGGGTTCATAACTAGTAGAGGGTATATCTCTACTTGAAGAAGGTACATAATCCCTCGTCCCGCATCTCCATCCTTCGTGGGATTCATATTTCTTTATATTAGCCCGAGTAATGGGTTTCATAGGTTTAAACCATTCCTCATCATCTCTTGCCTCTACCCCGCATAATCGGCAGAGTGCATAGATAAGACCGAGATGTCCTAGTCCTCCTCCACTTTCATTTCTCGAGGTGGCTAATATATTTTTATAAATTACACTTCCCACATTAATACTCTTTTGGTTCCGAATACGAAATTCGAATCGCTTTATCTCTCGTTACCTCACTATGGTTGTAGGTAGGTAACAAAGTAGAACAAATAAAATAATGTCAGCTTTAAATGTTGCATTTAGCATGTAAAGAGGGAACTTTACCCGTTCTCGCTGCTTTATCTTCCAGACGCCTTTCCCATCAGTGAGAAAGTCGATCACCTCTTCCAGTGGTCCTTCCATAGTTCCAAATGTTTCATATTCGCTGGTGTAGGTGTCTCTAACCTCATAATAAGCATTTATTCTAGCAACGTTGAATTCCACAAAAAATTCTCTAACCTTAACCGGTGCATCCTTAGCCTGTGTTAAGTTCGTATAAAATTCCTTTACCACTTCTACAGCGGCTCTGTTGGTCACGAAACAGAAATTTTCCCATTCTCGTTCCTTAATGATTCGCTCAACTTCTCCTCCGAGATTCTCGAAAACTCGATCTCGAATGCATTTTCTTGCTTCGTATATTTTGAAAGTATCAAGTTTGTGCTCTTGCGTTAATGAATCGAGTTTCGTCGTAATCTATCCGTCGCTTTTGTCGTGGAGCCACTTTTGATCTGTGAAATTTTGCAAAAATTTTAACTAAACTTCCAAATATTACTAAGAAGGCTTCTTACAACATCTAAAATCCATTTAAATCAATTTCCATGAAATTCTTCCAAATATTTTCTCCACATTTTGAAATTTTTCAAAATTTCCCAATGTAGAAGAAATCCATGGTGAAAATCAAAAATTTTTGCATAGGAGTGAAGCTCTTACCCAGGGAAGATGAAATCTGGTGTCAAAAAATGTTGAAATCGCCTCAAATCCAAGATCTCTCAAGCCCTAGGTCGGTTTTTTCGAAATTTTAATGAAGAGGATGATGAATAGTGTCGGTTGACTGGTCAAATATATGTCTTTTCGTGATCTCGCAGTCAGCGAGGTTTTTCTCGCCGTCAGCGAGCTAATTAATTTGATAAGGCAAAAGTTTCGGGAAAAATCTGCCGTCGGTGAGCTCGGTCTCGCTGTCAGCAGGTTTTTTTCGCTGTCGGCAAGATAATTCTCGCCATCGGCGAGATCCAAAAATTTTAAATTTTTGAAATTCGTCAATCATTTTCAACCTCGATTTGCTCTTAATCAATCTTCTGATCACTTAATTTAATAAAAATATGAAGATTAGATACTTATACTCACAAAAAGTTCACACAACACAAACAATATAACTTTATATATGAAATCCATGAAACTTACAAACTTCACACTAACAACTTAACACATACTTAACTTAAATGTTCAAATCCATAAAACTCAGCATCACAATCCACACCACAACACTCTAAATGCTGAGACATAACAATTACAAATAATCTCATCAAATATGAGATGATCAAATTAAAATTCAAATCATAATAAAACCTAAATTGAAATTAACACATATATACACAATATATGACATAAAATCGAAATCTTTCCTACTCTTCGTATGTCTGAACTATCATCTTCTCTGATATTCCCGATGCGACGCAGGTGCACAAATAAATTATAGAAAGGCCTGAAAGGGAATTCTGCAGTAGATTCTTCATTAATCCATTCCTTCTGTCTTAGTAAATGAATAAAATTGGCCTCTAAATGTCCAGTACGATCAAAGTGCTCCTTCATTCTCCAAATAATGTGATCAAACATATCGTAGATATTGTCAATGGAATTCATCACATTTTGCAATTCTTTCTCCAATCCTTTAATCTTCTTCGAATGAAATTAGTTTTATCAAGAAGGGGCCTTGCTAAAGGATTGTTCGTGATGCTCGTCGTAAATAATGGTAATCTCATCATTATTATCCAAGGTTAGAAACATATCTGTAGGATCAAGTGGTTTCCATGGCAAAAGTACTTTTTCCCAAGCCTCATAAGAAACTTGGTACTGACTGCATAAAACAAATATAGTCGATGGGTGTCCAAGTCCATGAACTGACCCATGCACAATCAATCCCAATGCGTACTTTACTATTATTGATCCAACATCGATAGTAGTCCAATTCGAATACGTAGTTTAATACGCCGCATTCCTTTGAAACTTTATTTACTCTCATAGTAGGTAATAATTTTGATGAGATAAAGAAATGCCAGTGCTTCGAGATAGGGTTAAGAAGTGATGCAGAAAAACTGACATACTCGTCTTCCGTAACTCCCAATCATCAGGTTCGTCAGTCAGGTATCTATAGATCTGGTTCATATTGTATCTTGAAGGTACAAAGTTGGAATAATTACAAACAGAGGTATTCTCTATAGAAAACAATTCATTTACCCTTGAAGGAGTAAATGTTACCCATCTTCCTCTGACGTAGACATTTCCATTGTTGATCGCATGTAAATTAGATTAAAACTCTTTAACTACCGGAATAACTACAATGGATGTCGTATAACAAAATACCTCCCAATGCCGCCGTGCGATCATTTCTTCGATTTTTGTAGTGGAATTCTCTACTCCTCCGTCGACAAATCCCCTTTCTTTAATAAGTCTTTTCTTCATCAAGCCTTTGCTGAAGATACGCCGCGCCTCCGAATCGACGAATTTTCTTCGATTGAAAACTTCAGATTTTGTGGTTTCTAAGATTTTGGTGGCCATTTCGGATTGCAAGGATTGGTCTCTAGTCGTTTCTAAGGAAGAAAATGGTGTAAAATCAGATTTGGGATAATTTCCTACAAAGAAATGGCTTAGATCCGTCCAAAACCGCACGAAAATCTTTAAGAAACCAAATTTTCAAATGCCTTGCCGTTGGCGGGAAGTTTCTCGCCGTCGGCGAGCTAGTTATAAAACCGAATTAAGTCATGGCACACGATCTCGCTGTCGGCGGGCTCGGGCTCGCTGTCGGCGAGATTCGTAAAAATCGCCCATTTTTGCTTTGGTCTGAATATTTTCCGATCTCATCATATAGGTTCGAATTCGTGATGATTCTAAATAAAAATTTGAGTAAGTAAGATTTGTTTTAATAATATAGATTCACTAATTTGTAGATAATTAAAAATAAAAGACTACTATGGGTTGCCTCCCATAAAGCGCTTGGTTTAACGTCGTCAGCTCGACCTAATTTCAGTTAGTAATTAGGTTGACTAAGCATTAAAACCTCTTTAAAATTTGGTCTTCTACCTTCGAAATATGGTTTTAATCTATGTCCGTTTACCTTAAATCTATGTCCTGTTTTTGGATCCTCAATTTATATAGTTCCATATGAAAATATTTGAGTTATGGTGAAAGGTCCTAACCATCGAGATTTCAATTTCCCAGGAAATAATTTCAATCTAGTATTATATAGTAGAACTTCTGTCCCGGTTCAAAATTTCTCTAATTAATCTTCCGATCATGCCATAATTTCATCCTTTCTTTATAAATCCTATCATTATCATATGATTCATTCCTTAGTTCTTCCAATTCATTTAATTGTAGCAATCTCTTCTCACCAGCTTCTTTCATATTATAATTAAATTCTTTAATCGCCCAATATTCTTTATGTTCTAATTCAACTGGTAAGTGGAAAGTTTTTCCATTTATAAGCCTATAAGGAGTCATTCCAATCGGAGTTTTATAAGCAGTCCTGTATGCCCATAATGCAGTTGTCTAGTCTTATGTACCGACCGATCTATTAGTGGTGTACGTACTTTTCTAATATACGCTTAATCTCCGGATTAGAAACTTCACTTAATCCACTAGTTTCGTGGATGATAAGCGACTGATATCTTATGCATAATATTATATTTTTCTACTAGTTTGTGAATATATTTGTTTCTAAAATGAGTTCCTCCGTCGCTGATAATCACTCTCGCATTCCAAATCTAGTAAAAATATTATTCATTAAAAATTTTGAAACAGCTTTTAGCATCACACCTAGGTAAAGCTTCGTGCTTCGATCCATTTGGAAACATAATCAACAACTACTAATATATATGAGTTTCCAAATGAAGGAATAAAAGGTCCCATGAAATCTAATCCCCAAACATCAAAAATTTCAACTTCTAATATAAAATTCGTAGGCATTTCATTTTTTCTCGATATGTTTCCTACTCTTTGGCATTTATCGCAGGTTTTTATATATCCGTATACATCTCTAAATAGAGTAGGCCAATAGAATCCAGTATCGTAGAATTTTATATACAGCTTTATCTCGTCCCAAAATGTCATCCAAAATCGAATCATGACATTTTTGAATGATTGGTTCGGCTTTCTTCATAAGGCACGCATCTTCTAATAATTAAATCCTTACATTGCTTATATAAGTATGGTTCATCCCAAAAGTATGTTTTAGTATCATGAATGAATTTTTTCTGTTGTTGTAAAGTTAACATATGTGGTAAAATGTCACTTACAATATAATTTACTATATCAGCATACCAAGGTATTCTCCACTCATTTATATAATAAAGTTGTTCTTCAGAAAACTCGTCTAAAATTTCATTATCGCATCGTATAATTTATGATTTTCTAATCTTGATAAATGATCTGCAATTTGATTATCAGTTCCCTTTTTGTTAATGATCTCAAAATCAAATTCTTGCATTAATAATATCCATCTAATTAATCTTGGTTTAGAATCTTTCTTTTGCATTAAATACTTAATAGCGGAGTGATCAGTATGCACAATAAATATAGTTCCTATTAGATAATTCCGAAATTTATTAAAAGCATATACAATCGCTAATAATTCTCTTTCAAGAATCGTATAATTTATTTCAACATCATTTAGTAGTTTTACTAAAGATAAGTATATAACTTTGAAAATCTTATCGTATCTTTCGCCCAAGAACTCGCTCCTATAGCATAATCACTAGCATCACACATAAGCTCAAATGGTTTCTCCCAATTGAGTGAAACTATTATAAATGCCGTAATTAATTTATCTTTTAATAATTCGAAAGCATTTAGGCATTCAATTGTAAATTCAAATTTCTTGTCCTTTTCAAGAAGTTGGCATGTAGGTTTAGTAATTTTTGAAAAATCTTTAATATAACGTCCGTAGAATCCAAAGATGTCCAAGAAAATTTCTTACCCCTTTTACCGTAGTTGGAGGTGGTAATTTAGCTATAACTTGAATTTTTGCGTAGGTCTACTTCCATGCCCTTTCCGAAATTTTATGCCCTAATACAATGCCGCCCGTAACCATAAATCGACATTTCTCCCAATTAAGAACTAAATTAGTTTTCTCACATACTTCAAATATTTTTTCAAGATGATTTAAGCATGTGCCAAATGTTGTTCCAAATACAGAGAAATCATTCATAAATACTTCTATTCCATTATCAATTAATTTACTAAATATAGACATCATACATCTCTGGAATGTTTTAGGTGCATTACATAATCCAAAAGGCATTCTTCGAAAAGCGAAAGTTCCATAAGGACTAGTAAATGTAGTTTTCTCTGATCCTCGTGAGCAATTTATATTCGATGATAACCGGTATATCCATCTAAGAAACAAAAATATTTATGTCCTGCTAATCTATCTAACATCCGGTCTAGAAATGGTAAAGGAAGTGATCTTTCCCAGTGGTCGTGTTTAATTTTCTATAATCAATACATATTCGCCATCCAGTAACTTATCTTATAGGGATAAGATCATTATTTTCATTAGCTTTTACGGTCACTCCTCCTTTTTTGGGTACACAGTGAGATGGGCTTACCCAAGTACTGTCAGAAATAAGATATATAATACCATTATCTAACCATTTTAAAATTTCCTTTTTAACTACTTCTTTCATTATCGGATTTAATCTCCTTTACGGATCTGCTTTAGGTTTATGTTCATTATCTAAAATAATTCTGTGCATACAGATTGAAGGACTAATGCCCTTAATATCTGCTAAAGTCCAACACAAAATTTTCTTATATTTTTTTAATGTATCTAACAGTTTGTTCTTGAGATTCATTTAATTCAGATGAAATAATAACTGGTAGAGTTGAATAATTACCTAAATAAGCATATTTCAAATGATTAGGTAACATTTTTAACTCAAGTTCAGGAGATTTAATAATCGATGGAACTATATTTTTTTCAGAGTTTTCAGTGTTATCCAAAAATTCAAATTTCTCTTGAATATAATCTAATTTTTCATTTATATCGGCTTTTTCAATTAATTCAGTATTTTCTTTTTCTAATTTTTCTTCATAATATTCCTTAAAATGTTTTCTTTGTAAATGATCGAGCACTTTCATTCGAAAACACTCATCATCTTTTTCTAACGCAGGATATTTCATTGATTTAGCAATATTAAAAGTTACTTTTTGGTCATTTACTCTCATAGTTAATTCTCCTTTCTGAACATCAATCATAGATTTTCTAGTGGCTAAAAATGGTCTTCCTAAAATGATAGAAATTTCTTTATCTTCTTCCATATCTAAAACAATAAAATCTACAGGGAAGATAAATTTATCCACTTTTACTATTACATCTTCAATAACTCCCTTAGGATATGTAACAGAACGATCAGCTAACTGAAGAGTTACTGAAGTAGGTGAAATTTCTCTCAATCCTAATCTTTTAGAAATTGATAGAGGCATTAGATTTATGCTTGCTCCTAAATCACACAAAGCTTTTCCATAGAATTTTTCTCCAATAGCAGCAGGTATAGTGAAACTACCGAGATCTTTTAATTTTTCAGAAGCTTTTCTCGAATAATAACACTACACTCTTCACTAAGTGCGACCATTTCATTATCGGTAAATTTTCTTTTTTTATTTAAAATATCTTTCATAAATTTTACATAGTTTAGCATCCGTTCTAAAGCTTCTACGAAAGGAATATTTATTGTTAATTTCTTTAGAATTTCAAGGAATTTAGCAAATTGTTTATCTGTTTTATGTTGAATTAGTCGTTGAGGAAATGGTGGTGGAGGTTTTTCAACAGAAATTTTCATTGGTATTAAATGATTTTCTAAGTTTGGATCTTGTTGATTCTTTTCCTTTTCAATTTCCACTTCCTCTTTTTGACTTTCAAGTTCTTTTTGAATTCGAGGTTCTAATTCTTTTCCACTTCGTAATTGTATCGTTTTAATTTGTTCATTTCCCTTGTCTTTAGGATTTATTTCCACATTACTAGGAAATGTTCCAGGTATTCTATTATTAAGTGCAATAGCGATATGTTCCAGTTGAGTTTCAATATTTTTAATAGCTGTTCGTTGATTTTGTAATTGGTTTCCTTGTATTTGTAATTGATTTTCTTGATTTTGTAAATGTTGACCCATATTTAATATTAATTCTTCTATAGATAATTTCTTATCTTTAAATCGTGGGTTATTATTATTAAATCCAGGTGGATAATTAGGTTTATAATTTGAATTTCCTTGATTAGAGGGATTTCCTAATGGTCGTGTTATGTTATTCATCCATGGTTGATTAGTTGTGTTATTATTCCAATTAAAATTAGGATGATTTTTCCATCCAGGATTATAATAATTCGCATAAGGATTATTGGGTCTGTTATTAATTGCATTTATAGTTTCATATTAAGATTGGGATTCTATAAGTTGTCTAGATGAATTTTCTTCTAATATAGTTGGAGAGTAATTCATTCCAAAATGATCTAATTTTTTAGATACAGCAGCGATTTGTGAAGTTAACATAGATATTGCATCATTTCCATGAATACTAGCTATCTTTTTCGGATTTATTCTATCAGCAGGCCATTAAAAATTATTGGTTGTCATTTCTTCGATTAGTGCATAAGCTTCATCAAATGGTTTTGACATTAATGATCCTCTAGCAGCAGCATCGATGATTGATCTTAAAGATCCTACTAATCCGTTATAGAAAGTTTGAATAATTAACCAACTGCAACGCATGATGTGGGCATTTCCTAAGAAGTTCTTTAAATCTCTCCCAAGCTTCATATATTGATTCTCCATCAAACTGAGTAAAAGAAGTTATATCATTTCTAAGCTTAGCAGCTTTGGATGGTGGAAAATATTTGGATAGAAATTTTTGTGATAACTCTCCCCAAGTTTTAATAGATCCAGGTGCTAATGAATTTAACCACATTTTAGCTTTATCCCTTAAAGAAAAAGAAAAAAGTCTAAGTCTAATATCATCGTTAGATACTCCTTCATATTTAAAAGTAGCACATAGTTCTAAAAAACTAGCAAGATGTAAATTAGGATCTTCAGTAGGTGAACCACTAAATTGATTATTTTGTACCATTTGGATAATTGCAGTGTTTAAGTTCAAATGAATTAGCAGACTACATCGTGGTTTTGAATAGTTAAATGAATTTCATCTAATGTAGGATTGGCATAATCTCGTAATGGTCTCCGTTGATTGATATTTTCATTTTCAGGAATATTTGCCATTTGTGTTAAATTTATAATTTCTCTTTTTTGTTTTCTAATTCTTTTAATTGTACGCTCTAATTCTGAATCATAAGGTATTAAATTTTCTTTTCCAAATTTTCGCATACAATTTTTGCCAAATAAATTTTAAAATAGTCCGTTACTTTAATAAATAATATCTTTACCTCCCCGGCAATGGCGCCAAAAACTTGACCCACTTTTTATATGTTTGCAAATTATGTTAATAGCAACGACACCAAAAACTTGATCCTGCTTTAGTATATATATATATATATTTGATTATATGATTGAATGTTTAATATGGATTCTACGCAAGTATACGTATCGTATCAAGTAATACAGGGCTCTAGTGGAGTCCTGGTTATCGATCCCACAGGGAAGTTTTTAACAGAATTGTATTAGCTAAAATTTAAAGGAATTACTTACTAATATAGTAAACGGAAATTTAAAGTAACTACAGTAACTAATGTAAACTAATGTTTGAAATAAAGTTGTTTTAAATAATTCAGAAAAAGTATCCTTCTCCTTGTTTTTAGAAAATTAAGTGAATGATGAATCTAAATAGAATTCTTGAATTGTATTGTGACAAATATGAGCATTCCTATTCTTTACCCTTTGGTCCAAGTGCAAAGAACATTGACTAATCCTATGTTTGATTACTGAATCTGCGGCTAGGCTGGGAGGATACTGGCTGCCACTTTAGAGCTCCCATGTTCCCCTCACCCGAGGGCTAACATCTACACTTCAGCTCTCAAACAATAGGACCAAATTGAATATTTTAGTCTGTCATACTAAAATGTCCAATTCTACGTCCGATAAATAATATTTCCCTATTTATTTGCACCCTTCTTCCAAGGCTTTTGACTTCCCTGAATATTGGATGTAATTTTTTACTATAGTTGATACTTTAACATATTTTAACACATCAATTGGCCAGATTGAAAGTAAATTAAGTTCTAAGTAAAAAATTATCACAATTATTTTAATAGATTAGGTACTTCTATTTAATTTCATCAATCTCATAATTTTCATAAACAATGAGAAAGACTAAGAAAACTACTCAGAATGCATGGGAATAAAATAAAGCATGGATTTCATTTAAAGTTAATAACAATAAACAAAGATACTTATCTTAATTTCCTCCCCAAGTAGACTCCTTGAAGTTCCTTTGACTTTTCCTTCTAGTACAACACACTTCTAACTCACTAAAGATTCACTAAGACTCACTTAATACTCCAGAGACACACAAATGACCCACAAAAGACACACAAGCACTAATGACTAAAATTCATCCTCTATTTATAGAGGTAGGCAAAGGTCCAAGGGATGCTTAAACACCTCTTCAGAAAGCATCCAAGTTCAATGTATATGCATTTTGAACTGTCTCGCCATTGGCGGGAAACGACCTCGCCGTGAGCGAGGATTCTAGAAGGTCTTCAAACCGCGCGATCTCGCTTGCCTCGATCTCGCCGTCGGCGACTTAGTTCATTTTGCATGAATTCCTTCCTTTTTGATCCAAATTTGCTCCATTTCATGCTTTTTTGCTTCCATCACTTATAAATCTTCATTCCTGCAGTAAAATAAAGAAAATACCTTTCTTTAAAGTGCAATTTCATCAAAAATAGATATGAATTTCTTAATGTATTTTTCTGTGATCATATTTAATACACGTTTAAGACTTTTTCCTGGAAAATTAAGATCAAAATGGATATGACCATATATAATTGAAAAAGGATACCATTATGGAGTTGTGGATATTAAAGATCCCAAAACGGGAAAAATTTTTAAAGTTAATGGATTAAGACTGAAGCCTTATTTAGGAGATATTAAAAAGATTTATAAAGAGACATATGAGTTGAGTCTACCTGATTAAAAACTTAATTAGGTCGGGCTGACGACGTTAAACTAAGCGCTTTGTGGGAGGCAACCGATAGTTATTCGTTGTTTTGTGTGTTTTTACATTTTTAATGCAAGGTTATGCCTCGGTCTTGTTTAATTTTATATTACTTTAGAAAATTTGATGCTAACAAGTCTTTATTGACTTAAGTTGAAAATTATCTCGAAATATATAAAGCTTAGACATTGGATCACTCTATTTCATATATGAGTAAAAGGAGATCAAGTTAACCTTCATTATGATTGCTTATAATTTGTGTTACTGAGTCTATATTGATCTTACCATTCTAAATTACCTATTTTGGAGAATGAAACTTTGAAATTTGACGTTAGGCGAAACGGAGTCAAACATGGTTCCGGCGCCTAGGCGCCGATTTGGCGCCTAAGCGCCAGAGTAAACTGTGTGTCGATGGGTCCGGTACCTAGGCGCTAGATTTGGCGCCTAAGCGCCACAGTTACTGAATCGTGTCAAAATAAAAATTGTTCAGTTTTTTACACGATTTTCTCTTCTAAATTACCCTATCTTCATCCTCAATCCCTATGCAATCATTATTTCGACCCATACACTCCATTCTTGAGAGATTAGAGAGGATTGTTGAAGAAATGAAGAGGAGAAATCTTAAAGAAGAGGCTAGAGACAAGGTCTTAAGGGATCCTCAACCCTACTTCAATGGTTTCATCGCTGTAAGTTTGGAAAAAATTTCTAGTCATCTAGATAAGTTTGAAGCAGAATTTAAAAGCATTGGAGATCACCTTCATGAGATGTTTCATCAAATTGAACCTCTAGAATGGCAGACGAAACTTCAATTTGATCATCTAGTGGCTTATCAAGATGCTCAAATGGAGATGTATGCAAAGAACAATTGGATCGAAGAGAAAACGGCTATGGATTTTCTGAGAGTGTTAGTATTATTCCCTAGTAGGCCAAGCAATCTTCATTGTGAAGATAATGGGAATTAGATAGTGATGTGGTGAGATTGTGATTTATCTAGTGTGTCGTTGTATCGATTTAGTGAATCGATTGTGTTTGTTTGTGTGTTTGCTTTCATGTTCAATGTATGTTGTATTTGCTTTCAAAATTGTGTTGTTTGATCGTTGTTAGAACTTGAATCATGTTATGATACTTATCTGAATTGTATTGAGCCAGAAATTGAAAATCATGAATGGAATTAGAAGAGTTTGATTTAAACTCGTGTTTAATTGGTGGATTTAATTTTTAATTTTTAAAATTTTTGGAAAATATTTTGGAAGATGGAAACTGAAGCAATACTCTTATATGAGTAATTAGAAGTTTAATTTATGAATTTTGGTGGAAAATAAAATTTTTAAAGTGATTTTTTTGGAAAGGCGAGTCTGGCACATAGGCGCCGGTTCGGCCTGCTTACCCGAAAATCATCATTTAAACCCCCATTAGCCATTTTTTATGCCTAAGCTTCATCCCCTTCCTCTTTTCATGAAAACCCACCTTCTAAATCCATTTGAGGTCAAAACATCAAGATTTTGAGCCCAAAATCACTTGATTTCTTCATCTTAAGGTTAGATCTACACTCTAATCCATTTATTTTTGATTTTCACTATAGTTTTTCCTATTTTTGGGTAAAAACAAAAATTTTGAGAAAAAAATTTGATTTTAAGTGTTTCTCCATGAATTTTAAAAACTCATTTTAAGTTTCTTAAGCTTAAAAAGAGTTTAAATCTTTGATTCCTTAATTTATTTGTGTTTTCTTTCACATTTAGATGGCACCAAAATCTAAGCGAGGAAAGGCACAAGAAAATTTTGACAGTAGCAAGTTCGCGACTAACGGCAGCAAGCATTTTCGATATCACGAATTTGCGACGTTCAGAAAATTTATCTCAGAGCGAAGCTTTTACAATCCTGGTGAAATGATCGAGAACACGATTGTTGCGCACAACTGGCAACGATTCTGTTATTTCACCGTTGTTGCTGTTATTCCAGTCGTGCTCAAATTTTATGCTAACTTTTTTGATGCAGAAGACTACGAAGTCTTCGTTAGAGGTGTTGGAGTAGGATTTACTTCGGAAAGGATCAATGTTTTTATGGACTGCCACCTATCATCGAGTGCCACTATTCTGGATTATCTCCATCTGAGGGAGATCTTGAGATGATTATTGCTTATTTGATCGACTGGCACTGGAGCTTGGATGATCCGGAATGATAAACGGGTAAATTTCAAATCTTCTAAGTTAAATGGTATTTCAAAGGCATAGCATTACTTTGTTTCTGCAAGACTTATACCTTCCAACCACCTGAGCGAAGTGACTAGAGATCGAGTGTTCTGCTACACAGTAAATATAAGAATTCAGCCTTAGGGGAGAGTAGGGTAATAATTAGAAGGATGTATATAATTTTTGAGCTTAATAAGTTGTAAATTTTTTTCAAAATAAAATAGCAATTGTACTCAATCCCCTTTAATCAACGCAAGTATACGTATCGCTCAAGTAATAAAGGGCTCTATTGGAGTCCTAGATATCGATCCCACAGGGAAGTTAGAGATTCACTGACTAATTTTTAGTAAAGCAGATTACTAATCTAATTTAGTATAGTATATGAAAATTAAAGAACATTTAAACTTAAGACTAATGCTTAAAAGACAGATTATATAAGTCAATTTAGAAAAGTATCTTTCTCCTTGTTAAGAGGATTAGGTGAATAAATAATTAAATGAGTTTATAATTAAATTGTGCCAAATATGACCATTCCTATTCTTTACCCTTTGGTCCAGGTGCAAAGAACATTGACTAATCCTATGTTTGGTTACTGAATCTGTGGCTAGGCTCGGGAGGATACCGGCCGCCACTTCGTAGCTCCCACGTTCCCCTCGCTCGAGGGCTAACATCTACACTTCAGCTCCCAAACAATAGGACCGAATTGAAGATTTTAATCTGTCACACTAAAATATTCAATTCTTCGCCCGATAATTAATATTTCCCTATTTATTTGCACCCTCCTTCCAATGCTTTTGAATTCCCTGAATCTTAGATGTAATCTTTACTATAGTTGATAATTCAATATATGTTAACAATTCAATTGGCCAAATTGAAAGTAAATTACTAATTAAGTAAAAGATTATCACAATCTCTATTTAATATTATTAGACACAACTCATTTTAATTCTTCATTTCACAAAATCTCAACAACAAGGAGAAAGACAAAGAAAACTACTCAGAATGCATGGGAATAATAACACAGATTTTGGATTTCATTTAAAGTTATAAATTAATAAACAAATATACTTATCTCAATTCTTCTCCCCAAGCAGATTCCTCAAGTTCCGCTTAAACAAATATACTCTTCCTTTTTGTACAACACACTTTGAACTCACCAATACACTAAACACTAACTCTTACTATAAAAGGAAACTAACACTTTCCTTTAATAACTTTAAGGTCAACTGAAGGTTTTCGAGAAACATCACTTATTTCATCGAGCAGCAGTGTCGTCGTGCAGAAGCTAATCGAATCAGTCGACATCATATTTATAAAACCTTTTTTAGGTTTTTTTAAATATTCATTCGGGATCATTAAGTTTCCGCTCCTGAAATTCTTCTCAAGCCAATCCTTGAAGCTGAAGCACTCCTCAATGGTGTGTCTAACGAACCTGTGGTATGGGCAATACCTTGGATGTCCTTTCATGTTGATCTCGTCAGGTTTCTTCGGCTCTGATAGTCTGAACTCTGGCCTCTTGATTAGATTTTTGAACATCTTTGCCGCGACATCATCCTTGAAGGAATAGTTTCTGTGTAACCGATCTGACGTTGTTGGAACCTTTCTTCCGCCTATCTGCATGCGAGTCTCATCTGGAACAACTGTTCTTCAGACCGTTGCGGTTGCTGTCGCGGCTGCTTGATCTTAAGAATTCCCTGATTGCGCTTCCATTCCTGTGCCTTTGTCATTTGTACTGACTTTGAATCAGACTCAATCTTGAATTTAGAATATGGCATTACACAAACATCCACTGACTCTTCCTCGTGTAGAATATCTTTTCCTTTAGTTAGTGGAACGACTGGTACAACGGTAGTGAATTCTACAGTAGGAGCAGAAATAGCCTTAAGAGATGTCCCAACACTCGTAATAACAACAGAGTTCTTTTTAATCCATTCCTTCTTTGGCATGGGGAGTTGAGGAATCTGCTTGAGGAATCTTTCTTTTTGTACAACACACTTTGAACTCACCAATACACTAAACACTAACTCTTATTATAAAAGGAAACACTAATTTGACACTAACTGACACACAAAATACATAAAATCATCTCTTATTTATAGAAGGAGTCAAATTTCCAAAGGTTGCTTAAGCACCGCTTCAAAATGCGTCCAGATTCATCGTATTTGGCTTGAATCAACTGTCTCGCCGTCGGCGGGCTTCTAGAAGCAAGGCTAACCGTTCAGGCTCGCTGTCGGCGGGCTCAATCTTGCCATCGTCGGGCTCTATTATAATATATTAAAAACTCTTTGGAAAATCTCACGGTCGGTGGCTTAAATCTCGCCATCGGACGGGCAGCTCAATTTTCATCATTTTTAGTCCTTTTTGCTCCAAATTTGTGCCTTTTTGCTCTTTTTGCTCTCAACACCTATAAATCTCCATTCCTGCAATAAAACACAAAAAATACTATTCTTTAAGGTGTAATTTCATATGAAATTGGTATAAAATTTGCAATATATTTTCTTGTGGTCAAAATCCCCCAAACTTAACTATTACTTGTCCTCAAGTAATTTAGATACTATATAAAAGTAATGATTAGTTGTAGTAAAGTTTTAATTCAGAATTACTTTGAATTTGATTCAAATAAGTATTATAGTAAAGTTTTCTAGAAATATTTTAAAATAATTAAACTAATTCTATAGATATAAGGCTATTTAGTTCTCAAGTTTAAGAGATTTCTAGTCTTCTATTTATTTCAAGAATGACTATACTTTTCAATATTAAATTACTTAAGATATTTAGATGATAGGAATTTCATGAAAATACTACTTAGTAAAATACTCATCCATATATATAAGTTCAGAAATGTAACTGAAGTTTACCCTTTAGGTTGATTCAAATGAAGCCAATTTTTGATAAGGCATCTCCTCAAGCTTCCCCTCACTTATATATATATATATATATATATATATTCTTTTTCTTTTCTTTCTGGATTGATTTTCAACCCCTTTTTCTTTACTTTTTTTAAGAGAGGATCACTATTTTTGGTTAGCCTGTTAGTAATTTTTAATTTCATGTTCCTCTTCCTAAATTTGAAACTGGAAACATTTACTTCTCTTATTTGTATTTCAAAGTTTTTACTTCATTGAGTTTCAATCTTTTCTTTCTCAACTAAATACCTAAGAATTTTATATTTGAAAATATAATTTTCTTTACTATAAATAGTTAACTATATTCTTATTCTCTTATACTAAATATCCTTAATCTACAAAATTAGTTAATCATTAAAAGTATTTCTCTTAACTTTCTATAATAATTAAATAAATTAATTCTAGTTTACCGAATTAAATTTACTACGTAAAATCATTTTATAATAATTTTTGAAAATATAAATTGAGAACAATTTAATAATTAAATTTTTATTTTTCCCTCCCCCAAACTTAAATTTTTCTATCTATCTATATGGGGTGAAAAGAAAATAATCTGTAAATTTAAATCATACCTTCGTGCTTTAGGTATTTCTTCTTTTTGAAGTTTTACAGGTTCTTTTCATCACTTAATTACCTGTACTGTTAATAACTTTCTACACACATAATATTAAAGAAATTGCTGGGTAAAGAAGTTTTGAAATAAGTACAACTACTAACACAATTTATACCATAACATAACACAACATCCATATATATTTCACAAATCCAGTTTCAGAGTTACAATCACAAATTAAATATTAAAATTTAAAAGCCACACAAATTTAACAACAATATTAAGATGTATTACACAACATAATAATCAAAGCTCTTAAACTAAACATCAATACTGAATTTTAAGACAACAAACAAACAATCACAACATCATAACAATCAAAGTTTATAAGTCAAATAACTAAACAAATAAACATAGAATCTAATCTTCCGCATCAAAGTCCCAAACTATATCATTGTTTCCTTGATCAGTGGGTGGAGTAGGCTGGTAATGACTGTAGTGGGGGCATTCAAGAAATATAACATCAAGTTCTCCTCTTCTGTAACGATTCTCAGCATCATAATAAGCTATCTCAAACTCCGAATGTTTCTGGAGATACTCACTGTCATAATCATGCCTTCGCTCTAATCCTCCAATTCTCCGATCAATATGCTCCAATTTTTCTTCAATCTTTTCAAAACTCTTCCGTCGTCAGGTCATTTCATTCATCAAATCATGAAGGGTAGGAGAACTATAAGTAGGAGGATCATAACCGATGGAGGGAATATCCCTACTAGTCGAAGGTACGTAACTCCTAGTTCCGCATCTCCATCCTTCGTGGGATTCATAAGTCTTTATATTACCCTGGGTAATGGGTTTCATAGGCTCCACCCATTCCTCATCATCTCTTGCCTCTACCCCAGATAATTGGTAGAGTGCATAAATTAGACCGGGATGCCCTAGTCCTCCTCTACTCTCACTTCTTGCAGTGGCTAATACATTCTTGTAAATAATACTTCCCACATTATTACTTTTCTGGTTCTTAATACAGAAATTCAGAACTGCTCTATCTCTTGTTACTTCACTATGGTGATAGGTGGGTAACAAGGTAGAACAAATAAAATAATGTCAGGCTTTAGATATTGCATTCATCATAGAAAGAGGGAAGTTTACCCGTTCACGTTGCTTGATTTTCCAAACCCCTTTCCCATCAGTGAGAAAGTTGATTACTTCTTCCAGCGGTACTTCGATTGTTCCAAAAGTATCATACTCACTAGTGTATAAGTCACGTACTTCATAGAAAGAATTTATTCTAGCAGCATTGAAATCGACTAAAAATCCTCTAACCTTTTATTGGTGCATCTTCTATTTCAGTTAAGTTGGCATAAAATTCCTTCACTACTTCCACTACAGCTCTATTTGTGGTGTAACAGAAATTTTCCCACCTCCTTTCTTTTATAATTCTTTCCACTTCTCCTGGATTCTTAAATACTCGATCTTGAATGCACTTCCTTGCTTGGATATTGTGGAAGTATCTTGATTGCGCTCGAGAACTTATAAATCGTGTTTCGTCATATTCTATTCGACTCTTTTGTCGCGGAGCCATTTTTTCGATCTATCAAATTCACAAAAAATCTTAACTAATCTCCAAAATATTACTAACATGGCTTCCAAAGATGACTAAAATCACTCTAAATCAAGTTCCATGAACTTCCAAATATTTTCTTCACATTTTAAAATTTTTCAAAATTCCTCATTGTGGAAGAAATTCATGGTGAAAATAAAAAATTTTTACATAGTAAGGAAGCTCTTAGCAAGGGAAGACGAAATCCGGTGTCAATATGTGTTGATATTGCTCCAAATCCGCGATCTATCAAGCCCTAGGTCGGTTTTTCGAAGTTTTGATGAAGGGGATGATGAATAGTGACGGTTGACCTGGCCAAAATATAGTGTTTTCGGGATCTCTCTGTCGGCAAGAAATTTCTTGCCGTCAGCGAGCTAATTAATTCAAAGTGGTTAAAAGTTTCGAGAAATTCTCGCCGTCAGCGGGATCGATCTCGTTGTCAGCGAGGTTTTCGAATTTTAAATTTTTTAAAGATTTTTAATGTTTTCAATTCATTTTAAGCCTCAATAATGTCCGGTCACTTTAGATTATACTCTATCTTGATTAGATACTATATTAAAACATAAATTCACACAACACAAACATTATAACTTTATATATGAAATCCAAGTGATTACAAATTTTTACACATTACATTACAAACAAATTGCTTTAAAAATCTTAACACACACACAATTCAGCGTCGCAATCCACACTACAATACTTAAAATGGTGAGACTAAACAAATAACACATAATCATATCTAGACTGAGATTAACTATAAAAAGTACAAATAAAAACTAAATTCAAGCAATCACACACAAATAAGTACGAATGAATATCTTCTACTCATCAAGATCTGAACTTAATTCATCTCTGATATTTCCAATAGAACGTAAATGCCCGAACAAATTATAGAAAGGCCTAAAAGGGAATTCTTCAGTAGAATCTTCTTCAATCCATCCCTTTCTTCTGAAAAGTCGTATAAAACTAGCCTCCAGATGTCCTGAATGATCAAAGTGCTCTTTCATTCTCCAGTCAATATGATCAAATAAGTTAGAGATATTGTCAATAGAATTCATCAAATTTTGTATTTCATTCTCTAATCCTTTAAGTTTCCGTAAGATCATGTTAGTTCTATCAGTCAAGGGCCTGATTGAAGGATTGTTTTGAGATGCTTGATCCGTAATAATGGTTGTCTCATGATCGTTATCCAAAGTAGGAAACATATCAGTCGGATCTAACGGTTTCCAAGGCAATAGTACTTTTTCCCAGGCTTCGTAAGAAAGTTGGTATTAACTACATAATGCAAAAATTGTTGAAGGATGTCCGAGCCCGTGAATAGATCCATGTATAATTAGGCCTAATGCGTACTTCACAATAATAGTTCCAACGTCGATGGGTAATCCAGCTTGAATACAATAATTCAAAATCGCACATTCCTTAGAGACTTTATTTACCCTCATAGTGGGTAATAATTTTGAGGAAATAAAGAAGTACCAGTGCTTAGAGACGGGGTTAAGAAGTGATGCAGAAAGACTAACGTACCCGTCTTCTCGCATTTCCCAATCTTCTGGTTCATTAGTCAAATATCAGTAAATCTCATTCATATTGTATCTTGTAGGGGCAAAATTTGAATAGTGGCAAATAGGTGTATTCTCAATTAAATACAACTCATTAATTCTTAAAGGAGTGAAAGTTACCCATCAGCCTCGTACAAATACGCTTCTGTTGTTGATTCCATGAAGATTAGAATAGAATTCTTTGACTACAGGGATAACTACCGCAGAAGTTGTATAGCATAATACCTCCCAACGTTGTCGAATAATCATCTCTTCAATAGATGTTGTTGAATTCTCCGCTCCTCTATTAACGAATCCTCTTTCTTTAATCAATCGCTTTTTCGTCATAACCTTGTTGAATATCCGCTGTGCTTCATAACTGACGAACTTTCTCAAGTGGATTGGATGCCATAATTTCTTGTTTTGGTGGAGTCTCTAGTCGTTTCTACGAAGTAGAATGTGAAAAATTTGAGTTCTAGACGTCTTATATAGAGAAAAATACTTAGAATCGCCCGAAACCGCCAAGATAACTCCCTAAAACCGCTCTTGTACCAGTCTCACCGTTGGCGGTAACGATCTCACTGTCGGCGCGATAGTTATAATTTTAAACTGAATAAAGGCACACAAATCTCACCGTCGGCGGCATCGATCTCGCCTTCGGCGAGCTAAGGTAAAATTTCCCATTTTCGCTTTTGTTCCCAAAATTTTTAATTTCTTTTGTTAATCTTAATATTGTGATGACTATAAAAACAAATATGAGTAGTAGAATTCATTTATACTATAATTATCCATAAATCAAGTAAATAAACTATAATTTAAGACTACTATGGGTCGCCTCCCATAAAGCGCTTGGTTTAACGTCGTCAGCCCGACCTATTTAATTTAATAATCTGGTTGACTGAGCATTAAAACCTCTTTAAAATTTAGTCTTCTTCCTTTAAAATAAGCTTTTAATCTATGTCCATTCACCTTAAATTTGTGTCCAGTCTTTGGATCTTCAATTTCTATAGTTCCGTAGGTAAATATTTGAGTTATATTGAAAGGTCCTAACCATCGAGATTTCAATTTTCCAGGAAATAATTTTAATCTTGTGTTATAGAGCAAAACTTCTTGTCCTGGCTCAAAATTTTTCTGTTTAATCTTTCAATCATGCCATAATTTTATTTTCTCTTTATAGATTCTATCATTATTGTAAGATTCATTTCTTAATTCTTCTAATTCATTCATCTGTAATAATCTCTTCTCACCAGCTTCTCTTAAATTATAATTAAATTCTTTAATCGCCCAATACGCTTTTTGCTCCAATTCAACTGGTAAGTGACAAGTTTTTCCATATAAAAGTCTGTAAGGAGTCATTCCAATCAGAGTTTTATAAGCAGTCATGTATGCCCATAATGCAGTATCTAGTCTTGTAGACCAATCTAATCGATTAGGGTTTACAGTTTTTTCTAAAATTTGTTTAATTTCTGGATTAGAAATTTCAGCTAATCCACTGGTTTGTGGATGATAAGCAGAAGCAGTTGAAATTTTATGAATAATGTTGAATTTTTTTACTAAGTTGTGAATATATTTGTTCCTAAAATAGGATCCTCCGTCAGTGATAATCACTCTCAGCATTCCGTATCTTGTAAAAATATTTTTCATTAAAAATTTTGAAACACTCTTAGCATCACATCGAGGTATGGCTTGTGCTTCAATCCATTTAGAAACATAATCAACAACAAATAATATATATGAGTTTCCAAATGAAGGTATAAATGGTCCCATAAAATCTAATCCCCAAACATCAAAAATTTCAACTTCTAATATAAAATTTAGAGGCATTTCATTTCTTCTAGATATATTACCTACTCGTTAGCATTTATCGCAAGTTTTGATATATCTATAAACACTCTAAAAAGAGTAGGCCAATAAAATCTAGATTGCAAAATTTTGTAAGCAGTTTTATCTGTTCCAAAATGTCCTCCAAATTCAGAATCGTGACATTTTTGAATGATTTGTTCAGTTTCCTCATAAAGCACACATCTTCTAATTATTGAATCCTTACATTTCTTATATAAATTTGGCTCAACCCAAAAATAGGTTTTCACATCATGAATGAATTTTTTCTGTTGTTGTAAAGTTAGCATGGGTGGTAAAATATCACCTACAATATAATTTACTATATCAGCATACTAAGGTATTTTCCATTCATTTATATTATAAAGTTGTTTGTCAGGAAAATGGTCTGAAATTTCATTATCAGTGTCAGATAGTTCATTATATTCTAATCTTGATAAATGATATGCAATTTGATTATCAGTTCCCTTTTTATTAATGATTCCAAAATCAAATTCTTGCATTAATAATATCCATCTGATTAATCTTGGCTTGGTATCCATCCTTCTTTTGCATTAAATATTTAATAGCAGAATGATCAGTATACACAAAACATTTAGTTCCAATTAGGTAAGATCTAAATTTATCAAAAGCATAAACAATTGCTAATAATTCTTTTTTTGTAATCGTGTAATTGATTTCAACGATTATCGAGAGTTTTACTAAGCATAAGTATATGACTTTAAAAATTTTATCATATCTTTGTCCAAGAACATGCTCCTATAAGCATAATCACTAGCATCACACATAAGTTCAAATGGTTTCTCCCAATCGGGGAAACTATTATAAGTGTTGTGATTAATTTATCTTTTATTAATTCAAAAGCATTTAAGCATTCTGTTGTGAATTCAAATTTCTTTTCATTTTCTAAAAGTTGGCATAGAGGTTTAGTAATTTTTGAAAAATCTTTTATGTAGCGTCTGTAAGAACTTGCATGTCCAAGAAAACTTCTGACCCCTCTCACTGTAGTAGGAGGTGGTAATTTAGCTATAACTTGAATTTTTGCGGGATCTACTTCCACGTCATTTTCTGAAATTTTATGCCCTAATATAATTCCTCCTGCAACCATAAATTGACATTTCTCCCAATTTAGAACTAAGTTAGTTTTCTCGCATACTTCTAAAACTTTTTCTAGATGACTCAAGCATACGTCAAATGATGTTCCAAATATAGAGAAATCATTCATAAATACTTCCATTCCATCCTCAATTAATTTGCTAAATATAGACATCATACATCTCTGGAATGTTGCAGGTGCATTACATAATCCAAAAGTATTCTTCGAAAAGTGAATGTTCCATAAGGACTGGTAAATGTAATTTTTTCTTGATCCTCAGGAGCAATAAGAATTTGATGATAACCAGTATATCCATCTAAAAAACAAAAATATTTATGTCCGGCTAGTCTATCTAACATTTGGTCTAGAAATGGTAGAGGGAAGTGATATTTCCTGGTGGCTGCATTTAATTTTCTATAGTTAATACATATACTCCATCTAGTAACTTGTCTTATAGGTATTAAATCATTATTTTCATTAGCTTTAACAATCACCCCTCCTTTCTTAGGAACACAATTAATTGGGCTTACCCAAGCACTGTCAGAAATAGGATATATAATATCATTATTTAACCATTTTAAAATTTCTTTCTTGACTATCTCTTTCATAATCGGGTTTAATCTCCTTTGGGGATCAACTCTTGGTTTGTGTTAGGTATCTAAAATAATTCTGTGCATACAGATTGAAGGACTAATTCCATTAATATCTGCTAAAGTCCAGCCAAAAGTTTTCTTATATTTTTTAATGTGTCTAAAAGTTTTTGCTCTTGTGATTCATTTAATTATGCTGATATAATAACTGGTAAAGTTGAAGAGTTACCTAAATAAGCATACTTCAAATGGGTGGGTAATATTTTTAAATCAAGTTCAGGAGGTTTAATAATTGACGGAACTATATTATTTTCAATATTTTCTGTATTATCCAACAATTCAAATCTTTCTTGTATATATTCTAATTCTTCATTGTTTATTTCTTCAATTAAGTCAGTATCTTCTATTTTGAGTTTTTCTTCAAATTATTTTTTAAAATGTTCATTTTGTAGATGTTCAATAATTTCCATTTGAAAACATTCATCATCTTTTTCTATAGCAGGATATTTCATTGATTTTGCAATGTTGAAGGTAACTTTTTGATCGTTTACTCTCATAATTAATTCTCCTTTTTGAACATCAATCATAGTTTTTCCAGTAGCTAAGAAGGGCCTTCCTAATATTATTGGTATTTCTTTATCTTCCTCCATATCTAAAACAATAAAGTCTACAGGGAAGATAAATTTACCCACTTTTACTAACACATCATCAATAACTCTGTTGACCTCATTTTTGGTGAGGTTTTTTCTCTCCTTAGTGCTTCTTAGGATCTAGCCATAAGGTTTCTCGTTGACTATCCTAGAGGACTAGAATTGGGACCCACCCTTCAGCAATTCAGCTACTTCTTGACTCCTCTTGGGATCCCACTTGGATGGTTGCAAACCTCTAAATCACCTTAGAAGGTTAAGGCCACCATATGGAAAACCAATAGTGAGCTCCTATAAGGTTGTTCAAGCCTTAGGACTACCCTGGGTGGTCTGATCCTGGTGAGGTTTGGCTTACACACACTACACTCTCACACACACCATCCTTACCCATTTCTCCCCCTAGTTCATTGGAACACTCATGTGGCTAAGTCCAAACCCCTAGCTCTTTGGCTAAGAGGGTTGGAAACAACCCATGAGATGTTTAGGGTGGACATTTCTTGGTCCATGGCTCACTTTAAGTTTCATCTTGATCAAAATTCAATTTTTGCCAAATGCCTAGTTGTGACATTGGGTCCGTCAAACCTACCTAAAATTACCTAATTGCCCCAAATTTTCCAAAACTTCCAAAAAGTTACCCAAAATTCCCAAAAATCCTAAAAATCATCTATATCTAAAACAATAAAGTCTACAGGGAAGATAAATTTACCCACTTTTACTAACACATCTTCAATAACTCTGTTGACCTCATTTTTGGTGAGGTCTTTTCTCTCCTTAGTGCTTCTTAGGATCTAACCATAAGGTTTCTCCTTGACTATCCTAGAGGACTAGAATTGGGACCCACCCTTTAGCAATTCGACTACTTCGACTCCTCTCGGATCCCACTCGGATGGTCGCAAACCTCTAAATCACCATAGAAGGTTAAGGCCACCATATGGAAAACCAATAGTGAGCTCCTATAAGGTTGTTCAAGCCTTAGGACTACCCTGGGTGGTCTGATCCTAGTGAGGTCTGGCTTACACACACTATACTCTCATAAACACCATCCTTACCCATTTCTCCCCCTGGTTCATTGGAACACTCATGTGGCTAAGTCCAAACCCCTAGCTCTTTGGCTAAGAGGGTTGGAAACAACCCATGAGATGTTTAGGGTGGACATTTATTGGTCCATGGCTCACTTTAAGTTTCATCTTGATCAAAATTCAATTTTTGCTAAATGCCTAGTTGTGACATTGGGTCCTTCAAACCTACCTAAAATTACCTAATTGCCCCAAATTTTCCAAACCTTCCAATAAATTACCCAAAATTCCCAAAAATCCTAAAAATCATTTTGAAACAACCCCCACCTTTTAAATTTACCAAAATACCCCAATACCCTCCAAATAACCTCTTTATACCCTAAAATACCCTTTTGGCACAAAATTCCAAAAATTCCAAAAATTCCCAGAAAATTCCAGAACATCCCAAATATTCCCAATTTTATTTTGTTAAACTACACCATAGCCCAATTTTGCCAAAATAACCAACTTTTATCAAAATCCCCAAATTGACCCATTTTTAACCTAAATGGACCCAATGTCACACTAAACCAACCCATTTGTCCTAAATTTTGCCCAATTTCAATTCTAAACTTTAATTCAACATCATTAATATCAATATAAACCAAATCCAAGTCCAAATTGATTCAAATTTGAGTTCAATTCCATTTGAAATCAAATACCCCCATTTTAGCCCAAAGTGAACCCATGCCCTAAACCTACCAAATTGATTAGACAAACCTTAAAATTTCTTCCCAATTGATGTTGGAAACTCTTCAATACATTCCCCTAGACCATTTGAAACTTTCAATTGGGTCTAAACCCCACCTCAACCCAACATGGACCCAAGTTGATTCAATCCTCCCCAAATTAACCAAAATACAAAAATCCACCAAATTGACCTTCCAATTGAACTCCAAACCTCCCCATGTCTTCATGAAACTTCTTCATGGAAATCACCTCTTCAAAATTTCTCAAGACATTTGGACCCAAATCAAGACCTAACTCAAGTTAGCCTAACCCAAACCCAAATGAGCCAATTTGAACCCATGACCAAACCAAAACAAATTGAACCAAATATGGCTAAACCAACCTATCCACAGCCACTAAGTGAGCCCTAGGAACCACCCTAGATCCACCTAGCCCAAGCTAAGTGAGCCATGGACCAAGGGTTCCCCATTTTAGGGGATCTCTTCCCTTAAATGGACAAATCCACCTTTTGCCTCACCCCAAATCCCCCTCGCTCGGTTTATCACCATTAAACCCTACTCCTTGGTTGACCTGACCCATGGCCAGCTCCCTTGTCCTTGCCGGCCGACCTAGCCATTGGAGGGAGTCAAAACTGAGAGCCACCACCAAGTGAAACAAACCCAAACTCACCCAATTGGCCACCTCAGCCAAATCAAACTTTAGAGCTCCACTGCCCTCCACCTAAGCAGTGGAATCCACCCACCACCGAGCCCTAGCTCACCCCAATGGCCCTCGCCATTTAAACACCTCTTCTCGGCCATGAGAAAGGTGCCGAAGGGTGTTGAAATGTTTCTCAACAAAACCTCACCAAATCACTCTCGCAGCTTCTCCCGCACTTAGAAAGAAGAACCCAACTCGTTCTCCCGCCTCGAATCCCCCCAGCTGAGCTCAATTTCTCACCGAAAATCAAGCCGAAATAGGACACTCTCCGAAACTTCACCAAATCCAAATTAACTCTTCCCACACCTTCACCAGAGGTAGAGAAGGAGTTCCCCATTGAAAGCCCCCTCTCCATACCACCCAGTTGTTCCAGCCTCCAAGCTTTGTGATCGGGCCTGGTGGAAGTCAAGCCTAGACATTTCACCAAAGCTCCAGGCTTCATCCCTAGCCTCCTTGGACTCCAAAGAACATGTCGAACCCCTCTGATAGAAGCTTCACTTCTCAGAGCCAAGGTATTGTCCTCTTCTCCCTCCTGAGCTTCCAGCGATTCTTCATTTTATTTAAGTCAATTTCAATGCCTGTTTACTGTATGGATGTGTTCGTCTTCTCAAGACAAATTCATAGAGCATAAGAACTCAAAAATCTGTTGAGAATCGAGGGAGATATTAGGGTTAGAAGGTCGATGACTCACGAGACGCACCAGTCGTAGATGATGACTAGGAGCCGTCCGATCGATTGTGTATCAGTTGAATGGCGGAGATCAAGTCGGACCAGAAGACGGAGCGGGACCGCGGGCCGCGTGGCAGCTGACTCAGGTGGCAGCGTCAAATGGGAGCGCGAGACGTAGAGCTTCGGAGCTGCCGAGGTTGACGCGGCGCTGACTGGTTTAAGTAGGAAAATCCGATTTCTTATTTATTTAAATACCTGAAACTTCAAAAATTCATATCTTCGCATAGAAAAATCATAAAAATAAAAGAAAAATACCCTCTTGGTCAGTAAACAGAGGAGAATAATGTGGAAAAGGAATTGATCTATTTTGTTGAGTATTTTATTTTTAATTAATTTAATACTATTTTGAGCATTTTAATTCTCCATGCATGTATAAATTTCACTATGGCATGAGACTATAGGGCTTTTGAAGCCTCTAATCTTGGGAAAATTCTCTGAATTTTTCAAGGTCAGAGGCCATCCCTGTGGTAAGTTATATATTTTTCAAGTTTATGTCACTGTTTTTTATATTTTAATTCCAAAAATTAGCATGTTGTTCAGAAAATTCCAGAAAATTTTGGTGAAGTCCCTTAGACTGGAGGACCCCAGGATAATTATGGTTTGAGTCAATTCATTAAAAATAATCCTAATTGGTCTAATCAGTCAAAATTGAACTTTAATTAATTAGAGTTAATCACACATTAAAATAACTTGAAATCAATTCTCCACTGATCTCTAGGATCAGGGGAACCTCACATAAAAATTTGAAGTCACTTGGAAATATTTAACCCGACTAAATGGATTAATTAAGCCACATAATCAAAATTAAACTTTAAAAACTCATAACTTTAAAAATACATTTCAAAAATTCACCAAATTGATTTTGGGACTTCCCTGATATCAGAAAAGTCTAAGAAAAATAAAATTGGAATTTTCTAAAAATTTTCATTTTGAAGCATATTTTGATATTTTTAATAATTAAAAAATAATAAAAATCATAAAAATGTATTATTTGGTCCTCTAACCACTTAGGAACAAACCAAATAATTTTCACAAGTCTCAAAATAAAGATATTGAATTTTAAGTGCTTAAAACAATTTTTAATATAAAAAAATGTATTTTCCAACCTTTTCACTAAATTAATTCCAATAAATCAACGAAAAATCAAAAAATTATAAAATTTGTTTCTCTAACTTTCTTGAGGTTAGAGAGATTTAAGAAAAATATAAAATCCATTTTTTAACTTTTATTTTATTTTATAATTAATTAACACTCCAAAACTTAAAATAATTATAATAAATAAAATATTATTCAAAAAATCACCAAAATTGGTCCAAGTGGTTCTCTAGTCATTAGGAATGTTCCATAATTTTCTTAAAGACAGAAACTTTACCTTGGTCATGTTGATGAATTTTCTTTTAAAATTCCTATTTTCCATTAAAAATAATTATATAAATAAATTAAATTCAGAAAAATCACATTTTCTCCTCTAACGTCTTAATTGACATGTGAGTGAAGTGGCATAAAAATCTTAAATTCATTTAAGCTTAATTTAATGAGTTATAAAATAAATTAGCTTAATGGGGCATAAAGGTAATAAAAGATTTCAACCCCCTAATTAAAATTTTAGGTTTAATCAACATGGGGGTAAAATATTTGATTTTAATCTTCTCTTAGATGATTGAAACTTTGGGAAATTGAAGGGTAGGAACTCATTAATCACCTTAATAAAAATGAAACTTTAATTAATTGAGTAATTCAAATTTTGGAAGATTAATTAAAATCGGATTATTAAAATAGGGATACAACATAGGAAGATATTAATTCCTTAATTTAAAAATCCCTAAATAAATCACTTAATAATATTTAACTCTTAAATTTAAGAGGATAAGTGGAATTAATAATTAAATGATTAAAAGTAAATAATTCTTAATTTGATTAAAACCTACGTCATTAAATAATCTAACAATCAATTAAAACCTAAAATGTTAAATAATTAAAAAGTAAATTGAAAATATTTGAAACTAATTAAAAAAATCTTTTCAAAAAAAACTTAAATCAAATTTGCAAATTTTAAATAATTTTAAGATAACTTAACTTAAAACATAATGTAAAAATTAAATTAATTAATAAAATTAATCCAAATTAAATCATCAAAATTTATTAAATAAGTCAAACACCACTCTAAAATTAAAATCATTGATTAAAATTTCATTATTAAATCACATTAAAATAAATCATCAACTTTAACTTCAAATCATAAAAATCTTTAACAAATCAACTTGCCCCCGAAAGCTTTAAATTATTATAACTAATAAATGAAGCGTTAAGTGAAATGTCACCTCACTCATAGGATAATCAAACATCCTAGTTCACTGAGCAAAGGAACAAAACTTAACTAAACCTTTGGATGATCGATTCGTCAGTATAATGAAATTCATTTGGACTCAAAATAATCTCAGAAGTATTGAAAAGGTGTTTAGAATTCATTCTAAGAACTTCCTCGATACGGTGAGATGTTTTAAAGAACAATTAAACTTAATTGTTCTTTGATGAAGAAAATCATCCTTAACTAAAAATCAAGAACCTAGACGTCATAGGAAATGACTAGCTATATGATTAGGATTCTGGTAGATAACCAAAACCCTTCCTTTAGTCTTTACCTAGGTACTTGTTGAAACATCTAAATTCCTTAACATGTGTTTTAAAGTGTAGCTTGGAATGACGGGAAGACTCTCCAGGTACGCTTTTATGTTATTGAAATTTACTTTATTGCACTGCGCTTTGCTTTTATTGCACGTTAAACAAGACTGTTGCATGAAAACCAAAACCTTTAGGATAGCCATAAAACTGAAACCCAAAACTAAATTAAAAGTACTACAAGATAAAATTCGCCGCCACAACATTCCAAAATATAAAACAACTCAAAATTTAATCACAAACAGAACAATAAAACTACAACTATAACTAAATTAAAACGTCTTGTTGGATGATCAGGAATACCTCGGATGATGTAACCTACGTGTTGCTAACGGGATTTCCTACGGTCTATATGAAAGTGTGGAACTCATTCAACTTAGTTTAGCAAATTCATCTGGACTAAGTGTGGCATTTGCATAATCATGTTACGCAAATTAAGCCCTAATCGGTCTTAGGAGTCTGAGGTAGTCGTTTGGTACGACATAAATCCTCACATCTTCGAGGCTGTTTTTGTGATTTTATCATACAAGTATAAGTCTTAATTAACTAAAATTGGCAGGATTGCAACATTAAGTAAATTCCCAAATCTAAGCCAAACAATAAGGATAGTTTGGGAAGTTGCCAAGATTCTGCTTGGATCCTCAGCTTCTCCTACTTCTATTCCTTTGGACTCTTAAAATAAACTTGTTCCAAATTTGAGTGATCCCTATTGAAATTTCCATAATCCAATCTTTTGAAAACCTTAAACTTTGAAATTCTTGAGAGCAAAACCAATGATCATTATCGAGAGTTTTCTTAAATGATTCCCGTCATTTAAGATATAATTAACTATAGGAGCTTGCCCTTATAGGGAACTTTAAGAACCCAGGTAATATAAACCCTGCTTAATTCTTTTATATTAAGCAGGGGAACTTGTCGGCTTATAAAATTGGTTCGCAGACCAAACAGATGTCACAAATCTTCTAGTTTATTTAACCGAGCCCCATCATCAAGCAGTGTGTCTATTCTTCGAGATAGATATACGGTTTGTGGTGCGGTGCTCGTTTTTATAAACTATTCGGGATGTGAGATCGGTTTGATTTCGTATCTTAAAATTTTCAAACTTAAAATTATTTTTAAAATAAAATGCTACTTTCTAAATTATATATATATATTTAATTTAAAATCTAAAAAAAAAACGTCGACATGTTTCTGGCGACTCCGCTGAAGACTAGTTCCTCTCTCCATTTTGATCAGATGGTTTTGTTTTCGTAAATCGGTAGTAAGTCCATGCCCCTAGTGGATCAAACTACCATTCTTTCCGTTGGCATACCACGTTCATTTCTGTCTTGAACGGGTATAGTCAATTCCTCTCGGATTTTAGAGCCACTGTTTAGACACCCCTAAACAGAGAGGTTCCAAAATCTTCCTTTGATACCTCTCTGAAGAGGAGAGGTAGACCCCCAATAGGTGTTAGTTTAGGAGTGGTCCTTCGGGTTGGGAAATCCTACAAGGTTTTCCCTTCCTTTCTGAGTTCTGGATTGGGTCCTTTACCCTCTCTAATCTCCTCTCGTTTTTAATGAATAAACTAATCGCCTAACAAACAAAATCTCTTTTTAATCGTAAATATGTAAAACTTAAATAAATTGTGTTCGGACTCTTTTCGATTTCTTTCTTTTTATCCTGACGAAGGAAGCATAATTCAGGACTGATAGTCGAAACTTCCCTTGCAGAAGATGCCTGCTCCGAAGCTGATCTTCTCTTTCACAAACTGACTTGACTTAGCTGTCTACCAGGACGAGCTGCTTAGTGATGCAATCATCCGCTTCGGACAAGGGTTTAACAATACGGACGTTATGTTTTCCGATGTTACTCTTTCCGCACTGATGAACAAAGTTCTTGAGACTGAAGAACCTATGATTGAGTTTAACCTAGAACTCTCATCTCTACCCCCACCGGTCTGTTCATTACTGCACCTACCCAGGACCCTGCCAAACTAAAGGGAAAGGAAGTACAAGTCAGTTATGAGCCTGTCACCATTGAGGGTTCAAAATTCGCTGCGAAACCATCTGTTTTCGAGATAGGGTCCGGTTCAAAGTATAGGCCCTTAACCTGGACACAGAGGAGGAATAAAAATAGGAAGTTTGCTAAGATCAAGAAGGTCAGAGAAGCTGAAGCCGCCTGTCTCGAAGAAATCCCCGAAGAGAAAGAGGAAGAACTGCCCGAGTACTCACCACTGTTGGAAAGAAATAGATTCCACCCTCTCTCTGTTGTATCTAATGAAGTAGATGCTAGAAAGATCATCACTGCGTTACCCCAACCTGCATATTATAGTGACAGTAAGAAGAAGAAGAGCAGGGCTACACCGCTCACCCGATTGCGTGCTGTGGTCGAGAAATTAGCCAGAAAAGAAGGACGTCCTGTATCGGAGATTCTGAGAAGAATGGGACGAGTTCCAGTTTTGTCTCACCTCGGTCCGCGAGTAGAGCCTGCTATTGTCCCTGAAAGACAAAAGAAAAAGGTACGAGCTAGCGAGGAAGGCTCACTTGTTGTTGTATCGGGTCTCCATAATAGGGAGGACACCACCTACTTACGCACCGCCGACAGACCAGCCGGTCCTAGGCCTTCTGCTACAAGAAGGATGGTGTGGCGACCTATTATTGCCGAACCAATACAAACACAACGTTCTGGAAAGAGAAGTCTCACTGAAGATCCCAGATCTGAAGAAAGTGTCGCAGTAAAGGAAACTCCCGAAAGAGAGATTCAACAGTCGTCTCCTGACGACCAAGAGATTGCTCAGAAAAGGCCACTTGAGGATGCCATAGGACGACTAAGAATGGGCATCCGACGGCTAGCAAGAGAAAGAGGAGAAGAATTAAGGGACGAAGTGAATTCATCAGAATTTATGGATGAAGAGTATGTTGAGATTAACATGGTTGAAACACGAGCATCGTCGGCTCTCGCGGGAGTTCCGCCGACTTTAGAAAGAGATGAGCCAGAATTAATGAGAGCACAGCTTCGGGAAAAAGATGATACGATTTCCCAGATGGCTAAAAGGATGGAAGAGATGGCTGCCGCCTTAGCCACTCTCCAGAGTCAGGCCCAACCACAGAAAGAAATACCCCCAGAGATCATCCATATTGCAGATGGAGGAAAAGAGATTACATCTGTTAACGGAGATGACCAGCTGAAGAAAGATTCTGCACAGAACATGATTCCCGAAAAGGATATTAAGAGCATGGTAGAACGGCGAGTGCGAGAAGCCTTAGCTCAGTCCAAGAATGGAACAGCTATTCAGACGGGTAGACCTTACCCTGAAGAATTTGATGCAGTCCAATACCCGAAGGGCTTTGTACCACCTCTGTTTAAGACTTTCGATGAAATGGGAAACCCCTGGCAGCATGTAGCACACTTCCGTGCTAGTTGCTGCAATGCCGGCAGGAGCGACGCCTTACTTTTCTGACAGTTCGTCAGCAGTTTGTCAGGGATCACCTTCGACTGGTATGCAGAATTGTCGAATGGATCAGTCAAGACTTTTGCAGAATTGGAAAATCTCTTCGTTAAGTGGTTTGCCGGAGCTCAACACCACATCACCATTGGTGATCTAGTGGTGGAGCGACAAAAACCGAACGAAACTTTGGTGGATTACATACTTCGATGGAGGAACCTGAGCATGAAGTGTGAACCACAGCTTCAGAAACAGCATGCGGTCGGTATCTTGCTTAAGAGTATCTATGGCCCGATAGCACTTCTCCTTAAGGGATTCACCATTAAGACTTTCGAGAAGTTGCTTAGCAAGGCTGGGAGCTTGCAAGAGGAAACGAAACAGCTAATTTTCACCGATAAGACTGATAAGCAGAAGCCCGTAAAAACATTCGAGAAGAAATCTGGGACCGTCGCAGCAGTGGACAAAGGCAAGCAGCCAGTGCAAATATGGCTAGAGCAACCGCAACAGACTTATCAACACCCTCAGCAGAATTATCAGCCTTAACAGAGTTTTCAGCCTCGACCGAGTTATCAGTCGCCGCGGTTGGGTCCAAAGGACAAAGGGAAGTAGGTGGTTGCTCAGGAAGAGCCAACCCCAGCAGAAGAATTGCCCGTTTGGGAAGAAATTGAACAGCCTGGTAATAAAGTGGACTATAATGTGCTAGCCCATCATAGGAAGCTACCGGCCAAACTGAGCATCTACGACGGTCAAAGGAGATGAGAGAATCTCTGGTCAAGGCCTTGCTTGATCCAGAAATTTGTATAGCTCAAATGGCTGGTAATTCCTTCGACGAGGTTTGCTCATTGAAAGGACAGTGCGGTGTTACCTTCACGAACGATGATTTACTACTTGGAACAGTGGATCACAACCGACCGTTGTATATTTCAGTTAGTATTGGAAAGTTCACACTCTCCAGGGTGCTAGTCGATCCGGGAGCATCAATTAATATAATGAACCTTCGAACGCTAGCCTATTTAGAGATTGATGCCCGTGATCTCGAGGCGGACAAGATGATGCTGAGAGGCTTCAACTAGAAAGGAGAAAGAGCTCTTGGATCGATAACACTGTTAATGAAGATCGGTGAATTACCCAAGACAACCGCAAAGTTCCACATAATTGATTCTAAGATGTCATTCAACGCTCTACTGGGCCGGCCATGGATCCATGAGAACCGGATGGTACCGTTGTCTTTACACCAGTGTATAAAGTACTATAAAGAAGGACAAGAACAGTGTATCAAAGGTTATTTGCAACCATTCTCCGTGCATGAAATCGGAATCCACGAAGATGCAGCTTACTACGCACCTCCAAAGAAAACTATCTTCTCCAGAAACGCCATAACAAACAAAGCAAAAGAAGCACGAGACGACAAAGAACCTAAAATTCTTGTTCAACAGTTACTCATCACTCCCTTACAGCGAGATGGTGAAGGTTTTCCAGAACTCGCACACGAGGTCGAGGCCGGGGACGAGGTCGAGGAAGAAACGGTGGAACAGTCGAACAGAAGAAACCGGTCATCGATGTTGATTGGGAGAATAGCTCTGAAGAATAAGAAGAAATCAAGAAAGAAACAGCAACAGTAAACCAAAGGAAACCAAAATTCAAGATCTCTCTCGAAGATGAAAAGAATGAAGAATACAAAGCCATGTATGAGAAGATTAACCACTATGTGCATACTATGACCCTGACCCCGATCCATTATAATAAGATCGACGGTATGGTGGTCAAGGAAATACATGGTGGTGGTACTAAACCAATCAAGTTCTACCGTGGCGCTTCTTCTTCCAAAACTGAAAAAGATGTACAATTTGAAGATGTTACATCTTCTGAATTAATGAAATTGTCGTTCGAGTGATATTCTCCCTGTGTTCAAAATTTAATTCAACGTGGTGTCTTACCTAAATAGTGGTCAAAAGGTCAATCACAGCGCTTCGAAAAATTGTGGAACAATGCCAGTCGGCCTCCCAATTCAAAACATGGTCTTGGATTCGGCACAGTAGGATCAGTTGATGATACAGGATTTTGCTTGGTTGTCACTTGCGAGTCTAAAAAAGACTGCTTGGAAACCTCAGATGATCTCGAAGATCTACCAATCGGAGACGCTCCTCCAGAATTTGAAGAAGAGATTAAATCTACAATAGACGAGTTAAACGAAGTTAACTTAGGTACTAGCGAAGAGCCTAGGCCGACCTTTGTTAGCTTCTTACTCAATAAAGAAGACTCTGAAGAAATGATCAAGCTATTAATGGAATTCAAGGACTGTTTTGCTTGGAATTATGACGAGATGCCAGGATTAGCTCCAGAGGTTGCAGTTCATAGACTAGGAGTGAATCCCACTGTCGTTCCAGTTAGACAAGCTCCCAGGAGAATGCGTCTAGAGATTGAAAAACAAGTTATAGCTGAAGTTAAGAAGCTAATAGACGCTAAATTTGTCCGTGAAGAAAAATACCCCACTTGGTTAGCCAATGTGGTACCGGTCAGAAAGAAGAATGGACAGATCTGAATCTGCGTAGATTTCAGACATTTAAATAAAGCATGCCCAAAAGACAAATTCCCACTACCAATTCCAGAATTGATGATTGACATCGCTTCAAAAAATGAAGACTTCTCTTTCATGGATGGATCATCAGGATACAATCAGATAAAGATGGCACCAGAAGATGAAAAGCTCACAGCCTTCAGAACGCCAATCGGAATATACTGCTGCACAGTAATGCCTTTCGGATTGAAGAACACAGTAGCAACCTACCAAAGAGCAATGATGAGGATTTTTGATGATCTCATTCACAACCAAGTCGAGTGCTACGTGGATGATGTGGTCATCAAAAGCAAACTGAAGGAAGATCACTTGTATGATTTGAGAATTATTTCCGAGCGATTAAGACAATTTAATCTTAAGATGAATCCCTTAAAATGCGCCTTCGGCGTCACCTCTGGGAAATTCTTAGGATTCGTTGTCCGACATTGTGGAATTGAAATCGATCCGGAGAAGATTAAAGCTATCTTAGAAATGCCGCCTCTCAAAACCTTGAAACAACTACGATGCTTTCAAGGAAAATTGACATATCTTCGACGCTTTATTTCGAACTTGTCAGGTAGGTGTCAGCCCTTCTCGGCATTGGTTAAAAAGGACGCCAAATTCATTTGGGAAGAGAAATGCCAGCGGGCCTTCGAGGACATTAAGCAATATCTAATGACACCTCCTCTCTTAGTAGCCCCAGTCTCTGGAAGACAGTTGATACTTTATACCGCGGCTTTAGACGACTCCCTTGGAGCCCTGTTAGCCCAGATCAATGACGAGGGTAAAGAAAATGCTCTCTACTACTTAAGTCGTCGTCTGATTTCGACGGAAGTAAAGTACCCTCTGATTAAGAAGCATTATTTAGCCCTAATCTTCGCTGCTCAGAAACTCAGGCATTACATGCTTTCTCATAAGGTCAACCTTATTTCGAAGTTCAATCCATTGCAATATTTGATGACTTGTTCGACGCTTTCTGGCAAACTTGCTAGGTGGTCGATGATACTATTGCAATTCAATATAACTTTCGTTCCTCTTCGTGCCGTAAAGTGACAAGTCTTAGCAGACTTCCTCGCAGCACATCCTTTGCCGACAGAATCACCTCTCAATGACGACTTGCCAGACGAGCAGATAATGAGCTTTGAAGACCCCGATGATCAGCGTTGGGAACTGTACTTTGATGGAGCATCTTCAACGCAGAAAGATAGAGAATTGCAAACGATAGTGCCCGGTAAGGCAGGAATCAGACTAATCTTTATAACACCAGAGCGGGGGATGTTAAGATACTCTTACCACCAAACAGAACCGTGTACAAATAACGAAGCAGAATATGAAGCTCTCATAACAGGATTGGAATTAACCATTCAAATGGGGATAACAGATATCAACATCTACGGAGATTCGCAGTTGATTATTCAGCAGGTTGCTGGACGATACAAATTCTGAAACCGAGACTCAAATAGTACTTTCAGTGTGCCATGAAAATTGGAGCAGATTCCAAATGTAACGATCTACAAGATTCCCAGAAGAGAAAATGCTCTCGCAGATGCATTAGCCCGCCTCGCAAAGGAATTTGCTTGCTTACAGGATGGGTCAATTGAAGTGTCAGTTCACGGACGACAGGTCCTATCACAGATCGACATGGATACAATACACAAATCAGAGAAAGCAGAAGAAACAATTGCGACGATAGCAATGAAAATGCGAAGAGCGGCGTCGGCCATTAATAGATTATCTACAAACGAGGAAACCTACCGGACGATAGGTCGTTAGCACTCTTCAAATCAAGAAAAGAACTCGTCTTACGCATTAATTAACAATACGTTATACGGAAGGTCTTTTGACCAGATGTGGCTAAGGTGCTTGAGTAGGTCCGAGGCTCGTGAAATCGTTAAAAATATGCACTCAGGACTTTGTGGCGCTCATCCGTCAGGTCCGAAGATGAAGATGAAGATTAAGAGACTAGGGTACTACTGGCCCTCAATGATGACCGACTGCATGAAGGCTGCCAAGAGTTGTCACCAGTGCCAAGTGCATGGAGTGGTTCTACATCAACCTCCAAATGTGCAACATCCGACAATCGCAGCATGGCCATTTGAATGTTGGGGCACAGATATAGTGGGTCCGATAGAACCGCCTTCTTCAAGAGGACATCGCTTCATTCTCGCAGCTACAGACTACTTTTCCAAGTGGGCAGAAGCCGTACCGCTCAGGGAAGTGAAAGCGCATCACGTGCTACAGTTCTTCAAGAATCAGGTCGTCTACCGCTTCGGGGTACCGCGCAGAATTATCTCAGATAATGGGTCCGCGTTTAAAAGCACGAAGATCAACAATTTTGTCAGAAGGCATGGGATCGACTGACGTTATTCAACAATCTATTACCCAACAGCAAACGGCTTGGCCGAGGCTTTTAATAAGACTCTCGTCCAAATTCTAAAGAAAACCTTGGATGATAACAAAAGAAATTGGCAAGAGAAGTTGTTAGAAGCCTTATGGGCCTACAGAACGACTTTCAGGAGTCCTACTCAGTCTACGCCCTACGCTCTAGTGTACGGGTCCGAGGCGGCTCTACCCTTGGAAGTTCGGCTCCCATCACTCGAATTGCAGCTTGTGGAGAAGATCACTACAGAAGAAAATGCCAGATTATGGCTGGAAGAATTGGAAAACTTGGAAAAAAAATGACTTGCAGCGGAACAGAATCTGGAACTGTATCAAGCCAAGATGATCCAGGCCATTGATAAACTGGTTCGCCCAAGGATATTCAAAGTTGGTGACTTGGTTCTAGTTCTCAGAAGGCCTATTCTTGCACACCGCAAGATAGGAGGTAAATTTGAACCAACTTGGGAGGGGCCGTTCGTGGTTGAGACAGTCTACTCAAGAGGTTCTTACCAGCTTGTGAATTGCCGTAGAGAACGATTTATGCCTCCAATCAATGGACGATATTTGAAGAAGTATTACGCAACTTGATGTTTCGAAGAATGAAATTTCATTCTTAGAAGCACGGGTAGAGTAATCACTTATAACTGGGTCCGATCCCGAAAGAAAATGAATGATAAAAAAAATCATAAGAAAAAGAATGTATTAAATGAAAACATATGCAACTGAAATAATAATAAAATTTTGACTCTTCCTTTCGAGCCCAGCTCACTCTTGATCTTTTCCTATCTTCTCTTACCTTATAAAATTCGAAATAATTAAATAAGAAGTTTTTCATTAATAAGTAAGTTTTCTTATTGTTCTCGTCCTGAGTACAACCCCTAATCCTTTCCTTGTTTTCTTTTCAGGGAAATGTCGAACGGGCGGCTGTTCCTAAACTTTAAGGATGGCATAAGTCTTGCACTTAACAAAGAAGAGCCGAAAGCCGATCGCCGTGATAGAGGTCGGCTCGGACCTTTCATAGCTAGAGTTGGAATACGAGGAACCGGCTGGACCGCCGTGGATCCCGAACAGTTCCGTGGGAAGAGAGTGATGAGGCTCAACAAGAAGGCTCCCCAAGATGCGAACAAGAAGAGGAAGATCAATATGATCGAGGAAAACAAGATTAAATCAGTGATAACGTCCGCGAGAGGAAAGCTTGTCATCGTTGCTCCTACCGAGATTCAGGGAGAGAGGAAAGCCACCCTGACCCCAACTCAGAGAAGAAACAAGAATCGTCGTATCGCCAAGATGCTGAAGAAATTAACAGAAGAGCAGAACAAGGAAGAAACCCCGATGGCCGTGGCAGTTACCCCAAGGAGGCCAGTCCTCAGGAGCACCATAACAGAGGTTGTTCCGAGGAGGTTACTACAGAGCCTACACCCGAGATAGTGATGATCCCAGGAGAGCGTGACCGTGTGGAGCCATATATCCCACAATGACGTCACTAGACCACGACAAGCTGCAGATAATTTCGTAGCACGAATCGGAGATGATCCGCAGGGTGCGGAAGCGGAACTTTGAATACTTTCGAAGAATCGTAGGCGTATATGTCAACACCTGAAAGGACTAGAGTTACATACAAATGTTTTCTCTCACTACGAGCAGAGTGAAATTGTAGACTACATCAATGAACTGAAGAAACAAGGTCGTGCAGGACGATTACGTAGCAGGACCAACTCCGAGCCAAAGAAATGGAAAAGAGGTAAGGGGAGGATTACTATCCAATTTGGATGTTGTTACAACTTCGCTGATGACGAGAAAGGGAATCCTCCGTGGATACTCCGCTACGATGAAGTGGATCCAATGCCAGCTTTAATTAAGAAAATGACTAAAAAGGATGGTGGCTTGGCGACTCCTACCCGCTGATTGCATACCAAACAGCTGTATTATCAACATCTATGCAGAAGGAGATTGCATCCCACCTCATACAGATCATCATGAATATGTAAGGCCCTTTAGTACCTTTTCCTTCATCAACCAATGCAACATTATGTTAGGGACAGAACTCCGGATAGTTGGCCCCGGTGAGTTCCGAGGGCCGGTGGAGATACCTCTACCGGTAGGCTCTGTTCTCGTACTACAAGGAAATGGTGCAGATGTAGCGAAGCACTGCATACCGGGAGTTCCCTACGAGCGAATCTCCATCACCCTCAGAAGGATGGACGAGAGTAAAGTTCCGATCTACTTCCAGCCAGATCCAGAACTAGAGAGTTTACAGCCCTACGAGATGTAGGCTACATAGTAGTAGCACACCTCTAAAATACACTTACGTGGGATTCTCCTCCGGAAAGTGACTTGGAAGGTGATGTTATTACCTATGTAGTTTACTTTTCAGACATTGATGAATCGAACAAACAATTTTGTCAGAGTACACGGAGATATCAACGCAGTCCGTGTTCAAATATATATATGAACTTTTGTCAAAGTTTGTTTTCAGAAAGATGTCATCAGAAATGTTTTGATGGAATCACCTGATGTATCTTCGACATTTTAATGGAAATGAATTTTGGGTTTTACCTTTAGTTTTGTGCAATTCATCGCAAACGCCACCGTATCCGAGTTTAACTCGGTCTAAAAAGAAAGTTGGACGAAGAACGATTTGAATGAAATAATAACAACAAAATAAAATTTGAATTCAAAGTCTGAATAAAACACAAACCAAAACTCAAAACAGATCAACTTAAAACTTCAAGATGTGAACCAAGTAAATCAATTAAAATCCGAATTAAAGTGAAATTTCAATCGAAAACGAAACTAAAACAAAATCAAATCACTAAAAGCAATGAATAATGAAAACGAAATTCCCGAATCCGATATCCCCAGCTTCTGGCTATTCTTGAAACCTTTTCGACTCTCTGCGATTTTCTTCCCCCCCCCCTTTTTCAGAAGGCCGACTGAGTCTACTGATAAAGAACCATAAAATTTTCAATTTGGTTTTGATGGCATGGATTCATATCCTTCGCTAAACAATCATCCTTCAATCAACTCTCTTGGGATGTGAAACACTTTCATGTCTCATTCAAATCTTCCACTAAACTAAAATTTCCACGTAATCTTCAAAACTAAATCAAAACCAAGTTTTGGGATCGGTACCTAAATTCCAGCTTCCCATCCTTCCAAGACTCGGTACCTAACTTCCGCCTCTCTTTTCGAGATCAATACTTAAATTTCGATTCTCTCTTCTGAATTCCCGCCAATCTCGCATCCTATCCGAGAAACTTTTCCGCACTCTAATCCTCCGACTCAGGTATAAGTCCGCTAAGGCATCCTGATCTCGGTGTCCCTAATCTCGCATCCTATCCGAGAAACTTTTCCGCACTCTAATCCTCCGACTCAGGTATAAGACCGCTAAGGCATCCTGATCTCGGTGTCGCTAATCCCGCACTCTTCCGAGAAACTTTTTCGCACTCTGAAATTCTCGAGGTCGGTACCTAAATTCCGACTCTCTTACGAGATCGATACCTAATTTCGATTCTTCGAGATCGGTACCTAAATTCCGAGTTCTCTCCTTTTGAGGTCGGTACCTAAATTTAGACTCTCTTTCCGAGATCGATACCTAAATTTCGATTCTCTTTCGAGACTGGTACCTAAATTCCAGTTCTCTCATTTTGAGGTCGGTACCTAAATTCCGAGTCTCTTTCCGAGATCGATACCTAAGTTTCAATTCTCTTTCGAGACTGTACCTAAATTCCAGTTCTCTCCTTTTGAGGTCGGTACCAAAATTCTGACTCTCTTTCCGAGATCGATACCTAAATTTTGATTCTCTTTCGAGACTGGTACCTAAATTCCAGTTCTCATCCTTTCGAGGTCGGTACCTAAATTCCAAGACTCTTTCCGAGATCGATACCTAAATTTTGATTCTCTTTCGAGACTAGTACCTAAATTCCAGTTCTCTCCCTTCGAGGTCGGTACCTAAATTCCGACTCTCTTTTTGAGATTGATACCTAAATTTCAATTCTCATCTCTTTCGAGATCGCACTCTAAATTCCGATTCTCATCCTTTGCGAGGTCAGTACGCAAATTCCGACTCTCTTTTCGAGATCGATACTTAAATTTCAATTCTCATCCCTTTCGAGATCAAGTACCTAAATTCTGATTCTCATCCTCTGTGAGGTCGGTACCTAAATACCGACTCTCTTTTTGAGATTGATACTTAAATTTCAATTCTCACTCCTTCTAGATCAGTACCTAAATTCTAATTCTCATCCTTTGTGAGGTCGGTACCTAAATTCCAATTCTTTTTCCGAGGCTGGTACTTAAATTTTGGTCCTCATTCCTTTCGATCAGTACCTAAATTTTGATCTTCTTTCCGAGATTGGAGCCTAAATTCCAACTCTCTTCGTCGAGACTAGAGCCTAAATTCTAGTTCTCTTTTAAGTTCCGAGGTTGGAACCTAGGTTCCAGTTCTCACTTCAAATCCAGAATTTTCACGAAATCCACCTTGAAATCAATCTTAAATCGAACTTTAACTAAAATTGAAACTCAAATCAATTTGAAACTCAAAATTGAAACTTGAAATGAAAATGAAACGAATCTAAAATCTAATCTCTCCAAGTCTTGTGATTTGGAATTCACCTCCTTCTTCCCCAGCGAGAGTTCAAGAATCTTCAATCTTGGAGATTTACCCGACACTCCCTAGCGGAATTTTTCTGTGCTTTGTTCTAAGTGTGTCACTAAGACGTTTGTGTTAGTTTTGTTGATCTCTTCGGTCAACGCCAATACGCGCGGTGTGCTCTGTCAGCACACCACACCTATTGGGGATCCATTTGTTGACCTCATTTTTGGTGAGGTCTTTTCTCTCCTTAGTGCTTCTTAGGATCTAGCCATAAGGTTTCTCCTTGACTATCCTAAAGGACTAGAATTGGGACCCACCCTTTAACAATTCAGCTACTTCTTGACTCCTCGTGGGATCCCACTTGGATGGTTGCAAACCTCTAAATCACCTTAGAAGGTTAAGGCCACCATATGGAAAACCAATAGTGAGCTCCTATAAGGTTTTTCAAGCCTTAGGACTACCCTGGGTGGTCTGATCTTGGTGAGGTCTGGCTTACACACACTACACTCTCACACACACCATCCTTACCCATTTCTCCCCCTGGTTCATTAGAACACTCATGTGGCTAAGTCCAAACCCCTAGCTCTTTGGCTAAGAGGGTTGGAAACAACCCATGAAATGTTTAGGGTGGAAATTTCTTGGTCCATGGCTCACTTTAAGTTTCATCTTGATCAAAATTCAAGTTTTGCCAAATGCCTAGTTGTGACATTGGGTCCTTCAAACCTACCTAAAATTACCTAATTGCCCCAAATTTTCTAAAACTTCCAAAAAATTACTGAAAATTCCCAAAAATCCTAAAAATCATTTTGAAACAACCCCCACCTTTTAAATTTACCAAAATACCCCAATACCCTCCAAATAACCTCTTTATAGCCTAACATACCCTTTTGGCACAAAATTCCAAAAATTCCAAAAATTTCCAGAAAATTCAAAAAAATCTCAAATATTCCCAATTTCATTTTGTTCAACTACACCATAGCCCAATTTTGCCAAAATAACCCACTTTTATCAAAATCCCCAAATAGACCAATTTTTAACCTAAATGGACCCAATGTCACACTAAACCAACCCATTTGACCTCAATTTTGCCCAATTTCAATTCTAAACTTTAATTAAACATCATTACTATCAATCTAAACCAAATCCAAGTCCAAATTGATTCACATTAGAGTTCAATTCCATTTGAAATCCAATACCCCTATTTTAGCCCAAAGTGAACCCATGCCCTAAACCTACTAAATTGATTAGCCAAAACCTAAAAGTTCTTCCCAATTAATGTTGGGAACTCTTCAATACATTCCCCTAGACCATTTGTAACTTTCAATTGGGTCTAAACCCCACCTCAACCCAACTTGGACCCAAGTTGATTCAACCCTCCCCAAATTAACCAAAATACCAAAATCCACCAAATTGACCTTCCAATTGAACTCAAAACCTCCCCATGTCTTCATGAAACTTCTTCATGGTAATCACCTCTTCAAAATTGCTCATGAAATTTGCACCCAAATCAAGACCTAACTCAAGTTAGCCCAACCCAAACCCAAATGAGCCAATTTGAACCCATGACCAAACCAAACAAAATTGAACCAAATATGGCTAAACCAACCTATCCACAGCCACTAAGTGAGCCCTAGGAACCACCCTAGATCCACCTAGCCCAAGCTAAGTGAGCCATGGACCAAGGGTTCCCCATTTTAGGGGATCTCTTCCCTTAAATGGACAAATCCACCTTTTGCCTCACCCCAAATCCCCCCTTGCCTGGTTTATCACCATTAAACCCTACTCCTTGGTTGACCTGATCCATGGCCAGCTCCTTTGTCCTTGCCGGTCGGCCTAGCCGCTGGATGGAGTCAAAACCGAGAGCCACCACTAAGTGAAACAAACCCAAAGTCACCCAATTGGCCACCTCAACCAAATCAAACTTTGGTGCTCCACTGTCCTCCACCTAAGCAGTGGAAACCACCCACCAATTGAGCCCTAGCTCAGCCCAATGGCCCTGGCCATTTAAACACCTCTTCTCAGCCATGAGAAAGGTGCTGAAGGGTGTTGAAATTTTTCTCAAAAAAACTTCACCAAATCACTCCCAGAGCTTCTCCGGCCTGAGAAGAAGAACCCACGTTCTCCCGCCCCGAATCCCCCAGCTGAGCTCAATTTCTCAGCTGAAAATCAGGCCAGAAAAAGGGCACTCTCTGAAACTTCACCAAATCCAAATTAACTATTCCCACACCTTCACCAGAGGTAGAGTAGGAGTTCCCCAATGAAAGCCCCCTCTTCAGACCACCCAGTTGTTCCAGCCTCCAAGCTTTGTGATCGGGTCTGGTGGAAGTCAAGCCTAGACATTTCACCACAGCTCCAGGCTTCATCCCTAGCCTCCATGGACTCCAACGAACGTGCCGAGCCTCTCTGATAGAAGCTTCACTTCTCAGAGCCAAGGTATTGCCTTCTTCTCCCTCCCGAGCTTCCAGTGATTCTTCATTTTATTTAAGTCAATTTCAATGTCTGTTTACCGTGTGGATGTGTTCGTCTTCTCAAGAAGAATCCATAGAGCATAAGAACACGAAAATCCGTTGAGAATCGAGGGAGATATTAGGGTTAGAAGGTCAACGACTCACGGGACGCACCAGTCATAGACGATGACTAGGAGCCGTCCGATCGATTGTGTATCAAATGAACGGCGGAGATCAAGTCGGACCAGAAGACTGAGCGGGACCGCGGGCCGCATGGCAGCTGACTCAGGTGGCGGCGTCAAATGGGAGTGCGACATGTAGAGCTTCAGAGCCGCCGAGGTTGACGCGGCGCTGACTGGTTTAAGTAGGAAAATCCGTTTTTTCTTATTTATTTAAATACTTGAAACTTCAAAAATTCATATCTTTGCATAGAAAAATCATAAAAATAAAAGAAAAATACCCTCTTGCTCAGTGAATAGAAGAGAATAACGTGGAAAAGGAATTGATCTACTTTGTTGAGTATTTTATTTTTAATTAATTTAATACTATTTTGAGCATTTTAATTCTCCATGCATGTATACATTTCACCATGGCATGAGACCATAGGGCGCATCTGATCTTGGGATCATCCTCTGAATTTTTCAAGGTCAGAGGCCATCCCTGTGGTAAGTTATGTATTTTTCAAGTTTATGTCACTGTTTTTGACATTTTAATTCCAAAAAGTAGCATGTTGTCCAGAAAATTCCAGAAAAATTTGGTTAAGTCCCTTAAGACTAGAGGACCCTAGGATAATTATGGTTTGAGTCAATTCATTAAAAATAATCCTAATTGGCCTAATCACTCAAAATTGAACTTTAATTAATTAGAGTTAATCACACATTAAAATAACTTGAAATCAATTCTCCACTGATCTCTAGGATCAGGGGAATCTCACATAAAAATTTGAAGTCAATTGGAAATATTTAACCCCACTAAATGGATCAATTAAGCCACATAATCAAAATTAAACTTTAAAAATTCATAACTTTAAAAATACATTTAAAAAATTCACCAAATTGATTTTGGGACTTTCCTGATATTTGAAAAGTCTAAGAAAAATAAAATTAGAATTTTCTAAAAATTTTCATTTTGAAGCATATCTTGATATTTTTAATAATTAAAAAATAAGAAAAATCATAAAAATAATAAAAAACATAAAAATGTCATATTTGGTCCCCTAACCACTTAGGAACAAACCAAATATTTTTTCCAAGTCTCAAAATAAAGATATTGAATTTTAAGTGCTTAAAACAACTTTTAATATAAAAAAATGTTTTTTCCAACCTTTTCACTAAATTAATTCCAATAAATCAAAGAAAAATAAAAAAATTATAAAATTTGTTTCTCTAACTTTCTTGAGGTTAGAGAGATTTAAGAAAAATATAAAATCCATTTTTCAACTTTTATTTTATTTTATAATTAATTAACACTCCAAAACTTAAAATAATTATAATAAATAAAATATAATTCAAAAAATCACCAAAATTTGTCCAAGTGGTCCTCTGGTCATTAGGAATGTTCCATAATTTTCTTAAGGACAGAAACTTTACCTTGGTCATGTTGATGAACTTTCTTTGAAAATTCCTATTTTCCATTACAAATAATTATATAAATAAATTAAATTCTGAAAAATCACATTTTCTCCTCTAACGTCTTAATTGACATGTGAGTGAAGTGGCATAAAAATCTTAAGTTCATTTAAGCTTAATTTAATGAGGTATAAAATAAATTAGCTTAAAGGGGCATAAAGGTAATAAAAGATTTCAACCCCCTAATTAAAATTTTAGGTTTAATCAACATGGGGGTAAAATATCTGATTTTAATCTTCTCTTAGATGATTGAAACTTTGGGAAATTGAAGGGTAGGAACCCATTAATCACCTTAATAAAAATGAAACTTTAATTAATTGAGTAATTCAAATTTTGGAAGATTAATTAAAATCAGATTATTAAAATAGGGATATAACTTAGGAAGATATTAATTCCTTAATTTAAAAATCCCTAAACAAATCACTTAATAATATTTAACTCTTAAATTTAAGAGGATAAGTGAAATTAATAATTAAATGATTAAAAGTAAATAATTCTTAATTTGATTAAAACCTACGTCATTAAATAATCTAACAATCAATTAAAACCTAAAATGTTAAATAATTAAAAAGTAAATTAAAAATATTTGAAACTAATTAAAAAATCTTTTCAAAACAAACTTAAATCAAATTTGCAAATTTTAAATAATTTTAAGATAACTTACCTTAAAACATAATGTAAAAATTAAATTAATTAATATAATTAATCCAAATTAAATCATCAAAATTTAATAAATAATTCAAACACCATTCTAAACTTAAAATCATTGATTAAAATTTCATAATTAAATCACATTAAAATAAATCATCAACTTTAACTTCTAATCATAAAAATCTTTAACAAATCAACTTGCCCCCAAAAGCTTTAAATTATTATAACTAATAAATGAAGCGTTAAGTGAAATGTCACCTCACTCATAGGATAATCAAACATCCTAGTTCACTGAGCAAAGGAACAAAACTTAACTAAACCTTTGGATGATCGATTCGTCAGTACAATGAAATTCATTTGGACTCAAAATAATCTCAGAAGTATTGAAAATGTGTTTAGAATTCATTCTAAGCACTTCCTCGATACGGTGAGATGTTTTAAAGAACAATTGAACTTAATTGTTATTTGATGAAGAAAATCATCCTTAACTAAAAATCAAGAACCCAGACGTCATAGGAAATGACTAGCTATATGATTAGGATTCTGGTAGACAACCAAAACCCTTCCTTTAGTCTTTACCTAGGTACTTGTTGAAACATCTAAATTCCTTAACATGTGTTTTAAAGTGTAGCTTGGAATGACGGGAAGACTCTCCAGGTACGCTTTTATGTTATTGCAATTTACTTTATTGCACTGCGCTTTGCTTTTATTGCATGTTAAACAAGACTGTTGCATGAAAACCAAAACCTTTAGGATAGCCACAAAACTGAAATCCAAAACTAAATTAAAAGTCACTACAAGATAAAATTCACCGCCACAACATTCCAAAATATAAAACAACTCAAAATTTAATCACAAACAAAACAACAAAACTACAACTATAACTAAATTAAAACGTCTTGTTGGATGATCGGGAATACCTTGGATGATGTAACCTACGTGTTGCTAACGGGATTTCCCACGGTCTAAATGAAAGTGTGGAACTCATTCGATTGAGTTTAGCAAATTCATCTGGACTAAGTGAATCCGATAAAAATAACGGTGCCGGAATGATGGAACCGTGGGATCTTAACCGGTGTTGTTATAATCAAATTTAAGATTCCCCTAATAAAATATTAAAGATATTTGGATTTTAAGATTTCTAAACCATAACACTTCTCTCATCTCTTGATTTTCATCTTCTAAAACTTGTGTCTACTGCAGCAAAACATTCCTTAGAATTAAATAACCAAGCCATAGGACTTCGAGGTAGTTTGCCTACTGCAACATAAATCCTCAACCTTTTCATTAGGCACTTGCATAATCATGTTACGCAAATTAAGCCCTAATCGGTCTTAGGAGTCCGAGGTAGTCATTTTGTACGACATAAACCCTCACATCTTCGAGGTTGTTTGTGTGATTTTATTATACAAATATAAGTCCTAATTAACTAAAATTGGCAGGATTGCAACATTAAGTAAATTCCTAAATCTAAGTCAAATAATAGGATAGTTTGGGAAGTTGCCAAGATTCTTCTTGGATCCTCAGCTTCTCCTACTTCTCTTCCTTTGGACTCTTAAAATAAACTTGTTCCAAATTTGAGCTGATCCCTATTAAAATTTCCAAAATCCAATACTTTGAAAAACTTAAACTTTGAAATTCTTGAGAGCAAAACTACTTATCATTATCGAGAGTTTTCTTAAATGATTCCCGTCATTTAAGATGTAATTAACTATAGGGGCTTGCCCTTATAGGAACTTTAAGAACCCAGTAATATAAACCCTCGCTTAATTCTTTTATATTAAGCGGGGAACTTGTCGGCTTATAAAATTGGTTTGCAGACCAAATAGATGTTACAAATCTTCTATTTTATTTAACCGAGCCCCATCATCAAGCAGTGTGTCTATTCTTCGGGATAGATATACGGTTTGTGTTGCGGTGCTCGTTTATATAAACTATTCGGGATGTGAGATCGGTTTGATTTTGTATCTTAAAATTATTTTTAAAATAAAATGCTACTTTCTAAATTATATATATATATATATATATATATATATATATATATATATATTTAATTTAAAACCTAAAAAAAAATATGCCGACATACTCCCTTAGGTTAAGTAACAGAACGATCAGCTAACTGAAGAGTTACTGAAGTAGGTGAGACTTCTCCTAATCCTAATCTTTTAAAGATTGATAGAGGCATTAGATTTATGCTGGCTCCTAAATCACATAATGCTTTTCCAAAAAATTTTCTCCAATAGCGCAAGGTATAGTGAAACTACCAGGATCTTTTAATTTTTCAGGAAGCTTTTTCTGAATAATTGCACTACATTCTTCGCTAAGTGCAATAGTTTCATTATCTGTGAATTTCTTTTTTTTATTTAAAATATCCTTCATAAATTTAACATAATTGGGCATTTGTTCCAATGCTTCTACAAAAGGAATGTTTACTGTTAATTTCTTCAAAATCTCAAGAAATTTAGAATATTGCTTATCTTTTTTATGTTGACGTAGTCGCTGAGGAAATGGTGGCGGTTTTTCTACAGAAATTTTCATAGGTGTCAATGAATCTTCTAGATTTTTATCTTTCTGATCCTTTTCTTTTTCGATCTCCACCTCCTCATTCTGACTTTCTGTTTCCTTCTGTATTCTTGTTTCTAATTCTTTTCCACTTCGTAACTGTATCACTTTAATTTGATCTTTTCCTTGATATTTAGGATTTATTTCCACATTACTCGGAAAAGTTCCAGGGCTTCTATTATTATGTGCAGTAGCGATATGTCCAAGTTAATTTTCAATATTTTTAATTGCTATTCCTTGAGTTTGTAATTGGTTTCCTTGAATTTGTAACTGATTACCTTGATTCTGTAAATGTTGACCTATAATTAATATTAACTCTTCAATAGATAACATCTTATCCTTATATTGAGAGTTATTATTAAATCTAGGTGGATAAGAAGGTTTAAAATTAGAATTTCCTTGGTTAGAAGGATTTCCTACTGGGTTTATTGAATTGTTCATCCATTGCTGATTAGCAGAATTGTTATTCCAATTAAAATTTGGATGATTTTTCCACCCAGGGTTATAATAATTTGTATAAGGATTATTGGGTCTATTGTTAATAGCATTTATAGTTTCATATGAAGATTGAGCATCTATAAGTTGTCCAGTTAAATTTTTTTCTGCTATATTAGGAGAATAATTCATTCCAAAATAATCTAATTTCTTAGATACAACAGCAATTTGAGAAGCTAACATAGATATTGCATCAGATTCATGTATACTGGCTATTTTTTTAGGATTTAACCATTCAGAAGGCCATTGAAAATTATTAGTAGCCATTTCTTCAATTAATGATCAAGCTTCATCAAAAGTTTTTGACATTAATGAACCTCCAGTAGCAACATCAATGATTGATCTAAGAGATCCTACTAAACCATTATAAAAAGTTTGTATAATTAACCAATCTGGTAATGCATGGTGTGAGCATTTCCTAAGAAGATCTTTAAATTTCTCCCAAGCTTCATATGTTGATTCTCCATCAAACCGACTAAAAGAAGTTATATCATTTCTCGGTTTGCGAGTTTTTGAGGGAGGAAAATATTTGGATAGAAATTTTGTGATAATTCTCCCCAAGTTTTAATTGATCCGAGTGCTAATGAATTTAACCACATCTTAGCCTTATCCCTTAAAGAAAAAGGAAATAGCCTAAGTCTAACAGCGTCATTAGATACTCCGTCATATCTAAAAGTAGCACATAACTCTAAAAAACTCGCAAGATGTAAATTAGGATCTTCATTTGGTGAACCACTAAATTGATTATTCTGTACCATTTGGATAATTGCAGGTTTAAGATCAAATGAGTTAGCCGCTACATCGGGGTTTTGAATAGTTAAGTGAATTTCATCTAATGTAGGGTTAGCGTAATCTTTCAAAGGTCTTGGTTGATTTATATTTTCAATTTCTGGATTATTTGCCATTTGATTTAATTTTAAGATTTTTCTTTTCTGTTTTCTAATTCTTTTAATAGTGCACTCTAATTCTGAATCGTAAGGTATTAAACTTTCGGTTCCAAATTTACGCATACACAACTAACAATAATAATAAAATAATTCGTTACTCTAGTAATTATCTTTAGTAATTATTTTAGTAAATACCTTAATAATTACTTTGCTTCCCCGGCAACGGCGCCAAGAACTTGTTCGGCTATGCATTGAATATAAGAATTCAGCCTCGGGGGAGAGTAGGGTAATAATTAGAAGGATGTATATAATTGTTGAGCTTAATAAGTTGTAAATGTTTTTCAAAATAAAATAGCAATTGTACTCCCTCCCCTTTAATCAACGTAAGTATACATATCGCTCAAGTAATAAAGGGCTCTATTGGAGTCCTAGATATCGATCCCACAGGGAAGTTAGAGATTCACAGACTAATTTTTAGTAAAGTAAATTACTAATCTAATTTAGTATAGTATATGAAAATTGAAGAACGTTTAAACTTAAGACTAATGCTTAAAAGATAGATTATATAATTCAGTTTAAAAAAGTATCTTTCTCCTTGTTAAGAGGATTATGTGAATAAATAATTAAATGAGTTTAGAATTATATTGTGCCAAATAGGAGCATTCCTATTCTTTACCCTTTGGTCCAGGTGCAAAGAACATTGACTAATCCTATGTTTGGTTACTCGAATTCGTGGCTGAGGCTGCGAGGATGCCGGCTGCCACTTCAAAGCTCCCACGTTCCCCTCGCCTGGGGGCTAACATCTACACTTCAGCTCCCAAACAATAGGACCAAATTGAAGATTTTAGTCTGTCACACTAAAATATTCAATTCTTCACCCGATAATTAATATTTCTCTATTTATTTACACCCTCCTTCCAAGGCTTTTGAATTCCCTGAATCTTAGATGTAATCTTAACTATAGTTGATAATTCAACATATGTTAACAATTCAATTGGCCAAATTGAAAGTAAATTACTAATTAAGTAAAAGATTATCACAATCTCTATTTAATATTATTAGGCACAACTCATTTTAATTATTCATTTCACAAAATCTCAACAACAAGGAGAAAGAAAAAGAAAACTACTCAGAATGCATGGGAATAATAACACAGATTTTGGATTTCATTTAAAGTTATAAAACAATAAACAAATATACTTATCTCAATTCTTCTCCCCAAGCAGATTTCTCAAGTTCCTTTGACTCTTCTTTTTTGTACAACACACTTTGAACTCACCAAGACACTAAACACTAACTCTTACTACAAAAGGAAACACTAATTTGACACTAACTAACACACACAATACATAAAATCATCTCTTATTTATAGTAGGAGTCAAATTTCCAAAGGTTGCTTAACCCCTCTTCAAAACGCGTCCAGATTCATCGTATTTGGCTTGAATCAACTGTCTCGCCGTTGGCGGACTCGATCTCATTGTCAGCGGGCTTCTAGAAGCAAGGCTAACTGTTCAGGCTCGCTGTCGGCGGGCTCGATCTCAGGTCGGCGGGCTCTATTATAATATATTTAAAACTCTTGGGAAAATCTCGCCGTCGGCGGGACTGTTAAATTTTCATCATTTTTAGTCATTTTTGCTCCAAATTCGCGCCTTTTTGCTCTTTTTGCTCTCAGCACCTATAAATCTTCATTCCTGCAATAAAACATTGAAAATACCTTTCTTTAAAGTGTAATTTAATATGAAATTGGTATAAAATTTGCAATATATTTTCTTGTGGTCATCGAGCTATCTTAAACTAATGCATTCAGGAGAGGAAGTCGATAGATGTCGGTAGCATTATTTATGATTCTGTGGAGCCTACTACTAGATCCAGTACTTCTGTAGGACTAGGATTCCCATCTCTGATTTATACTTTATGTGTGAACAATGGAGTCACTGCTGATATTTCTGAGGAGAAGCTGAAGTCTACCAAGCCAATTCGGCAGGAAAGTGTTAGTATCTATGATCGTCTTCGTGGGAAGGGATCTACAACCCCTTCTACTTCTGCACCTACTCCAAGTAGAGCTTCCATTTCCAGACCTTCTACTTCTACTGCTAAGCCACCGTCTAGTTTTTGGGAATCTATGCATGATCGATTTGCGGAGCTGACGGATCGAATTAATTCTAACTCACTGCAGAGATGATACTATGGATAAGAAAATTGATCACCTATCTGATTACACCCAGAGGAAGAGTGAGTATGGTGCCGAGTATTCAGAGTCTTTAGTTAGATTCTTGAAGGGTGAGCATGATATTCAGTTTCCCACCTATCCTAGATTTTCACCATATGTTGATCTTATGGATGTGGAGTTTTCTTTTGGTGATGACCATGAATAGGCTACAGACAGTGATTAGTAGCCTGATTTACCTCTGAGATGTGTTGAGTCAGTTGTTAGTTTAGTTTTTGTTTACTAGTACTGATTGTTGTTTGTTGTTTGCTATTTTAGATTTGTTTATGAAACTTTGTATGAATTGTTTGATGATGATACTGTTTTAGATATTTAGTTGCAGACTGAAATTTGAATGATTTTGTGTTTATTTTTGTTTCGACCTTCTTGCTTAGTATTTTAGAATAGTTAGTAATGTTATTCTATTTCTGTTAGTAATATAGTTATTTAATTCAACTACTGCTATATAAAATTTTAAAAAAATAAATAAATAAATAAAAATTTTGAGCCTGCTTACTTTTATATTCTTCATTATTTCTGTAATATTCATAAAAAGCATGTGTAGAAGTAAATTTTATTTCTTTCTAGAATTTTTTTTTACATGCTTATAAAATTCATTTTTAAATTATACTTATCTTTCTCTCATACTTTATTTTTTTATGATATACCAAAACTTAAGTTTGGGGGAAGGGAAAATACATGCAAATTTAAATTTTATTTGTCCTTAATAAACTAATATTTTCTAAAAAAAAAATCTTAACATAACATAAGGAATGAATAATCTATTTAAGATCACTTAAATTTTTGAAATTATAAATAATTTAGTGGACTTAACCAAAATTTTAATAACTTTGATTGATTTTAAGAATAGAATTATTTAACTTAAAGAAGAATAAGATTAAGAAATTTTTCTTTTCATAATAGAAATAATTGAATTTTAGAAGTATTAAGAAATAAAAAATTATAACTTGAAAAAGAAAATATTGAAAGTCTTTTTGAAATTCTATTCATGTTATAATAATTAAGTGAAAATTTAAAAGTTTGAAAATATAAATTAAGGATAGTGAAGTTCAAAATCATTAACAGGCTATCCAGATACAGTAATCCTCACTGTGAAATTCAAAAAAAAAAAAAAGGGAGAAGAAAAACAAAAGAGGAGAAGCTTGAGGATATGCCTAATCAAAAATTAGCTTCACTTGAATTATCTTATATGAAGAAAACTTGTTACATACTTTACTTAATTTTTATGCATGAATCTTTATTTAGGAAGGACTTTTCATGAAAATATTTATCTTGTAAATAATCTATGTGATCTTAATATAATAAACGTCTATTATTTTTGAAATGAATGAAAATTTTTTAAAGTCTTATGATTTGGTAGTTGAATTTTCTTTAAATTCTTAAAATTAAACTTAGTTAGTGAAATTTGGTTAATGATTTACTAAAGCCTTTATAAGATAAAAAATTATGAGTCTTAAATATTTATCTTTCATTCCAAATGTTATACATTTTATATAGTAAAAATGGTTACTCTAAGACAAGTAACGTTTAAGTTTGGGGGATTTTGATCCATGAAAAAAATACCCATTTTTATGCCTTGATTTTTGTCAAATTTTTAAGGATATTATGCTGTAACGAAAGGTATTTTTGTGCTTTTGGATATAGGTGATGGAAAAATGTTCAAGAGGGAAAAAAGTGAAAAAGGAGCAAAAAGGAGCAAAAATGGAGCCAAAATGCAAAATTGTCAAAATTATTGGTCTGGCGCCTAGGTGCCAGAATCCGGCGCCTAAGCGCCAGGTCGATACGGGATCTGTCAAGATTTTTGATGACTTTTGGACGGTTATTTTGACGGTGTTAGCGGTTATTGGACCTTCTAGAAGACTGACAGTTGTTCCTGGTTTATAGGACATGTGATACAATGTATTTAGATGCTTGGAAACAGTTTTAATCACGAAGAGGTGTGATCCAAAGTGAAGAGGTGCGAAGAACTGGACGCAGAGTCTGGCGCCAAGGCACCAGATTCCTACGCCTAGGCGCCATACACACCTTCTAGAAGATTCATTGAATGTGGACACATTTTGAAGAGGTGCCTTGAGGCAACCCTTGAACCCTATAAATAGGAGGGTACTCCTTCAGATAAAATTGGCCCCCCTATCTAGAGCCCCATCTTGAGAGAGAATTAGAGAGATACTTTAGGGCTACATTGAACTATTCTTCATAAATTAGTTCGTTATTTTATTTAGAGTTTGTATTGAGAGTTTAAAGAGTTGGTGCTTTTGAAGTTTATTTGCTTTGGAGTCAGAAGAATTCAGAGTTTCAGTAGAAGAAACACTTGAGATAAGTATTTGTAATTTTATTCAAAGTTTTATTATCATGTTTAGTTGTTTAAATTCAATGTGTTCTGAGTAGTTAGTTTACTTTCTCCTTTCAATTATGAAAAGATAAATAAGATAATATAAAATTCCTTGGAGAATTAAAAACTATTTATATTTTAAAACATTGTGATGATATTAATACCGGATCTTAATTTACTATTTAAATTGGCCATTTAAATTGTTAAAATCTGTTAAAGTGTTTTGATACCTAGAATGAGATGAATTCTTAACTAGTAGATATCACATGAATCATTGGGTAGTCGAAGGCCTTGTGCGGGTTATTCAAGGTGAAGTGCAAATAAATAGGAAGATATTATATAATGGGCGTAGAATTGATAGATTTTTAGAGTGACAGACTAAATTCTTGTGATTTGGTTTATAGAGAAGGAAATGGTCACTAGTGGGGCCGACCATAGCCACCCTTGGACATCTAGTAGTGTGAGCCTAGATTAACCCATTCTACTAACAATACATCCGGACCTGATCTATAGGCTAGCCAATGTTCTTTGCACCTCGATCAAAGGGTAAAGAATATGAATGCTTCTATTTGGCACAATACTATAAATTTATATTCTCCACGAATATTATCATTATCTTACAAAATCTTGGATTAATTGAAAGGAAGAAAGTTGTTTTCTTATTGCTATTTACATCAATCATTTCATTACTGCTTTATTATTGCATCTAGTAAATTAAAAATATCAAATTTATAACTATAAAAGAAATACTTAAAAATAAAATTAAAATATTTAAAAATCCATAATTCACTACTCGTTGGATCGATACTGGGGTCTTTGTTTCAAAGCCCTATATTACTTGATACGATACGTATACTTGCGTAGTACCCCTAGTGTGTAAAATTTTTTTGATAAAATTATATTTATATACACTAGCCTCTATTATTATCTATTACATATATTTGAAAGCATTAATTATTATATTTGTCATCAGCGGATTACAGGTCAAGTTTTTGGCACCATTACCGGGGATTGAATTTTTAGTACGCATATATTTAGCGTGGGTCACTTCGCACTATCGATCTCAGTCTTTTCCTTATCTTCCTCGAATCTTCTCACATACAGGCTTTTCTGGTGCCTTCTCGGGTGCAACCTGATTGAGTGATTGGCCCTGAGTGGCAACTTGAGTAGGTGGTTGATCTTTAGTGTCAAGTTGAGCTGAAGAGATCTAGATCTTATCAAAATCTTCTTAGATGACTTACTCCAAGCTGTATTCCAACTTTCACTTTCGGTATGGGAATCGACCAGTTCGGAGGTGATCATATTTATAGACCTATGACAAATTCACGTAAATATTCCTTTGGGAAAGTTATAGTTCCCTTTTTGTAACTCCTCTCGAGCCAATCCTTAAAAGTGACACAGTTCTCGATCATATGACCTAACATTCTATGGTAAGGACAATAGTTTGGACTATCTGTCCTACCAACTTCTTCCGGCCTCTTAGATTCTTGAAGCTTGAACTCAGTCTTCTTTGACAGGTTCCTGAAAGCCTCATTTTTGAAAGAGTAGCTTGTTCAAGAGCTCTGTTAGGGTCGATTTATTGTAGGTTCTGGGTTGATTTGAAGATTGTTTTTGCTGAACAAACCGCAGTGCATATTGTCGATCCTGAGGTTGAGAATATTGATGCTCATATTGATGATAGGGTTGAGGATACTGAGGCGGACGCTGACTAACATATTTGCTGAATGGTTGAGTATACTGGGGACCTGATTGCTGCTGCTGATAGGAACGTCAAGGATGGTCATCCCTGTTTTTGGCTGCACCCCTTTATCAATTGCAGATGCCATCCCGACTCTCTTGTCATAAGCCTTTGCTGGTCTGGCCCTATCTTCTTTCCCTTCATTCAAGTGCTTAAGCTCCTCCTAAAGCTTTGCAACCTTAGTGAGAAGCTTCTCGAATGACTTAATGGTGAGTCCCTTAAGCATGAAACCGATCTTTCCATGGATATTCTCGAGAACTATATCAATTGCGCATTTTTTCATCAATATGTAGCTCGCATTTCATGCTTAGGTTTCCCCACCTAAAGAGATAATCTACCAGCGTCTCATTGGGCTTCTGTTGCTCTCTGATGAGATCTCCTATAGCCACCAGCGTTGTGCCCGAGTGAATCTCTGCACGAACAAGCTTTCTAACACAGTGAATGTCCTTACTGACTCATTAGGAAGATCAGCATACCACTCAAAATCTATCCCCAATAAGCTACTAACAAATAGTCTGAAGAGAAGAGCGCCATTCTCATTTACGTTGCAACAACTGGCTCTGAAGTGCGCTATATGCTTCCTCGGGTTTCTAGCTCCATCAAAAGCCTTGAAGGTAGGAGGCACAAATCCTTGAGGGTAAGGGATAAAATCAAAGTCCTGTGTGTAGGGCCTACCCTTTGGAACCAGTGATCCTCCCTTGGACTGGGCTAAAGATTCCCTGATCTTCTACTCCATCATCTGTGTGATTTCCTTTTCAGGTATCGAGCTCTGAAAGGAGTTCCTTTTGGGCTTGTCTTCTTTATTGGTAGAGGTAGCATACCTTCTGTCATCCTTGATATGCACTATTTCTAATGGATGCACCCCTACAACTGCTGGGTCGGAGATCGTGCAAACATCAAAGCAATTGCAGCAAACACCTCTTCCATTCTTCTCTCCAATCTGGTGACCTGTTCATTCCGACTCTGAACTACTCTATGAGAGTCTATTTTGGTATACTCTTTGTTGGAAGGTTGAATTTATCGTGAGGCTGTTTGGGCTCTCGTTTCAACCCTGTTGATTTCCATGAATTCTTCATCAGAATCTGTATCGTCGTCGTTGATTCCTCACACTTTGGCAAGCTGGCTCAAGTCAGTTTGTAACTTGTCCATTCTAGCCTCGATAAGTACACTTCAGCTGCTTTGATATCTAGCAGAGTCTACTATAATTATCTCTCCTCTATCTTTGCAGTTGGGGGAACTATAGCGATATGGGTCAAGCTATTGGACTCATCCTTCTCTCTTGTAGAATGGTCCTCCATCTCTACCGAAGAAACCGGTTTATAGACTTTGGGAATCCAACCTTCTTCCTTAGAGATGTATGGGGTTTGGGTGTCCCGTTGACATCATCGAAATCGTGGGAAGAGGTATGTTCCCCATCATGTAATCTAGACCTCGTAGTGGAAGCCTTCTTATCATAAGAATCTCTAAAGGACTTCTTTTGTACTAGGACAGGATGAATCCTAGGACTAACCGGGATTTGACCGGTATTATGCTCTTAAGTGGTTCAGTAGTGGTAACGGGAACTGAAACCGTGTCAACCCGAGGTCCTAAATGGAGTTTAGCAGATACATGGGGCACAAATATCTTCCAAAATTTTTGAAATCTCTATGGATGTCTCAGAATCTCAGCTTTCACTTTTGATGAGATTATAGATCCCATCCTCTTTACTAATTCAGCCACGCTACAATGTTCTTCCTTCGCTAGCTTCTCAAATACTGATCAGACTCGAGATAGTGGGGATGTTCTCTCTCTCACCCTACACTATCTGTGAAGTGGTGGCAATGCTACAGTAATTTTAGGAGCTTTCTTCAGCTGGAGCAGTAGAAAGTGGGTGAATACTCCCTTAAATAAGGTGAGAGATTTCAAACACTTCCACCTCTTCTGGTTGGAGAGATTTGTCATCAGAGTTAACCTTTGCACCTTCAGTTTTAGCTACCTTATGAAGTTTTGTCAATCTATTCCTTATTTGTGACCGTGTTAGAGGTATCGATCGTGAACTAGATCCAACCTCAAACATAGATGAAGCAACAAATATTTCAAGTTTTGGCTCCCAAACTACTCACTTTCTCTTGTCGAGAGAGGAAAGTCTAGTTGTGGATGGAGCAACTATCTTGGCGGTTAGTAGAACAATTAGTTGAACAAGTATAGAAGCCTTAGTTGACATCATCTTTTTGTTGGGAGGAAAGTCTTGCTGACAATTCAAGTCAAATCGGGCAGTAGGCTCAACTATTTCAAAAGGGGTTGACTTGAAAAAAAACGAGAAACCCTTTCTAGAAATACCTCAATTTCATCAAATTCAGACCCAAACCTGATCATGGATCCCTGGCTATTTTTGCAAAGCTGAACAACAACTTTGAAGTTGACATTGTCACTGTCAATTGAAGGTTGGAACGTCATAAATGGCCTAATACTTTGCTATAAGTGGTAATGAATGTCTGTTTACTGGGCAGAATTTATAATTAAAGTGAATGGAAGTGTATTTTGAATTGTAATTAGTGTATAAAAACAAACTGGCAAAAATAAGTGTGAAGATTTGAGTTTAATCTGGCTAAAAGCATAATAACCTTAAAGTGATGGGATGTGGTGTAATTTTAGGCCTAATCCAAAATTGAAGATATGAAATATTGTTTTGGTGAATAAATTTCACCACCACACCTATCGGGGGTCTGACCCCACAAAAGAAAATGAAAACCCAAAGGATTCATGAACTCTTTGTTTATAATGTTTAAACAAAGGTCCTGGGATCTAAAATAGTTGGTTATGCTCGTCCAAGAAATAAATAGACAAAGTAAACCAACAAAAAAGAATGGCAATTTGGTCCAAGAGGGAAATGAAAACATTACTGATATATGAAAAAAATAGTCATTCATGATTATTATGGAGAGAGGAACTGATCCCCAGTGAAGTCTCCAGAAATTGTCGGATGTCGTACCGCTAGAATGCAGTTTAATTTAGTATAATATAGTATTTAGAAATTAGGTATTTTAATTTGAAGAAAATGGGGTCAAACTGATCCCATTGATTCCTACATTTTGAATAATTGAGCTAATCACGAGTAATGTACCACCCTGAAAGGTAATACACTACTTGAAGATAAGCTCAATTAAATAAACTATAGAAATAAATGAATTCCAATTGATCTGCAAGTTTACATGATGACAGACGGATTCCCCTATTCGATATGTGAGTCAAATAGGATTTATTTTAGGTCTGGGTTCATTTAAGTTCTCTATAAGGGCAAGCCCCATACTTAATTACATCTTAAGCAAACAGATCACTTAAGAAAATTATCAATAAAAATCAAGAATCATTTGTTTTCATGAATTTAAATGGAAGGGTGTTCAACGAACATGATTATGAAATTACCAATAAGGATTGGTTCAAAGTTGAAAGATTTTATTTTAAGAATTAAAGAAAGAAAAGTAGGGGAGATTAAAGGTCAAGATTATGTTCTTGGTAATACCTCAAACTATCCTAATGTTTGGCTCAATTTAGGATGATATTAATTTAAGTTAACTCTTGCCAGTTTTATTAATTAGGGCTTAGATTTGTGTAATGATGATTTACACAAAAAGCCTAGAAAGATAGGAGGTTTTACGTCGAGTGACTACATCATAATCCTAAAACAAGTTAGGACATGCTACATATCGAGACTATTGATCCACTTAAAAAGTACCTATTTTTATGCCTTATTTATGATTCAATTTTTAAGGATATTATGCTTCAATGAAAGTTATTTTTATGTTTTTGGATATAGGTGATGAATAAAAGAGTTCAAGAAGGAAAAAGGAGCAAAAAGAAGCAAAAATAGAGCTAAAAAGCAAAGTTGCCAAAATTATAGGTCTGGCGCCTAGGCGCCAGTTCGATACTGAAGCAGTTAAGATTTTTGACAACTTTGGGTAGTTATTTTAACGGTGTTAAGCGGTTATCAGACCTTCTAGAAGACTGGAAGTTACTCCTGATACATAAGACATGTGATACTATGCATCTGGACACAGGAAAACGGTTTTAATCGGGAAGAGGTGTGATCCAAAGTGAAGGGGTGTGAAGATCTAGTCACGGAGTCCGGCGCCTAGGCACCAGATCCCGGTGCCCGGCGCCACAGATACTTTCTAGAAGATTCATTGAATTTGGATGAATTTTGAAGAGGTTCCTTAAGCAACCCCTGGTCATTTTTGGAGCTCTATAAATAGGAGACATTTCTATAGAAAGGGAGCTCTCCCACGCCCGGAAATAGTTCTAAAGAGCTGACCCAAGAGAAAAAGGTCAAGATTTTAATGCTTATATTTCACTGATTTTGATAATATTTCACTTTAAAGAAAGGTATTTTTGGTGTTTTTATGCAGGTATGAAGAATTAAAAACATAGGAATGAAAATATGTAAAAATGAGGGGATTTGAAGCAAAAAGAACAAAATTATGCAAATTTGACCTAGGCCGCCGACGGTGTGATTTTACCGAGAGTTCAAAATTAATTACAAGGGAGGCCACTGACAGCGCGGATCGAGGCCGCCGATGGTGGGGTAATCTCCGATAGATATAAGTGCAACGGTTGCCAATAAACTTGACTCCGCTGGATATAAGTGCGTTGATGATTTAAGATATGAAAATAATGATTTTATAATATGGGATACTACGCAAGTATACGTATCGTTTATCAAGTATATCGAACCCACAGGGAAAAGTTGAAAATCTTTAAAGGAATTTAGAAAATTATCTTTTTACTTTCTTTAATTGTTTTTGAAATAGTATGTCTTGATTTTGAAAAGTTTTAGAAAGTTGATTTGTCTTTTGGAAATTTTCTTAATAAAATGCTAAGCAATGAAAGTAAATGTTTCAATAACTAATAACACTGGATGTAAAAATACTATTAACTAAAATATCTTTTTGTTTCCTTTCACAAAGTAGTAATAATTCATAAAGTATTGTTGTGGAAGTATTTAAATTTTGTTGTGACAGATAGAAGCAAATGTGTTCTTTACCCTTACTTGGTTCTATAAAGAACATAGGTTAATTTGAAATTTATATTATTTTGAACATGGTTAGGCGGGGAAGATACCGGTCTCTCACTCTAGAGTTCCCTCGATTCCCACCTCTGAGGGCTAACCTCTCATAACAAAACTCAAAACTTCAAACCAAATTAGGGGGTTTTAGCACTGTCACTCTAAAATCCTCTAATTTTACTCACTTCTATAAAAATATCTTCTAATATTACATTCACTTATATGGACTACAGTTCTCACCCATATAATTGCATGTGATTCCTACTAACTTTAATGAGATAATACCGCATTGGATCTTACATAATCTCAGAAATTTTACAACTTAACGAGCCGAATTAAGAAGTAAACAATGTTCTCAGAATCAATCTTCACAACTTCTTTCAACTTTTAAACACTGATACTTTCCACAACAATTCTCTTTAAATTAATTACTTCTCCATTTTAAGAGAGAAAAAGATAAAGTAAACTACTCAGAATGCATTGGGAAAATATAAAAACACATTGATTTGAAATTAAAAACGATAACAAAAAATAATAGACGAAAGTAAGTAATGATAAACAAAATAAAAGTAAACACTTATCTGAAAAACATTTCCACAAGACTAAGGAAGTTCCTCTGAAACTTTGACTCTTCGCTAAACTACTCCTCAGAGCAAGTCTCCGAACTCGATGACTCGAATACGGACTTCGGACTTCGATAAAAACTAAACTAAAAGAAAGAAAAGAAGTGGGAGAAGAACTGCGAACTCCGACACTTTTCTCATTTCTACTCTCTACTCCTACTCTAAATAAAAACTTAAAATGCAGTGGAAGAATCTCCTAAATTCCTCTCTTCGAAATACAGTGAAGAGCCTCTTCAATTCTTCACTTCTTCACTTCTAAGACTCTCATTAAATAGTGAACCAAAAGGTGTCTTGGCGTCTCTTCAAAATGTGTCCAGATTCGATGTATCTACCAAGGAAAGCACCCCTTCATTTTGACGCCCAAAGGAAGTTATGGATGTTACCACCTAGAGTTGCATCCATTCCCTTTTGAATTTGGCGCCAAATCTAATTAAAGTTCGATTTATAACTGTGGCGGCTAAGCGCCGGCCCAGCGGCGCTTAGCCGCCAGTGCGAAATTTTTTATTCTTCTGTTTTTTTGCTCCACATTTGATCCAATTTTGCTCCTTTCATCATGACCATCTATTTTCATCATACCTGCAAGAAAAACACAAAATACCTTCCATTAAAGTGCAATATCATTAAAAATAGGTATAAAAATGTGCATAAAAATACTATATATTTTAGGTGTATCAAAATCCCCTAACTTAAAATGTTACTTGTCCTCAAGTGACAGTTAATCTCATAAAACATTTTAACATGCAAATTATGTAATGAGTTTCTTAGGAAGATAACAAAATTTTGTTCTAGAAATGGAATAGTCCAATTTAGAAAAAATTTCGGTAATTAAAACCAACTTAAAGTTTAGAAAGTTCTTAAGTAAAAGAAAATGATAAATATAAGTCTCTATCTATTTCAGAAATATTTGTAGATTTTTCAAAATATAGGATTCAAACATTTATTTTTCTCACTTAAAAATCTTTATTTGAAAAATAATTTTACTTACTATATTACAACTTTAAGCTTTAGATTTTCTCTGATCTTATATCTTAAACTTTAGGTATTAAACCAATTTTTGATTAGGCCCTTAAATCCTCAAGCTTCTCCTCCCTTTTCATATACTATTTTTCACTTTTTCTCTTCTCTCTTTTTTTTTATAAGGTAAGGATTACTATATCTAGATAGGCCTTTAATGATTTTGAATTCCACCATTCCATTTAAAATAAAGGTCAGATATACACCTTTCACTTAAAAATCATAATAATAGTATTTGAAAATTACTCTTCAATAAAATAAATTTAAGCTTTGAAGAATAAAAGTCAAATCTTCTATTTATCCAAAAATACAAAACTTCTTACTAAAGATAGTTTAACTTTATTTAACACCTCTTCATTAAGAAAATTTTAACTTTAAGTTTTTCATGATTACTATAAATTTTAACTAAATTCTTTTATTCATTTCTATATTCAAAATTTTATTCCCCTAATATAACTTCATGTACATAATTGTTCTCAATCAAAAATAAGATTTATTTTAAGTATTCTTGTGACTTTTAATTTAGTTTTGGTTTCAGTTTTGTGGTTATCCTAGAAGGTTTCGATTTTCATGCAACAATCTTGTTTAAAATGCAAGAAAAAGTAAAGTACAGTGCATGTAAGTAAATTGCAATAAAGTAAATTGCAATAAAATACAAGCGTACCTAGAGGGTTTTCCCGTCATCCCAAGCTGCACTTAAAACACATGTTAAGGCATTTAAATATTTCAACAAGTACCTAGGTAAAGCTAAGGGAAGGGTTTTGGTTGTCTACCAAATTCCTAATCCTATTGCTAGTCATCTCCTATGACATCTAAGTTCTTGTGTTTTGTTTAAGGATGACTTTCTTCATCAAAGAACAATTAAATTCAATTGTTCTTCTTAAACATCTCATCATATTGAGAAAGTGATTAGGACGAGTCCTAAACATCTTTTCAATATTTCCGAGATCATTTTAAGTCCAAGTAAATTTAGTTGCACAGGTGAATTAATCATCCAGGAGTTTAGTTAAACTTTGTCTCTCGCTCAATGAACTTGGGTATTTAATTACCTGATGAATGAAGTGACATCTCACTTAATACTCTATTTAAGAGTTATAATAATTAAAGCCTTTAAGGGCAAGTTGGTTTATTGAGAATTTTAATCATTCTTAATTTAAAGTTTGAGTTAATGGTTTAAAGTGATTTAATTTAATTATGAGGTTTTAATTAATAACTTTAAGTTTGGAATAGTGTTCAAATTATTTTTTGGTTTAAATCGTTATACTTTAGGTGATCTTAATATTTTAAATTTGTTTTACTTTTATAATTGATTGATGTTAACTTAATTTAATTTAAATTTGATTGAACTTAATTTAATTTAACTTAAATATTTTTTTAAATTAGCTTAACTTAATTGTTAAAATGTTAATTTAATTTAATTTTAATTTTAATTTAACTTTTACTTAATTTAATTTAATTTAATTTAATTTAATTATTAAACTATTTAATATTTTGAACTTTTTTTCCTTTAATTTAGGGGTTATTTATTTTTTTTAATTTTTAATTTTCTTATTTTGGATTATCATTTTAATCTTAATTAAAAGTTAAATATTGTTGAAGTGATTTATTTAGGGATTTTTTAAAGGATTAATATCCTCTCAAATTATATCCTTATTTTTAATAATTCAAATTTTTATTATTCTTCCAAAAATTTAAATTGTTTAAATAATCAAAGTTTCATTTTTTTATTAAAAGTGATTAATGGGTTCCTACCCTTTTAAATTTTCCAAAGTTTCAATCATCCAAGAAATATAAAATCAAATATTTTACTCTACATTTTAATTAAACCTAAAATTTTAATAAAGGGGTTTAAATTCTTTAATTACCTTTATGCCCTTTTACGCTTATTTATTTCATAACTCACTAAATTGAGTTCAAATGAACTTGAAATTTTTATGTCATTTCACTCACATGTCAATTAAGACATTAGAGGAGAAAATGTGATTTTTCTGAATTTAATTTATTTATATAATTATTTTTAATAAAAAATATGGATTTTCAAGGAAAATTCAACAACATGACCAAGAAAAGGTTTCTGTCCTTAAAAAAATTATAGGATGTTCCTAATGACCGGAGGACCACTTGAACCAATTTTCGTGATTTGTTGAATTATATTTTATTTATTATAATTATTTTGAGTTTTAGAGTATTAATTAATTATAAAATAAAATTAAAGTTGAAAAAGGATTATTTATTTTTCTTAGAACTCTATAACCTCAAGGAGTTCAGAGAAATAAATTTGACAATTTTTTTTATTTTTCTTTGATTTATTGGAATTAATTTAGTGAAAAGGTTGGAAAATACATTTTTTAATATTAAAAGTTGTTTAAGCATTTGAAATTCAATATCTTTACTTTGAGACTTGGGAAAAATATTTGTTTTATTTCTAAGTGATTAAGAGTCAAAATATGACATTTTTGTGGTTTTTATTATTTTTATGATTTTTATTATTTTTAATTATTAAAATATTAAAGTAGGGTTAAAAAATAAAGATTTTTATAAAATTATTATTTTAATTTTTATAGACTCCTCTAATATCAAAGAAGTTTCAAAATCAATTTGATGAATTTTTGAAATGTATTTTTGGAGTTATGAATTTTTAAAGTTTAATTTTGACCATGTGACTTAATTAGTCCAATTAGTGGGGTTAATCATTTCAAACTGATTTCAAATTTTTATGATAGGTTCTCTGTATCCTAAAGATCAGTGGAGAGTTGATTTCAAGTTATTTTGATGTGTGGTTAATCCTAATTAATTAAAATTCCATTTTAAGGTTTTGGCCAAATTAGAGTTTTTTTTATTGAAATAAATTATGAGATAATTTTCTAATGTTTCCCTAGTCAAAAGGAACACACTCTAATTTTTATAGAATTTTCTAAGAAACATGGTAATTTTTATAATTATTATAGTAAAACTGAAGCATAATATTGAAAAATAGATATCTCATCATGAAAATCTTTCCTGACTTTGGAAAAATTAGGAAAGATCCATCATTATGCATAGAATAACATATAAAAATTTCAAGTTATGGTGAAGTTCCTACATGCATGAAGAATTAAAAGATTGAAAACACTATTTAATTAATTAAAAATAAAATATGCATTGAATAGAAATAAAATTACTTTTACATTATTCTTCTCATTTTCATGAGTAAGTGAGTATTTTTATTTTATTTTTTTGAGTTTTCTAGGCAAAGTTATGATTTTTTGAAGTTTTGTGTCAAAAATAAATCCAAAAAATCCATTTCCCGCTCAATCCACGTGTCGCTCTCCTATTGGCCAGCGTGGTTCTGTATGGCGCCTGTTCACGGATGAAGATCCGTCCGACTGCATCAGGGCCGTCCGTCAGATACACGCCTGATCGGACGGCTGCTGCTCCTCTCTCCTAGTGCTATTCACCCAAAACCGTCCACCTTCAAACCTTGATATCTCACTCGTTTCTCAACGAAATTGAATGAAATTTTTTTTAAAATGATCTTCTAATCGAGTAGCACACATCTATAAGGTGATGATATACTTAAAGCATGTAAATATTTATAGAGAATTAAAACATGCTCGGTTGGAGGAGAAAAAATTTGATACCTTCGTCCAAGAGGTGAGGCCTCAATTGGAAATGGTTTGATTGAGCTTAGGAATGCTTGAAAAAGCTTTGGGAACAATTTGGCAGGGTCTGCCCAAGGTAAATCTTGCATCTCCTCCTCTTGTTCATGGAGGTGGGGTTTAAATAAGGAAGGTTATGGTGGAGCTTTGGGTGGCCATGGGGGCTGATTAGTGGGTTCAAAATATGTGTTTAGGTGGAGGGGAGGTTAGAGTTTGATTTTGGTGCAATCAGTTTGGGATTTCCATGAAGCCATATCAAGCCCATAAGAGCCATGCGAGGACTCATTTGAGGTATTCACTATGTTGTTCCTAACACTCTTAGCCAAGGGCCTAGGGGTTACGGTCCATCCATATGAATTACCTACATGAGTCAGGAAGTCAAGCTAGGCATGAATAGTTTTAGGATTTGGAATGTGTGTGAAAGTGTAATGTGTGCAGGTCAATCCTCACCAGATCAGGCCACCCACGGTAGTCCTAAGGCCAAAGAGTCCTACAGATAACTCATCCTTTAAACCTCCACATTTGATCTTAACCCTCCAAGTGAATTAGGGGTTTACAATCAGGCATGTGGGGTTTGCAGGGAGTTAAGAGGTGTTTAAATTTCTAAATGGTGGGTGCCATCTCTAATCCTCTACGATAGTCAAAGGGAAAGCCTAAGGCTAGATCCTAAGTACTAAGGAGAGAGAAGAGAAAAGACCTCATAAAAAATGAGGTCAACATATACCAAACTCCTCAACATTTTGTGATGGATCGATTGATATACTATCTAGATTGAAAACTAGCTCCTCATTCTACTGAACCTATTGATCTTCCACATTACTACCATCCAATTCATTGGTAATCATCACAGCATATAACATTATTCTTTCAGCCTCCAATGTCTCATTTTGTTATTCCAATTTTACCACATTACAACTATTACCCTTTTTCCAATCATTATTGTGTTGTAGATTAGCTTTATAAAAAGCATTGACCTCATCTTCCTCATATATATTTAGAGGAGGCATTTTGAACTCTGGGAATACTGCATAACATTGTATGATTAAGTGTCCAAAAAATCTAAAATTACCACAGTAATCAGGATTATGTTCTATCACTACATTCTACTAATAACCATTATGTGTTGATCCAACCTAAACTTCTTCTGCTATTGGTTAGGTAATATCTCTCTCTATTAGGGAATGGGCAGTTGAAGGTTGTTAGATTATAAGTAGGTATATCCAATTTTATAGGTCACCCAAATATAGCACTTAAAGAGAATATAATTTCTTGATTAAAAAACTGAAGTTTCAATCCAGGGAATTGGAACTAAGTGGGAATGATTAGAGGTTCAGTTTGAGGATCAAAATGAACAGACCAGTTAAGAAGCTTCATATTCTTATTCTCTACCTTGAGATGCTTTTTTTCAAAAATCCAGGCATTGTCTGCTTCTCAACTAAATTGAATGAGAATGTGTCTACCATCTAAAAAGACCCACCGTCCAAACTCCCTATAGCTTTAAACCTTTAAAAAAATTTCAGATCACTTCCATTTTTAAGTGACCATACAAAAGTTTCCCCTTGAAAGCAAATTTATATGGATAGAAAGAGCAAAGGTATCATATTCAGAGAGAAATATAGCAAGTTTTTTTTTCTTACCCTATTCTCTGACAAAAGGTTGATTACTAGAGCCATCCAACGTATCATGGTAGACTTGAGGGAACAAACAATTTTTAGAATACAAGAGCAGTGGCGTGATGGGCAGCGACATCCGCAAATGATGGGGAGCCATAAGGCTCAATACTACAAACACCCACCAAACTACATATTGAAAATCTACAAAAGTGAGCAGAACACAACGAAAGGCAAAAGGTAGCAAAAGAGAATCAACACAAAAACATCGAGTAAACACAACATCCTAAAACAAAATCTCCAACAAAATCAGGGAGAACCGAGAAGAAGGCAAAGAAAAAAATTAGAAAAAGCCTAATAAAATAGCCCAACAATTAACAAAAACCACAAAGAAAACAGAACAATTTATGGTAAAATAGCAAAAAAGTAGCAATAACCACAAAAACCCCAAATAAAACACAATAAATACAAAAAGAAAATAAATAAACCAAGCAAAATGGTCCCAACAGCCAAAGTCGATGACAAACAATAAATAAGACCAAGAAAAAAAGCAAAGAAGAAAGGGAAACCGGAGAGATCTCACCACAATAGCCGAAACTAAAGCCCTAGCTTAAAGGGAATCCATTTTTACTGAAGCTTCTCCATAGGGTATTTTATTTCATCATAAAAAAGGTACAACACTCGACAAGAGGTTATAACAACACCCAAATACAAGTCACATAAATAAAATCCTATATTTACTCTTACGCACTGTAAAATTAACAAAATAAAAAAGAACACAATTAAAATCTTCTAATAAATGGAATATCAATCAAATCACCATGTAAATGTATTCACAATTTAAAAGGTAAAACATGAGAAATAACAATGCTTTGAGATGAGCGGCCCAATTTAGCAGCTCAATCTGTAGATTGATTACCTTCCTTGTGCAGGTATGACCAAGAAACCTGCAAAACATTACTTAAAGAAAAATAATTTTCTTCATCTGATGCATGATACTATAAGCACGTTCCATTTCCAAGGAACAACATTTCCACAATAGCAAAGAATCCATCTCAATTTGTACACGTAACCAACCACATATTTTAGCCAAATATAATGCTCTTAAAATGGAATCTACTTATGTAACCTGAGAATAAACAGGAAGAGAAGGAGACGCAAACCAACCTAAAGACTTGCCTTAGTTAATTTCTACAAACACCACCAATTCCAGCAAAATTATCCTTCCAACTTCCATCTACTTAATATTGATAATATCTATCAAAGGTAACAACCATTTAACTGAACTGACTTTAGATCTTAGCTCCACAAGTAAAGGCTGATTTGACTTCTTGAACACCTTCAGCAAATAGCAATTAAGATGTTTTTTAAACTTTCCATATTTTAAGATTTTGAGAATGAAACTGAAATTTTTCTGTAAGTACTTTCACTGTCAGCCACATCATCATTATGTTTTACCTCATTACTTGACATCGAAATAAACAAAAAGATAATAAGAGGAATATTACGAAATAATTTATTATCCAAACCTCTCTAGTCATGAATGTAGCTAATAAACGAAGTGGAGTCACTTCTCTCGTAAATAGTTTTAAAGAAAGCATAGACAAGTTTCCAAACAGATTTAGAGAATTGTAGACTCTAATGTTTCCCATCATCTATACAAAGTAAGCAAATAAAAGGAAGCGACAGCCCCTTAAGCTTTAAGATACCATCATTTAGAATGATGTTATGCAACAGCCTCCAAATAAAAAATATTGAGAAGGCTTAATCCAGGAATTTCAAATCCACCTTAGATGTTTCCTCCGGTTAACATAAAATGACTTAACAATAGTCTTAGAAATTGTATCACCCACCATGCCTTTAATTTAACAAATTCCTGAGACCTAATTTGAATTGTAACATTGGAGATATGATGAGCATCAGCTTGTCTTACCATATTCTCCAATACTCCAACATCCTAATAGGAGTCTCTCCAACAATCATCCACAACAACTTTAATGTTGAACGAAACACCATAAGAATCAGTAAGAGGATCAGTTCCAAGCAATCATCACTGCTCTTTCTTAAATCAGTATCCTAACACATCAAATCCTCAGCATCTATTGCAACTTTAAGTATTTCATTCCAAACAATAGAATCAATTTTATTTGAAGAAATAACAAAAGGGTGAGAACTGGCATAGTATTTTGCCTTCATTAAAAAGGCCCCAAAAGAGTTCCCAGCCCAGTAACATATCTAAATCTTCATAAAATAAATTTTCATAGAGTCTTTAAAGCTTCTAAAACCCAAGCCACAAATTTCAGCGGGCTCACAAATCTTAGAACAACTTTTCCACTGGATTTCTTTTTCCTTACCTGTCCAAATAAATTTATTAATGATAACCTCCAACCATTTTCAAATCTTAACAGGAAGTTTCAAAGTTCACATAGAGCATAAAGGAATAAAATTGAGAACACTCTTCAAAAGAGTAATTTTTACCACCAAAAGATAAGAGGCCCTTCTGCTAAGAAAGGATGCCCTTATTAACATTACCGACCAGACTAAAAAACAGGGGATTCCTCCTGTAACCTTTATCCAACAAAAACCAAGATAAGGCGTAGGAAGATTATTCTTCGCTCATCGCATAAAATTATGTATCCAGTTCCTTTTCCAGGAAGAAATACTCCTAGCACAATAATAACTACATTTAGAAACATTAAAGCTAAGCCCTGAGACAGATTGGAAATGCTTCAAGGTCCTCCAAAGTTTCTTAAAAGATTTCTTATTTGCATTAGTAAAAATGATCAGATCATCAGCATAAACAAGATGAGATACCATAAAGTTTCCTTTAACATCAAAACACATGCTAAGATAGTTGAAAAATATATGATTCAAGAATCTTGAAAGATAATAAAAAATAACAATAAAAAGAGTAGGAGAAAGAGGGTCACGGTGTTTAATTCCTTTGATAACTTTGAAAATTCACATTTATTCCCAATCAACAGCAAGGAATAGAAATTGTTATCCAAAATTCTATTAATAATTTTGCAAGAAGTCATATTAAATCCAACATTCTTCATCACAGCTAAGAGGAACTCCCATGCAATAGTTTCAAAAGCTTTTTTAATATCCATCATAAACATCACATTGCCACCTCTTCTTTTTCTATCAATATCAAGAACCATTTCTTGTGCAATAAGGCATTATCAAATATATATCTACCTTTAACAAAAGCATATTGATGATTATAAATAATCAAATTAAGATGAAGTTGACACAATTATCTCGGTATGATTTTAAAAATCATAGTATTTAGACTAATGGTTCTATAAGCATCTGAACAACAACTATCTTTAATTTTTAGAAGTGACACAATATTAGAAGATCTAAAGTATCTAGGTAATTCAATACCTTTAAGGAAATTCTGGATAACAACAATAACATTAACTTTAAACACTTCCCAACAACTTTTGTAGAAGGCAATTGAGAAACCATCAGGCCCAACAGTTTCATCACTACCAAAACAATCTTGAGCTGATTTGAATTCCTCTTCAATAAGGATCAAAGAAATGTTAATATTACTATTATAATTCAGATTATCACCATGGATATCTGTATTAATATTAGTCAAACTTTGCTTATCACTATTAAGCAAATTAGATAAGAGTTTAGCACCATCTTCCAAAATATGGTATTGATAAAACTGCCGGGCCTGATGGTTTTTCAACTGCCTTCTCAATTCAAAACATTCCAAACTACAAAAGAATCTTTTCAAACACTAAAAACGCATTGAAAGTTAAACCCAAAAATAATCATTCTTCCTAAATATAATTTAAAAAACTCTACTTAAACTTAGGAATAACATAAAAAGAATTTATAAGTTTTTCATGTTATCTCTCTCAAATGCTTAGCCTACGTAAGAATGAGTTTTATTTCTACCAAGAAACAAATAATTCCTAAGACTGGCTTAAGAATGTAGGAGTCTTGGGCCATTCTAAGTCTAAATTTTTTATATAAAAACAAACTCATATTTTTTATCCATGGCAAAATTATATTTTGAGAAAATCCTTTTTACATGAAAAGATAAAAATATTTTCAATAAGAATACGGGTAACATTTAAATATAAAACATCTAGGATTGTTAAATCTTCCTGAGTATAACGTGTTTGTCCACACATATTAAAAGCACAAGAATGAGTAACAAAAAAACTTAGGAGAGATCAAACCATAGAAAGAGCAACGATTTGCTGACACTAACCAACACCCTAGGAGAACTGAAATTGGAAAATCTTAGAAAATTTTCATTTAACATCATAACCAAAAAACATAGAAGTCAAACAAATCAATACTTAAATAGTTAATTCTCTGAAGCATTTAAAATTGACAAACTCAAAATTTTATAAGAATACCTGAGGATAGCTCTAAACTTTGAACCCTAGTATAGCCAATGTAGACAAAAACCTAGGTCCACACACACCCTAGAATTGTCCAATCTGGAAACCCAAGGATAGTTTACTAAGTACACAATAGATAGAATTAAAAACTAAGACATAAAATAAGATGATCTAACCCCTTTTGGATTACAAGAGTATCCCTATCAATAAAGATACTCAAAATCACTGTATATTGGGAAGTACTATCGTAAGTCATTCTATCACAACAAGGGAGACCACCCATTAATTTGCTTTTTGATTGTCTACGGATGTTAATGTACCCAAGATGATTGAAAGTCATGTGTATCTTGATCAGGAGCATTACTTCTAAATTTTGGTTAGTCTACCTATAACCTCCTATTTAGATTTATTTAGGTTAGGGCTTCACCTCAATCTAGAAATCCTATACCATTTCAACCCATTAGTTTAGGATCAATCCAAACTTAATTCCATCTTAATCAAATAAAATCAAACTCAAAATCCACTCAATGCAAGTCAATTCAACAATCAATTCCAATTTGATTCATATCAAACCTAAGTTTACTCCAATTTCATTTAAATCGGACCTAAATCAGCTTTGATTTCAATTCAATTCAAATATGTAACTTCAAACCTCACTAAATTCAAGCTTTGCATCATCGCTTTGACTGTCAATTGCTGAGCTCAACCCTAAGGAAAGAGAAATTTAAACACAACCCAAATTTTAATTTAATTAAATTTAATTAACTTTAACTTTAAATAATAAAATTCATGATAAACTTATCAAATTTTATACTCTAATGAGTTACATAAACTTTAACAAATAAGAATTAATTAAAATCTTAATCTTCATAAAACATAATAAATTTTAACAAAATTAATGAATTTAAAATAAACTTTAATATATTTAAATGAAGTTAAATGAATTTTAACAAATTTTAATAAACCTTTAAAAGTCTCAAAACAACCTTGAATTGAACAAATCCTAAATAACTTTAACAATCAAATATTTCTGATTTTGTAGATTCATAAATCACAAAGATTTTCATCTTCTGAGTGATTATGTCCATTCTAAATTAATATTAATATTATATTATTCTTTGAATGTCATATCTAATCATTTAAATTGAAATCTGTTGAGTTCTATAGTAGCAACAAAAAATAAAAAAAAAAAACTCGCCAATCCTTCCTTTGAATCTCATCGAGTCATATTTTGCTTACTCAAGCCATAAATATGACGTGGTAAATTGGCGAATAGGAGGGAGGGAGAAAACCAGGCGGCGGCCTCCGAGTTAAGTTTGTTGGCGGTGATGAATGAGCCGATGGTAATCGTCGCATCTGGTCCTGGTGTTGCGAGCGCTGGAAAGCAAAGCACGAGAAAAAGGAGGATAGAAAGCTTATTGGAAAACATGGCGGATAGCCGAGGGATCGCGATCAACAACTATTCTCTATAATCCTTCTCAATAAACGCTTGCTTTAGCATCTTCTCTCTTTGTCTCGCTTAGCATCTCCTCTCTCTCTCTCCCCTACGGGCTCCTGAGCAAGCTTGACTCGATAAATGATTTGTGAATTGAACTCGATGAGCTAATAAGTCAAGTTCAAGGTAACTCTAAATCAGACTCGTTGGTTTGTTAGGCGGCTCATTTAATTAAATATTGATATAAAATATACTCAAAATATATTAAATTTCAAGCCCTAATATTTAAGTTATGAAAAGAATGTTTGAAAAAAATATGTTGTGTTTTATATTAGGAGATTTCTTATTACTTCATAATTATTCATTTTATTTATCATCGTATTATAATACTAGTTTAAATTAATATCAATTTTCACCTTTTTATATTAAACAAATAGACTCGAACTAATAGACATATGCTTGAGCTCGAGATCGAAAAAATTAATCAAGCTCAAGCACAAGCCATGGACGGCTCGAGCTAGACTGACGCATTTAAACCCCTAATTCCGAGGGGCCTAATCAAAATAGCTAAATTTACATAGATGTAGTATTTCCAATTTAGATTAAATGGCAAATGTTACATTGCAAAAACAATTATCAAAGTGCAGTATTTTTTGTTTTTTTTTAATAATGAATATAAAATAAAAATGTATGTCATTTTGGCCTGATTATTGAGAGTTTAGAATTTTTGCTCTTTAATATTAAAAAGATAAAAAAATATACATAGATGCTCAAGAGCATCTATAAGTACGAGATCCTGAGTCTAATAAGACTCTGTCTATGTAGTGCACATATATTTTTTATTATATTACTCAAATTTCTATATAAAAAAAATAACATCTATATTTTCTGAGAAATAATCATCTCATTTAAGAATTCCTTGAAATAAGCTAGGTACCCAAAAATAACTCATTTTTGTGAAAAAAATAGCATTTTAATGCAGAAAATTTTATTTTATTTTTAAAGAAGAATAAAACAATTTCGATTGAATGTTTCGTGCCGTCGTGTCGGGTGTTAAATGTATGGAAAAATTTAAATTTTGATGTTAAATATGTAAATTCATATAAATTGAGTGGTATGTTTGTAAATCTTTCAAAAAAAGATGTACAACAGAGCTTATTAGTTTATTAGGAAAGCATGGCCGACCCCACTTCAAAATAAAAGAAAAGTTTGATTCTCTTCTGCGCCACTGGCACCGACCTTTAGCTTTTAGGATTAAAATTAAATCAACAGCAAAAAAAAAAAGTTCTCCTATGAGTAGACCCGTGCAGGGTATTATTAATCTTTAAAAGTACAATTGTTAACATTTGTAAGTCCATACTGGCTGAATCTGGATATGTTACGTAGTTCACACTTAAGGTATAGAACATTAAACATATAAGAGAAACAAAGAGAAGCAAATTGAGAGAGAGTGGATACTAACACAAGTGTTTTTATGGAGTAAATTCAGTGGCCCTTTATTATAGAAATGACCACCTATTTATAGGTTCGAGTGATATCTAGTATAAAATTACATATTTATTTCTATTTTAATGGAGATGTTACGAGTCAGTATTACAACTTTTCATATTTATAACTGACAGACACTTTTATATGCATAACTAACTTGAGAATTGTTTCGTATTCATAACTGTTTGAAGAGTGGCATCCAATGACTCATTACTGTTGTCATTTGGTCGGTTGATTGCTTTTGTCAACCAACAGACATTCGATTAGGCAAAAGGTCATCGGTAAGCCATTTCCTAGGAATCCTAAATAGAGGCTCTCATATCGTTAATGTGAACTTAGGTATATCACCGTGATCGGACGACCGGCTTTCCTTGGACAAGGGGCAATCTCATAGGATTCAAAAGGCATTAAGCGGCTACCTTTCGGCCATCTTTGTGAGGAGTTTCTGAATTGGTTGAGGGAGTTGACCTTGAATGGCTCTCTCTTAAATTGGGCTCCTATTTCTTCATCCGACAGTGCTTTTGTTCGGTCAGTTCAGAGTTCTGACCGAAGAAAACGAGGCTTAGTGTTTCCATCTTTGAACTATCCCAATAAACTTTCCTTTGATGTTTATAAGAGTTTTGATTCTTTTTGAACTCAAAGTCGTGAGCTTGTCTATTTATCGTCTTATAATTCTCATTTCCAAATAGCCTTCTTTCTTGAACCATCGAAATGATTTGCGAAAGAAAAGAACCTGAAAAGAAAGAGAATAAGACGAAACTAGATGAATAAATTAAGTTTAAAAAGAATATGCTGTAATGTTATCCTCGTTCGATAGTTCAATGGTCTCATGGCTCAATATGGATAATTCCATGACATTCTCAATTAATAACATTTTTGCCACCCTTCTTGACCCCAACTTTCCCAAATTACCAAAATACCCCTAAACCCTAAAATTTTTCAAAATTCCAAAAATTGCCCAAATTCTAAAAGTCTCTTAACAAAACATTTCAAACCACTCAAATTGCCCAAAACACCTCAAAATTCTCAAAATTCCCCAAATACCCCCAAAATACCAAAAATTACCAAAATGCCCTTCATACCTCAAAAAATTCCAAAATTCCCAAAATCTCCAAAATCACTCCAAATATCCCCAAAATCAATTCAAACCACTTCATTGAGCCCAATTTGGTCAATTGACCAAAATCCCAAAATTACCCTAAAAGGCTCAAAATCCCCAAATCACTCCTAATTTCCACCAAATGAACTTCAATCTCACTCAATTTCAATTCTAAACCAAAATTCATCATACCCAACCCAAATTGAACCAAATTCAAGCCCAATTGAGCTAATTTCACAACCAAAATTCAAACCCAATTAAAACCCCTAATTTTGCCCAAATTCCTCAATCCCACCAACTTGAATCTCACGATCAACCAAGTTTCCCAAAATTTGGATTCCAAACTCTTCATAACACGGCTTTAGACTAATTTGAACCATTAATTGAACCAAATCTAAACCCTAGCCCCAAGTCTAACCCAAATGCCCCAAAATTAATCATAAGCTAAATTCCACTAATTTGAGCTTCCCAGTCAATTAAAAATCACCCAATTCTCTTTCACAATTCTTCATGACAACCTGCAACCAATTGGACCCTTCAATTGATTTTTAAACTAAGCCCAAGTCGAGCCAAAGTTCAACTCTTAGCCCAAACCCAAATTTTCAGCTTAAACCCAAATCAACCCAAACCTTTTGAATTAACTCATGCCTAATCACTTTTGCCATCCCTAAGCCTCCCAGGATGTTAATCAAATAACTTAATGACTCAAATTTAAGCCATGGACCAAAGGTCCCCTAAATCATGGAATCCATGAGCCATATTTAGCTAAACCCTCTACCTCATGCAATCAGTCGTCAAGCCTCCAAACTAATCTCCATTAAAGCTTTCCTGACCTTCCCTGAACCAGCTAGCCACCTCCCTTAGTCTGGCCAGCCAGCCTAGTCGCTAGAAAACGAAAAACTGAGAAAGCTAACCCATGGACCAAACCTAAATTGCACCCATCCTATGTGGCTAACTTCCATTGGTTGTTTGCGCTGTTCAACCCTACACCTAAGCAGTCTTCTTCACCCTCTGGCTTGGACAATTAAGTCTTAATTCTTTGTCTATTTAACCACCACCTCCCACGACTAAGCCATAAGAAATGTACCGAAACTTGGGTAGACTCTGTCAAATTGTTCCCATAGCATATCCAAGACCTCTCGAACTCATTCCAACCATCTACTAGTCACCGCCCCTACTGCCTAAAGCTAATTTCATCCCCCAAAAGTTACCCAGAAGAAAAACACTCTCTGAAACTCAATCAATACCCAAATTGAGTTGCTCCTCACCTTCACCAGAGCAAGAGAGGAAGTTTCCCACCAAAATCCCCATCTCTAGTGCACCCTAACCCACTTCAAGGCCAAGCCTGAATCAGCCTCTGATCGAGTTCTTAGACAGGTCCAAGAAGAGCTCAAATTATCACTTGGAGGAGATTCACAAGGTCACAAAAAAAGTCAACAACCATTCCAATCGAGGCCTCACGTTTTAGGTTCAGGTATTGGTCACTTTCCCCCAAACCTAGCTCAATTTGGTCTTTTGTGAAGAAAATTTTAATACCATGCTTGATTATCTGTATGGATGTGTTCGTCTGGACTAGATGAAGATGTAGGAACAAACCCTAAGTTGTTTTGTTGATTTTAGAGAGACAGAGAGAGATCTTATGGTTTTAGTGTGGACGGTTCTCTGTTTACACCAGTTGGGGACGTTAAACAAGATTCGTTTGATCGTGCTTGTATTGGATGAACGCTCCAGATGGCGCCGGATGAGGGAGTGAAGCATAAAGCGCAGGCCTAGTCAACGCTGACTCAAATGGTAGTGGTGAATTAAATGGCTACACACGGAGTTTCAGAGCCATCGTAGGTTAACGTGGAAAAGTAGGAAAATATGTTTTTTTGTATTTATTTTAATTCATAAAATTAGAAAATGCATATCTGATGGCGACGAAAATGTTGATGATTTGTCGCCGTCAATTTTCGATGTCAAGTCAATGTTAAGGAGTCGCCACTCTATTTAATATTACCCTAATCTTATTTCTATAAATCCTATAAAGGAATTAAGAAATTTAGGGCTAATAGAAAATAGAGAAAAAGGATGTTTATGATAATTCATATAAAAGAAGATTCTAGAATGTCATATCCTAGAGTTTCTATATAAGGAAGATTACGAAGTTTTAACCAGAGATTTCTAGATGTGATATATATCGTGGGTTCTTTTAATTCTCCTATAGAAGCAAGCATCTATAGTTAATTACATCTTAGACAATTTATAATTGTCTAAGAAAACTTTTGATTTATGTTGATCACTTGTTTTCTGAAAATTTTTGTTTTTAAGGAACGATGTACGCACTATCAATCCTAGATGTCATTTTGTCATGTCAATTTTATGTCATTATGTTTTGTTGTTTGTCATTTTTGTTTTTAATGTCTGTCATTTTTATGGCTATCCTAAAAGTTTTGGTTTTGTCGTTGTTGTGTTTTGTTTTGTCAATGTCGTTATTTTGATGTAATTGTTGTTCGTCTCATTTCCAGAATCTCGTCCTGCAAAATAGAGTTAGCACACCCTATAACATGCAAAGGAAATCTAAACGAAACTTATCTTCATCCTGCAAAGAAAACATTGTCAGAAATAAGAATGTTCATTGTCTCAGAATTGTAGGATGTCCAAGTTTGATTTAAAATGTTGATTTAGTATGTCTTGAATGTCATTTTAAGTTAATTTTTATATGAAACGTAGGATTTATGTTGATTTTTTTGTTTGAAATGTCGGATTTATGTCAGTTATGTCGATTTATGTTTGAAATGTCAAATTTATGTCGTTTATGTTTGAAATGTTGACTATGTCGATTTGTGTTTGAAATATCAAATTTATGTTGATTATGTCGATTTGTGTTTGAAATGTCAAATTTTAGTTGATTATGTCGATTTGCATTTGAAATGTCAAATTTATGTTGATTATGTCGATTTGTGTTTGAAATGTCAAATTTATGTCGATTAGGTTGATTTGGATTCAATTTGGGTTGATCCTAAGTTAAAGGTTGAACTTGAGGTTTAAAATTGAACTTAAGTTAGGTTTATTTTAGGTTTGAGTTTGATTAAACCTTAATTGGTTAAGGTTTAATAGTTTAATTAAGTCTAATGCGGTAGACTTAATTAGATTTTAAGTTTGATTAAACCTTAGTTAGTTAAGGTTTAATGGTTTAATTAAGTCTAATGTGGTAAACTTAATTAGAATTTAAGTTTGATTAAACCATAATTGGTTAAGGTTTAATAGTTTAATTAATTCTAATGTGGTAGATTTAATTAGAGTTTAAGTTTGATTAAACCTTAATTGGTTAAGGTTTAATAGTTTAATTAATTCTAATGTGGTAGACTTAATTAGAGTTTAAGTTTGATTAAACCTTAATTGGTTAGGGTTTAATAGTTTAATTAAGTCTAATGTGGTAGACTTTATTAGAGTTTAAGTTTTATTAAACTTTAGGTGGTTAAGGTTTAAAGGTTTAATTAAGTCTAATGTGATAGACTTAATTATAGTTTATGTTGGATTAAACCTTAGTTGATTAAGGTTTAATAGTTTAATTAAGTCTAATATGGTAGTCTTAATTATGGTTTAGGTTGGATTAAACCTCAGTTGATTAAGGTTTAGTGGTTTCATTAAGTCTAATGTGATAAACTTAATTATAGTTTAGGTTTGATTAAACTTTAGTTGATTAAGGTTTAAAGGTTTAATTAAGCCTAAAGTGATAGACTTAATTATAGTTTATGTTGGATTAAACTTTAGTTGATTAAGGTTTAATAGTTTAATTAAGTCTAATATGGTAGACTTAATTATGGTTTAGGTTGGATTAAACCTTAGTTGATTAAGGTTTAATGGTTTAATTAAGTCTAATATGATAAACTTAATTATAGTTTAGGTTTGATTAAACCTTAGTTGATTAAGGTTTAAAGGTTTAATTAAGTCTAATGTGATAGACTAAATTATAGTTTATGTTGGATTAAACCTTAGTTGATTAAGGTTTAATAGTTTAATTAAGTCTAATATGGTAGACTTAATTATGATTTAGGTTGGATTAAACCTTAGTTGATTAAGTTTTAATGGTTTAATTAATTCTAATGTGATAAACTTAATTATATTTTAGGTTTGATTAAGGTTTAGGTTTAAGTTAACTTAAGTTCAATATGGGTTGAACTTAAGTTCGATTTAAGTTTGAGTTAAGTTAGGTTTAAGTTAGGTTGACCTAGACTTAATGTTAACTTAAATTCAATGTGGGTTGAACTCAAGTTTGATTTGAGTTTGAGTTAAGCTAGGTTCAAGTTAGGTTGAACCTAGACTTAAGATTGACTTAAGTTCAATATAGGTTGAACTCAAATTTAATTTAGATTTGAGTTAAGTTAAGTTCAAGTTAGATTGAACCTAGACTTAAGGTTAACTTAATTTCAATATGGGTTGAACTCAAGTTAAGGTTTTGAATTAACTTAGGCTGATTTTAAGTTTAGTTTGTTGACTTAAGTTCAATATGGATTGAACTTTAAGTTAAGGTTTTAAACTTGGGTTCATGTTGTGTTGAATCTAAGTTAAGGGTTGAACTTAGGTTCAAGTTGGATTGAACCTAAGTTAAAGGTTGAACTTGGGTTCAAGTTGGGTTGAACCTAAGTTAAAAGTTGAACTTGGGTTCAAGTTTTGGTTGAACCTAAGTTAAGGGTTGAACTTGGATTCAATTTTGAACTTAAGTTAGGTTCATTTTAGGTTTGAGTTTGATTAAACCTTAATTGGTTAAGGTTTAATAGTTTAATTAAGTCTAATGTGGTAGACTTAATTAGAGTTTAAGTTTAATCAAACCTTAGTTGATTAAGGTTTAATAGATTAATTAAATCTAATGTGGTAGACTTAATAAGAGTTTAAGTTGGGTTAAGTTTAATTTAATTAAGACTTAATGGTTTCATTAGGTCTAATGGGTTAGACCTAATTAGGGTCTAGGTTTGATTAAGTCTAATTTAGTTAAGACTTAATGGTTTAATTAGGTCTAATGGGTTTGAACTAATTAGGGTTTAGGTTTGATTAAGCCTAATTTAGTTAAGACTTAATGGTTTAATTAGGTCTAATGGGTTAGACCTAATTAGGGTTTAGGTTTGATTAAGCCTAATTTAGTTAAGACTTAATGGTTTAATTAGGTCTAATGGGTTAGACTTAATTAGGGTTTAGTTTTTCTTTGTTTAAGAGGTTTAATTAAGCCTAATGATGTCTTAAGCCTAATTAAAATTTGATTTTGTATTAAACCTAATATAATTAAGGTTTAATGAGTTAATCACGTTTAAGTTATCTTTAAACATAATTAAAGTTTGATTTTTGTATTAAACCTAATGTGATTAAGGTTTAATGAGTTAATTAGGTTTAAGTTGTCTTTAAACTTAATTAAAGTATAATTTTTGTATTAAACCAAATGTGATTAAGGTTTAATGAGTTAATTAGGTTTAAGTTGTCTTTAAACCTAATTAAAGTTTGATTTTTGTATTAAACCTAATGTGATTAAGGCTTAATGAGTTAATTAGGTTTAAGTCGTCTTTAAACCTAATTAGAGTTTCATTTTTGTATTAAACCTAATGTGATTAAGGTTTAATGAGTTAATTAGGTTTAAGTTGTCTTTAAACCTAATTAAAGTTTGATTTTTTGTATTAAACCTAATGTGATTATGGTTTAATGAGTTAATTAGGTTTATGTTGTCTTTAAACCTAATTAAAGTTTAATTTTTACATTAAACCTAATGTGATGAAGGTTTAATGAGTTAATTAGGTTTAAGTTGTCTTTAAACCTAATTAAAGTTTAATTTGAGTTCATTTGGGTTTAGATTCATCATTGGCCTAGTCCATTATGAAATGGATTAAGTAAATGAAGAAATGGGTTTTGAAATATTAATTTATAATTAATAAATCTTAACCCTATTTTAAAATGTCTTTTAAGATTGATTTAATGGCTTAAGAATTATTGTTTTAGGATTATTGTCTGTCATCCTAAAATTCTTAACCATTTTTTAACTTTGATTTTCCATTTTTCCAAATTTTATGATTATTGTTGGAAATAAATATAAAGTGTCATGGAAATTAGAAAATCATATCCTAGAGAGCTATCCTAGCATTAGAAAAATCAGGAGACGTGTTTAAGGACTTAAAGGTTCTTCCCTAAAATTTTCATATTTTTCTGATTTGTATAATTTTTAATAATTAAAATACTCCATAGAGTATTTAATTAATTAAAAATTAAATACAGAGAATAAAATTATGATTTTAATTTCATAATTTTTTTCTCTTTAAGAGCTTTCCAGAGGTATTTTTATTTTATTTTTAGGAGGTCTGTGCAAAAAGATATGGTTTTTCAATTTTTTTAAGGTTAATATGAATTAACCTTGGCCCAGAAAAATGAGGGCATGCCGCGTGTCCTCGTACGGATCGAAGGCGGGAGTATCCGGTGCACGAAGCTAGACAGCAAACACGGCAGCGCGCAATCAGCGTCGTCTGTTCCAAAACATGGGAATGGACGGCAGATATTAAATCCCAAAAATTCAAAAAATTTATGAACCGTCCATCTTCTAGGCTGAATATCTCACACATTTCTCAATGAAATTGAGTGATTTTTGAACCTATGGAATCATCTGGAGATGTAGATCACATCTATATGGTGATCATAATTTTCTGGGCTAGTTTAGCCCATGATTTTTTGATTATACGAATTATTTTGGACAAAAAAAATTCATACCTTAGCCACAATAGTCTTAAGCTTGATCAGACTTTTTGGTCAGCCTCTAGTACTCCTAAAGAAGATCTTTGTCACTTCAATTTGGATTTGCAGCTAGCCTTGGTGGGTAATTTTGGCAAAGTGGCTAGGTTTGGGCTCAGTTTGGGTTCAAATTGGCTCAAACGGGCTGATCTTATGGCTTAATTTTGGTTAGAATAGGTTGCTAAGATCCTTAGCAAGATTTTTTGTGTTGGGAGCTAAGGGATTTAGGCAGCCTATAGGTTTCTATCAATTTTTTTCTCCTCTCTTATGGTTTCGGGTAGGGGGCTTTTATAGCCATGGAAATGGCTATGGTTGGGTTTTGGCTGATGAGGATCATTTGGGGGAGTTGTTATCTGCCTCATTAATGTCTTGGGGGGAAAATTTAGGCTATGGCAATGATGAATTGCCAATCTCCAAGCCTAGGCATCATAGGTTTAACCATGGTGAAGGCTTTGAGTTTGGATCATGTCTTGCCCTCATTGGACCCCTTGTGAGGTGGCTTGGGCTTGATGAACCTTGCTGAATTCACCTCCCCTAGGTGATTTCCAAATTTATTTGTTTGATTTGAAGGAATAGTGACACATTAGCTACTTAGTCATCCCATGCATGCATTAGCCATAATGGCTTCTAACCATGGTGTGGCATGAGTTAGATTCTTGTTTCTCCTCCATTGGGTAGTCTAGGAGGTGGATGGTGAGTCAAGATGGCAATCTCTTCTTCTTCCAACATGTTATTTAATTTTTAATGAGGGGATGACACATAATCCTCTCATTAAAAAAATTTTATAATTTTGTCATGATGAAAGATAACATGGGTTAAGCATGGTATCCAAGAGAGTTTACTTAGTGTTTTACTCTCATTGGTGAGTTCATGAGGCACCTAAAGTGATGAGCCACCTCATCGTAATGTAGGAGATGAGTCATATTTTAAATTTAGGAGAGGATGACACCTCACTTCCCTTCATCATGATTTTTGTTAACCATGGTTAATACGATGCATGATGGGTAATCCATGGGTTATTTTATTTTTAATGGGTTATATGGGTTATTTCTAACCCATATGAGGTCATGTGTGATGTCATAAAGGAGATTTGGAATTTTTGGAAAACCATAATGTCATAGGTTAAAATTCCATTTAATACCCCTTTCTTAAATTAATTTTCATTTTAATTAATTATGTTATTAATTAAATTATTGGAAATTATTTCATTAATCAATTACTAATTGGAAATAATTTCAAATTAATTATTTGATTAATTTTCATGTCATTTTTTATTTAAAATTGGATTTTGTCTCATTTCATATCTTTTTAATTTAATTTTAATTTTAATTAATTATATTATTAATTAAAATATGAAAATTAAATTATTGGTCAATTAATTAATTAAAAATAATTTTGGAATTAATTATTTGATTAATTCCATTATTTTTAATTAATTTGTGCATTTTATCATTTTTATGACTTTTAATTTAAATTTTCATTTTAATTAATTATATCATTAATTAAAATTTTAAAAATTAAATATTTAGTGAATTAATTAATCAAAATAATTTTGAAATTAATTATTTGTTTAATTTTTGTCATTTTTATTTCATTTTTGTGCATTTTGGTCATTTTATGATTTTTTTGATTTAATTTTCATTTTAATTAATTATGTCATTAATTAAAATATTCAATATTAAATCATTAGTCAATTTAATTAATCAAAATAATTTTGAAATTAATTATTTGATTAATTTTATCATTTTGGGGTCTTAAAAAGGTCATTGGATCAATATTTAGTTATTTGGTCAAAAATTGACCATTTTGACTAAGTTGACTTTTTGGGTCAAAGGGTTGACCTATTAGGTCAGTAGAGTTGGTCGTTGGGTCAGGATTGACCATTTTAACCAAAGTTGATTTTTTAAGTCAAGGGTTGACCTGTTAGGTCAGTAGGGTTGGTCATTGGGTCAGGATTGACCATTTTGACCAAAGTTGACTTTTTAGGTCATGAGTTGACATGTTGGGTCAATGGGGTTGGTTGAGACCTTTCATAAAAATGAGGTCAACAATATCTTGGTGTAAAAAAATTATAAAAATAAAAGAAAAATATATTGTTGCTCAGTGAACAGAGAAAAAAAAATGTGGAACAAAAATCAAAATGATTTATTATGTATTTTATTTTTAATTAATTAAATACACAGATACTTATTTAAATCATAACTTAATAAATACAAATCACCATTGCATGAAATTTGTGGACTTGTTTGCTCTATTGTTAAGAGTGTTCTCTGGTCATATTAGAGCTATAGAGCATCTCTAAAACAAAAGTGTTATTTTTCAAGCTAATCACTTCTACTTTAATTAAATAAATCTAATAATTAAAATATAAATAAAAAATATAAAATTTACTTTTATAGGTTCACTATGATCAGAGAACCCTAGAAAAAATATAAATGAGAATTAAGACCTTAAAAATGACACTAATTGTAATTATCTTATTAAAACCTTTAAAAAATTAAATAATTAAAAACACACAAAAAATCACAAAAATAAACGCACACTGTAAATAATCATCATATTAACTTATTGTAAAAATTTGAAATGACCATTAAATCTAATTTTCTATGTAAAATGATATTAAAATAATTATAATAACTAAAATATAATTAAAAAAAATTATAAAAAGTGGTTTTCGGAGTTCCATGTGATCAAGGGCAAGCAAGAAAAATAAAATGAAGCCCTAAGTAAAAAACTTCTTTTTTAACATATTTTCTTAATTTTTAAATAATTAAAAATAATTAAAAATTATAAAATTACAAAAATATAAAAGTGCACTAAAATATTCTAAATTGTTTCTTGATCACTTATGAGCAATTAGAATATTTTTCCTAATTTTTAAAGTCCTAAAAATGAATCTTCCCTAATTTTACACTAAATAATTATAATAATTAAATTAAAATTTAGATAAATATGAAATTTATTCTAATTAGATCCCTGGACTTTGAGAGATTTAAGAAAAGTATAAAACATAATTTTCCACTTAAATAATATTTTATATTTAATTAATACTAAAAATAAAATAATAATTATAATAATTAAATAAAATTAAAAAATTAATGAAAATTGGCCTAAGTAGTCCTCTAATCCAAGTGAACCTTTAATAAATTTCCTAAGGACACAAGATATTTGTTTTGATAAGTTAATGAATTAATTTGAAAAGTACCTATTTTTGCATTAAAAATAATTCTAAAAATAAAATAAAAATCATAAACTTACATTTTACCCTCTGATATTTTAATTGACCTATGAGTGGTGAAACATAAAAATTTCAAAGTCATTTGAGTTAAATTTAAATAATTATGAAGTGATAAGGCCATAAAGGGCAAAATGTTAGTAATTATGGAATTTAATCCCCTAATTAATATTTAGGTTAAATCAATGGGAAAATGGGTAATGTATGATCATAATTTACTTTCTTAAGTGGTTTTAAGAGGTAGAAACCAACTCATCACTTTTTATAACAAGGGTATAATTGTAATTTTCTGTTGATTATTATAATTTGGAAGTTAATTAAATTGAATGATCCTAAGATGATGGGTTTAATTTCGGAAGACCCTAATTAACTAATCAGAAACTCCTAGCTAATGGTTGGATTATAACACAATATTTGAACAGCATTATGTTCACCAAATTTAACATTCTTAAAATTACAACTACCCATGAAATCTTCAGGGCTTAGTAGTGAACCAGATTCAATGTAAGTTTGTTTAATGAGGCTTAAAAAAATAATATAAATAATCACAAATACTCTAAATTTCCTTAGCAAATCAATTTGCCTTTAAGGGCCTCCACTCACATAATTCATAAATCAAACATCGAGTGATATTACGCCACTCAGATGCATGATTGAAACATCAAAGTTCGTTAAACATGTGATAAGACATCTCCATTAAAATTTGAATTACTTATGGATGAATGATTTAGTAACATAATAAGTTCAGAGGAACTGAAGACGTTTTAAAGGATTCAAAAGGAGTGTAGGGTTATCCGCCGCACTCCTTTTCAACTATTTGGATATCTTGGAGGACAATCAAACCTATTATGTCTTTGCTTATGAAAATCATCCTTGAGATATAAACAAATGAATAGGATCCCACAAAGTTATGACCTAGGACTCGACAGGCATACACCTTGAACCATTTTTCTTGCTTTCCTTTATGGCAATTGATTTAAGTTTCATGCAAAGTTATATGTATTACAAAAGCTAAGCTTTTAGCTGGAATGTGTGAAGATGATTGGTATGCTTTATTTTTTACATTTTATATACAATATGTTACTTTATTGTGCTTTACTTTCCAGTGCTTTTCATTTTCTGCAATTTACTTCACTTCGCATGCAAAAACCAAAATTGAAATTGACATTCAAAACAAAACTCAAGGCAAAACAAAACTTCTTTTCAAAATGAAAAAATTTTCAAAACAAAACAAATGAACTAAATTTTGATACACCCACTTTGTATGATCGGGAATCCCTTGAAGGAGGCAACTTATTGCTGTTAACGAGATTTTACTGGTCTGGATGAATTTAACAATTCATTTAGACTAAGTGAATCCGAAGAATATAGTGGTGTCGGGTTGAGAGAACTGTAGAATCCTAACCGATATCTCCTAATCAACTTAAACTTTCTCTCCATAATACATCTAAAAATATAATAATAACAATCACAACAACAAAACCAAACATTGAAACACACATGGTAAAACCATTTGAACCTTAGACATTAGGACTGCTACTTCAACAAGAAGCTTGGAGCATGCACTGTGGGCAGCACAACGAGGACATGCAAAAGAACATCTTTGAGAGAGCAAAGGAATCTACATTATCAACACTTTTCCTAAAATTAAACAAGCCATAGGACAACGAGGTTTTCTGTCTAGTGCGACATAAATCCTCAACTTATCTTTTAGTCGTTTGTATAACCATTTTGTTCAATATAAGCCCTAACTCATTCTAGGATTCTGAGGTTTTCTTCTAATACGACGAAAATCCTCTTATCTTCCAGGCTATTTGTATGATTGACATCATACAGATGTAAGCTCTAAATAAAAATTTTGCAAGATAAAACATTAAATAATTTTCTCTTCAAAATTAAAGCTAAATCATAGGATAGTTTAGGAAGCTACTAAGGTTTTCCTCAGGATCCGTGGGATCCCCCAGCTTTCTCTCTTTGGATTCCACAACAACTATTCCCATTTGCGCCTTTCCCATTTGATATTTCCTATGTCCGACATTGAAAATACTAAACCTTTTTAAATTCATAAAGACAAAATTTCCTGATATATATTAAGAGCTTTTTTAGGTGAATTTGGTTACTTAAGAAATAATTAACTATAAAGGTTTGCCATTATAGAAAACTTTAAGAACCCAGAATAATAGGGGAACATGCTAGTCAGCATTAAAAGGTTTTGCAGAGTGATCCTTGAATATTTATCCATACATTTTTCAATTTATATTATCTCTTTCTTTGTAACGGTGCCAAAAACTTGACTTCGTCGAATATTTTATGCTTACGATTTAGATATGAAATTATGCTTTAATTATTTATAAAATGGGATACTACGTAAGGAAACTATCGTTTATCAAGTAATATAGGACTTTTTAATTAAACCTCGAGATATCGAACCCACAGGGAAATGTCTAAAAATTTAAAGAAATAAGAAAAATAACTTTTTACTTTTAAAAATGATTTTGTAAAGTATGTTTTAAAATATAAAGTTTTTCAAATTTGTTTTTAGTATTTTCTGAATAAAAAGTAAAGCAAACAACTTAAAGTTAACATAAATTTAAAATAGTATGAAAGCAAATGAGAATAAAATATATTTTTCCTCTTTCGATGAATCAGTAATAATTATGGAATCTCATTGTGGAAGTATCTAAAATGTGTTGTGCCAAATAGAAGCAATTATATTCTTTACCCTTACTTGGTTCTATAAAGAACATTGGTTAATTTGATGATTTGAAATTTTGTTCATGAGTTAGGCAATAAAGATACTAGCTCTCACTCTAGAGTTCTCTTGATTCCCTCCACCTGGAAGCTAACATCTCATAACCAAATTTTCACATCAGACCAAATTAGGGGCTTTAGTCTGTCACTCTAAAGTCCTCTAATTTTACTCCCCATTATAAGAAAATCTTCCTATTTATTTGCTCCCAATCTATGGACTACAATTCTCATCCATACAATTACATGTGATTCTTTCCAATTGTTAATTGAGACAATAACGCAATGGATCTTACATAATATCCTAACAAATTTTAACATCTTAATTGGCCAAATCAAGAAGTAAATGAAGTGCAAGGTAGTGAATCATCACAACTTATTCCAACATTGAAATCTTATAATTCACACAACTTCCTTCCATAATTTAATTACTTCATCATTTAAAAGGAAAAAGATAAAGAAAACTACTCAGAATCCATGGAGAAAACACAATCACAACTTGATTTGAAAGTAAAAATCATAGTGAAAACAAAACAAGTTTTACTTCAAAACCAAATTTAAAACAAAGTTAAACACTTATCTAAAAATCCTATCCACAAGACTCTTGAAGTTCCTTTGAAACTTTGCTTTCCCCTTACATGACACAATAGAGGTTGGCACCAAACTCTGTTGACTCCAAATCTCTATTCTACTCTTAATAAAAACTAGATACAATTAATAATAAAAGTGGTGAAGTGGAAAGGCGTACTCTCTATAACATAATCTTGACTCTTAACACTAATCACACCCTCCAACAACAACACTTTTTTTGATCTTCCAGTCTTCCTTTAAAAATCTTCCAAAAGGTGCCTTGGTGTTTCTTCAAATCATGTCCAGATTCAATGTATCCACCAAGAATGCATCCATCCGTTAAAATCTTAAATGTGTTTTTGGCGTTGATGGTAAGTTAGTGAAGTTTAAACCAAAGGATGCTTCCAAATCCCTTCAAACTCATGCCAAATTTAAATAAATTCGTCACTTTAACTGTGGCGCCTATGCGCCAGTGACCCGACCACAAATAACGCAGTAATTTTTTCTTCCAAAAGATAGCCAAAAGCTTTGACTCAATTTATAAATAGCGGCTAGTGTATAAAATTAATATTATATAATTTAGAAAATATTTTTACACACTAGGGGTACTACGCAAGTATACGTATCGTTTCAAGTAATATAGGGTTTTTAAACAAAGACCCCGAGTATCGGTCCCACGGTGAAGATTTATAGAGAAAAATAAAATAGTAAAAAATATTTTTATTTTATATTTTAATTTGATTATAAATTACTATTAATTTACTAGATGCAAATAAAGACAACAATAATAAGAAAATGATTTTATGAATTCTATATAAAATAAACAACTTTCTTTCCTTCAATTAATCTAAGATTTTTAAGATAATTTAATATTCGTTGGAGAATTTGATTTATGGTATTGTGCCAAATAGAAGCATTCCTAATCTTTACCCTTTGATCCAGGCGCAAAGAACATTGACTAATCTACAGAATACGTCCGGATGTATTGTTAGTAGAATGAGTTAATCTAGGCTCACACTTCTAGATGTCCAAGGGTGGCTATGGTCGGCCCTACTAGTGACCCTTTCCTAGTCTATAAATCAAATTATAAGAATTTAGTCTGTCACTCTAAAAACTTATCAATTCTACTCCCTTTAAATCTTATCTTCCTATTTATTTGCACTTCACCTTGAATAGCCCGCTCATGCCCTTCGACTACCTAAGGATTCATGTGACATTTACAAGTTAAGAGTTCTTCTCCTTCAAGGTCTCAAAACTCTTCAACAGGTTTTAACAATTCAAACGACCAATTTAAAAATTAAAGTAAGATCAGGTATTAATGTCATCACAATGTTTTGAAAATATTTTGAATTTTAATTCTCCATCGAATCTTTATATTATCTTATCTATCTCTTCATAATTGAAGGAAGAAAGTAAACTAACTACTCAAAACACATTGAAAATAAATAGCAAAACATGATAATTAAACTTTGAATCAAATGTAAAATATACTTATCTCAAATATTTCTTCTACAGATCTTCTGATTCCTACTGACTCCACAGTGTAATGAACTCCAGATGCAATAACTTGAAAATAAACTCACTAAACTAAACAAAAGTGGCCCTAAATTTCTCTCTATAATTCTCTCTCTAAGGATGAGAGATCCTAAAGTAGATAAGAGAAAGGGGTGCAATGGGAGGGGCACGGTTTCTGAAGAAATGGACCTCTATTTATAGGCTTCAAGGGTTGCCTTGAGGCACCTCTTCAAAACATGTCCACATTCAATGAATCTTATAGAAGGTCGGTCTGGCGCCTAGGCGCCGGAATTTGGCGCCTAGGCGCCGGACACCGCGCCCAGTTCTTCGCACCTCTTCACTTTGGCTCGCACCTCTTCGCGATTAAAACCATTTTGGAGCGTCCACATGCAATGTATCACATGTCCTATTATCAAGGAACAACTGTCAGCCTTCTAGAATGTCTAATAACCGTTCACTCCGTCAAAATAACTGATCAAACGTTGTAAAAAACTTGACAGTTTTCGTATCGAGTCTGGCGCTTAGGCGCCAGTTTCTAGCGCCTAGGCGCCAGGCCATAATTTTTTATACTTTTGGTATTTTGCTCCATTTTTGCTCATTTTTGCTCATTTTTCCTTCTTAGACCTTTTTACATTACCTACATCCAAAAACACAAAAAATACCTTTTATTAAAGCATAATATCCTTAGAAATTAATAAGAATTAAGACATAAAGAAATATGTATTTTTTTATAGATCAAAATCCCCCAAACTTAAATGTTACTTGTCCTTAAGTAACTTTTTCTACTATATAAAATATAAATTTTGGAAATAAAGATAAATATTTAAGATTCCTTATAATTTTTTATTTTATAAAGTCTTTAGTAAATTATTAACCCAATTTCACTAACTAGGTTTAATTTTAAGAATTTAAAGAATATTTAACTACCAAATCATAAGATTTCAAACATTTCATTCATTTTGAAAATAATAGAAGTCTATTTTATTAAGCTTTCATAGATTATTTACAAGAAAAAGATCTTCTTGAAAAATCTTTTCTAAATAAATATTTATGTATGAAAATTAAGTAAAGTATGTAATTAGTTTTCTTCCTATAAGATAATTCAAGTGAACCCAATTTTTGATTAGGCATTTCCTCAAGCTTCTCCTCTCTATCTGTTTTTTTTAATTTTTTTTTATTATTTTTTTTAACTTTATAGAGAGGATTACTATATCTGGATAGTCTGTTAATGGTTTTGAACTTCACTATCCTTAACTTATATTTTCAAAACTTATACATTTCTACTTAATTATTATAACATAAATAAAAATTTAAAAAGAATTCCAATCTTTTCTTTTTCAAGTGATAATTTTTTATTACTTAATAATTCTAAAATTCTATTATTTCTACCATGAATAGAAAAATTCTTTATCTCATTCTTCTTTAAGTTAAATAATTTTATTCTTAAAATCAATCAAAGTTAGTAAAATTTTGGTTAATTTCACTAAATTGTTTATAATTTCAAAAATAAAAGTGATCTCAAATAAATTCTTTATTCCTTAAGTTATGTTAAAAAGTTTTTATTTTTAAGAAAATATTAGCTCTTTAAGGACAAATAAAATTTAATTTTGAATGGATTTCCCTTCCCCCAAACTTAAGTTTTGGTATATTATGATAATTTGAAAGTATTAGAGAAAGAAAATCATAAGAATTTTTAATAAGTATGTAAAAACAATCTTAAAAAGAAAAATTAACTTCTAATCATGCTTTTATGAATAATTAGGATAAAATTGAAGCATGTATATAAAAAGTAAGCAGGCTAATTTTATGATGATATTAAATTTGAAACAGAATTAAAAAAGAGCAAAATAATTAATTACTAAACATTAAACTAAAACAACATATAAATTAATTCTATCTTCAGTCTCAACACAACAGAATCCTAATACTAAACAGTCAGCATACATCAAATACAAAACTAACAAACAATCCAAATAAAACAAACTAACAGAGTAACACATCATAGAAATCTATAACTACTAATCACTAGCTGTAGCCTCATCATCATCTTCATCACCAAAGGAAAATTCTACGTCCTTAGGATCTACAAATGGTGTGAAACTAGGAAAAGTAGGAAAACTAACATCATGTTCACCCTTCGAAATCGACTAGGGCTTCATCATACTCGGCATCATAACTACTCTTCCTCCGGGTATAATCGGATAAATGATCTAGTTTTCTATCAATAGTATCTATCCTGCCAGTGAGTTTGAAATAACTCCTGTCGTTGCTCTAAAAGCCGATCATGCATTGATTCCCGGAAATACGATGGTGGCTCGGCGAAGTAGAGGGTCTAGAAGTAGAATGTCTACCTAAAGTATGTGCGAAGTAGAAGGAGCGGTTGATCTCTTCCCTCGAAGACGATCATAGATACTAACACTCTCACCGCCCGATTGGCTTAGTAGACTTCGGCTTCTCCTGAGAAATATCAGCAGTGACTCCATTACTAACACATAGAGAGTAGATCAGAGATGGAAATCCCAATCCAACAGAAGTGCTGGACCTCGCAGTAGACTCCACAAAATCATAAATAATGCTCCCGACATCAATAGACTTCCTCTCCTTAATGCAGTAATTTAAAATCGCTCGATCTCTAGTTACTTCACTCAGGTGGTTGGAAGGTAACAATCTTGCAGAAATAAAATAATGCCATGCTTTAGATACACCATTTCATTCAGAGGATTTGAAGTTTACCCTTTTTCCATTCCCGATCTTCCAAGATCCGATACCGTCGATCGGATAAGCAATAATCATATCCAAATCTCTCTCAGATGGTGATAACTAGAATAATAGCACTCAATAGTCGGTGGCAGGCCATAAAATATGTTGATTCTTTCTGGACTAAATTCTACTCCGATTCCTCTGACAAAGACTTCATAATCCTCGGCATCCAAAAAATTTGCATAAAATTCTCGAACAATCGGGATAATAGCAACAACAGTAAAATAACAAAATCGTTGCCAGTTGTGGGCAACAATAGTGTTTTCGATCATTTCTCCAGGATGGTAGAAAATTCGTTCAGAAATGAACTTTCTGGACGTCGCAAATTCATGGAAGCGAAAATCAAAGTTATCTCGTGCCTTCCCGCGTTTAGATTTTGGAGCCATCTAAACGTGAAAGAAAACAAGAACAAATTTAGGAATCAAAGATTTAAACTCTTTTTAAGTTTATAAAACTTAAAATAAGTTTAGAAATCCAAAGAAATCACTAAAAATCGAATACTTTTTTTCAAAATTTTCGTTCTTAGCAAAACTTAGGGAAATCTATGGTGAAAATCGAAAATAAATGGTTTAAAGTGTAGATCTGACCTTGAGACAAAGAAATCGAGTGGTTTCGCGCTCAAATCCTTGATGTTTGACCTCAAAATGGATCTAGAGGATGTATTTTTGCAAAAATGGGGAAGAAGATGAAGCTTAGGCGTCAAAATGGCTTTTGGGGGTTATTTAAGTAAATTTTAGGGTACAGGCCGAACTGGCGCTTAGGCGCCGAATCGGCGCCGACTCGGCGCCTGGCGCCGAACTCGCCTTTCACAAAAATTTTTTTAAAATTTATTTTTCCACCAAAATTCATAAATTCAACTTCCAATTACTCATATCAGAGTAGAACTTCAGTTTCTAACTTCCACAACATTTTTCAAAAATTTATAAAAATTAAATATTAAATCCACCAATCAAACTCACTAATTTTCATTTAAAATCTTCAATATTGACTCAATACATTCCAGATAAGTACTACATTTGATTCAAGTTCCTAATACACACTCAAACATAACAATTTCAAAGCAAAACAACACACATTGAACATGAAAGCAAATACACAATCAAACACAATCGATTCTCTAAATCGATACAACGACTCAACAAACCATAATACTATCTCATTACCAGAATATTCTAATCTTCATAAGGGAAATTGTGTATTCCACTTGGAAAGAATACTAACGCTCTCAGGAAATCCGTAGCCGTCTTTTCGTCAATCCATTTGTTCTTCGCATACATTTCAACATGAGCCTTGATAAGCCGCAAAATGATCAAATTGAAGTTTCATTTGCCATTCTAGATGTTCAACTTGATGAAACATCTCATGAAGGCGATCTCCAATCCTTTTAAAATCTTCTTCTAACTTATCCAAACGACTAGAAATTTTCTCTAAACTTACAGCGATGAAACCATTGAAGTAGGGTTGAGGATCCCTTGATACCTTGTCCCTAGCCTCTTCTCGATGATTGCTTCTTTCCATTTCTTCAAAAATTTCTCAAATATCTCAAGAATGAAGTGTAAGGGACGCAATTTTGATTGCTTCATGGTTAGGGAAGAAGATGGGTTGATTTAAAGGTGAAAATTGTGTGAAAAACTGAAAATTTTTTGTTTTTGCACGACCCAGTAACCGTGGCGCTTAGGCGCCGAATCTGGCGCCTAGGCGCCGGACCTATTGATACATAGTTGATTCTGGCGCTTAGGCGCCGAATCCGGAGCCTAGGCGCCGGAACTATGTTCAACTCCGTTTCGCCTAATCGTCAAATTTTCAAAATTTCGTTCTCTAAGATAGGTAAATTATACTGGTAAGATTAATTTGGACTCGATAACTCACATCGTAAACTATCATAATGAAGGTTAACTTGATCTCCTTTTTACTCATATTCAAAATAGAGTGATCCTATTTTTAAATCTTACATACTTCAAAATAATTTTCAGCCTAAGTCATATAAGACTTATAAGCATCAAATTTTTCTAAAGTAATATAAAATTAATCAAGAACGAGGCATAACCTTACATTAAAACACAAAAACACAAGATAATTATGGGTTGCCTCCCACAAAGCGCTTGGTTTAACGTCGTCGACCCGACTTAAGTAAATCTTTAATCGGATTGACTCAATTCATAAGCCTCTTTATAAATCTTCTTAATATCTCCCAAGTAAGGCTTCGATCTTAATCCATTTACTTTAAAAATTTTTCCTGTATTGGGATCTTTAATATCCATGACTCCATAATGGTATACTTTCTCAACTAAATAAGGTCCAATCCATTTAGATCTTAATTTTCCAGGAAAAAGTCTTAAACGAGAATTAAACAGTAATACTTTTTGTCCAGGCTCAAAAATTTTTCCTAAAATTGTCTTAACATGCAACATCTTCATTTTCTCTTTATAAATTCTCGCATTTTCATACGATTTGTTTCTAATTTCTTCCATCTCATTTAGTTGCAATAATCGTTTTTCTCCTACTTTATTCAAATTAAAATTAAACTCCTTTATCGCCCAATAAGCTTTATGTTCAAGTTCTACGGAGTAAGTGACAATGTTTACCATAAATTAACCGGTAAGGTGACATTCCGATTGTTGTCTTATAAGCTGTTCTATAAGCCCATAATGCATAATCAAGTCTATCAACACAATCAGTTCTTTTAGGATTAACAGTCTTTTCTAAAATTCTTTTAATTTTTCTATTTGATACTTCAGCCATTCCACTAGTTTGAGGGTGATAAGCAGTTGCAATTCTATGTTTGATTCCAAATTTTTGTAGTAATGATTGAATTCTTATATTCTTGAAATGACTTCCACCATCAGTGATAATTACCTTTGGCATTCCAAATCTTGAAAATATCATTTTCTTTAAAAATTTTGAAACACTTTTGGAATCACGGTTGGGTAAAGCAACGACTTCAATCCACTTTGAAACATAATCAACTCGCTAATAAAATATAAATTTTTCCAGATGATGGAACAAATGGTCCCATAAAGTCTAATCCCCATATATCAAAAATTTCAACTTCCAATATATAGTTTAAAGGCATTTCATCTTTCCTAGATATATTTCCCATCCTTTGACTTTGATCACATGTTTTCACATATTGTCTCACATCTTTAAATAAGGTAGGCCAATAAAATCTAGAATTTAAAATTTTAAATGCAGTTTTATCTATGTCAAAGTGTCCTCCAAAATCAGAATCATGAAATTTTTGAATAATAGCAAAAGTTTCCTCATAGGGTACACATCTTCAAATCATAGAATCTTTACAAATTTTAAATAAATGAGGTTCTTCCCAAATATAAGATTTAGCATCATATATAAATTTCTTAATAAATTTGTTATCCAAGTCATAAGGCAAAATATTGCTAACTAAATAATCAACAATATCAGCATACCACGGTGTTTTGTATCTTTGAATAACATATAAAGATTCAACAAAGAATTTCTCATTTATATTTTCTTCCCAAATAATATCATTTTAATTCTAGACAAATGATCAGCAATTTGGTTTTCAGTTCCTTTTCTATCTACTATTTGAAAAACAAATTCTTGCAGAAGTAAAACCCATCTTATAAGTCTAGGTTTAGAATCCTTCTTAGATATTAGATATTTAATAGCGAGAATGATCGGTATGAACTATGCATTTAGTACCAAGAAGATAAGGTCTAAATTTATCAAAGGCATGTACTTATAGCTAGAAGCTCTTTCTCGATGGTAGGGTAATTTCTTTTTGTTTCGGTGAGAGTTTTACTAGCATAATATACAACTTTGAAAACTTTCTCATATTTTTGTCCTAATACGGCTCCAATTGCAAAATCACTTACATCACACATTAGTTCAAAAGATTTATTCCGATCGAGTGTAACAATGATAGGTGCGATTATTAATTTTTCTTTTAGAATATTAAAAGCATTAATACATTCTTTATTAAATTCAAATTGTGCATCTTTTTCTAATAAATGACAAAGAGGTTTAGCAATTTTAGAAAAATCCTTTATATATCTTCTATAAAATCCGAGCATGACCTAGAAAACTTCTCACATCGATAATGATAGTAGGTGGTTGTAATTCAGCAATAATTTTCACTTTTGCTTGATCTACTTCCATCCCTTTTGTGATACTTTGTGACCAAGTACAATGCCTTCGAGATCATGAATTGACATTTTTCCCGATTAAGAACTAAATTTGTTTCTTCGCATCTTTTCGAACTTTGGCTATGTTTTCCAAACAAGATTCAAAAGAAGTTCCAAAGACTGAAAAATTGTCCATGAATATTTCAATTCCTTTGTCAATCAAATCACAAAATATTGACATCATACATCTTTAAAAAGTTGCAAGTGCATTACATAACCCAAAAGGCATTCTTTTAAAAGCAAATGTTCCATAAGGACTTGTAAAAGTTATCTTTTCTTGGTCCTTAGGAGCAATAAGTAATTGATGATAACCAGAATATCCATCCAGAAAACAGAAATATGAGCATCCAACTAATTTATCGAGCATTTGATCCAAGAAAGGTAAAGGAAAATGATCCTTTCTAGTGGCTTTATTTAGTTTCTTATAGTCAATACAAATTCGCCATCCAGTAACTTGTCTTGTAGGAATAAGTTTATTTTTATCATTAACAATGACAGTTACTAACCCACTTTTAATATGTTTGCAATTTATGTTTATAGTAACGGCACCAAAAACTTGATCCCGCTTTAAATATAGATATATGATTTAATGTATAATGTGGATTCTACGCAAGTATACGTATCGTATCGAGTAATACGGGGCTCTAGTGGAGTCCCGGTTATCGATCCCACGGGAAGTTTTTAACAGATTTGTTATCAGCTAAATTTAAAGTAATTACTTACGAATAAAGTGAATGGAAATTCAAAGTAACTATAATAAACTAAAGTACTAATGCTTGAAATAAGTTGATTTAAATAATTTAGAAAAAGTATCTTTCTCCTTGTTTTTATAAAATTAAGTGAATGATGAATTTAAATAAGATTTTTTAATTGTATTGTGACAAATAGGAGCATTCCTATTCTTTACCCTTTGGCCCAGGTGCAAAGAACATTGACTAATCCTATGTTTGATTACTGAATCTGCATGCTAGTCGGGAGGATACTTGTCGCCACTTCGAGCTCCCACGTTCCCCTCACTCGAGAGCTAACATCTACACTTCGACTCTCGAACAATAGGACCAAATTGAATATTTTAGTCCGTCACACTAAAATGTCCGATTCTACGCCCGATAATTAATATTTCCCTATTTATTTGCACCCGCCTTCCAAGGCTTTTGACTTCCCTCAATATTGGATGTAATTTTTACTATAGTTGATAATTCAACATATTTTAACTACTCAATTGGCCATATTGAAAGTAAATTAAGTTTTAAGTAAAAATTATCACAATTTATTTATATTATATTTGGTGCTTCTATTTAATTTCATCAATCCGCATAATTTTCCTAAACAAGGAGAAAGACTAAGAAAATTACTCAGAATGCATGAGAAATAAACAAAGCATGGATTTCATTTAAAGTTAACAACAATAAACAAAGATACTTATCTTAATTTCCTCCCCAAGTAGACTCCTGGAAGTTCCTTTGACTTTTCCTTCTAGTAAGCAAACTAAATAGCACTCAATTAAACTAATGAACTCACTAAACACACTCAAACTCACTAAATTAGACACACACAAATGACACTTAAGACACTAGAAAGAGACACAAAAGACACACACACAAATGACTAAAATTCAACCTCTATTTATAGAGGTAGGCAAAGGTCCAAGGATGCTTAAACATCTCTTCGAAAAGTGTCCGGGTTCGATGTATATGCATTTTGAACTCGTCTCGCCGTCGGCGGAAACGACCTCGCCGTCAGCGGGGCTTCTAGAAGGTCTTCAAACCGCTCGGGCTCGCTGTCGGCGGGCTCGGGCTCGCTGTCGGTGAGGTAGTTATAATTCCTTCAGAAATTTTTCTCACGATCTCGCCGTCGGCGGTCTCGATCTCGCCGTCGGCGACTTAGTTCAATTTGCACGAATTTCCTTCTTTTTGACCCAAATTTGGTCCATTTCATGCTTTTTGCTTCCATCACTTATAAATCTTCATTCCTGCAATAAAATAAAGGAAATACCTTTCTTTAAAGTGCAATTTCATCAAAAATAGATATGAATTTCTTAATGTATTTTTCTGTGATCAAAATCCCCCAAACTTAATTATTACTTGTCCTCAGGTAATTTTAATACTAAATAAAAAAATAATAATTTCTATAATAGAATTTTTCAATTCAGATAATATGAATTAAATTTAAATAACATTATAATAAAGTTAAATATAAATATTTCCGAGTAATTAAATTAACTTTATAGAGATAAGATTATTTAGTTATCAGGTCTAAGATTTCTAGTTTTCTCTTTATTTCAGGAATGACTATATTAAAAATAGTAAATTACTTAAGATATTTAGATGTTAGGAAATTCAAGAAAACACTATTTAGTAAAATACTAATCCACAAATATAAGTTTAGAAATATAATTAAGTTTTACCTTTTAGGTTGAATCCATTGAAGCCAATTTTTGATAAGGCATCTCCTCAAGCTTCTCCTCACTTTATATTTTTCTTTTCTTTTCTTTTCTTTTCTTTTTGGATTGATTTTCAATCCTTCTTTTTCTTTTTCTTTTTCAAGTGAGGATTACTGTATCTAGATAGTCTGTTAATAATTTTGAACTTCAATTTCTCTTCCTAAATTTGAAACTTAAAATATTTCTTTGCTTATATATATTTCATAGCTTTTACTTTATGGAGTTTCTATCCTTTCTTTTTCACTTAAATACTTAAGAATTTTTAATTTCAAAATATAGTTTTCATTACTTTAAATAGTTTACTATATTCTTATTCCTTTTAACCAAATATCTTATTCCATTAATTAATTGAATTACTAGAAATATTTTCTTTAACTTTATATAATAATTAAATAAAGTAAATCATATTTATTGAATTGAAAATTACTATAGAAAATCATTTAATAATAATTTTTGAAAATAGAAATTGAGAACAATTTTAATAATTAAATTTGTATTTTTACCTTCCCCCAAACTTAAATTTTTCTATCTATACTACATAGTGAAAAAGGGAAAGTATATATTAAAATTCATCATACCTTTGGGCTTTAGGTATTTCTTTTCTTTGAAATTTTTGCAGGCTTTTTCATTACTTACAGAATGCATACTTGTTAGTATTCTTCCACATATAATATTTAAAAGAAAGTGCAAGGATGAAATTTTAAAATAAGTATCAAACATAACAAAGAAAACTTAATCTATTACTACATATACATTTAAAACTTAAACAATACATTAAAGAAAGACTAACATCCTATATATATATATTGTTGACCTCATTTTTGGTGAGGTCTTCTCTTCTTCTCTTTAGTACTTAGGATCTAGCCTTAGGCTTTTCCTTTGACTATCCTAGAGGATTAGAATTGGGACCCACCACTTAGAAATTCAAACTACTTCTTAACTCCCTGCAAACTCCACAAACTTGATTGTAGACCCCTAATCACCTAGAGGGTTGAAATCAAATGTGGAAGTTTAAAGGATGAGTTCCTATAGGACTCTTTGGCCTTAGGACCGCTTACTAGGTGGCTCGAGTGCAGTGAAGGGGCTGACTTACACACACACTACACCTATACACTACACTTTCACACACCTCTTAAAAACACACCCATACCTAACTTGACCTCCTGACTCATGCAGGTGGTTCACATGGATGGTCCTTAACCCCTAAGCCCTTGCTAAGAGGTTAGGAACAACATAGTGGATGCCTCAAATGAGTCCCTTCATGGCTCATGTGGGCTTGATGTGGCTTCATGGCTCAACCAAAATGATTTCATTCCACTTACATTCACCCAATCTTCAATTTTCCAAATTTTCAATTTTTGACCCCGGGACCCTACACTCGCTTACTCTACCCAATACCCTTGAAACCACCCAAAATTTGCAAAATCACCTAAATCACCCAAAAATCCTCAAGACCAATCCTAAACATTGCCTCACCAATCAAATTGATCATCCATACCCAAAAACACCAAAAATTCCAAAAATACCTCCCAATACCCTCCAAATACCCAAAATACCCCTCTTAGCCAAAAAATCCAAAAATTCAGAAAATTCCCAGAAAATTCCAAAAAATCCCAAATATTCCCAATTTTATTTTGTTCAACTACACCATGGGCCAATTTTGTCAATTTACCCCACTTTTATCAAAACCCCCAATTTGACCCATTTTAACCCAAAATGAACCCAATGTCAAACCAAACCTACCCAATTGACCTAAATTCTGGTCCAATTCAATTCTAAACTTCAATTCAACATCCCCAACACCAATCTAGACCAAATCCAAGTTCAATTTGATTGATATTTGGATCCAATTTCACTTTTGGCCTTAATGCCCAATTTGGACCCATGACCCAAACTTAGCCCAAACTCATCCAATTCAACTTCAACTAACCCCAAATCTTTTCTAAACCTTCCTTAAAATCCCCATAAACAAAACACTAACATGATTTGCCCAAAATTTAGACCCAAACCCCACTCAAATTCAACCCAAAATCAAAAAGCCCAATTTTAACCTAAACCCAAACCTAACCCAAATAAACCCAAACCTCAAAACCAAAACCCAACCAAAGCCAAAACCTCTTTGAAACACTCCCATAAACATTTCCCAACATTTATTTTACATCAATTTCAACCCTATCCCAACATTGGCCCAAGTTAGCCCAATTTGACCTACATATGCCCACTTACCAAATGAACCCAAATTCAAACCAATTCAATTCCAAATCACACCAAATTGACTCCAAACCATTCATGAAACATCCCTAAATCAATTGTAACATTTATTTGACATAGTCCTTCACAAAATTTTCACCCAAATGCCCATCCTAAAATCAAAAAGCCCACTTCCCTTAAACCTTCCTAAAAGCCCACTTCCTTCAAATTCAAAAGCCCAAGTCATCCTAAAGCCCACATGACACTTTCCTTCATCATACATTCAATTTAAAGTCATTCCTAAATTCCTAAATCATCAATTAAACAATTCCAAATCAAGCCCCATAACAATTTCCATTAAAATGCCAAAATCCACAAAATCCCTTTTTATGAAATTGACCCAATCTTTTCCCAAGCCACATGGAGTCATGAAGCCACATGTAAGCCATTGGCAAGCCATGAGGATTTCTAAGTGGTCAACCCTCTTTAAATGGCAAAAGGAGGAGGTCCTTTAACCACCTCCTAAAAGTCATTAGCCTTAAGCATGTTTCCCCTTAACCAAGATTTAATCTCAATATTCTTAGAAAGAGACCTCACCACCTTTCGACCAGCTAGCCTAACCGATTTTCTCAACCCAAGGTCGGCCATGGGGGGTGAACCCGACCAAACAAATGGGTTGACCAAACCTAGAAAAGTATAGCCTCCTCCCCATTCCATTTCAATCCAAACACTTTACACATGTCCAGGCCCGATTGATCGCACAAACCTCCAGCCACGACCCACCTGACCTTGAGGGTGACTGACCACAGCCGGCCGACCACCACGGCCGCCGGAAACCACCAAGCCGAAAGCTCACATGTGAGCCCAAACTTGGAATTCTCACCTGCTGAGCTGCCCCATGTCCAATGGCCACCATGGCTGTTCTTCTCTTGCCAAGAGCAGCTGATCCCAAGCCCTAACTCCCCCTAGGAGACCCTCCACCCTCTTCTATTTAAACACCATCTCCTCTCGGCCATGAGAGGTGCTCGAACCAAACCTTAAGGAAACTCGCCAAAATCATTCCGGATCACTCTCCACACATAGAGCACTTGATCCCCACTGAATTCCAGCCCAATTCCCTCCAGCTGAGCTCGATTTTGAGCTCAAACTTTAGCCCAAAACCAGGACACTTCTTCACAGTGGATCAATCTTCAAATTGATTGGTCCTACACCTTCACCAGACCAAGAGGAGAAGTTTTCCACTGAAAGCCCCATCCTCAGGCCATCCAGTTGTTCCAGCCTCCAAGCTTTGTGATCGGGCTGTGGTCACTTTCATAGCTGAGACAATTCACCGGGCCGAGGACTTCATCTGGAGCTTACTTGGACCCAATCAAAGGTGACACAACTCTCAGATCGAAGCTTCACTTCTCTGAGCAAAGGTATGAACTCATTCTTCTTCCCGAGCTTACAGAGATTCTCCATTTAATTTGAATCAATTTCAATGCATTTTTACCGTATGGATGTATTCGTCTCTTCAAGACGAATCCATAGAGCATAAGAACACGAAAATCCGTTGAGAATCGAGTGAGAAATTAGGGTTAGAAGGTTGACGGACACGGGTGCACACCAGTCGTAGACGATGACCGAGAGCCGTTGGATCGCTCGTGTATCGAGCGGACGGTTCGAATTGCGCCGGACCGGGGAATGATACGTGAACCGCGGGTCCGGGACGGCGCGACTCGGATGGCGGCGTCCAATCACGGTGCGACACGTACCCCTCTCGGAGCCGCCGAGGTTGACACGGCGCCGCGTGGATAAGTAGAAAAATAGGGATTTTCTGATTTATTTAATTCCCTAAACTTCAAAAATTCATAACTTTGTGTAGAAAAATCATAAAAATAAAATAAAAATACCCTCTTGCTCAGTGAACAGAGGAGAATAATGTGGAAAAGAAATCATTTAATTTCATTTAGTATTTTATTTTTAATGATTTATTTATCCTCTGCATTGTTTTAATTCTCCATGCATATAGGAAATTCACCATGGCATGAGACCATAGGGCTTTTGAAGCCTCGGAATTTGGGAACATTCCCTGAATTTTCCAAAGTCAGAGGCCATCCCTATGAGAAGTTATTGATTTTTCAAATTCATGTTGCTGTTTTGAGTATTTTAAATCCAATAATTAGCATGTTGTGAAATAAATTCTAGTAAAATTTGGTGATGTTTCTTATGACCAGAGGATCCTAGGAAAAATAGGTTTTGAATTAATCCACTTGGAATAACCCTAATTGGCTTAAACACCCTAAATAGGTTCTTAATTAATTAGAGCTAATCATACATTAAATTGACTTGAAATCAATTCTCCACTGACCTTTAGGATCAGAGGAACCCACCATAAAAGTTTGAAGTCAATTGGGTTTGGTTAGCCCTATCAAATGGGTTGATTAAGCCATTTAGCTAATTTAAACTTTGAAAATTCATAACTTTCAAAATACTTTTCAAAAATTCACCAAATTGGTTTTGGAGCCTCTCTGATATTAGGGGAATTTAAGAAAATTAAAATTTCAATTCTCTAAAAAAGTTAATTTTTTGTATTATTTTAATATTTTAATAATTAAAAAATAATAAAAATCACAAAAATAATAAAATTCACCAAAATGTCACATTTTGAATTTTAGTCATTTAGGAACAAATCCCATATTTTTCCTAGGTCTCTATGATGAGTTATTAAATTTTAAAGCCCTAGGGTAATTTTAAAATAAAAAAAATGTATTTTCTAGCATTTCTACTAAAATAATTCTAATAAATCAAAGAAAAATTAGAAAATTATAAAAATTGATTCTCTGATTTCCTTGATATCAGAGAGATTTTTGAAAAATATAAAATTCAATTTTCAAACTTTATTTTATTTTTTAAATTAATTAATACTCCAAAACTCAAAATAATTATAATAAAAATAATATAATTCAAAAAATCACCAAAATTGGTCTAAGTGGTCCTCTGGTCATTAGGAATGTCCCATAATTTTCTTAAGGACAGAAACTTTCCCTTGGTCATATTATTAAATTTTCTTGGAAATCCTTATTTTCCACCAAAAAATAATTACATAAATAAATTAAATATAGAAAAATCACATTTTCTCCTCTCATGTCTTTATTGACATATGAGTGAAGTCACATAAAAAATTTCAAGTTCATTTAAGCTCAATTTAATGATTTATGAAATTATTAAGCTTGAAGGGCAAAATGGTAATTAAAATTTTAACCCTTAATTAAAACTTTAGGCTTAATAAAATGAAAAGGTAAAATATTTGATCTTAATCTGGTTTGGATGATTGAAATTTAAATAATTGAAGGGTAGAAACCTATTAAACAATTCAACAATAATTGAAATGAACTTTAATTAAAATAATTAATTAAATTTGGAAGAATAATAAAATTGGAATTATTAAAATAGGGATGTTATTAGGAAGAGGTTTGCTCTTTAATTTAAGAATCCCTAGATTAATCATCCCAATAATATTTAATTCCTAATTAAAATGATAATCCAAGTTTAAGATTTAAAATGTTAAAAGACTTAATCATTAAATTAAGTTAAGGTTAAATTATTTAAAGCAAATCCCTTTAAAATAAAATATTAAATTAAATTAAATTAAATTAAATTAAATTAAATTACATTAAATTAAATTAAAATTAAATTAAATTAAAATTAAATTAAATTAAATTAAATTAAATTAAATTAAATTAAATTAAATTAAAATTAAATTAAATTAAATTAAATTAAATTAAATTAAATTAGATTAAATTAAATTAAATTAAATTAAATTAAAACTAAATCAAATTAAATTAAATCAAATTGAATTAAATTAAGCTAAAACATATTATATTAAATTAACTTAAATTAAATTAAATTAAATTAAACCACATTAAATTAAATTAAATTAAGTTAAATTAAATTAAATTAAATTAAATATAACATCATCTAAGACATGAAGAATTCAAAATAAATCTAAAACAACTTGAACACTATTCCAAACTTAAATCCATTAACTAAAATTAAATCACAACTCACTGAACATCCATTTGCCCTCGAAAGCTCGTGATGTCATAACTCTTAAAAGGAGTGTTAAAAGAAGCGTTACTTCACTTATAGGATATTCAAATGTCCTAGTTCAACCGAGCGAAGATAACAAAATTTAAACTCCCGGACGATTAATTCATTTGTATAATTAAATTCATTTGGACTTAGAATAATCCTAGAAATATTGAAAAGATGTTTAAGATTTGTCTTAAGCACTTCCTCAATATGATAGGATATTTATAAGAACAATTGAACTTAGTTGTTCTTTGATGAAGAAAATCGTCTTTAAACCAAAACAAAAGAACCTAGACGTCATAGGAAATGACTAGCTATAGGATTAGGAACTTGGTAGAAAACCATAACACTTCCCTTAGCTTTACCTAGGAACTTACTTTAAATGCTTAAATATTCTAACTATGTTTTAAGTGCAGCTTGGGATGACGGGAAGACCCTCCAGGTACGCTTTTATTTTATTGCAATTTACTTTACTGCAATTTATTTAATCGCATTGCACTTACTTTTCTTGCATGATAAACAATGCATTGCATGAAAACCTACACCTTTAGGATAGTCCCTAAAACTGAAACCAAAACTAAATTAAAAGTCATTACAAGATAAAATTCTTTGCCACAACATTTCAAAATATAAAACAACTCAAAATTTAATCACAAACGAACGACAAAACTACAACTACAACTAAATTAAAACGTCTTGTTGGATGATCGGGAATACCTCGGATGATGTAACCTACGTGTTGCTAACGGGATTTCCACGGTGCTAAATGAAAGTGTGGAACTCATTCGATTGAGTTTAGCAAATTCATCCGGACTAAGTGAATCCGATAAAAATAACGATGCGGAAGGATGGAACCGTGGGATCTTAACCGGTGTTGTTATAATCAACTTTAAGATTTGTTTAATTAAAATATTAAAAACACCTGGATTTTAAGATTTTCTCTAAACCAAAACACTTCTCTCATCTCCTGATTTATGACTTCTAAAACTAAACCTCTGCAAAAACAAGGAGCTCGGAGCATGGTGGGCAGCACGGCCATCGTCATCAGCAAAATCTGAGTTTACTTCAGCAAAACTTTCCTTAGAACTAAATGACTAAGCTATAGGACTTCGAGGTAGTTTGCCTAGTGCAACATAAATCCTCAACTCTTTGTTAGGCATTTGCATGATCATGTCATGTGAATTAAGCCCTAATCGGTCTTAAGACTCCGAGGTAGTCGTCCGATACGACATAAACCCTCACATCTTCAAGGCTATTTGTATGATTTTATCATACAAATATAAGTCCTAACTAATTAAAATTGGCAAGATCAAAACATTAAATAAACATTAGGACTTTCCCAAATTCAAACCAAACAATAGGATAGTCGGGAAATTACCGAAGTTCGCTTCGAATCTGTGATTTCTCCTACCTTTCTTCCTTCGAATTTCCAAAACAAAATGTTCCAAACTTGATCCATTCCCTATTGAAATTCTAAAATTCAATCCCCGAAAACTTAAACCTTGAAATTCTTGAGAGCGAGAACTACGATTATTATCGAGAGTTTTCTTAGGTGATTCCCGTCACTTAAGATGTAATTAACTATAGGGGCTTGCCCTTATAGGGAATTTTAAGAACCCGAGTAATATAAACCCTGTTTAATGTTTTCATATTAAGCAGGGGAACTTGTTGGCTTATAAAATTGGTTCGCAGACCAAACGGATGTCACAAATCTCCTAGTTTATTTAATCGAGTCCCATCATCAAGCAGTATGTCTATTCTTTGGGATAGATACACGGTTTGTAGTGTGGCGCTCGTTTATATAAACTATTTGGGATGTGAGATCGGTTTGATTTCATATCTTAAAACTTTTAAACTTAAAATTACTTTCAAAATCAAATGTTATTCTTTAAACTATATATATATATATATTTAAATTAAATTTAAAATATAAAAATTCGCCGACAATTTCTGTAGGCGACTCCCTTTTCAAAATAAAACACCGAAACCCAAAAATAAGCCGTACATATATAAAAAGTGCAACTAATTTAAAACACAAGAAATCTAACATCAATACATAAACAAACATATCAACATCCATAGTCCCTAGAAAGTACGGAATAATCACATCCAAAAATAATAAAGTTTCTCAAAATAAAAACAAATCTAAACAAACCAAACAAACTAAACAAAAGCTCTAATCTTCTGCATCAAAATCCCAAGCTATGTCATCTCCACGATCTCCAGAGTCGAGAAGGCTGAGCGATGTCAGTACTTGTGAATAACGGGGCACTCGGGAAAGACAACATCTAAATCACCACTCCTATATCGACGTTCGGCTTCATAGTATGCAATCTCGTACTGCGAATGTCGTCGGAGATATTCGCTATCATAATCGTGTCTTCTCTCTAAGCCTCCGATCCTTTGATCTATATGCTCAAATCTTCTCTCCATATTTTCTCCAAATAACTCAAAACTCTTTCTACTCGAGGTTAATTCATTCATCGGATCTTGAAGGGTAGGAGTGGTGTACCGAGGGGTGGTTCGTAACTAGTAGAGGTATATCTCTACTTGAAGAAGGTACATAATCCCTTGTCCCAGATCTCCATCTTTCGTGAGATTCATATTTCTTTATATTAGCCAGAGTAATGGGTTTCATAGGCTCAATCCATTCCTCATCATCTCTTGCCTCTACCCAAGATAATTGGCAAAGTGCATAGATAAGACCAGGATGTCCTAGTCCTCCTCCACTTTCATTTCTAGTAGTGGCTAATATGTTTTTTTATATAACATTTCCCACATTAATACTCTTCTGGTTCTGAATACAGAAATTCAGAACTGCTTTATCTCTTGTTACCTCACTATGGTGGTAGGTAGGTAACAAAGTAGAACAAATAAAATAATGTCGAGCTTTAGATGTTGCATTTAGCATAGAGAGAGGAAGTTTACCCGTTCCCGCTGCTTTATCTTCCAGACTCCTTTCCCATCAGTGAGAAAGTCGATCACCTCTTCCAGTGGTCCTTCCATAGTTCCAAAAGTTTCATATTCGCTGGTATAGGTTTCTCGTACTTCATAATAGGCATTTATTCTAGCAGCATTGAAATCTACAAAAAATCTTCTAACCTTAACCGGTGCATCTTCAGCCTGTGTTAAATTTGCATAAAATTTCTTTACTACTTCTACAAACTTGCTCTGTTGGTAACGAAACGAAATTTTCCCATCCTCGCTCCCGAATGATTCGCTCAACTTCTCCTCCGGATTCTTGAAAACTCGATCTTGAATGCATTTTCTTGCTTGTATGTTTTGAAAATATCGCGTTTGTGCTCTTGCATTAATGAATCGGGTTTCGTCATAATCTATTCGTCGCTTTTGTCGTGGAGCCATTTCTCGATCTGTGAAATTTGCAAAAATCTTAACTAAACTCCAAAATATTACTAAGAAGGCTTCCTACAACAACTAAAATCCATTTAACTCAATTTTTATGAAATTCTTCCAAGTATTTTCTCTACATTTCGAAATTTTTCAAAATTCTCCAATGTAGAAGAAATCAATGGTGAAAATCAAAAATTTTTGCATAGGAGTGAAGCTCTTACCAAGGGAAGATGAAATCCGGTGTCAAAAAGTGTTGAAATCGCCTCAAATCCGAGATCTCTCAAGCCCTATGTCTGTTTTTTCGAAAATTTGAGGAAAGGGATGATGAATAGTGTCGGTTGACCGGTCAAATATATGTCTTTTCGCGTTCTCGCTGCCAGCAAGATTTTTCTCGCCGTCGGCGAGCTAATTAATTTCATAGGACAAAAGTTTCGGGAAAAATCCGCCGTCGGCGAGCTCGGTTTCGCTGTCAGCGGGTTTTCTCGCTGTCAGCGAGATAATTCTCGCCGTCGGTGAGATCCCAAAAATTTTAAAATTTTGAAATTCATCAATCATTTCAAGCTCGAATTGCCCTTAATCAATCTTCCGATCACTTAATTCAATAATAATACGAAGATTAGATATTTATACACACAAAAAATCACACAACACAAACAATATAACTTTATATATGAATTCCATGAGATTTACAACTTCACACTAATAACTTAACACATACTTAACTTAAATGTTCAAATCCATATTACTCAGCATCGCAATCCACACCATAACACTCTAAATGCTGAGACATAACAATTTACATAAAATCTCATCAAATCTGAGATGATCAAATCAAAGTTCGACTCATAATAAAACCTAACTCCAAATCAAACACACATATATATACAAATATAACAAAAATATAGAAATCTTTCCTACTCTTCGATGTACTGAACTAACATCTTCTCGATATTTCCGATGCGACGCGAGTGCACAAATAAATTGTAGAAAGGCTCGAAAGGGAATTCTGCAGTAGATTCTTCATTAATCCATCCTTTACGTCTTAGAAGATGAATAAAACTGGCCTCCGGATGTCCGAGTATGATCAAAGTGCTCCTTCATTCTCCAATCAATAAGATCAAACATATCGGAGATATTGTCGATGGAATTCATCACATTTTGCAATTCTTTCTCCAATCCTTTAATCTTCTTCGAATGAAATTAGTCTTATCGGTAAAGGGCCTTGCTAAAGGATTGCTCTGTGATGCTCGTCGAAATAACGGTAATCTCATCATTGTTATCCAAAGTGGGAAACATATCGGTAGGATCCGGGGTTTCCATGGTAAAAGTACTTTTTCCCAAGCCTCATAAGAAACTTGGTACTGACAGCATAAAGCAAATATAGTAGATGGGTGTCCAAGTCCATGCACTAACCCATGCACAATTAATCCCAATGCAGACTTTACTATTATTGATCCAACATCGATAGGTAATCCAATTTGAATACAGTAGTTTAAAATAGCGCATTCCTTTGAAACTTTATTTATTCTCATAGTAGGTAATAATTTTGATGATATAAAGAAATGCCAGTGCTTTGAGACAGGGTTAAGAAGTGATGCAGAAAAACTGACATACTCGTCTTCTCGTAACTCCCAATCATCCGGTTCGTCGGTCAGGTATCTATAGATTTCGTTCATATTGTATCTTGAAGGCACAAAGTTGGAATAATGACAAACAGAGGTATTTTCTATAGAAAACAATTCATTTATCCTTGCAGGAGTAAATGTTACCCATCTTCCTCTGACGTAGACATTTCCATTGTTGATCGCATGTAAATTAGAGTAAAACTCTTTAACTACTGGTATAACTACAGCGGATGTTGTATAAAAAAATACCTCCCAATGCCACTGTGCGATCATTTCTTCGATTTTTGTAGTAGAATTCTCTACTCCTCTATTGATGAATCCTCTTTCTTTAATAAGTCTTTTCTTCATCAAGCCTTTGTTGAAGATTCGCTGTGCCTCCGAACTGACGAATTTTCTCCGGTTGAAAACATTAGTTTTTGTGGTTTCTAAGAATTTGGAGGCCATTTTGGATGGAAAGGACTAGTCTCTAGTCGTTCCTAAGGAATAAAATGGTGTAAAATCGGATGTGGAATAATTTCTTACGAAGGAATGGCTTAGATCCATCCAAAACCGCACGAAAAATCTTTAAGAAACCAAATTTTCAACTGCCTCGCCGTCGGCGGGAAGTTCCTCGCCGTCGGCGACTTAGTTATAAAACTGAATGAAGTAATGGTCCACGATCTCGCTGTCAGTGGGCTCGAGCTCGCTGTCGGTGAGATTCGTAAAAATCGCCCTTTTTCACTCTGGTCCGAATATTTTCTGATCTCATCAAATAGGTTCAATTTTGTGATGATTCTAAAAAATTTGAGTAGTAAGATTTGTTTTAATAATATAGACTCACTAATATGTAGATATTTAAAAATAAAAGACTACTATGGGTTGCCTCCCGTAAAGCACTTGGTTTAACGTCGTCAGCCCGACCTAATTTAGTTAGTGTTCAGGTTAACTAAGCATTAAAACCTCTTTAAAATTTGATCTTCTATTTTCGAAATATGGTTTTAATCTATGTCCATTTACTTTAAATTTATTTCCTGTTTTTGGATCTTCAATTTCTATAGTTCCATATGAAAATATTTGAGTTATGGTGAAAGGTCCTAACCATCGAGATTTCAATTTCCCGGAAATAATTTCAATCTAATATTATAAAGCAAAACTTCTTGTCCTGGTTCAAAATTTCTCTGATTAATCTTCCGATCATGCCATAATTTCATTCTTTCTTTATAAATCTTATCATTATCATATGATTTGTTTCTTAGTTCTTCCAATTCATTTAATTGCAACAATCTCTTCTCACCAGCTTCTTTCATATTATAATTAAATTCTTTAATCGCCCAATATGCTTTATGTTCTAATTCAACTGGTAAGTGGCAAGTTTTTCCATATATAAGCCTATAAGTAGTCATTCCAATCGGAGTTTTATAAGCGATCCTGTATGCCCATAATGCGATTAGTCTAGTCTTATAGACCGGTCGATCTATTAGGATTTACGAGACTTTTCTAATATACACTTAATCTCTCGATTAGAAACTTCGACTAATCCACTAGTTTGTGGATGATAAGCGATTGATATCTTATGCATAATATTATATTTTTCTACTAGTTTGTGAATATATTTGTTTCTAAAATGAGTACCTCCGTCAGTGATAATCACTCTCGGCATTCCAAATCTAGTAAAAATATTTTTCATTAAAAATTTTGAAACACTTTTAGCATCACACCTAGATAAAGCTTGTGCTTCAATCCATTTGGAAACATAATCAACGACTACTAATATATATGAGTTTCCAAATGACGGAATAAAAGGTCCCATGAAATCTAATCCCCAAACATCAAAAATTTCAACTTCTAATATAAAATTCGAGAGGCATTTCATTTTTTCTTGATATGTTTCCTACTCTTTGGCATTTATCGCGAGTTTTTATATATCTATATACATCTCTAAATAGAGTAGGCCAGTAGAATCCAGATTGTAGAATTTTATATGCGGTTTTATCCGTCCCAAAATGTCCTCCAAAATCGAGTCATGACATTTTTGAATAATTGGTTCAGTTTCTTCATAAGGCACGCATCTTCTAATAAATCCTTACATTGCTTATATAAGTATGGTTCATCCCAAAAGTATGATTTAGTATTGTGAATGAATTTTTTCTATTGTTGCAAAGTTAACATAGGTGGTAAAATGCCACTTACAATATAATTTACTATATCAGCATACCAAGGTATTTTCAACTCATTAATATTATAAAGTTGTTCATCAGGAAAATTGTCTAAAATTTCATTATCAGTATTAGATAATTCATGATTTTCTAATCTTGATAAATGATCTGCAATTTGATTATCAGTTCCCTTTTTTTAATTATCTCAAAATCAAATTCTTGCATTAATAATATCCATCCGATTAATCTTGGTTTAGAATCTTTCTTTTGCATTAAATATTTTATAGCAGAATGATCAAGTATGCACAATACATTTAGTTCCTATTAGATAATGTCGAAATTTATTAAAAGCATATACAATCGCTAATAATTCTCTTTCAGTAACTGTATAATTTATTTCAGCATCATTTAGAGTTTTACTAGCATAATATATAACATTGAAAATCTTATCATATCTTTGCCCAAGAACTGCTCCTATAGCATAATCACTAGCATCACACATAAGCTCAAATGGTTTCTCCCAATTAGGTGAAACTATTATAGGTGCTGTAATTAATTTATCTTTTAATAATTCGAAAGCATTCAGACATTCAGTTGTAAATTCAAATTTCTTGTCTTTTTCAAGAAGTTGGCATAGAGGTTTAGTAATTTTTGAAAAATCTTTAATATAACGCCTGTAAAATCCAGCATGTCCAAGAAAACTTCTTACCCATTTTACCGTAGTTAGAGGTGGTAATTTAGCTATTACTTGAATTTTTGTAGGGTCTACTTCCATGTCTTTTTCCGAAATTTTATGCCCTAATACAATGCCGCCTGTATCCATAAATTGACATTTCTCCCAATTAAGAACTAAATTAGTTTTCTCACATACTTCAAATACTTTTTCAAGATGATTTAAGCATGTGTCAAATGTTCTTCTGAATACAGAGAAATCATCCATAAATACTTCTATTCCATTATCAATTAATTTACTAAATATAGACATCATACATTTTTGGAATGTTGCGAGTGCATTACATAATCCAAAAGGCATTCTTCGAAAAGCGAAAGTTCCATAAGGACTAGTAAATGTAGTTTTATCTTGATCCTCGGGAGCAATTTGTATTTGAGGTATATCCATCTAAGAAACAAAAATACTTATGTCCGATTAATCTATCTAACATCTGGTCTAGAAATGGTAAAGGGAAGTGATCTTTCCTTGTGGCTGTGTTGAATTTTCTATAATCAATACATATTCGCCATTCAGTAACTTGTCTTATAGGGATAAGATCATTATTTTCATTAGCTTTGATGATCACCCCTCCTTTTTTAGGTACACGATGAATTGGGCTTACCCAAGTACTCGTCGAAATAGGATATATAATACCATTATCTAACCATTTTAAAATTTCTTTCTTGACTACTTCTTTCATTATCGATTTAATCTCCTTTCGTGGATCCGCTTTAGGTTTATGTTCATTATCTAAAATAATTCTGTGCATACAGATTGAAGGACTAATTCCTTTAATATTAGCTAAAGTCTAACAAAAAATTTTCTTATATTTTTTTAATGTATCTAAAAGTTTTTGTTCTTGAGATTCATTTAATTCAGATGAAATAATAACTAGTAGAGTTGAAGAATTACCTAAGTAAGCATACTTTAAATGATTAGGTAACATTTTTAACTCAAGTTCAGGAGGTTTAATAATTGATGGAACTATATTTTTTCGATATTTTCCGTGTTATCCAAAAATTCAAATTTCTCTTGAATATAATCTAATTCTTCATTTATCTCAAAATTTTCAATTAATTCAATATTTTCTTTTTCTAATTTTTCTTCATAATATTCTTTAAAATGTTCTTTTTGTAAATGATCGAGTACTTCCATTCAAAATCACTCATTATCTTTTTCTAGCGCAGGATATTTCATTGATTTAGCAATATTAAAAGTTACTTTTTGGTCATTTACTCTCATAGTTAATTCTCCTTTCTGAACATCAATCATAGCTTTTCCAGTGGCTAAAAATGGTCTTCCTAAAATGATAGGAATTTCTTTATCTTCTTCCATATCTAGAACAATAAAATCTACGGGGAAGATAAATTTATCCACTTTTACTAATACATCTTCAATAACTCCCTTAGGATATGTATGAACGATCAACTAATCGAAGAGTTACTTGAAGTTGGTGAAATTTCTCTCAATCCTAATCTCTTAAAAATTGATAGAGGCATTAGATTGATGCTTGCTCCTAGGTCACACAAAGCTTTTCCATAGAATTTTTCTCCAATAGCGCAGGGTATAGTGAAACTACCAGGATCTTTTAATTTTTCAGGAAGTTTTTATGAATAATAGCACTACACTCTTCACTAAGTGCAACCATTTCATTATCAGTAAATTTTCTTTTTTTATTTAGAATATCTTTCATAAATTTTACATAGTTTGGCATCTGTTTTAAAGCTTCTACAAAAGGAATATTTATCGTTAATTTCTTCAAAATTTCAAGGAATTTAGCAAACTGTTTGTCTTTTTTATGTTGAATTAGTCGTTGAGGAAATGGTGGTGGAGGTTTTTCAACAGAAATTTTCATAGGTATTAAAGGATTTTCTAAATTTGGATCTTGTTGATTCTTTTCCTTTTCAATTTTCACTTCCTCTTTTTGACTTTCAAGTTCTTTCTGAATTCGAGGTTCTAATTCTTTTCCACTTCGTAATTGTATCGCTTTAATTTGTTCATTTTCCTTGTCTTTGGGATTTATTTCCACATTACTAGGAAATGTTCCAAGTATTCTATTATTAAGTGCAGTAGCGATATGTCCAAGTTGAGTTTCAATATTTTTGATAGCTGTTCCTTGATTTTGTAATTGGTTTCCTTGTATTTGTAATTAATTTCCTTGATTTTGTAAATGTTGACCCATATTTAATATTAATTCTTCTATAGATAATTTCTTATCTATAAATTGAGGGTTATTATTATTAAATCCAGGTGGATAATTAGGTTTATAATTAGGATTTCCTTGATTAGATGAATTTCCTAATTGTTGTGTCATATTATTCATCCATGGTTGATTAGTTGTACTATTATTCCAATTAAAATTAGGATGATTTTTCCATCCAGGATTATAATAATTTGCATAAGGATTATTATGTCTGTTGTTAATTGCATTAATTGTTTCATATTGAGATTGGGATTCTATAAGTTGTCCAGATGAATTTTCTTCTGATATAGTTGGAGAGTAATTCATTCCAAAATGATCTAATTTTTTAGATATAGCAGTAATTTGTGAAGCTAACATAGATATTGCATCATTTTCATGAATATTAGCTATTTTTTCGGATTCATTCTATCGACAGACCATTGAAAATTATTAGTTGCCATTTCTTCGATTAGTGCATAGGCTTCATCAAATGGTTTTGACATTAATGATCCTCCAAGTAGAAGCATCGATGATTGATCTTAAAGATCCTACTAATCCATTATAGAAAGTTTGGATAATTAACCAATCTGGTAACGCATGATGTGGGCATTTCCTAAGAAGTTCTTTAAATCTCTCCCAAGATTCATATATTGACTCTCCATCAAACTGACTAAAAGAAGTTATATCGTTTCTAAGCTTAGCAGTTTTAGATGGCGGAAAATATTTGGATAGAAATTTTTGTGATAATTCTCCCCAAGTTTTAATAGATCCAGGTGCTAACGAATTTAACCACATTTTAGCCTTATCCCTTAAAGAAAAAGGAAAAAGTCTAAGTCTAATAGCATCGTTAGATACTCCTTCATATTTGAAAGTAGCACATAGTTCTAAAAACTAGCAAGATGTAAATTAGGATCTTCGGTAGGTGAACCACTAAATTGATTATTTTGTACCATTTGGATAATTGCAGGTTTAAGTTCGAATGAATTAGCAGCTACATCAGGGTTTTGAATAATTAAATGAATTTCATCCAATGTAGGGTTGGCATAATCTCGTAATGGTCTTGGTTGATTGATATTTTCATTTTCAGGTATATTTGCCATTTGTGTTAAATTTATAATTTCTCTTTTTTGTTTTCTAATTCTTTTAATTGTACGCTCTAATTCTGAATCGTAAGGTATTAAATTTTTGTTTCCAAATTTTCGCATACAATTTTATAAAATAAATTTTAGATTAGTCCGTTACTTTAGTAAATAATTTTTGTTCGATCCCCGGCAACGGCGCCAAAAACTTGACCCACTTTTAATATGTTTGCAATTTATGTTTATAGCAACGGCACCAAAAACTTGATCCCGCTTTAAATATAGATATATGATTTAATGTATAATGTGGATTCTACGCGAGTATACGTATCGTATCAAGTAATACAGGGCTCTAGTGGAGTCCTGGTTATCGATCTCACAGGGAAGTTTTTAATAGATTTGTTATCAGCTAAATTTAAAGTAATTACTTCAGAATAAAGTGAACGGAAATTCAAAGTAACTATATTAAACTACAGTACTAATGCTTGAAATAAGTTGATTTAAATAATTTAGAAAAAGTATCTTTCTCCTTGTTTTTAGAAAATTAAGTGAATGATGAATTTAAATAGGATTTTTTAATTGTATTGTGATAAATAGGAGCATTCCTATTCTTTACCATTTGGTCCAGGTGCAAAGAACATTGACTAATCCTATGTTTGATTATTGAATCTGCGGCTAGGCTGGGAGGATACTGGTCGCCACTTCGAGCTCCCACGTTCCCCTCACTCGAGGGCTAACATCTACACTTCGACTCTCGAACAATAGGACCAAATTGAATATTTTAGTCTGTCACACTAAAATGTCCAATTCTACGTCCGATAATTAATATTTCCCTATTTATTTGCACCCGCCTTCCAAGGCTTTTGACTTCCCTCAATATTGGATGTAATTTTTACTATAGTTGATAATTCAACATATTTTAACTACTCAATTGGCTAGATTGAAAGTAAATTAAGTTTTAAGTAAAAAGTATCACAATTTATTTATATTATATTAGGTGCTTCTATTTAATTTCATCAATCCGCATAATTTTCATAAACAAGGAGAAAGACTAAGAAAACTACTCAGAATGCATGGGAAATAAATAAAGCATGGATTTCATTTAAAGTTAACAATAATAAACAAAGATACTTATCTTAATTTCCTCCCCAAGCAGACTCCTTGAAGTTCCTTTGACTTTTCCTTCTAGTAAGCAAACTAAATAGCACTCAATTAAACTAATGAACTCACTAAACACACTCAAACTCACTAAATTAGACACACACAAATGACACTTAAGACACTAGAAAGAGACACAAAAGACACACACAAATGACTAAAATTCGTCCTCTATTTATAGAGGTAGGCAAAGGTCCAAGGGATGCTTAAACATCTCTTCAAAAAGTGTCCAGGTTCAATGTATATGCATTTTGAACTGTCTCGCCGTCGGCGGGAAACGATCTCGCCATCAGCGGGGCTTCTAGAAAGTCTTCAAACCGCGCGATCTCGCTGTCGGCGGGCTCGGGCTTGCTGTCGACAAGGTAGTTATAATTCCTTCAGAAATTTTTCTCATGATCTCGCCGTCGGCAGTCTCGATCTCGCCGTTGGCTACTTAGTTCAATTTGCATGAATTTCCTTCTTTTTGACCCAAATTTGCTCCATTTCATGCTTTTTGCTTCCATCACTTATAAATCTTCATTCCTGCGATAAAATAAAGGAAATACCTTTCTTTAAAGTGCAATTTCATCAAAAATAGATATGAATTTCTTATTGTATTTTTCTGTGATCAGTTACACCTCCTTTCCTTGGAACACAATGAATAGGACTTACCCATTGACTATCCGAAATAGGATAAATAATACCAGCATTTAACCACTTAATAATTTCTTTTTTAACAACCTCTTTCATAATAGGATTTAATCTTCTTTGCGATTCTATAGTAGGTTTAAAAATTTCTTCCATTAAAATTCTATGCAAGCAAATGGAAGGGCGTATTCCTCTTATATCAGTAATAGTCCAACCAAAAGCTTTCTTATAATTCTTTAACACACCTACTAATTTTTCTTCTTGATCTTTACTCAGTTCATAAGAAATAATAACAGGTAAGATTAACGAATTTCCAAGAAATGCATATTTTAAATGGGAAGGTAACATTTTTAATTCCAGTTCAGGTGCTTTTTTAATTGAGGGTAAAAGTATATCATTTTGAGTTATGTCTAAAGTTTCCCAATTATCTTTAATAAAATGAGTCTCTTCTTCTTCTATTACTTCATCTTCATCAGTTAAAAATTCAAATTTTTCTTCAGAAGTAACTTTACATTTTTCTTGATAATGTTTTTCAATTAAATAATCAACTATATCCATTCGATAACATTTCTCTTTATCGTAGGTACTTCATTGATTTAAGAACATTGAATTTAATTTCTTGATCATTGACTCTCATGGTTAATTCTCCTTTTTGCACATCAATCATAGCTCGTCCGGTAGCTAGAAAAGGTCTTCCTAAAATAATAGGTATCTCTTTATCTTCTTCCATATCAAGTACTATGAAATCTACAGGGAAGATAAATTTATCCACTTTAACAAGGACATCCTCTATAACTCCTTTAGGATAAGTGATAGATCTATCAGCTAACTGAAGAGTTACAGTGGTGGGAGTAATATCTTCTAAATCCAATCTTCGAAAGATAGAAAATGGCATGAGATTAATACTTGCTCCTAAATCACATAAAACTTTTCCGCAAAATTTTTCTCCAATAGCACAGGGTATAGTGAAACTTCCGAGATCCTTAAGCTTTTCGGGTAATTTCTTTTGAATTATCGACCTGCATTCTTCACTTAATGCAACAGTTTCAAAAGCTTCAAATTTTCATTTTTTGCTTAAAATATCCTTCATAAATTTTGCGTAAGTTGGCATTTGTTCCAAAGCTTCAGCAAAAGGTATATTAATAGTAAGTTTCTTAAAAATTTCAAAGAACTTAAAAAATTGATGATCAAGTTTCGCTGTTTAAGTCTTTGAGGAAAAGGTGGTGGTGGTTTTTCAACTTCCACATTAATAGGTATAACGATCGATCTCGACTAGGAGAGAGAGTTTCTTTAGGTTTTTCAATCTCTTCAACCTCAATCTCTTTTCCAATTTCATTCTGCAATCTTTCTTTTAATTCCTTTCCACTTCCAAGTTGCACAGCTTTAACCTGTTCATGTTCTTTTCCAGTTTCTTTTGGATTGATTTCAACATTACTAGGATGTGTTCCTACAGGTCTGTTATTAATTAAAGTAGCAATTTGCCCCATTTGATTTTCAATATTACGAATATCAGTATTTTGATTTTGTAATTGATTATTCATTTGCATAATTAATTCTTCTATTGATAACTTTTTCTGTTGATTATTAAATCCAGGAGGTTTATAATTTGAATAAACTTGATTATTCCAATTTCCAGTGGGATGAGATTGATTATTACTCCATTGTTGTTGTGAATTATTCCAGTTAAAATTAGGATGATTTTTCCACCTGGATTATAATAATTTGAATAAGGATTATTTTTACTTGCAATAGCTTGTAAAGTTTCAATAGTTTGAGAATCTTCAATATTAGCAGAGTTATTATGCGAAACATTAATTGCAAAATTATCTAATTTCTTAGACATTGCTGCAACTTGTGAAGCTAAGATAGAAAAGGCCTCATTATCTTGAATACTGGCCATCTTTTTAGGATTAATCCTTTCGGAAGGCCATTGAAAATTATTATTAGCCATTTCTTCAATTAAAGTGTAAGCTTCTTCAAATGATTTAGACATTAAAGAACCTCCAGTAGCAGCATCAATAATTGATTTTAAAGATCCAATTAATCCATTATAAAATGTTTGAATAATCAACCAATCAGGTAAAGCATGATGAGGACATTTTCTTAATAGCTCTTTAAATCTTTCCCAAGTTTCATATATTGTCTCCCCGTCAAATTGACTAAATGAAGTAATATCATTTCTTAATTTAGCAGTTTTAGAAGGAGGAAAATATTTAGCAAGGAATTTTTGTGCCATTTCAGCCCATGTTTTAATAGAACCGGTCGCTAATGAGTTTAACCACATCTTTGCTTTATCTCTTAAAGAAAAAGGAAAGAGTCTAAGTCTAATACCATCATCAGAAACATTGTTATATTTAAAGGTAGCACAAAGTTCTAAAAAACTAACAAGATGTAAATTTGGATCCTCATTTGGTGATCCACCAAATTGATTGTTTTGCACCATTTGAATAATAGACGGTTTAAGTTCAAAAGAATTAAGCATCTACAGTGGGTATTTGAATACTACTATGAAGTTTATCAACTCGTAGGGTTAGCATAATCCCTTAATGGTTTATAAACATTTTGATTATTAAGTTCAATTGGATTTTGTAAAGTAGCCATTTCTTGAAATTTTTGAATTTGTTTTCCCTTTTTAATTTTTCTAATTGTTCTTTCCAATTTAGAACCTAAAGGTATTAATCCTTCAGAACCAAATCTTCGCATAAAACAAGGAATAAAATATAAAATTTAAACTATTCTATTTCTTACTTCCTTCCCAGGCAACGACGCCAAAAACTTGACCCGACCGCAAATAACACAGTAATGTTTGCTTCCAAAAGATAACCAAAAGCTTTGACTCAATTTATAAATAGTGGCTAGTGTATAAAATTAATATTATATAATTTAGAAAATATTTTTACACACTAGGGGTACTACGCAAGTATACGTATCGTTTCAAGTAATATAGGGTTTTTAAACAAAGACCCAAGTATCAATCCCACGAGGAAGATTTATAGAGAAAAATAAAATAGTAAAAATATTTTTATTTTATCTTTTAATTTGATTATAAATTACTATTAATTTACTAGATGCAAATAAAGACAACAATAATAAGAAAATGATTTTATGAATTCTATATAAAATAAACAACTTTCTTTCCTTCAATTAATCTAAGATTTTTAAGATAATTTAATATTCGTTGGAGAATTTGATTTATGGTATTGTGCCAAATAGAAGCATTCCTATTCTTTACCATTTGATCTAGGTGCAAAGTACATTGACTAATTTACAGAATAGGTCCGGATGTATTGTTAGTAGAATGGGTTAATCTAGGCTCACACTTCTAGATGTCCAAGGGTGGCTATGGTCGGCCCTACTAATGACCCTTTCCTAGTCTATAAATCAAATTATAAGAACTTAGTCTGTAACTCTAAAAATTTATCAATTCTACGCCCTTTAAATCTTATCTTCCTATTTATTTGCACTTCACCTTGAATAGCCCGCTCATGGCCTTCGACTACCCAAGGATTCATGTGACATTTACAAGTTAAGAGTTCTTCTCCTTCAAGGTCTCAAAACTCTTCAACAGGTTTTAACAATTCAAACGACCAATTTAAAAAGTAAAGTAAGATCAGATATTAATCTCATCACAATGTTTTGAAAATATTTTGAATTTTAATTCTCCATCAAATCTTTATATTATCTTATCAATCTCTTCATAATTGAAGGAAGAAAGTAAACTAACTACTCATAACACATTGAAAATAAATAGCAAAACATGATAATTAAACTTTGAATCAAATGTAAAAATATACTTATATCAAATATTTCTTCTACAGATCTTCTGATTCCTACTGACTCCACAGTGTAATGAACTCCAGATGCAATAACTTGAAAATAAACTCACTAAACTAAACAAAGGTGGCCCTAAATTTCTCTCTCTAATTCTCTCTCTAAGGATGAGAGATCCTAAAGTAGATAAGAAAAAGGGGTACAATGGGTGGGGCACGTTTTCTGAAGAAATTGACCTCTATTTATAGGCTTCAAGGGTTGCCTTGAGGCACCTCTTCAAAACATGTCCACATTCAATGAATCTTCTAGAAGGTCGGTCGGGCGCCAAGGCGCCGAACACCGCGTCCAGTCCTTCGCACCTCTTCACTTTGGCTCACACCTCTTCGCGATTAAAACCGTTTTGGAGCGTCCAAATGCAATGTATCACATGTCCTATTATCAAGGAACAACTGCCAATGTCCAATAACCGTTCACTCCGTCAAAATAAGTGATCAAACGTTGTCAAAAACTTGACAGTTTTTGTATCGAGTCTGGCGCTTAGGCGCCAGTTTCTGGCGCCTAGGCGCCGGTTCGGCGCCTAGCGCCGAGCCATAATTTTTTATACTTTTGGTATTTTGCTCCATTTTTGCTCCTTTTTGCTCCTTTTTCCTTCTTAGATCTTTTTACATTACCTACATCCAAAAACACAAAAAATACCTTTCATTAAAGCATAATATCCTTAGAAATTAATAAGAATTAAGACATAAAGAAATAGGTATTTTTTTATAGATCAGCCAGCCATCTGACGCTTAGGCGCGAGAGGCCAATTTTTCACATCTTTCAATTTTTACTCCAAATTTGATCCTCTTTTGCTCCTTTCATCATAATAACTCATTTTAATCATACCTACAAAAAAAATCACGAAAATATCTTCCATTAAAGTGGAATATCATCAAAAATAGTTTTAAAAATGTGTTTAAAAATACTATATATTTTAGGTATATCAAAATTCTCCAAACTTAAAGTGTTATTTGTCCTCAAGTGACACTTTATCATTTAGAAAATCTTAACATGCAAATTATGTAAATGAGTTTATTTAGGAAGGTTTCAAAATTTTGTTCTAGAAATGAAAATAGTATAACTTAGAAAAATTTTAGTAAATGAGACCAACTGAAAGTGTAGAAGGTTCTTAAGTAAAGGATAATGAAAAGTATTAGTTTCTATCTAATTCCGAAATACTTGTAGATTTTTTAAAATATAGGATTCAAACCTTTCATTTTTCTTACTTAAAAATTTTTATTTGGAAATATTTTTACTTACTATATTATAACATTAAGCTTTAGATTTTCTCAAAACTTATATTTTAAACTTTAGGTATGGAACCAATTTTTTATTAGGCCCTTAAATCCTCAAGCTTCTCCTTTCTTTTTACATACTATTTTTCTTTCTTTTTTCTTTTCTTTTTCTTTTCTTTTTCTTTTTTTCTTTCTTTTCTTCTTTTTTTTTAAAAAAAGGCAAGTATTACTATATCTGGATAGGCCTTTAATGATTTTGAATTCCACCCATTCATTTACAATAAAGGTTTGATATAAATCATTCACTTAAAAATCATAATAATAGTGTTGAAAATTATTTCTCAATAAAAGAAATTTAAGCTTTGAAAAAAAAAGCCAAATCTTCTATTTATCAAAAAAACATAATACTTCTTACTAAAGATAGTTTAACTATATTTAACATTTCTTTACTAAGAAAATTTGAACTTTAAAATTTTCATCATTACTATAAATTTTAACTAAAATCTCTTACTCATTCCTATATTCAAATTTTTGCTTCCCTAATATAACTTTATATACATAATTATTTTCAATCAAAAATCAAATTTTATTTTAAGTATTCTTGAGAAGAAATAAAATTTTAATTTTCTGAAAAATTTGTTTTTAAATTCCCCCCCCCCCCCCAAACTTTAATTTTTTAAGTAGGATAACATTTCAGCATAACAAATGATACATGGGTAAGAATTAAAAACTAGAATAACATGCTTGCAGAAATCTTAATATTCTAAATAAGCAAATATAACTGTTTAAAAACGAGGAGTAAAAAGAAATCAAATTTATTTTTTCAGTTTTCATAAAAATAGAAATTTCAAAGGACTTCTACAATAGTGGAGGTTTTCAAAGCAAATATACACCACAAATCACAACATACTAGAAAATAAATGGTAGCAAATTTTGAAAAGTTTAAACATCCTATATAAATAGTGGTTTCTAATAGTGTTCTAAATTTTTGTAATATTTATAGAAATTAAATTAGACACTACTAAATACTTAAACACTAGAAACACATAAAAAACATTTACTACCACAAATACAACACATATTACATCATAAACATCAATCCAACACATAAACATCTGAATGTGCATAATAGAAAATAGCCCAACTATAAATTACACAACATCAGAGTCCATAGCAAAATACATCCCATCACATATGAAAATATCAAATAAAAGCATCACGACACATAAGAAAAAAAATCACATAACAACTTCACAAACTCAACACAATAATCCTAATCATCATCCTCATCATCATCTTCTTCAATCTAGTCTTTGGATGGCACATAAGGTATATAAATAGGATGAGGGGGCATCTCAGCACTTTGACATCCTCTAATCACTCTATCCATGTACTGCTGATAATTCTCCTCATATTCATCATGTTTTACAATATACCTTTCAATATCATGCTCTCTAGTAAGACTCACCTTCTTTAAATTCTTCTATCATAGTCCAGTTTGTGAATTTCTAGAAGATGATGCATGTGCAGGAGAAGCATGAGAAGTAGAAGCAGCATAAGCAGAAGCACTGGAAGCTCTAACAGATCCTTCTTTCCAGCCAAATACTGAATGTACAGTGTAAGTGTTCACATTTACACTGGTAATAGGTCTAAGTGGCTAAAGAACTTCTTCCCATGTATCAGACTTAACACCAAACTGCTCACAAAGTGAATAAATCAGAGATGAAAATCCCATACCTGCAGTGGTAGCAGATTTGGCACAGTTCAAAATATAATAAAAAATAATAGCCCCAATATCCAAAGGCTTTCCCTGCTGAATAAAATGGTTGAGAACAACTCTCTCCCTTGTAACTTCACTGACATGACTTGAAGGGAGAAGCTTATATGAGATAAAATAATGACATACCTTTGAAGTGGCATTAAACTTAAAGGCTTAAATTTCACTCTTCTGTCATTTGTAACCTTCCACAAACCTATTCCATCAGTAAAAAATGCCATAATCTTATCTAACTCCCCCTTAGAAGGATGAAAATTTGCATTAAAACAAAACATTGCAAGAGGTTATTAGTAAAAATTTATTAATTACTGCAGATGAAAGATCCACTTGTTGCCCCCTAACCATCACCAAATTATCTTCTGCTGCAGGTAAGTTAGCATAGAACTCTCTCACCACAGAAACAACTGCAACAGCGGAGAAGCAACAGTATCTGTCCCAATTCCTTCTAGCAATCATCTCCTTAATTTCTCCTCCTGGCTCAATAAAAACTCGCTCTGGAATCAATTTCTGTGAAGCGAGTGCATCAACATAATGATTCTCTACATTAGAATTGACAATTTTGTCTGAATCAAAAATTTCTTTTCCTTTCGAATGCTTTGACTTTGGAGCCATCTCTAAAAATTCACAAAAAATTCACCATAATTTCTAAATTTAAACTAAACTTGTTAAATCAACTTCCGAAATCAAGCTCCACTAAATCCAAGCAATTTCTCATGCTTTTATTAAATTTTCACCATGAATAGTGATTTTTAGATTTTTCAATAATGTACTCAAAATACATGGTGAAAATAAAAAAAATTTACTTAGGAGTAGTGATCATACTTTAAGGAACTCAAATCCAACAAATTTCGATGAAATCGACTAAAAAATGATCCAAACATTGATGCCCTAGGCTCCTATTTTGCAAAACCAAGAGGTTGAATGTGATGGGGATGTTAAAAATGGCAAATTTTGGGTTTTTAACTGTCGAAATTGATTTTTCGCGAACCGGCGCCTATGCGCTAGTACATGGCGCTTAGCCGCGAAATCTGGCGCTTATGTGCCGTCGGTTTGGTGCTTAGGCGCCAGTGCCCAAATTTTGACAATTAAGTTAATTCCATCAAAAATTTGAGTTAATCACCTTTAATCACTTCAAATAATTATTTCTCCACATAAATTCTTCTAATACTCCAAAAGTACATATTAGTTTCCAATGATTCAACACAAATTTCACACAAATACAAACTTATATTTCATTAAACATTAAAACACACTTAATACAAACTACAAAATTCTATCCAAAAACTTTAGATGAAATTCTCAAATTACATAAGTTCAAACACATGTAATTAAACACTAACATACATCATTAAGATGTATCAAACATATGTAAAGTGCAACAAACACAAACATTAATTAAAATCACACTTAAAAACACTAAACACATATAATCAAACCACAAGGCCATACATAATATAATTCCAATCTTCATTAGGTAGAATATATCCAGAACCACCATTAGTTCCATTTGAACCATCTGGAATGTAAGATAAAATGGGCAATGATTAAAAGCTCTTACATCTTCTTCTTCTATCCATTTTTTCTTCAGATACATCGCTCTATTTGGATCTTCCACATGGCTTGTATGACTGAATTGCATTTTGAGTTGTCATCCAATATGCGCTAAATGAGCATTTATTTCATTTGCCTTTGCATCGATAGACTCCACATCGGCCTCGATCTTCGTAATCATTTCTGCTATTCCTTGGATATTCACAGCTAGAAATCCATTATATAACTCTTGCACATTTCACAAATAAACTTCTTCTTCTTGGGTTCCTCTTTCTTCTTAACTTTGCTCTCCCAAGAAGACATTTTTGCACTCAAAATACTCTTTCAGAAGACTCAAGAATGAAAATAAGAACTAGGGCAAGTATTTCACAAATTCAGGGCCATTTTATAGACATGGAAGGTAGAAAAGCCGAATTTAAACTTGTTAAAACTCATTTTTAACTCTAAAAACTACTCACCCATGATTTTGGCTTCTACAACTTCATTTTTCACATTTTTTATAACTGTGACACCTATGCGCCAACGAGTAGCGCATGGCCGCCAGTGCACATTTTTGCACAGTTATGCCAATTGTCAAAATCTTCATTATGATTCCTTTAAGTCATTAAATAATGTCAAATAAACACCACTATAGCATAAAAAACTCCAAAATGCTACCATATTTCTCAAATTAAACTAAATAAAAGCACCCAAAGCAAACATAAAACAAGGCAAACCGATAAATATGGGTTGTCTCCCATAAAGCGTTTAGTTTAATGCAATCAGTCTGACATACCCAGAGTTTATTCTGAGTGACCCAACATTAGATTCTCATCAGGTTTAGATTGATCGACTAAAAAGTAAGGTTTAAGTTTATGATCGTTCATTTTAAATATTTTTCAAATCTTAGGATCTTGAATATCCACAGCTTTATATGAATAAACTTTTATTACAATAAATGGGCCTGTTCACCTGGACCTAAGTTTTCCAGCAAAAATTATCAATCTAGCTTTATAGCAAAACTTTTTGCCCTGCCTCAAGATTTTTAGTAAGAATCTTCTGATCATGCCACAACTTCAACTTTTCTTTATAAATCTTAGCATTGTCATAAGATTCATTCCTTATATTTTCAAGCTCATTTAATTGCAACAATCTCTTTTCTCCAGCATCTTTCAAATTAAAATTGAACTCTTTAATAGCCCAATATGCTTTATGCTCAAGTTCAACTGGTAAATGACAAGCTTTTCCATTAATTAGTCTATTTGGGGACATTCCTATAGAAGTTCTGTAGGCACTCCTATAGGCCCACAAAGCATAATCCAGTTTGATTAACCAATCCTTTCTATTTGGATTAACAGTCTTTTCCAATATTCTTTTAATTTCATGATTAGATAATTCAACCAAACCACTTATTTGTGGATGATAAACAGTAGTAACATGATGGTTAATATGAAATTTCTTTACTAACTTTCCATAATCACATTTCTAAAATGACTTCCCCCATCAATTATGATTACCCTTGGTATTCCAAATCTACAAAATATAATCTTACTTAAAAATTTTGCAACACTATGAGCATCACATCGAGGTAAAGCAATAGCTTTTATCCATTTGGATATATAGTCTACTGCTATCAAAATGTATGTATTTTCGAAAGATGGTATAAATGGTCCCATGAAATATAATCCCCAAACGTCAAATATTTCAACTTCCAACCTATAATTGAGGGGCATCTCATTTCTTCTAGAAATATTGCCTACATGTTGACATTGATCATAATTTTTAATATAAACATTAACATCCTTAAAAATTGTAGGCCAATAAAATCGAGATTGTAAGATTTTATATGTTGTTTTATCAACTCCAAAATGTCCCCCACTATCAGAATTATGACATTTTTGAATAATTTCATAAGTTTCTTCTGAAGGGACACATCATTGAATAATCAAATCCTTTCCTTGTTTATATAAAAATAGGTCATCCTAAAAATAAGTTTTGGCTTTAGATATAAATTTCTTCCTCTCCTGGTATGTTAAACCATAGGGTAAAATATCACTTACAATAAATTTTACAATGTCGGCATACCACGGAACACACCACTCATTAACAGTGAACAATTTTTCATTAAGAAAATTTTCATTAATTTTTTCAGCATCACAGAGAGATTTTTCAGTTTCAAGCCTGGACAGATGATCAGCAATTTGATTATCAGCACCCTTCATATCTACTATTTTGAAATTAAGTTCTTACAAAAGAAGAATCCATCTAATCAATATTAGTTTTGCATCCTTCTTCTTCATTAAATACTTAATAGCAGAATGATCAGTATGCACCACACATTTAGTTCCAATTAAATATGATCTAAATTTATCAAAGGCAAATACTATAGCTAATAACTCTTTCTCAGTAGTGGTATAATTAATTTGAGCTTCATTAAGAGTTTACTAGCATAGTAAATCACTTTGAAAATCTTATCATATTTTTGACCTAAAACAGCTCCAACAGCATAATCACTAGAATCACACATTAATTCAAAAGATTTTTCCCAGTTTGGTGAAACTATAACAAGTGCAGTGATTAATTTTTTCTTTAATGTTTCAAAAGCTTTTAGGTAATCATAATCAAAATTAAGAGTAACATCTTTTTCCATTAAATGACATAAAGGATTCAAAATTTTTGAAAAATATTTAAGATAACGCATGTAAAATCCAGCATGTCTCAGAAAACTTCTAATTCCCCTTACATCTGTTGAGAAAGGTAAATTAGAGATCACTTTAGTTTTTATAGGGTCTACTTCCATACCATTTTATGATATACGGTGTCTTCCTCCTGCTACCATAAATTGCCATTTCTCTCAATTAAGAACCACATTAGTTTCTTCACAACATTTTAGAACTTTAGATAGATGTTCTAAACATGATTCAAATGAAATTCCAAACACTGAAAAGTCATCCATAAAAACTTCAATTCCTTTTTCTATTAAACCACAGAAAATTGTCATCATACATCTCTGAAATATAGCAGGGGCATTACATAAACCAAAGGGCATTCTTCTAAAATCAAATGTACCATAAATACTAGTAAATGTTATTTTCTCTTGATCCTTAGGAGCAATTTGAATTTGATGATAACCAGTATATCCATCCAGAAAATGAAAGTACTTGTGCCTAGCGAGTCTATCCAACATCTAATCTAGAAAGGGAAGTGGAAAATGATCTTTCCTGGTGGCAAGGTTTAATTTTTTATAATCAATGCATATTTGTCATCCTGTAACTTGTCTTACTGGTATTATTTCATTTGTTTCATGAACAGTCACAGTAACTCCTCCTTTCCTAGGAGCACAGTGAATAAGACTAACTCATGCACTATTTAAAATAGGGTAGATAATTCCAGCATCCAACCACTTTAAATTTTCTTTCTTAACAACTTCTTTCATGATAGGATTTAGTCTCATTTGAGGTTCAGCCCGAGGTTTGTGATTTTCCTCCATAAGGATTCTATGCATACAAATTGAATGACTGATTCCTTTAATATCAGCTATTGTCCATCCAAAGGTTTTTTTTTTGTTTCTTTAAAATTTCAAGTAAAATCGCTTCTTCTCTCTTAGTTAATTAAGAGGAAATTATAACTAGCAAAGTTGAGGAATCACCTAAAAAGGCATACTTTAAATGATTAGGAAGCATCTTTAAATCAAGTTTAGGAGGGTTTTCAATTGATTGACCAAAAGATTCATCTTTTTCAGAAAAAATTTAAATCTTTCTCTTGAAAATCTTCAAAATCTTGTAATTCCTCTTCTTGCTTGTGTTCCAATTTTTTTCTTTCAGATTTTTCTTCATAAGTTGACTTGAAATGACATTCACTCAAATATTTGATAACATTCATCCTATAATTTTCATCATCTTTACCTCTTGCAGGATATTTCTTTGACTTTGAAATATTGAATGTAACAGTTTGATCATTAACTCTCATCGTTAATTCTCCTTTTTGCACATCTACCATCGCTCTGCCTGTAGCTAGGAAAGGTCTCCCTAAAATTATGGGTATCTCTTTATCTTCCTCCATATCCAACACAATAAAATCAAAAGGAAAAAAAATTTGATCCATTTTCACCAAAACATCCTCTATAAATCTTTTAGGATATGTGATTGAACGATCAGCTAATTGCAAAGTTACAGTGGTAGGGGTTATTTCACCTAATCCCAGTCTTTTAAATATTGATAATGGCATAAGGTTAATACTTGCACCCAAATTCCAAAAAATCTGTCTCAAATTGCACAAGAAATTGTGAAATTCCAAGATCATTAAGCTTTTCAGGAAGCTTTTTTTGAATTATTGCACTGCACTCTTCACTAAGGGTAACAATCTCATTATCTTCAAACTTCCTCTTTTTGTTGAGAATATCCTTCATAAATTTTACATAGTTTGGCATTTGTTCTAAGGCTTCAATAAATAGAACGTTGATTGTAAGCTTCTTAAATATCTTCAAGAATTTTAAAAATTGCTTATCCAATTTTTATTGTCAAAGTCTCTGAGGAAATGGAGGTGGTGGCTTTTCTAAATCAACTTTAGGTGGAAAAATAGCTCTTTACAAACCTTTTGGAGCGTCCTTTTTGGTTTTTCAATTTCTTCTTTCTCTACTTCAGTCTCTTTTTGAACTCTACCTTCCAACTCTCTTCCACTTCTCAACTCAATAACTTGTATTTGCTCTTTAGTTTTGTCTCTTGCATTTACTTCTGTATTACTAGGAAGTGTTCCTTGAGATCTATTACTTAATGAATTGGCTATCTGTCGCAATTGATTCTTAATATTTCTGATTATAGCTCTTTGAATTGTAATTTATTTCTCATTTGTAAAACCACTTCTTCAATAGACAACTTCTTCTCCTTAAATTGTGAAGTATTATTAAAACCTGGAGGATAGTTTGACCTATAATTATTATTCTCTTGGTTGTTCTAGTTTGCCAATGGGTTTACTTGGTTGTTCCCCCATTGTTGATTAATACTACCCTGATTATTGGTATTCCAGTTAAAGTTTAGATGGTTTTTCCAACCTGGGTTATAATAATTGGAATATGAGTTATTAGGCTTACTTATAACATTCAAATTTTCTGGTGAAGTTTGAGAATCAACCATTTAGCCTAATGAATTTTCTTCAATCATGGAAGCTGGCTGAGAAAAATTCATCCCAAATTGGTCTATCTTCCTTGAAGTTGCAGTAACTTGATTTGCTAGCATTGCAAAAGCATCATTTTCATGAATGTTGGCTACCTTTTTAGGATTTAACCTTTCAGAAGGCCATTGAAAATTATTATTAGTCATTTCTTCAATTAAAGCATAAGCATCAGCAAACTGTTTAGACATCAATGAACCACCAGCAGGGACATCGATAATAGATCTATGAGATCCAACTAATCTATTATAAAAGGTCTGAATTATTAATCAATCTGGTATCGAATGATGTGGACACTTTCTTAAGAGATCTTTAAAACATTCTCATGCTTCATTAATGGATTCCCCTTCAAACTGACAAAAAGATGTGATGTCATTTCTAAGCTTCGCAGTCTTCGATGGTGGAAAATATTTAGCAAAGAATTTTTGTGCTAAATCACCCCAAGTTCTGATAGATCCAGGTGCTAATGCATTTAACCAAATCTTAGCTTTATCCCTTAGTAAAAAAGGAAAAAGTCTAAGTCTAATAGCATTATCCAAAAAATCATCGTATTTAAAAGTAGCGCACAATTCTAGAAAATTGACAAGATGTAAATTAGGATCTTCAGTTGGTGCTCCCCCAAACTGATTATTAGATACCATCTGGATAATAACAGGTTTAAGTTCAAATGAATTAGCAACTATAGCAGGGTGTTGAATACTACCATGAAGTTCATCCACTGTAGGGTTAGCATAATCTCTTAAAGGTCTAAATTCTTGATGGATTTCAACATTTTGATGATCTTGATTTACCATTTCTTGAATATTTTTATTATTTTCTAAATTTTTAATTTTTTAATTATTCTTATAGTTCTCTCTAATTCAGAATCGTAAGGCACAACTCCTTCAGAACCTGAACTACGCATACAAAATTAACAAAATAAAATAAAACACATTAACAAAAATAATGAAAAGTATAAACTTAATTTTTCTTGAATTTTCTTTAAATAAAAATTTAATTAACTTCCCCGACAACGGCGCCAAAAACTTGATCCCCGAATTTTTATCATTACGTTATTCAATTTATATTATCTCTTTCTTTGCAACAGTGTCAAAAAACTTGACTCCCTCGAATATTTTATGCTTACGATTTAGATATGAAATTATACTTTAATTATTTATAAAATGGGATACTATGCAAGTAAATGTATCGTTTATCAAGTAATATATGATATTAAACAAAGTTTCTATTCTTTGGGATAGATGCATTGCTTAATAGACAAAATAAACATTGTGGTACCTAAAGTGTTTGCATTCCTTAATAGACTAAATAAACACCGTAGGTATCATGATGAGGTATGCAGAGTAGTCTATTAAACAATGTATTTGGGACATAATATTTCTTCTGCATACCTCATCGTGCTACCTACGGTGCTAGCTCCAAGCTCCATGTTGAAGTAGGTTTAAGATTAGAAGTGTCAAATTTAGGAGATTGAGAGAAGTGTCAGGTTTAGAGTTCAAGTTTTGGTGTAATTATCATAACTATTTAAATATTTCATTAGGGGAAATTTAAGTTGATTAGTGCTGCACCGGTTAGGATCCCACGGTTTCCTCATTCCGACACCACTATTTTCTTCAGATTCACTTAGTCCAAATGAATTTACCAAACATAACTAAATGAATTCAGTAAATTCATCCTGACTGAGTGAAATCTCGTTAGTAGCCGTAGGTTGCCTCCTCCAAGGTATTTCTGATCATCCAAACACATGTCTTAATTTATTTGCAATTATTATTTTTTTTTTGTTTGTGATTAAAATTTGAGTTTGTCTTATCTTTTGCTGTTGTGGATTGACTTTTGGTTTTGGGTTTTGGTTTAACATGCAAGGTGTCAGATATCACAGAAAATGGAAAGTGCTAAAACATAAAGTATGAGAAAATAAATGAAAGTAAGTTGCAATGCAATAATTTAAAAGCGTACTAGTCCTCTTCTCGCACTCCATCTGAAATATTAGCCTTTTGCAACAAATACATCTATAATTTTGTAGAAATTTAAATAAATTGCATGAAAGAAAGGTAGGAAAAACAGGTTTACAAGTATGCCTACCTAGTCCTATGTCATAACTTGGTGAATCTCTATGAGGATGATTTCCTTAAGTAAAGCATAATAGGTTCAATTGTCCAAGATATCCAAAGGACTATGAAAAGGTCCGGGGTAACACCCTAAACGTTTCACAGCCCATTAAATCGTCTTAAATTCACTTGACTTATTACGTTGTTGAATGATTCATCCACATTATACCCTCATGTTCAATGAATCTTGATGTCTTAATTGTCCCTTTAAGTTGGGTAAGTATCATTTGATATTTTTCTTACGAATTATGTGGGTGAAGTCCCGTAGGGGCAAAATTAATTTTATTAAGAAATTTAGCCAATTATTTAAATTTTGGCTTATAGTGTTCAAATTGTTTCTAATTAATCATTTTTTTCTTTCCTAAACTTTATTAAACAAATTAGATTAAGCCCTTAAGACCTTAAGACCTTATGTGTATATTTATAATTTTAGAGTTGTTAACTTATGTCATTTTAATCTTTATCAAATTTTGAAATATCACTAAAACATTGATTATGGGGTCTTAAATTATGAGTTATGATCTTCTAAAATCAAACCCCTTACTTTAGAATCATTTAACTTAATTAACTTCCAAATTTTCATAATTTAGGAAACTACAAGTTTACCCTTAATGTAAAAGAATTTGGTAGATTAGTTTCTACCATTTAGTCCCCTATGTTTTAATCATCAAAAAGATTAATTAGGATCATCAGCTACCCATTTATCCTTTCATTAGGCTTAATATTAATTAAGACTTAAATTCTAAAATTACAATTTTTCCCTTTAAGGCCTATCACTCCATAATTCATTAAGTTTAACTCAAATGACTTTGAAATTTTATGTTACCCCACTCATGGGTTAATTAAAACATCAGAGGAAAAATATGATTTTTATAACTTTATTTAATTTTTATCATTATTTTTAATGAAAAATAGATATTTTAAAGATTAATTCAATAACTTAGCCAAAACAAGTTATTTATCCTTAAGAAATTTATTGGAGGTTCATCCATGGCAGAGGACCACTTAGGCCAATTTTTAGGATTTTTTGAGTTTTAATTTAATTATTATAAATATTTAATAATTTAGATTATTAATTAAATATAAAAATTATTTAAGTGGAAAATTAAGTCTTATATTTTTCATAAATCTCTTCGAGTCTATAGAACCCAAATAATAAAATTTCATCTTTGTTGTGATTTATATTTTAATTATTGTAAATATTTTAGTACAAAATTAGGGAAAATTTATTTTTAGCCATTAAAATTAATATCTTCACTTAGAAAATTAGGAAAATTATTTTAGTTGCTTCAAAGTGATTAAGAAGGCAAATGTGACATTTTGATGTGTTTTGCTCTTTTGTGATTTTAATAATTTTTTATTAATTTTTAATTATTTAAATATTAAAATATAACTTAAAAAAGAAGTATTTATTTTAATTTTAATATTATTTTCCTCAAGTTCCTCTGGTCATAAAGAACTCTTAAAACCATTTTTTATCATCTTTTTTACTTGTATTTTAACTATTAGAATTAGTTTAATACCAAAAAGCCATTTTTACTTAAAAAATCCATCTTAGTGATTAAATCAATTCTAATTTACTTCATATTATTATGGGGAGTTAATATGATTATTATTTATAGTGTGAAATGATATTCATGATTTTCATTTTTGTATTATAATTATTTAATTTTTCTTTCATTTTAGTGAGTTAATTACAATTAGTATCACTCTTAATTATTTAAACCTATTTTATATTCTTCCTAGGGTCCACTGCCCACTGTGAACCTACCAAAGGTATTTTTATATTTTTTATTTATATTTTAATTATAATAATTTTTAAACCAAAACATATGGGATTATCTTGAAAATTAAGGTTCTCTATCTAGAGATACCCCCCGATCTTGGCAAATTTAGAGAAGATTCCTAACATCAGAGCCTACAAGCTCTCCAAACCTAATGCCGTAGGGAAATGTTTGTGACAAGTTATGGCTTAAAGATTATTTATTGTATTTAATTAATTTAAAAAATAAATATAAGTCAAATAACACTAATTTTTCTCCACATTGTTCTTCTCTGTTTACTAAACAATGTTGTATTTTTCTTTTATTTTTGTGCATTCTCTACACCAGGTTATGCATTTTTAAAGTTTTAAGAATTAAATACATCATAAATCCCTAATTTCTACTTATCCGATGCGTCAACTAATTCAACATGCGGCTTTCTGAAACTCCACGCATCGTCGCACTATTGGATGTCGCCATCTGGGTCAACTCTGTGCTTTATGTTTAGATAATTTGTCTAGTGTCATTTGAGCCATCCATCTGATACATGCAAGATCCAATGACTCCGAGTCTTCGTCCCCAACTGATTCATCCTGCAGTCTGTCCACACTAAAACCCTAAGATCTTGAGCTAGACTCAACCAAATCACTTCAGATTTTTCCTACAGATGCATCTAGCATAGACAAACACATGTATCCAATTTATGCTGTATGAAATCAAGTATATCAACGTGGAGATCCAAACCGAGCTTGACTTGGAGGAAGAATTCAATACCCTTTCCCAAGAGGAGTGGCCTTGATTTGGTGCTTGCAGAAGCTTCGGAGGACTCCATCGAACCTCCTAGAAGTGTTTTTGGGCTCTGGCGAATTGTCCAAGTAGGAGTTAAATCAAGCTTATTTGGGGGCCTTGGTGAAAGTCTAAGTTAGAGGGGCTCTGTGATGGGGGTTTTGGTGAGGATTGTCTTCATTTACTCCGGTGATGGTGTGTGTGAAGTTAATTTGGATTTGGTGCAGTGTGGTGGAGTGGTGAAATTTGTCCTAGTTTTGGCTAAAAATTTAGTGAGGAAATTGGCTCTAGATAGTGAGAGTTAGGGCTGAAGAATAGTGGGATTGCGCTTAGGGGAGTTCACAGAAGCTTTGGAAGAATTTTGGTAAGGCTTCACCAAGGTTCAGTGCATGCTCCCCTTTGGGTCTAATGAGCTCAATTTATAGTCATGGGTGATGGATGGAGCTCAGGGCTTCAAATTGGGTGTAGAGTGATGCTTAGATGGAGTGATGAACGGTGCCAATGTCCAATCAAAGCTTGACACATTGAATGGGTGCAATTGGGTTCGTCTCGTGTTAATGACCCTATCAGTTTTGGCTCCTCTTGGTCAGCTAGGGTGGTGGTCAAGCTAAGGTGGTCAAGTGAGCTAGTGGGGAGGTCTTAGTAGTGACTAACCTGGCTGGTGATGGCTTTGGGTAAAGATCTCCTTTGGTTTAGCCATTTAAGGATGGAAATCCCCTAATTTAGGGGATCCTTGGTCCATGGCTCAAGTAGTTTTGTCTAGGAAGATCTAGACCAGTCCCTAGGGTCTATGACGTGGTTGTGGTGGGCTTGGGTTAACCAATTTGGCTTGATTTAAGTAAGCTTGGGTCATGGGTTTAAAATTGGGTCATGGGCTTGAACTTGAGTTTAGGTTGGGTTGGAGCTTGATTTGGGGTCAGTTCATTGCGTGTGGGTGATTGTCATGAAAAGTTAGGAAGAGGATTTGAGTGATTTTGAATTTATTTTGAAGGTAAATTTGGTGGAATTGATCTTGGAATCAATTTTGGGGTATGTATGCTAAGCTTGGGTTTAAGTTAGGCTAGAGTTGGGTTGAGGGTCAATTAAATCTTTGAAATTGTTTAGAAGAATTTCATGATGAGTTTTGAACACTAATTGCGTGAAAATTTTGGGGTCATGGCATTCAATTTGGATACATTTGGGCATATGGCTAATTTGGGACAAAATTGGGAATTTTAGCTTGGGTTGTGATGCACCAAAAATATATACTATTTTTACTATATAATTTTACCATTTTTGGTGATGTTGCACTTTAAAGAAAGGTATTATTTATGATTTATTGCAAGTATGATGATTTTAGGTGATTAGAGCGAAAAGAAGCAAAAAAGAAACGAATTCAGAGCAAAAATAAGTAAAAAGGAGGAAAACAGCTTCTAGCGCCGCCGACGCCATTTTCCAGAAAGCTCGATAATATTTTGACAATAGAGCGCCGCCGGCGCCCAATGTTGGTGGACTTCAAATTTGAAGATTTTTGGCAACTTTTTGAAGGGATGCCTATGGAAACTCTTGGGATTTCGTTTCTAACTTATAAGTAACTATTTATGGACGAAAAGTAGTGTGTGTTCTGGAGTTCTAGTGTGGTTTTAGTGTGTGTCTTGTGTGTTTTAGAGAGTTTAGTGTTAAGGCTTAGGAGAGAAGAGTGTAGAAGTGAGAATTTGGGAGGAATTTTTATCTAAGGAGTGATAGAGAAGAAGTAAAGTGAGAGATTGTTTCTTCCTTTCCATTCTAAAGAGGGAATTAAGTGTTGCATAGAAGAGAGAAATGGATTCAAAGGAACTTCAAGGGAATTGCATTGGGGAAGAGAAAGAGATAAGTTGTATTTTCTTTTGTGGTTTGTATGACTTTTCATTTATATATAAAATCCATGTTTTATTGTATCTTATTCATGAATTCTGAGTAGTCTCCTTTATCTTTCTTCTTGCATTGAGATGTAATGATGGATTGATGTGGATTTGAAGTGCTTTTAATGTAATGAAGAAATTGTGATGGTTTTTTATTTCAAACTTAATTTACTTTTTGATTTAGCTAATTTAATTGTTAAAATATGTTGTTGAACATTAATTCTGAAAGGATTTAGTGTCCTACAACAATAATGAAGAATCCATTCAATTTCCATGGATGAATTGCGTAGTTCATGGGAATTGAGTGCAAATAAATAAGGAAATGTGTTTTGATGGACTTCAAATTGGAGGTTTCAGGTGACAAGCTGAGATCCCCAATTTGGTCTTAAGATTAGTAACTAAACTCGAAAGTTAGCCTTCAGGTGAAGGGTGAGTGGGTGCTCCGTAGTGAGAGCCGGTATCCTCCTAGCCTACCTTAGATTTAGTGATTAAGCTTAGGATATGTTAATGTTCTTTTCATGCTTGGAAGAGGGGGTACTTTTTAAGGGTGAAGAAATATTTATGCTCCTATTTGGCACAATACCATAGATAATCATTCCATATTCTCCACACATCATATTCTCGTTGCAAGAGGAAAGATACTTTTTTTATATATCAAAAACCTTTCAAATGTATCTGTTAGTTAATTCTATTTTAAAAGATATTAGAAGTAATTGTAATTTGATTAATTGCTATTGTTTTCTGCATATTGGTAGTATAAGTAAACATTAAACTTTAATTGCAATATGAGTATTGGATTTCAGTGCTACATTATCTACTATGAAACACTTTCTTTTACTTCATCACTTCGCTGTGGGATCGATAACCAGGACTCCATTAGAGCCCTGTATTACTTGATATGATATGTATACTTGTGTTGAATGCTTGGACTTTACAAAATCATTATAAACATATATAAATTTGAGTTCATAATCTCTTACAATATAAAAGTCCAAACAGGCAGTCAAGTTTTTAGAGCCGTTGCTGGGGAAGGTAACGAAGTAACTAAGTAACTAAGTAAGTAAGTAAGGAAGAAAGTATAAACGGTATTTATTGATAATATAGTAACTAAAAACCTTTACTTTGTAGCGTTTAATTGAGTGTGTTTGTTTACTTTTTAAAGTATTTGTGTGATTGTATATGCATCGTAGTGGATCTATAGGTTTAGTGCCTTACAATTAAGAGTTAGAGTGTACTGTTAGAAAAAATAAAAAACAACAAAAACAAACTGAAAATCCTTGTGAAATGGCTAATAATCAAGATAAGCAGAGAAATGATATTGGAAATTTGCCAAGACCTTTAAGAACTTATGCTAACCCAACAGCTAATGAAATTCACATAACTATTCAAAATCCTGATGTTGTTGCTAATTCATTTGAACTTAAACCTGTTATTATCTAAATGGTACAAAATAATCAATTTGGAGGAACACCTAATGAGGATCCAAATTTAGATCTCGCTAGTTTTCTAGAACTGTGTGCTACTTTTAAATATGACGGAGGTCTAGTGATGCTGTCAGACTTAGACTTTTTCCTTTTTCATTAAGGGATAAAGCTAAGGCGTAATTAAATTTGTTAGCACCTGGATCTATTAGAACTTGGGGAGAATTATCTTAAAAGTTTCTACAAAATATTTCCCTCCATCAAAGACTGCTAAGTTAAGAAATGATATTACATCATTTGGTCAGTTTGAAGGAGAATCAATATATGAAGCTTGGGATATATTTAAAGATCTTCTTAGGAAGTGCCCACATCATGCTTTACCAGATTGGTTAATAGTTCAAACATTTTATAATGGATTAGTGGGATCATTGAGATCAATTATAGATGCTGCTGCTGGTGGATCGTTAATGTCAAAACCTTTTGATGAATCATACACATTAATTGAAGAAATTGCTACTAATAATTTTCAATGGCCCTCTGAACGGGTAAATCCTAAGAGAGTAGCTAGTGTTCATGATTCAGATATGATGACTATGATAGTTTCTCAAATTGCAGCCCTTTCTAAGAAAATAAATCAATATGGAATGAATTATGCTCAACAGCCTCAAGTGTTAGAGGAAAATTCATTTGAACAGATAACAAAATCTCAAACACCTTGTGAGACTTTTTATGATATTAATAGACCTAACAATCCTTATTCGAATTATTATAATCCTAATTGGAAGAATCACCCAAATTTCAATTGGAATAATAGCAATGCCAATGTTAACCCACATTGGGGGAACAGTTCTGTAAATCCAATTGGAAAATCGAACAATCAAGGAAATACCAATTTTAGACCATCTTATCCTCCTGGATTCAATAGTAACCCACAATTTAAGGATAAGAATTTTTCTACTGAAGAAATGATTATGAATATGGGAAATCAATTACAAGCTCAAGGTGTTGCTATGAAAAATATTGAAAATCAATTGGGGCATATTTTCACTGCACTTAATAATAAACCTTCTGGAACGCTTCCAAGTAATATTGAGATCAATCCAAAAGATCAAAACAAGGAACAACTTAAGGCTATTCAATTAAGGAGTGGAAAAGAATTGTAAATAAGAGTGCAAAAAGAAGTTGAAATAGAAAAGGAGAAGGTGGAAATAAAAATAAGTTCAAACAAGATTTATCCAGACTTGGATTATCCTCTTAAGCCAATGAAGATAACTGTTGAAAAACCACCACCTCCATTTCTTCAAAGATTGAAGAAATAAAATAGAGATAACAAATTTGGAAAATTTTTAGAGATCCTTAAGAAATTAACGAGAAATATTCCTTTAGTTGAAGCAGTAGAACAGATGCCTGACTATGCCAAATTTATGAAGGATATTCTGAAAAAGAAAAGAAAGTTTACATATCATGAAACAGTTGCACTTAACGGAGAGTGTAGTACAATTATTCAGAAGAAGCTTCCGAAAAAACTTAAAGATCCTGGTAGTTTCATTATTCAGTGTGCTATAGGTGGAAAAGTTTTTGGAAGAGCCTTATGTGTTCTGGGAGCTAGTATTAATCTTATACCTTTATCAACTTTCAAAAGGTTGGGAATAGAAGAAATTTCTCCTACCTCTGTGACTCTTTAGTTGGTCGATCGTTCCATTACTTACCCTAAAGGAGTGGTGGAAGATGTGTTAGTAAAAGTGGATAAATTTATATTTCATGCGGATTTTATTGTACTTGATATGGAGGAAGATACAGAAATTTCAATCATTTTGGGAAGGCCATTCCTTCCTAGTAGAAGAGCAGTGGTTGATGTTCAAAAAGGAGAATTAAATATGAGAGTTAATGATCAAAAGGTGACCTTTATTATTTTGAAATCTATGAAGTGTCCCTCAATGGAAAAAGATAATGAACGTTTTAGGATGGAGGTCTGTGAATATTTGAGAAATGATCATTTTGAAAATATATTTGAAAAGAAAGTAGAGTATAAAAATATGTTTGAAGAAGAAATTGAAAATGAAGAAAATTCAGATAGTAAGAAGAATGAAGATTTGGTGTATGTTCAGGAGAGATTCGAAGTATTAGACACTATGGAAGGTGGAAATAAAAGCTTAATTCCATCTATAATAAAACCTCCTGAACTTGAGATGAAAATTGTTGGAAATTAAACGATTATCAAGAACAGAAGTTGTTGGAAATTTTAAAAAAATACATGAAAGCTTTTGGATGGACTTTAGCAGATAATAAAGGAGTTAGTCCTTCGATTTGTATGCACAAAATTTTATTAGATGAAGAACATAAACCGAGAGTTGATCCACAAAGGAGATTGAATCCAATAATGAAAGAAGTAGTTAAGGAGATTTTAAAATGTATGGATGCTAGAATTATTTATCCTATTTTGGATAGTTCTTGTGTGAGTCCAATACATTGTGTACCGAAAAAGGGAGGAGTGACTTTTGAAGTGAATGAATGTAATGAAATTATACCCACAAGACAAATTAATGGATGACAAATTTGTATTGGCTATAGGAAATTAAATGCTGCCACCCGAAAAGATCACTTTCCTCTTCGTTTTCTCCATCAAATGCTGGAAAGACTTGCTGGACACAAGTACTACTGCTTTCTGGATGGATATACTGGTTACCATCAAATACCTATTGCTCCTGAGGATCAAGAAAAGACAACATTTACTAGCCTTTATGGAACCTTTACTTTTCGAAGAATGCCTTTTGGACTGTGTAATGAACCTGAAACATTTCAGAGATGTATGATGTCTATCTTCAGTAGTATGATATATAATGGAATAGAAGTTTTCATTGATAATTTCTTTGTATTCGGAACTTCATTTGAAATTTACCTGGAAAACTTAGCAAAAATTTTGGAGCTTTGAGAGAAATCAAATTTAGTTCTGAATTTGGAAAAATGTCAATTTATGGTTGCAGGAGGAATTGTGCTTGGGCATAAAAATTTTTAATATGGTATGAAAGTCGATCCTGCTAAAATTAGAGTGATTGAGAGATTGCCGCCACCCACTACCATGGGAGAGGTGGGAGTTTCTTAGGACACGCTGGATTTTACAGGCAATATATTAAAGATTTTTCTAAAATTACTAAACCTTTGTGTCGACTTCTAGAAAATGATAGAAAGTTTGATTTTAATGATGAATGTTTAAGTACTTTCGAATTATTGAAAAAGAAATTAATCACTGCACCTATAATTGTTTCACTAGATTATGAGAAACCATTTGAGCTCATGTGTGATGCCAGTGATTATGTGATCAGAGTAGCATTGAGGCAAATGCATGATAAAGTTTTTGAAGTCATTTACTATGATAGTAAAACTCTTAATGAGGCTCAAATTAATTATACCACTACTGAAAGAGAGATATTAGCTATAGCATTTGCTTTTGAAAAGTTTAGACCTTATTTAATTGGAGCTAAAAATATTGTTCATACAGACCATTCGGCTATCAAATATTTAATGCAAAAGAAGGATGTGAAACCTAGACTGATTATATGTATACTTCTTCTGAAAGAATTTGATTTTATGATAGTTAATAGGACATGATCAGATAACCAAATAGCTGGTCATCTGTCAAGATTAGAGTATGATAAATTATCTGAATTTGAGAAGGAAGTTACAGAAATTTTCCCTGATGAACAACTTCATACTATTATGGGAAGAAATTTGCCTTGGTATGCTGATATTGTGAATTATATTGTGAGTGATATTGTACCATCTGATCTAAAAAGGTAACAACAAAAAAATTTTAAATATGATGCAATATTTTTATTTTTTGGATGAGCCCTATCTATATAAACAGTGCAAGGATCTGATTATTAGGAGATGTGTTCCATAAGAAGAAACAAATTTAATTATTCAACAATGTCATGATTCTGAATTTGGAGGTCATTTAGTGTTGATAAAACTGCTTTTAAGATTTTACAATCTGGATTTTATTGGCCTACTCTTTTTAAGGATGTTTATAAATATATTAAATCATGTGATCGATGTCAGAGAGTAAGTAATATCTCTAGAAGAAATGAAATGCCTCTTAATTAGAATTTGGAAGTTGAAATTTTTTATGTATAGGGATTAGATTTTATGGGACCATTTACTCATTCATTTAGGAATTTATATGTACTGGTTGCCGTTGATTATGTCTCGAAATGGATTGGAGCTATTGCTTTACCTAGATGTGATGCTTGGAGTGTTTCAAAAATTTTAAAGAAAAATATATTTACAAGATATGGAATGCCGAGAGTGATTATAACTGATGGTGGAACCCATTTCAGGAATAATCAAATTAAGAGATTGATTAAGAAATATAATATTATTCATAGAATCTCTACTGCTTATCATCCCCAGAATAGTGGTTAATCAGAAGTATCTAATCGTGAAATTAAAAGAATCTCTACTGCTTATCATCCCCAGAATAGTGATTATAACTAATTGCTCCTTTTTGCTCCTTCTTCTTGAACTTTTTTTTTATCACCTATATCCAAAAACATAAAATAACCTTTCATTAAATCATAATATCCTTAAAAATTGAATCATAAATAAGGCATAAAAATAGGTACTTTTTAAGTGGATCAAATTCCCCCAAACTTAAACGTTACTTGTCCTTAAGTAACCCTTTTTATTACATAAAATGTATAACATCTGGAATGAAGTTTAAATAATTAAGATTCCTTGTAATTTTTGGTTTTATAAATGCTTTAGAAAATCATTAACCAAATTTCACTAATTAAGCTTAATTTTAAGAATTTAAAGAATACTTAACTACAAAATCATAAAACTTTAAATTTTTCATTTATTTTAAAAATAATTGTAATTTATCATATTAAGGTCACATAGATAATTTACAAGAAAAAGACTTTCATGAAAATTTTTCTAGTAAAGATGCTTGTACATAAAAATTAAGTCAAATATGTAATTAGTTTTCTTCCTATAAGAAAATTCAAGTGAAGACAATTTTTTATTAGGAATCTCCTCAAACTTCTTCTCACATTTCTTTTTTTTTTTTGCTCTTTTCTTTTTTTTCTTTTTTTCTTTTTTTCTTTTTTTCTTTTTTTCTTTTTAAGGATATTTTTCAATCCTCCACTTTTTTGTTTAATTTGTGAGGATTACTATATCTGGATAGCCTGTTAATGATTTTGAACTTCACTATCCTTAACTTATATTTAAAAACTTATACATTTTTACTTAATAAATATGACATTCTTAATAAGTATTTTTCAAAAATTATTTCAATATTTTCTTTTTCAAGTAATAATGTTGATTCCTTAGTATTTCAAAAATACAATTCTCTTTACTATAAAAAGAAAAAATTTTAATATTATTATTCTTTAAGTTAAATAATTCTATTCTTAAAATCAATCAAAGTTGTTGAAATTTTAGTTAATTTTACTAAATTATTTATAAATTCAAAAATTTAAGTAATTTTAAATAAAATTTTCATTCCTTATGTTATGTTAATATTTTTAAAGAAAATATTAGTACATTAAGGATAAATAATATTTAAATTTCAAAGAATTTTCCCTTCTCCCAAATTTCAGCTTTTAGTATAAACATGAATCATGAAAATTTCTAAAATATGAGAGAAAGAATATCATATTTTTACCAGGAATTTTTCTAAGTATATGAAAAATAATCTAGAAAGAAAAATTTATTTTCTACACGTGTTTTTTATGAATATAAAAGAAATGTTTAAGCATATATAGAAAAATTTTAGTAAGCAGGATCAATTTCTTCAAAAATTATATATTTTTATTTTTTTATAATAATTTTAAACAAAAACAACTAAACTAAACAAGTGTTCTGATCACCATACTAACACAGAAATAAAACATCTCATTACAAAAATAAACTTAAACAATCCAACAATCATCAGTACATCAACAAGTGTCTCAGAACAGTGCATCAAAAACAAACAAATCATCACATACATGCAAAACTAACACACTAACAAAACATAACATAAATAATAATACAAATATATAATCCTAGAAATCTACTCATCACTAGCTGTCTCCTTATCCTCATCATCATCAAAAGAAAAATTTACATTCTTGTTTTGGATATCAAATGGTGAAAATCTAGAGCAGGTCGGGAACTAAACTGAATGATCACCCTTTAGCAATCTAACAAGAGACTCAGAATACTCAGCATCAAAATCATTCTTCCTCTGGGTGTACTCAGAAATATGATCCAATTTCAAATCTACAGTATCGACTCTACACTGGGTCAAAAGTACTATATTATGCTGCTTTATAAATTTCTCAAGCATATTCTCCTAAAAACTAAATGGTGGCCCAGCAGCAGAAGTAGAGGGTACAGAAGTAGAAGGTCTACCAGAAGTAGGTAATGAACTAGAGGGTGTGGTAGAACTCTTACCTCGAAGTCGATCATAAATACTGACACTTTCTCGTCCAATGGGCTTGGTAGACTTGAGCTTCTCCTCTGAAAGCTCAGCAACAACTCCAGCACTTTCGCACAAAGAATAAATCAGAGAAGGGAATCTCAATCCCACAGAAGTGCTAGAACAAGCAGTGGCCCTTACAGAACGTTAAATAATACTCCCAACATCAATCGGCTTCCTCTCCTGTATGCAGTAGTTGAGGATAGCTCTGTCCTTTGTGACCTCACTCAAATGGTTGGATGGAAGGAGGCGAGCAGAAATAAAGTAATGTCATGCTTTAGAAACACCATTTAGCTTAGAAGATGAAAAATTTACCTATTTTTCATTCCGAATCTTCCAAGCTCCAGTACCATCTGTCAAGTATGCAATAATCATCTCCAAATCTCCCTCGGATGGAGATAATCCGTAATAATAAGCACTCGATGTTCGTGCGGCGTACCGTAGAAAATGTTGATTCTCTCTAGAGTAAATCCTACTCCAACTCCTCTCACGAAGATCTCGTAATCTTCGGCATCCATGAAATTTGCATAAAATTCCTTAACGACAGGGATAACAGCAACAGCGGTGAAGTAACAGAATTGTTGCCAGTTCAGTGCATGTTGACCTCATTTTTGATGAGGTCTCCTCTTCTTCTCTTTAGTACTTAGGATCTAGCCTTAGGCTTTTCCTTTGACTAATCTTAGAGGATTAGAAATGAGACCCACCATTTAGAAATTTCAGACCACTTCTTAACTCCCTGCAAACTCCACAAACTTGACTGTAGACCCCTAATCACCTAGAGGGTTGAAATCAAATGTGGAAGTTTAAAGGATGAGTTCCTATAGGACTCTTTGGCCTTAGGACCGCCTCTGGTGGCCCAGTCCAGTGAGGACCGACTTACACATACACTACACCTATACACTACACATTCACACACCTCTTAAAACCACACCCACACCCAACTTGACCTCCCGACTCATGAAGGTGATTCACATGGATGGTCCTTAACCCCTAAGCCCTCGGCAAGCAGGGTTAGGAACAACATAGTGGATGCCTCAAATGAGTCCCTTCATGGCTCATGTGGGCTTGATATGGCTTCATGGCTCAACCAAAATGATTTCATTCCACTTACATTCACTTAATCTTCAATTTTGTAAATTTTCAATTTTTGACCCCCGGGACCCTACACCCGCTTAGCCTACCCAAAACCCTTGAAATTACCTAAAATTTTCAAAATCTCCAAATCACCCAAAATTCCTCAAAACCAATCCCAAACATCCCCACATTACTCAAGCTGATCATTCATACCCAAAAATACCAAAAATTCCAAAAATACCTCCCAATACCCTTCAAATACCCAAAATACCCCTCTTAACCAAAAAATCCAAAAATTCAGAAAATTCCCAGAAAATTCCAGAAAATCCCAAATATTCCCAATTTCATTTTGTTCAACTACACCATGGGCCAATTTTGTCAATTTACCCCACTTTTATCAAAATCCCCAATTTGACCCATTTTAACCTAAAGTGAACCCAATGTCAAACCAAACCTACCCAATTGACCCAAATTCTGGTCCAGTTCAATTCTAAACTTCAATTCAACATTCCCAACACCAATCTAGGCCAAATCCAAGTCCAATTTGATTGACATTTGGATCCAATTTCATTTTTGGCCTTAAAGCCCAATTTGGACCCATGACCCAAACCTAACCCAAACTAACCCAATTCAACTCCAATTAACCCCAAATCTTTTCTAAACCTTCCTTAACATTCCCAAAAACAAAAAACTAACATGATTTGCCCAAAATTTAGACCCAAACCCCACTCAAATTCAACCCAAAGCTAAAAGGCCCAATTTTGACCTAAACCCAAGCCTAACCCAAATAAGCCCAAACCCCAAAATCAAAACCCAACCAAAGCCAAAACCTCTTTGAAACACTCCCATAAACATTTCCCAACATTTATTTTACATCAATTTCAACCCTAGCCCAACATTGGCCCAAGTTAGCCCAATTTGACCTATATTGGCCCATTCACCAAGGAAGCCCAAATTCAACCCAATTCAAACCCAAATCACTCCCAACTTGCTTCAAATCACTCATGACACATCCATGAGCTAAAACCAACATTTGTTTGGCCCAATCCTTCACAAAATTCCCATCCATAAATTTATTTTCAAACCAAAAGCCCACTTTCTTAAAGCTTCCTAAAAGCCCAAACTTCATGCTAAAGCCCATATGACAAATTCTTCTCATCATACCCTTAATTAAAATCATCCCTAAGTTCAAGTCAATCATCAAATGGTTCCAAATCAAGCCATGTGCCAAATCCCATCAAATCACTCCTAAATTACCAAAATTCCTAAAAACCTCTTTCATGAAAGTTGACTTAGCTTTTTCCAAGCCAAAGGTGAGCCATGAAGTCATGCATGAGCCACATGTGAGCCATGAAAGCCTTGGACACTTCACCATACCCAAAATGGCAAGAAGAGGGGACCCTTTAATGATTCTCTTAAGAGTGATTAACCACTCTCATGTCTCCCCTAACTCTTGCTTAAGCTTAATTGTACTTGGATCGTGACTTCGACCCCACTAATCAAGCCGATCAAAGTGACTTTCCCTTCAGCCCAAATTGGCCTTGGAGGATGAACCTAACCCAAAACCAAGGATTGACCCATTTAGACCCAAAACTAGCCCTTTCCCATTCCACTTTGATTCAAACCCTTTACACATGTCCATGGCCAATTGACTGCACAAACCTCCAGCCCTGACCCACCTGGACCTGAGGGTGACCCATGCCTGCCCGGCCACCGCCCGGGTCGCCGTGAAAACACCATGGCCGAGACCTTGGGAGGAGCCAAACTTTGGAATTCCACCTTCGCCGAGTTGCCCCATGCCCAATGGCCACCATGGCTGTTCTTCCCTCGACCTAAGCACCGATCCCAAGCCCTAACTCCCCCGGGAGGCCCTCCACCCTCTCCTATTTAAACACCACCCCTTCTCGGCCATGGAAGGTGCTGAACCGACCTTATTGAAACTCTGCCAAAATTGCTCCAGATCATTCTCCATACTTAGAGCAGTTGATCCCCAGTGCCAATTTTCCCTAATCCCCACCAACAGAGCCCAATTTCTCAGTCCAAATTCCACCCAAAATCAGGACACTTCTACACAATGGATCAATCCTCAAATTGATTGGTCCTACACCTTCACTAGACCAAGGGAAGAAGTCCACCAGCAAAAGCCCCCTCTCCAGGCCACCCATCTGTTCCAGACTCCAAGCTTTGTGATCGAGCTTGGTCGAAATCATACTTAGGCAATTCACTGCACCGGGAGACTTCATCCGGAGCTTGTTGGGATCCAATCGAAGGTGACACAACCCTCAGATTGAAGCCACACTTCTCTGAGCAAAGGTATGAGCTAACTCTTTATCCCGAGCTTCTGGAGATTCTTCATTTCAAATGCCTTAATTTCAATGCATGATCACCGTATAGATGTATTCGTCTCTTCAAGACGAATCCATGCAAGCATAAGAACACGAAATCCGTTGAGAAATGAGTGAGTTCTTAGGGTTTTAGTGTGGACGGCTCTCGGGTGAGGACGCTTGGCGACGATGAACGGATGTCATTCATTCCATACACGCGCGGACGGACGGCCAGGATCGCGCCGGATGAGGAGACGGAACGATACAGCGGGCCCCTGGAGCGCTGAGTCGGATGGCGGCGTCGAATCAGAAAGCGCCACGCGGCGCTTCGGAGATGCTAAGGTTGACGCGGCGCCGATTCGGATAAATAGAAAAATAGGGATTTTCTTATTTATTTAATTCCCTAAACTTCAAAAATGCATAACTTTGTGTAGAAAAATCAAAAAAATAAAATAAAAATACCCTCTTGCTCAATGAACAGAGGAGAATAATGTGGAAAAGAAATCATTTAATTTCATCAAGTATTTTATTTTTAATGATTTATTTACCCTCTGGATTGTTTTAATTCTCCATGCATATAGGAAATTTACCATGGCATGAGACCATAGGGCTTTTAAAGCCTCTGAATTTGGGAACATTCCCCGAATTTTCCAAAGTCGAAGGCCATCCCTATGAGAAGTTATTGATTTTTCAAACTCATGTTACTGTTTTGAGTATTTTAAATCCAATAATTATCATGTTGTGAAATAAATTCTAGGAAAATTTGGTGATGTTTCTTATGACCAGAGGACTCTAGGAAAAATAGGTTTTGAATCAATTCACTTGGAATAACCATAATTGGCTTAAACACCCAAAATAGGTCCTTAATTAATTAGAGCTAATCATACACCAAATTGACTTGAAATCAATTCTCCACCGACCTTTAGGATCAGAGGAACCCACCATAAAAATTTGAAGTCAATTGGACTTGGTTAGCCCTACTAAATGGGTTGATTAAGCCATTTAGCCAATTTAAACTTTAAAAATTCATAACTTTCAAAATGCTTTTAAAACATTCTCCAAATTGGTTTTGGAGCCTCTCTGATATTAGGGGAATTTAAGAAAATTAAAATTTCAATTTTCTAAAAAATTTAATTTTTTGCATTATTTTAATACTTTAATAAATAAAAAATAATAAAAATCACAAAAATAATAAAATTCACTAAAATGTCACATTTTGAATTCTAATCACTTAGGAACAAACCCCATATTTTTCTTAAGTCTCTATAATGAGATATTAAATTTTAAAGCCCTAAGGTAATTTTAAAATTTAAAAAATGTATATTTCTAGTATTCACATTAAAATAATTCTAATAAATCAAAGAAAAATCAAAAAATTGTAAAAATTGATTCTCTGATTTCCTTGATATCAGAGAGATTTTTGAAAAATATAAAATTCATTTTTCAATCTTTATTTTATTTTTAAATTAATTAATACTCCAAAACTCAAAATAATTATAATAAAAAGAATATAATTCAAAAAATCACCAAAATTGGTCCAAGTGGTCTTCTGGTTATTAGAAATGTTTCATAATTTTCTTAAGGACAGAAACTTTCCCTTGGTCATATTATTGAATTTTCCTTGGAAATCCCTATTTTCCACCAAAAATAATTACATAAATAAATTAAATACAGAAAAATCACATTTTTTCCTCTCATGTCTTTATTGACATATGAGTGAAGTCACATAAAAAATTTCAAGTTCATTTAAGCTCAATTTAGTGAGTTATGAAATTATTAAGCTTGAAGGGCAAAATGGTAATTAAAATTTTAATCTTTAATTAAAACTTTAGGCTTAATAAAATTAAAGAGTAAAATATTTGATCCTAATCTGATTTGGATGATTGAAATTTAAATAATTAAAGGGTAGAAACCTATTAAACAATTTAAAAATAATTGAAATGAACTTTAATTAAATAATTGATTAAATTTGGAAGAATAATAAAATTGGAATTATTAAAATAGGGATATTATTAGGAAGAAATTTGTTCTTTAATTTAAGAATCCCTAAATTAATCATCTCAATAATATTTAATTCCTAATTAAAATGATAATTCAAATTTAAGATTTAAAATACTAAAAGACTTAATCATTAAATTGAATTAAAATTAAATTATTTAAATTAAACCCTTTTAAAATAAAAACATTAAATTAAACTTAAAAATAAAATTAAATTAAAATTTAAATTAAACTAAATTGAATTAAATTAAAATAAATTAAATTAAATTAAAACATATTAAATTAAATTAAATTAAATTAAATTAAATTAAATTAAATTAAATTAAATTAAATTAAATTAAATTAAATTAAAACATATTAAATTAAATCAAATTAAATTAAATTAAATTAAATTAAATCATATCAAATTAAATTGAATTAAATTAAATTAAATAATAGAATCAAGTTAAAATTAAAATCAAATTAAATTAAATTAAAATCAAAACTAAACCAAATCAAATTAAATTAAAGTTAAATTGAATTAAAAATAACATCACCTAAGACATAAAGAAATTCAAAAATAAAACAACTTGAACACTATTCCAAACTTAAGCCCATTAATTGAAATTAAGTTAAATCATAAATCATTTGAACATCCATTTGCCCTCGAAAGCTCTTGTTGTCATAACTCCTAAATGGAGTATTAAGTGAAGTGTTACTTCACTTATAGGATATTCAAATGTCCTAGTTAACTGAGCAAGATGACAAAACTTGAACTCCCGGACGATTAATTCATTTGTATAATTGAATTCTCTTGGACTTAAAATAATCCTAGAAATATTGAAAAGATGTTTAAGACTCATCTTAAGCACTTTCTCGATATGATAGGATATTTATAAGAACAATTGAACTTAATTATTCTTTGATGAAGAAAATCGTCCTCAAACCAAAATACAAGAACCTAGACGTCATAGGAGATGACTAGCGTATAGGAGTAGGACCTTGGTAGAAAACCATAACCCTTCCCTTAGCTTTACCTAGGAACTTGCTTTAAATGATTAAATATTCTAAATTGTGTTTAAGTGCAGCTTGGGATCACGGGAAGACCCTCCAGGTACGCTTTTAATTTATTGCGATTTACCTTATTGCAATTTATTTAATCACATTGCACTTACTTTTCTTGCATGATAAACAACTGTTGCATGAAAACCCACACCTTTAGGGTAGCCCCTAAAACTGAAACCAAAACTAAATTAAAAATCATTACAAGATAAAATTCATCGCCACAACATTTCAAAATATAAAACAACTCAAAATTTAATCACAAACAGAACACAAAACTACAACTACAACTAAATTAAAACGTCTTGTTGGATGATCGGGAATACCTCGGATGATGTAACCTACGTGTTGCTAACTGGATTTCCCACGGTCTAAATGAAAGTGTGGAACTCATTTAGTTGAGTTTAGCAAATTCATCTGGACTAAGTGAATCCGATTAAAATAACGATGCCGGAAGGATGGAACCGTGGGATCTTAACCGGTGTTGTTATAATCAATTTTAAGATTTGTTTTAACTAAAACACTAAAAACACTTGGATTTTAAGACTTCTCTAAACCAAAACACCTTTCTCATCTCCTGATTTATGACTTCTAAAACTAAACCACTACAACAACAAGGAGCTCGGAGCATGGTGGGCAGCACGACCATCGTCATCAGCAAAACCTGAGTCTACTTCAACAAAACATTCTTAGAATTAAATAATCAAGCCATAGGAATTCGAGGTAGTTTGCCTAGTGCAACATAAATCCTCAACTCTTCGTTAGGCATTTTCATTGCAAATTAAGCCCTAACCGGTCTTAGGATTCCGAGGTAGTCGTCCGATACGACATAAACCCTCACATCTTCAAGGCTATTTGTGTGATCGCATCATACGAATATAAGTCCTAATTAATTAAAATTGGCAAGATCAAAATATTAAATAAACATTAGGGCATTCTTAAATTCAAGCCAAACAATAGGATAGTCGGGAAATTACCGAAGTTCGCTTCGAATCTGTGATTTCTCCTACCTTTCCTTCTTTGAATTCCCAACATAAAATGTTCCAAATTTGATCCATTCCCTATTGAAATTCCAAAATTCAATCCCTTGAAAACTTAAACTTTGAAATTCTTGAGAGCAGAACTACTGATTATTATCGAGAGTTTTCTTAGGTGATTCCCGTCACTTAAGATGTAATTAACTATAGAGGCTTGCCCTTATAGGGAATTTTAAGAACCCAGGTAATATAAACCCTGTTTAATGTTTTCATATTAAGCAGGGGAACTTGTCGGCAAATAAAATGGTTTCGCAGACCAAACGGATGTCACAAACCTTCTAGTTTATTTAATCGAGCCTCACCATCAAACAGTGTGCCTATTCTTCAGAATGGACACGTTTTGTGGTGCGGTGCTCGTCTATATAAACTATTTGAGATGTGAGATCAGTTTGATTTCATATCTTAAAATTTTCAAAATTATTTTTTTAAAAAAATCAAAATACTACTTTCCAAATCATATATATATGTAAATTAAATTTAAAATTCGCCGACAATTTCTGTTAGGCGACCCCTTTTTAAAATACAATACTCCAACCTAAAAATATGCCGACAGTGCAACGATCGTATCTTCAATCCTTCCACCAGGATTGTAGAAACTCCTCTCCGATATAAATTTTTTTATCATAGCAAAATCGTTGTAACGAAAATGTGTCGCGGTAGTGGCAAACTTGCTATGATCAAAATTTTCTCGTTCTTTCCCTCTCTTAGATTTTGGAGCCTTCTAAATGTAAGAGAAAGAAAACGCAAAATAAATTAAAGGACAAAAAGAATAAGCTTATTTAAGCTTTTAAAAACTTAAATAAAGCTTTAAATCTATGGATTAAACTCCAAAAATCAAAAATTTTGAGTTTTGCTCAAAAGTTAAAAAATCCATGGTGAAAATAAAAAATAAATGGATTAGAAGGTAGATCTGACCTTGAGATGAAGAAATCAAGTGATTCCAAGTTCAAAAACTCAAAAATCTGGCCTAAAAATGGATCCCTTAGGTTGATTTTCACGAAAAATGGAAGAAGAAGAGAGCTTAGACATCTTTAATGGTGTCAGTGTGTTTAAAAACCCAACTTTCAGGTGCAAGCCGAACATGCGCTTAGGCGCCGAATTCTGGTAGACCTTCTTAAGGTACACATCTTCGAATTGTGACATTTTTAAATAATTACAAAAGTATCTTCATAAGGTACATATTTTTGAATCACAGAATCTCTGCCTATTTTAAATAAATGAGGATCTTCCCAAATATATGATTTAGAATCATTCTTGAATTTCTTAATATATTTGCTATTCAATCCATACGGTAAAATATTGCTAACCAAATAGTTAATTATATCTGCATACTAAGGAGTTTGTAATCCTTGAATAACATATAAATGTTCATCAGAGAATTTCTCATTTATGTTTCCTTAAGTAATCTTCTCACTGTTATATTTAATTCTTGATAAGTGATTAGCAATTTGGTTGTGAGCTCCTTTTCTGTCCACTATTTGAAAATCAAATTCTTGTAAAAGTAGAACCCATCTTATCAATCTAGGTTTAGCATCCTTTTTAGACATTAAATACTTAATAGTGGAATGATCAGTATGTACGCTACATTTGGTCCCAAGAAGATAAGGTTTAAATTTATCAAAGGCATATATTATTGCTAAGAGCTCTTTCTCAGTAGTAGTGTAATTTATTTGAGTTTCATTAAGAGGTTTACTAGCATAATATATAACTTTGAAAATTTTCTCATATTTTTGTCCCTATACAGCTCCAATTGCATAATCGCTTGCATCACACATTAATTCAAAAGGTTTACTCCAATCAGGTGCAACAATGACAGGTGTAGTGATTCATTTTCTTTTAATATAATGAAAGCATTCAGACAATCTTCATTAAATTCAAACTTAGCTTCTTTTTCTAATAAATGACAAAGAGGTTTAGCAATCTTAGAAAAATCATTTATATATCTTCTATAAAATCCAGCATGACCTAGAAAACTTCTCACATCAGTAACAGTAGTAGGTGGTTGAAGTTCAGCAATAATTTTCACTTTTGCCTGATCAACTTCCATCCCTTTTTGTGAAATTTTATGTCCAAGTACAATTTCTTCTGTGACCATAAATTGACATTTTTCCCAGTTTAGAACCAAATTTGTTTCTTCACATCTTTTTAGAACTTTTGTTATATTTTCCAAGCAAGACTCAAAAGAAGTTCCAAATACTGAAAATCTTCCATAAATACTTCAATTCCTTTTTCAATTAAATCACAGAATATTGACATCATACATCTCTGAAAAGTTGCAGGTGCATTACATAAACTGAAATGCATTCTTCTAAAAGCAAATGTTCCATAAGGACTTGTAAATGTTGTTTTCTCTTGGTCCTCAGGAGCAACGGTAATTGATGATAACCAGAATATCCATAAAAAAAATAGAAATATGAGTGTCCAGCTAATTTATCCAGCATCTGATCCAAGAAAGGTAAAGGAAAATGATCCTTTCTAGTGGCATTGTTTAATTTTCGATAATCGATGCAAATTCGCCATCTAGTAACTTGTCTTGTAGGGATTAATTCATTTTTATCATTAACAATGACAGTTACTCCTCCTTTCTTCGGAACACAATGAATAGGACTTACCCATTGACTATTCAAAATAGGATAAATAATTCCAGCATCTAACCATTTTAAAATATCTTTTTTAACAAACTCTTTCATAATTGGATTCAATATTCTTTGAGATTCAATAGTAGGTTTACATTTTTCTTCCAATAAAATCCTATGCATATAGATTGAAGGGCTTACTCCTCTTATATCTGCAATAGCCCAACCAAAAGTTTCTTATAGTTCTTCAGAACTCTTATTAATTTTTCTTCTTGATCTTTGCTTAGTTCTGATGATATAATAACATGTACAGTTAATGAATTTCCAAGAAATGCATACTTTAAATGTGTAGGTAACATTTTTAATTCTAGCTCAGGGGCTTTTTCAACCGAGGGTAAAAGTATATCATTTTTAGTAGTGTCTAAAATTTCCTAATTATCATGAATATAATGAGTTTCTTCAAATAAAATTTTTTCATTCACTTCTTCAATTTCTTCAGTTAATAACTTATTATATAGCATAGATTCATCATTTTTTTCTTCAGAAATGACTTTACATTTTTCTCGATAATGTTTTTCAAATATATAATCAAAAATATCCATCCGATAGTATTTTTCTTTGTCAGGATACCTCATTGATTTCAGAACATTAAATGTTATCTCTTAATCATTAACTCTCATTATTAATTCTCCTTTTTGCACGTCAATCATAGCATGTCCGGCAGCTAGAAAAGTTCTCCCTAAAATAATAGGTATTTCTTTATGTTCTTCCATATCCAGTACAATGAAATCCACGGGGAAGATAAATTTATCCATTTTAACAAGAAAATCCTATATAACTCCTTTAGGATAAGTAATAGATCGGTCAGCTAACTGAAGGGTTACAGTGGTGGGAGAAATCTCTCCTAAATCTAACATTCGAAAAATAGAAAATGACATGAGATTAATACTTGCTCCTAAATCACATAAGGTTTTTCCAAAAAAATTTTCTCCAATAGCACATGGTATAGTGAAACTTCTAGGATCTTTAAGTTTCTGAGGTAGTTTCTTTTGAATTATTGCACTACATTCTTCACTTAATGCAACATTTTCATAAGCTTCAAATTTCATTTTCTTGCTTAAAATATCCTTTATAAATTTTGCATAACTCGGCATTTGTTCCAAAGCTTTAGCAAAAGGAATGTTGAGGGTAAGTTTCTTAAAAATCTCAAAGAATTTAGAAATTTGATGGTCAAGCTTATGTTGTTTTAGTCTTTGAGGAAAAGGTGGTGGTGGTCTTTCAACTTCCACTTCAATAGGAATTACAGTCTGATCTTTACTTAGAGATAGAGTTTCTTTAGGTTTTTCAATCTCTTCAACCTCTCTCTCTTTTTCAATTTCATTCTAAATTTTCTCTTTTAATTCCTTTCCACTTCTAAGTTGTACAACTTTTACTAGTTCACGGTTTTTTCCAATTGCTTTTGGATTAATTTCGACGTTGCTAGGAAGTGTTCCGTGAGATCTGTAATTAATTAAATTAGCAATTTATCCCATCTGATTCTCAATATTTCGAATAGCAGTGTTTTGATTTTGTAACTGATTACCTAGTTACAAGATCAATTCTTCTAAAGATAACTTTTTCTGTTGATTGTTAAAACCAGGAGGATAAATTGGTCTAAAGTTTGAATTTCCTTGATTGTTCTAATTCCCGGTTGGATTAACTTGATTATTACTCCATTTTTTATGTCCATTATTCCAATTAAAATTAGGGTGATTTTTTCAACCTGGATTATAATAATTCGAATAAGGGTTATTAGTTTTACTAGCAATAGCTTGCAATGTCTCCATTGTTTAAGAATCATCAATATTTGCAGAATTATCATTACTTACATGTGACACGTTAATAGCAAAATTATTCAATTTCTTAGATATCACAGCCACTTGTGAAGCTAAAATAGAAAATGCTTCATTATCTTGAATACTTGCCATTCTTTTTGGATAAACCCTTTCAAAAGGCCATTAAAAATTATTGTTAGCCATTTCTTCAATTAAGGTATAAGTTTCATCAAATGTCTTAGACATTAAAGAACCACCAGTAGCAGCATATATAATAGATCTAAGTGATCCAATAAGTTCGTTATAAAATGTTTGAATAATTAACCAATCTGGTAAAGCATGATGAGGACATTTTCTTAATAGTATTTTAAATCTTTCCCAAGTTTCATAAATTGTCTCTCCATCAAATTGCATCAATGAAGTAAAATCATTTCTTAATTTAGCAGTTTTAGAAGGAGGAAAATATTTAGCAAGGAATTTTTGTGCCATATCTACCCAAGTTTTATTAAAACCAGTTGCTAATGAGTTAAGCCACATCTTTGCTTTATCTTTTAAGGAAAAACGAAAGAGTCTAAGCCTAATAGCATCATCAGAAACATTATTATATTTAAAGGTAGCACAAAGTTCTAAGAAACTAGTAAGGTGTAAGTTTAGATCCTCATTTAGTGTTCCTCTAAATTGATTATTTTGAACCATTTGAATAATAAAAGGTTTAAGCTCAAAAGAATTAGCATCTACAACAGACATTTGAATACTAATATGAAGTTCATCAGTTGTAGGGTTTGCATAATCCCTTAATGGTTTATAAACATTTTGTTCATTAATTTCTATTGGATTTTGATTATTGTTATGTAAGTTAGTCATTTCCTGATATTTTTTAATTTGTTTTCCTTTTCTAATTCTTTTAACAGTTCTTTCTAATTCAGAATCAAAAGGTAATAATCCTTCAGATCCAGAACTACGCATAAAAATTAAATAAAAGGACTTGAAAATAAAATAAAATAAAATCTTTTTGGTATTTTTGTTTTTGTAAATATTTTTGTATTTTTAAAGAAATAAAAGTGTATATAAAATATTTTTAATTTGAGAAATCTAAAAATTGTCTTTCACTTCCTTCCTTCCCCGGCAACGGCGCCAAAAACTTGAACCGTGCTTTACGACTTTCTGTATGTGAGAATTTATGAACTTATATTTATATATTTATAAAAATTTCATAAAGTCACAATTTCAAACGCAAGTATATGTATTGTTTCAAGTAATACAGGGCTCTATTGGAGTCCTGGTTATCGATCCCACAAGGAAGATTAATTGAAGTAATTAATAGATTTTCAAATTAAAATTAATTATAATTTTTATTTCTTTTCAAAAATCAGATTTTAAGTTTAATGAAATTTCTACTAGATGTAAGTAAAGTAGCAATAAAGTTAATGCAAGTATAAATAAATCAACTTTCTCCTTTTCAACTAATCCAAGATTTTTCAGAATAATTATCATTCACGGAGAACTTGAGATTATGGTATTGCGCCAAATAGAAGCAATCATATTCTTTACCTTCGCTCGATAGTATAAAGAACATTGGCTAATCTATATATTGGTTCAGGATGTATTATTAGTAGAATGGGTTAATCTAGGCTCACACTTCTAGATGTCTAAGGGTGGCTACTATCGGCCCTACTAATGACCCGTTCCCTTTCTATAAACCAAATTATTAGAACTTACTTAGTCACTCTAAAAACTAAACAATTCTATGCCCAATAAACAATATCTCCCTATTTATTCGTACTTCACCTTGAATAACCCGCTCAAGGCCTTCGATTAACCAAGGATTCATGAGATATCTAATAGTTAAGAACTCATCTCCGGATAGGTCTCAAAATTCTTCAACAGGTTTTAACAATTCAAATGGCCAGTTTAAAAAGTAAATTAAGATCAGGTATGAATATCATCGCAATAATTTTAAAAAGTTATGTTAAGTTCTCCAACAAAATTAAATTATCTTATTATCTTTCAATAGTTGAAATGAGAAAGAAAAGTAACTACTCAGAACACATTGAATTCACACAATAAAATATATTTATAAAACTTTAAACCAAGTTAAAAATACTTATCTGGAATGTTTCTTCAAGTGACCCTTTGACTCATACTGACTCCAATGCAAGGGACAAGACCTCAACAACAACAATACTTACAAACTCTCACTTACTACTCAAGGAATTGAGTATTAACACTCAAAATAACTAAAATAAACTCACTAAATACTTAAGAAGAAAATATGGTGGCTCTCTAATACTATCTCCGGATGCTGGAGTTCTAGGGGGCACGGTTCTCTGTAGAAATGTCTTCTATTTATAGAGCTTCAAAAATGACCAGGGGTTGCTTAAGGCACCTCTTCAAAATTCATCCAAATTCAATGAATTTTCTAGAAAGTAACTGTGGCGCCTAGGCGCCGGGATCTGGCGCCTAGGCGCCGGACTCCGTGACCAAGTCTTCGCACCTCTTCACTTTGGATCGCACCTCTTCTCGATTAAAATGGTTTTCTTGTGTCAAGATGCATTGTATCACATGTCCTATGTATTAGGAGTAACTTCAAGTCTTCTAGAATGTCTGATAACCTCTTAACATCGTTAAAATAACTGCCCAAAGTTGTCAAAAATCTTAGCTGCTTTAGTATCAAACTGGCGCTTAGGATCCGGATTCTGGCGCCTAGGTGCCAGACCTATAATTTTGGCAACTTTGCTTTTTAGCTCTATTTTTGCTCCTTTTTGCTCCTTTTTCCTTCTTGAACTCTTTTTTATCACCTATATCCAAAAACATAAAAATACCTTTCATTAAAGCATAATATCCTTAAAAATTAAATCATAAATAAGGCATAAAAATAGGTACTTTTTAAGTGGATCAATGCACCAACTCAACATTCAACATGCCCGCATCGTGCTAATTAAAGGTGAAAATTTTCTTCCTCCTCTCATCCTGTTTTGTAATTTTTACCAAAGCCACAATTGCAACATCTAATGTCGGTCCCTGAAGCATTCAAAAGAGAGAAGAAGAAATTAAAAGATAATAGAGAAGGAAGATTAAAGTGTTTTAGAGTGGATTTAAGGTTAGTTCATTCATTCTTTTTCCATTTTAATAGAATTTTGAGCATTTTTTTTATATTCATCTTCTTCATCCCTTGTCTTTGAGTTCTTCCCTCATTTTTTTCCTTTGAAAGCCATGGCATCGAGAACAAAGGGAATGAAGGATACAACCTTTAATAATAAGAATTTGTTAGCCTCAAAGCAAAAACTACTATGACAAATCTTGGTATCAAAGAAATTAATTTTGGAGAGAGTATTCCTTGAGCCCAGAGGTAGGCTGGAAGGAGCGATTGTTAGAAATATTGGGAGAAGTTCTGTTACACTGCTCCTCCTACGTTTGTTCTAATTATCAATTAATTCCTTTCCAATGCAGGAATCCCATTCACGATAGGGTTCTTATGAGGGTAAATGGGTAGCTTTTAATCCTTAAATCATTAATTTAATCCTACAACTTGACAATATCCCGAACTATGAGTTTTTTAATTACTTGGCACTTAATTATCATGAAATTAAGAATTTTTTTTATTTACTACACTATCAATTGGAAAGTGAGAGATGATAAAGTTTTTAATATTCCTAGTGTCACCAAGAATAAGGATTCAAAAGTGTGTCTAATTGATGTCACCAATGATAGAACCATTTTGAATTATTATATTCATAAGAAGAAGACCCATGATGTGGGTATGATTATGCATATTTCCCTCCACATCATTGACAAACAGATCAATGTAGGACAAGGCCACTCTAACTTGCTACTGCCCTTTTTGTTAAGGTAAGGGTTGTTGGAGAGAAGTGGGAGGAGTAACAAAACCCGGTTAAACCCATCACCAAGGTCATTTATCTTTTTCTATGCAAGGACATCTACATACGAGAGATGAGAGAGTTACTCTAGATCGGTTACATCTTGAACTAGGCCCGAAACATTCATAAATATTATTTCTGACTGCCTTGAGACCCTGATAGAGGAATCTGTCATCATGCAGTGTGAAATACATGATTAACATGAGATATCTGATCCACCTAAAAATATATTACTTTTTATGCTATATTTTATAATGATATTGCACTTTAAAGATATTTTTCTTGTGTTTTTTGGTTGTAGGTACATCAAATTGAAGAATTTGGAGTGATTATAGCAAAACGAACAAAAATGGACCAAAATGGAGTATACCGGAGCAAAACGGGTAGAACCGGAGCATACCGGAGCAAAATGGGTCAAAATGGACACTTTTGTACCTGTTTCTAGCACCTAGGCGCCACCATTTGGTGCATAGCTGCCAGGCAGTGGCGCCTATGCACCAGAAATCGATGCATATCCCCCAGTGACGGTTTTTGGCATAACTTCTAGAAGAAACGTTGGATTTGGATGATTTTTGAAGTGTTGCGAAGTGTGACTATTGAGGAATTCATTGAGAATGATAAAATAAACTTTCTAGAAGAGTTTGGGGTAGTTATAAGGAGTTATTATGGAAGAGATGTGTCTCTTGGAGTGAAAAGGCACTTAAGGCACCCTTTAGAAGATTCATTAAATGTGGACTCCTTTTGAAGAGACACTAAAGAATCTTTTGGGAAATTATAATTAGGGCTTGGAAACTCTTGAAGAATAAGATTTAGATTAAGAGAAGATTATAAGAGGAGAAGAAGGCTTGGAGAAGAAGTGAAGGCTTGGGCGTGAGCCCAAGTGGGGTGACAAGGTGAGAGACAAAGAGAGAGTGTGAGAGACTTTTTTATTTTCTTATCACTTTGTTCTTAGAGAGAATTGGAAGGAGATTACTTTTGCTATACAAGGAGAGTTTGATTTCCATCAAAGATAAGTATTTTTGTTGTATTTTGGTTTGAATTTGGTACTTTTTTGTATGGATTCAAAGTGTTGTTCAATGAAAAGTTATTATTGTTTCTCCATGTGTAGTGATTAGTTTTTTTTACTCTTCCCTCTTACAATGAATTAGTATGCATGTTTAAGATATAAAATTGAGTAAAGTGAGAATATATTGTGATGATTTTACTTTGATCTTCATTTACAAATAAAGTTGATCAACTTGCATGTTAAAATATATTGTGAGAACATATAAGAACCAATGTGGTATTGTCTCAGTCAACTATTGGTAAAAATCACATGAGATTATATGGGTGAGAATGTAGTCCATATGGTTGAGTGCAAATAAATAGGGAGATATAAATGTTTAAGAGGTGTAGAATTAGAGGACTTTAGGGTGACAGACTAAAGCCCCCAATTTGTTTTGATGTTTTAAGTTTTGATATGAGATGTTAGCACCCAGGTGGAGGGAGAAGAGGGAACTCTAGAGTGAAAGCTAGTATCTTCCCTGCCTAACCCATCTTCAAGATTTCAAAGCATAAGATTAACCTATGTTCTTTATAGAACCAAGTAAGGGTAAAGAATATAATTGCTCATATTTGTCACTATCTCTCTCGCTACTTGTTTTAATTTTAAACATGTCACTAATTTCATTGCATGAGGAAGATTACTTTTAATATATATAAACCCCACTTTCTGATTTTCACTAAGTAATTTAGTTTAGGATTAGAAGTAGTTTTGTAGTAATAATTTTAGGATTTAATTAAAACCAAACTTTTATCGACCTTACAAGCTAAGGCGAGTTATTATAGACTAAAACCAGTCTTGAAAGCCACCGTGATTAACCGCGATCTCTGTGGGATCGATATTCGGGGCTTAATCAGAAAGATCTATATTACTTGATAACGATACGCATACTTGTGTAAAATCCCTACTATTTAAAAACATAATTAAAACCTTACTTTGCTTGGGAGTCAACTTTTTGGCACCATTGTAAAGAAGAAATTTAAACAAGAAAATTAAAGAATTAAACTTAAAATCTGATTTTTGAAAAGAAATGAGAAGCATGAGGAGGAGGCGATGATGGGAATGATGATTTAGCTGTAGTATATTCTGGAATTGTGATTTGGTGATTTTGTTGGACTTTGATTCTACAGTATTCTAAATTTTATGTTATCTTGAGATTTGTTTGGACTTTAATTATGTGGCATGGATTTGATGTTAGGGTATGAATTGGATTGATGTTAGTTTTTTGCAATTATATTGTGCAGTGTTGATATTTTTATGAGTTGCTGACTTCTAAGATTATGATGTAAACAATGTGGCTTATGTAGTTTGACATGGGCTGAGCATGTAATTCAAGATTATGATTATTTTTAATCTAATTTTAATATTTTAAAGCTAGTGTGATTTTTATTATTATGACTGATCTATCTGTTCTACTCTATAAGTACTTTTCCCTTTCCTGTATTATTCACATAAGTAGTGATTTTTTTTGTAGGGGGGGTGTGGGGGGGGTGGGGGTTGGGGGAGGTGATGGGGGTGTTGTGCATGTTGATCTACTTTAAGGTGCTTTACATACTAAAAATTAGACTCTAATTTGTAATAGTGACTCATCATAGGACTACTTGTAACATGACAGTGTTAAGTAATAATAGTAATGTGTATTTCAAAGTCAATATCATACCAATTCTCCCGACTATTTGGTTCCTTAATTTTGAGGGATAAGCTCAACCTTACTAATGTTAAAGCCCCAACTTTTGCTTTATAACTATTTTATAGTTTAATGCATTTCTTTTTGCATAAAAAAAACTCTCTTTACTCTTGAATACTTGGCATAATGGGAGTTATATTGAAGAGTCCTCTATGTACTCCTCCCTTTCTTGGTTAAATTGTAATATTATGCCAAAGTCTTGGATTTCATTTCCAGCCAAAGAATTATTAAAGTTAATATCATAATAAATTAGCACTTGACTTCAAATACTTTTGCTTGAAGCAAAAAAGTCTTTAAATACTCGAAAAGGTACAATTATAAATATAAGTAATTGATCAGAAATACTTTAACCCTTTAATTAGTTCAAATAATCTAAATGAAAACTTAATTTTTGAATGAATTATAATATATTTGAATTCATATAAAGAGGTGTTTAAGAATTATTAATTAGGAGAGTTTGAAATTCAAAATCTTTAAACTACTTGTTAGACTAGATATAGTAATTATTATTTAAAAAAAAAAGAAAAGAAAAAGGAAGAACAAAATGAAGAAAGTAAAAGGAAAATTTTAGAAGGCTCTGATCTTAAAAGAAAAATTATTAAACCAATGTAAGAAGAACTTGAAAATTTGAATAAAAGGGGTGTCTAATTCTTTCCCTAAGTAGTAAGACTTAAAAGCCTCTATAATGGAATCTCTTAGATTTTAAATTCAATAATGAAATTAAGAGATTTTTGAGTATTTTTATTGATAATTAACTGCATAAAAATATTTTTGATTAATTAAAATAATTTTGTTGCACCTTATCAAGTGTTGGGAGATTTGTTTATTCTATAAAAGATGTGGACTGAAGAAAGGTTTAAGTTAAGAGAAATTAATGAGAATCCAATTCTAAGATGATTTTTTCACATTTTTATTGGAAATTATATGACCTTATTAAAGAACAAAGGGTGTCCATAATGAGAAGCCACAAATTGTTTTCTTAAGTCTAAATTTAGTCATGAGATTACATGAAGGCATGTAATGGGAAAGTTTAAGAGAACTGATGTTAATCCAATTTGTAATATATTTTTTCATAAATCCCATAGTTTATTTCTTTATTATGATAACTTTGTAATTGTGGAAGGTGATTTGGTTGTGTTTTATAGAATACAAAGGTTGAGCGCACTTTAAGGAGATAAAAAAGGTAAAATGACCAATAGAAAGTGACTCCCACCACTCCTGCCCCCCTACCCCACAACATCCCCAAAACCCCCCTCCCCCTCCCCCTCCCCTCTGTATGCCTGAAGACGACACACTTGTGCCACCCATAATGAAGGCAACATACTTGTTCCCCTCTATAGCATGTCGACACCCTTCTAAATACATCCAAGTCATAGTCCTGAAGAGATAGTGTACCCACACTATATTTTGGTGCACTCATGCACCGTCACGTTTGAATCCCGATTTAGAAAGAATTCAAGGAAAATTTGGAGGCCTGCAGTATATAACGGGATACAATGAAGTCGTAAATAAATTTTGCGCATCACAAGTCTCTCTTCTCTCAGGTTATATGAGTTCTTGGTGTGTCATTAGTTTACATTGAGAGGACATTTATAAGATAATTTTATTGAGATTATTGAGAGTTAGTGAGAGGAGATTTGTGTGCACCTATATGAGGAAGATCGACAGAGAGCTTACATTATACATAGAGAATTGTGGTGTATTATAAGGGGTTGGCTCAATTACATTTTTTTATACTCTTATATTATTTCTTCCATGTTTTCAATAAATTTATTTATGTTTTCTTTCCTAATGCATAGTAGCTAAATCTTCTTTTACTTTTGTGATGTATGTCATGTGATTTCTTTATTGCTTTATCCTTGAGTTTTTTGTTAAATATTAATAATGCATGGATTTTGATAAATTGATTTGTTAACCTTTTGGTCTTCATTTACTCTAATTTTACCAATTAGAATGTTGATTCCTTTTGATCTAAAACCTCTAAATGTTGACTAGAAGAACAAGTAGGTTAACACACATTTACTAGGTTGAATAGACATATTTCTTGTAGAAGAGTAAAACTATATATGAGACTAGAGGATTCTTAGGAAACCTTACTTGATTAAGTCCCCTTGATTGTAAATAGTATTTAATGCTTATTATGACCAAGACATAAGCTAAAGAGGACTTGCCCTTGGTTGGCAATAGTAACGTGTGGAAATCATATGATATATATTAAGTAATCACTAGATCTACGTCACAAGAGTATGAACCTTTCATCTCTAAGAAATTCCAACAAATTTATTTTTTTTTTCAATTTCTTCATTAGAAAAATTAAAAAAACTTTTAATATTTTTAAACCTTAACATTTTAAACTAGGCTTAGCAATTAATAAATAAGAAATTCTCTTGTTAGTAAAATCAACAAGTTTCATCATTGGATTGATACGCGGACTCTAATTTGGTAAATTACTTGATTGACATGTATACTTGCGTGATTGCCAACAGTCTCACAGTAGTTTTGTGCATAACAAATTACAATATATTTGTTATGATTGAAGAGCATTCCATTTATAAAAAAACCTAAACCAAGCCTTCCCACATCATCTTACTTAACTCGTCCATAATAGTTTCTCTAATTTCAAATTCTTAACTCCTCATCATTAGCCATGTTGTTCTTGAGCAACTTTCTCTTCTACTCATCTTATAAAACTTATTATTAAATAGAAACTCCCTAATGTGTATCCCATTGATCACAAAAGACTTAATATTACCAAATTTTAATATTTAATATAATAAAATATGCAAGATGTCGACATCATCAATCAATTTCACTAGCAATTAATGAATCCGAGCAATAAAAAACTATCATAAGCTCTAAAAAACTGAACAATGGGAATTTTTCTAGCTTTGATAATAAATTCATTAGTCTCAAACAGTTTAATCAATTTTTCTATCACAGAACATCTTTGTATATAACCTGAATATTACATTGCTTCTTAATTTGTATGATTAGAAAAGAAATTTACAAGTATAACAAGATAACTTAAATATGTTAATTCCAAAAGAGATAATGAGGGAAAAATATTAATTATTCTCCATATAATTCTTCAAATCATGATCATAAAAATGAAATCAACTTTTAAGTTTATTCAAACTAAAATCAAACAAACATTAAGCCAACTTTGAACAATGATTGAATAATCAATGAATGATAATTAAAACATGATAAATAAGAATCAAACAAAATTGAACTATGATCAAATTTTTTTGAAAAATATTTGAGTAATGATTAAATAATTTTCACATAAAAATCAAGTCAACTGTCAGTAATGATTTAACAATCTTTAAATGATGATTAACCTATCATTGAATAATGATTGAACAACTATTGAACCTTATTACAAGTAACTTTGAGTAATAATTTGACAATCTTTGAACCAAAATCAAATCGTATTTGAATAATGATCATATAAATTATAAATGATAAGCAAACTATGATTACACACAAATCAAATAAGAATCTTATTATACTCTAATTTTGTTAAACAATAATTAAATAATTTTTTAACACTAATTTTGGTATATTTGAAAAATTATTGAACAATCTTTCAATTATGATCAAATCACCTTTGAATAAAGATTAAACAATATTTGAGTAATGACCAAGTAATACAAAGCTTATTCAAATAATGATCGACCCATTTTCAGTTTGACCCATCAATGGCCATAATATGTCAATATTTGATTTGTTTGTGATTACTGTTAGATCATAGTTCTATAGTTATTTAAGGATAATTCAAAGAATAATAGAACACTAACTGAATTATAATTGAATAATCTTTGAACTTGATTGGTCAACCGAGATTCAATCATATTTTGGTAATGATTCAATTCTTAATTGAAGATTGTTCAAAGATAATTTGATCTTCTTCTTTTATTAATCAAGTTTATATCAGATAATCTAATATTTACATTGTAATATTAGGACTTATTTGCTGATATATTAGGCGTAATATTTACAAAGTGAACATTGCTCAATACTAAATAAACTAAATAATTGACATAACTAGTCTATTTGAGTATTAAGAATGAACATAAATTATTGTTATAAAATATCATCATAGATAAAACAAGTGTAAGTTAAAATAATAAGATACTGATAAGAGAAATGGTAGAGTTTTTTTTTAAATGTTGTATAAATGTTTAGCGACGATCTTATTTGTTAAATAATATGTATTTTAGTTGAAAATAACTCAATTTTTTTTAATAAAGAATTTTTAATGTTTTTCATAAAACTGGTCACATTCTTAATTCCAGTGGTATTAATGTTAATCATAGTGCTCTCCATGCCTTTTTTATGGTTTATAGGCTCATAGTTATCTAATCATTTAATGTTCCTTCTCTCATAATGTATTGAAGAATTGTTTTCCTATTAAGGGAATTTTCATTAATGTTAGTAACTTTTTAAAAGTTTTTTACCATGCTAAGAATGATAGTTCTAAAATTCACATGTGATTCTACATTTTATCAATTAAAACTACTACTTATAAGATTTGGTTTGAAAGATAAATAGCATTTTTAACAATTATAACACTTCTCATAAGGTAGATCTCCATAAAATTTTTTTGGAAGGTTAAATAGAAATGTAGCAAAAGGAGATTTCAGAATGATATTCCCTTCTCTATAAGTTTTTTTTTTTTTAATAATATGTAGTTATTATTATTATTATTTTACTGATATTTTCGATTTAGCATTTGGTGGTTGGTTAAGTTTGGTATTAGTTGGGGTTGAGTTTTGATGTTCCCTCCCTTCATTTTGGATCTCAATTGATTTTTTTATTTTTCTTATCAATTTTTTTGTTGTTAGTGATTTTATTTGCTTCCATTTAGTGGATGACAATTTTCTTTTTTTATACTTTGTTTCAACAGTTTATAGATGTACCATGATATTCATGCCTACAATGCATGAGCAATTTATGTCGATTGCTTTCCTTATCGAAAGTCAATGGTGTAGCTTGGACGGTCTATGCATCCAATATGGTTTACTGCTTCTTCTATTATTATTAATAGAGAATTGTTAGATGGATTCATAATTTTTCAGTTAGAACCTTGTTCATTTTTTCTTATTACTTTAAATTTTCATTAAAGCTTAAATTGGGTTTACTAAGCTCCTTTTTCAGCCCTTTTTTTCATGAGCGTTTTTTTTGGATGAACTGATGCTACTCTCACAATGCCCTTTGCCTCTTTTCTTACCATGTTTGTGTTTTTGCTTGTCCATGTTGGATTAACTTTTAGATTGTTCATTTTAGGTGATGTAGGCTATCTTTTGAATTGATTGATGTTTGTATTTCTTTTTTAATGACTACTATTTGAATTGGAGGTTTACCTATCTTTATAGTTTTTGTTTCTTGTACGGGTGGTGCTTTTTATTTATTGGAGAGCTTGAGCTTCTATGTGCTCTCTTTGCTTTGGATCTCAACTGACCTTTTATTTTTCTTAGCATCCTTTTTGTTTTCTTGCCTACATTGCATGAGCAAGATTTCTTTCGATGCTGATTTACTGATGCGTGCTATCCTTATCCAATGGCATGGAGTAGCATAGATGGCCCACACATCTCATATGGGTAACCACTGCTTCCATTGTTTTTAATAGAGAATTATTAATTGTATTCAAAATTCTTTATTTGAAACCTTGTTGAATCATTCTATATGCTTTGAATTTTCATTAAGCCATTGATGGAGATCCTATTTTATTTGTTGGATTTACTTGAGCTCTTTTTCTAAGCTCATTTCATAAGCTTTCATTTATTTGATAAACTCATGGTGCTCTCAAATGCCCTTTGGCTCTTTTCTTGTTTGTTTATCCTTTTGCAAATGGATGTTCGATCGTTAATTTAAGGATCTGTGAACTACCTTTTGTATCAACTATTGTATCTTTGGAGTGACAACTATTTTAATTTATGGTTCACCTATACTTTGTGGTTTTCTGTTTCTGAAATGAGTGGTCCTTTTTATCTACTAGATTGGAAAGCCCAAACTTCTGGATTTTTTGTTACTTTTATTAGTTTCTTTGAGTTAATCTTTTGTAGCAATTTTTTGTTGTTGTTCGTTTGCCTTTTTATTTCTTTGTTGTGTGCTATCGAGTTGTAAGTGTTTCTATTTGTACTTTCATTTCCTATTTGAATAAAATTGGGCTTGGCTCAAAATTTCCCAAATTTTTTTTAATAAAATAAATAATAGATATATTTATCCAATATAACCTACTATGGGGGCATATATCATCAAAAATTTTCTAATAACAAGAATATTACGTATTTATTAACCAATAATATTTCCTGATTTAGAATTTGAATTATCGTCAAGTATTGAGAGAGCTTAAATTGTCCAACCAAGCATGAATTTCGCTCTGCGCACAAGCTCCGCTGCAGTCTTCGCGGACGACAGGTCTTCGCCATCGTCATGAGTTCATGTTCTTCGAGTGCTGACAGCGAGAGCTCCAGCCAGGTAGAACCTCCTGATCCTGATGCGATCGAGATCGACCCAAGTCGTAGATACGTTCGTGTAAGAACTTGCTCCTTCATCTATTCCTTTGCATTCTTGATGCCATGCACTCTTACGCCAATTGTTTCCGTTTCCATGTTTTTGATCATATTCTGTTTCGTCACTGCTCTCTTTACAGTACAAGGACGTACTTGGCAAAGGAGCCTTTAAAACTGTGTATGCTATCTTCAATTCGATAAATCACCCTTCTCTTTTGAGAATTTGTTTTTTGAAATCATGCGTAACGGGTTTTTGTCCAGTAGTGGATTGGGTTCCTTGATTGGATATTTTTTTTTTTAATCGATAGCTACAATGCATTTGATGAAGTCGATGGAATCGAAGTTGCCTGGAATCAAATTAAGATCGAGGAAGTTACGCAATCTCCAAATGACCCGGAAAGATTGTGCTCCGAGATTAACTTACTGAAATTGGTTAAACATGAAAATATTATCAAGTTTTATGCTTCCTGGACTGATGATGAAAACAAGACAATTAACATCATCACAGAGTTGTTTACTTCTGGCAGTTTGCGACAGTAGGGTCAATTTAACTCCTTCTAGAATTGCTTTACTATTGTCTTTATGTTGCGGATTAGGATGTCGCATTTTATGTTATAGATATCGGAGGAAGCACAAGATGGTGGACATGAAGGCCGTGAAGGGATGGGCTCGGCAGATATTGGCTGGATTGGACCATCTCCACAGCCAGAAGCCACCGATCATACATCGGGACCTTAAATGTGATAATATTTTTATCAACGGGAATAACGGCGAGGTCAAAATTGGGGATCTTGGCTTGGCAACCATTATGCACAAGGCCAATGGACAGACTGTGATTGGTATTGATTTTTTTTCTCAGTTTGAGAGGAGAGAACTTCTGTTCTTGTTATCTTAGACATCTGATTGTAAATTGTAAATGAATATTAATATTCTTTTCTTGAGCTAGTTTAGATTAGTAAACCTATGTTTCCTAGTATGGTTTATTTTATTGTAATTTTGTGTTTCCTTCTTTCATTATGGGCTATTCTACCGAATTTTAGGTACTCCCGAGTTCATGGCCCCAGAACTTTACGACGAGGAGTATAATGAGTTGGTGGATATATACTCATTTGGAATGTGCATGCTTGAAATGGTTACATTCGAGTACCCTTACAGTGAATGTAACAATTCTGCTCAAATATTCAAGAAGGTTTCCACTGTAAGTATCAGTTTTAGATGTAACTTCTTCTTCTAGTTATTTCTAATTTGTTAAATTCTTATATTTTTTGTTTTCAATAGATTTGTCTATATTGTCCAGCCATAGTTTGTTAGATTGTTTATCAACTACTGTTAACATGCTCTTCATAGGGAGTAAAGCCAGCTGCTCTTTCAAAGGTTAAAGATATAGAAGTAAAGGCTTTCATTGAGAAATGCTTGGTTCCAGCCCGCCACAGGTTGCCTGCAAAGGCCCTTCTGAATGATTCCTTTCTCTGTTTTGACGGTTGCATTGAAGCAAAACATAATTTGTTTAGTCCTTCATCTAGTATTGAATCACTCAAGAGAGATTTTTGTGAAGTTTCTCCTTTATCTAGAGAGGGAAACTCTGTAAAGGTGCTATATACTTCAAGTGATGATATCAGAAGACCCATCATCCTTACATGTGAGAATAGATCTAGTAATCAAAACCTCAAGACTTTGGAGGTTGAAGCAGAGTCCAATGAAAAAAGATTTAGGTTGAGGGGAAATATAAGTGGAATTGGCTCTATATCATTTATCTTATGGATTGAAGGTCAGAAAGGTATACTTGGATTCTCTTCCTGTTATCTCTTAGCATTATACTTCAATATTATATTCTTTGAAGCTATATGCTAAAATTTCTTTTTATACAATCATACTTGCAGGCTGTGTAAAAACCGAGTTTTCATTTTATATTGGCAGTGATACTTCTTCTTCAGTAGCAACTGAGATTGTTGAATATTTTAATCTTGCGACTGAGGATGTTCAATTCATAGAATGTTTAATTGATTCATTATTTCAGCATTTGGTACCTGAATGGCAAGCACATGTTTCCATTAATCATACAATAGATGCATGCCAAGATGATGAACGTTCAAGCCAATTGTTCATTACTGGGGGGAACTCTTTTGGCTCCTTTCATAGTTCTGAAGCTACCGTTTCACTTGGGAGGGAGTTCTGCACGGATTCTGTCATTGATCACGTTGATGGTACTCGATTTATTCAGGCTGGACCCAACATACTGAAAAAAATTTCCACATCTGTAAGTTGCTCTGAATCGGATGCACTGATTTCTGATTCATCATTTTGTTCTGCTTTGCCATCACTGGAAAATGGTGGGAAGTCATCCGATGTAATAGGTGCATTCATGTGCTGTCCTTCAAATCAAATTGATTGTAATGGATATGAAATGGCAGTGGATATGGATACGATGTTATCAAAATCTGAGATTTCTTTGCATCATAATCAGAGAGATCATGATTTGGATATCTGGACTATAAGTAATGCATCAACTTTTTCGGACCTTTTCAGCAATGATTCTTCTAATCTTGTTGACAGAGCAGACGTTGATAAAAGTGAAGTTGATGAGGAGCTAATGATAGAATTGGAAGTTTTAGAATTGCATTTTCAACTGGTTCTGAATGACATATCACATAAAAGACAACAAGCCATTGCAGCTGCAAAGAAGAGAGCAACAGATAGGAAACAAACATTAGTAGGTTGAACTTCTATACTAATTTTCTATGATTTCATTTTTTGTTAGATCTTTAAAGATGAAATCATAATTTAAAGTTGCATCCCCTTCTGTTTCCTCTTTAGATGATGGCGACAAAAGGTTAGAGATTGTATTTAGTTGCTTAATGCCAAATTATTTCATCAAAATTTTGAATATAACTTTTTTATTCTACTTCACTCTTCTGTATTAAGGAGCCACTCTTTTTAGTATTTTTAAGATGTTAACAATTACTAACAATTAACTCTTGTTTCCAACTCATTAATTGGTTATTTTGTTATCAGCCTTTACCTAGGAATGAGAAGGATTTGATTGGGAGCAATCTCATCCCAACTTAAGTTAAAATAATAAATAATTTTATGCCAACTTAAAATTCAAAATGACTTGTACAAAATTATTTTTATTTTTTAATTATTTAATATGCATATAAACATATTTGATTCCCTTATATATTAATAAATATTTGCATATATTAAATATACATAACTATATATAATATTTGAATTTAGGGCCATTATTGAGTTCGCACAATTTGATACATATCCAAGAGGGAATTGGCTCATTAATTTGTCCTAGCAAAAAAGATGGCTTTTTCCTTGGCTTATCTGACCTGATTCTCACTCTATCCAAACCAAAAATCAATTCTATATTTGAACCGTTGTTGCTCCATGAGCTAGACTATTAGCCTTGTTTATGAGCTACGATAGTTTAATAATTCATTTTTATTCTTTTTTTCAATTGGTGGTGCGTGATTTATAGTAAACCTATTAATTTTATGGCATTAGCCTACAATGAGAAGCTTAATGTAGGGAAATAGAATATCAATTCTTTAGAGAGGAACATTAGTAGTTTATTAATTAAAATTAAGGGTATGTCAATGGAGTTTTGTTGTCGTATAGGTCTCTCTCTTTTTGTGGAACTTGTTCTTTTTGTGGACAAGTACCAGTGCTAATTTTGTGTTATTTTTCACCATAGTGTCAACAAACACCTGTAATTTTTGCCTATATTTTATTGTTTATAGTATATTTTTTTTCTTTTTTCCAAATATGTCAATGAGTCATAGAATATCACGCTAATTTTGGAGCTTTTGGAAGTTGTGGTTGGACAACAAAAGGAACTTTATTAACTAAAAGATTATTTTGGACAATTTTCAATATGATAGAATCAAGGAAGATATTGGTGGCAGAAGAAGAGAAAATTTGTCGTTTGAGCCTCGAGTGGAGTTGGCAATTGTAGGAGTGGAAATGATAGAAGAGCTAGGAGTTTGAGAGATTTCATCTGAAATTTATTGCTAGAATTTAGCTTGTTTACAGGTAATTACAACATAATAATAATTTAATTATCCCTATGACTTCAGAATTAAATCGCCGATAGAAGGGAACAAATTTTGCATTTAAAGGAAAATCAATTTAAAAAAAAAAATGAAAAATTTACATACATAGTACACAATTCTTTTGTATTTACATATCTCACACCTAAACATTAAACTTTAAAAATTAGATACATAGCACATTGTTTCTTTAAACCTATGCATGAAAAGATGTATTCCACTTTTTAAAGGTGACCATAGTGTATTTTTTGTGATATTGAGGATTTAAGTACTATGTGTGTAAATATGAAAGTTTAGGTGTGAGATGTGAGAATTGTATGTTACATATGTAAATGCTTTTAAAAGAAATATTATGCTAAATAAATTTGAAATTTAAAATTTATCGCTATCTTCTATTAACCGACTAGACATTCCTATCCTCCTATCTTTATTGCCTTTTAATGTCTATATTCTCTACCTCTTAATTATGATTAAGAGATCTCCATTTGATGATCAAATTTTATCTACAGATTCCTTGTGTCATTTCATCTTCTTTGATCTCAGTAGTGTGATTTGGGAAGCACCACCATGTAAAATCTTCATCAAATGATTAGATTGTTAAAACTGCAATGAATGTGATTTTTTTTTTTATTTCCATAATCTAATGCCCAAATCATTTGTAGCTTCTTTTTATATAATTTTTGAACTGGATGGTCAAATCGGTTATCCCCTCAGTTTGATCACAGGTTCACAGTTCCACCTTTGAAAACATACCCCCTATGAAGTCATAAATTTAGGTGGGAGAAGACAACATTCAACCTTCTAGCTCTATTGCTTTGTATTGTTTGTCAACTGATCTATTGGAAAGTTTATTGAAAATCTTAGATACTTTTTTTGAGAGTATTCTAGTTCATGAAGCTAGGGTAGCATTTTGTTTTTAAGTGCCTCCTATAAATGTCTAGTGCCATCATTTTAGTACGCTATTTGTTTTGATGCGTCTTTAGTAATGCCTCCTATTTTGTGTTTTGAGTTTGCCAAAACTAACAAAAAACTGATTGCTTAACATTTTTTTGTCTTGGATTGGCAAAAGCGTGGCTCTTTACGCACTCTCATTTTTCATGGTGACTTCTCCAATTATGATAGCTCTCGCTCCATTAATTTCTTAGAAGATGGGCTTTTTTTCTTCTTACACTTCTTTAGGTACATGAAAGTGTACAATTATTTACTTGTACATGGTCCTGAGCACCATTGATCTCCTTTATTTTTGTGGAGTCTATCTTGATGACCAAGCCTTAAAAAATTAATACATTTGATAATGGTATGCTAGGGGTGAGCGTTATACTTTTCTTTTTAGTCATTTTTACATTTGCATGCCACCTTCCTTACACAAAGTAAAGAGAGCATGATTCTCATTTTTTTAATATTACAATCCTACATTGATAAGTCCACCTCCTTGCCTCATCGTTACAATATATGCATTAGCAAATAGTAGTATTTTTTACCAAAATGTTTTTCTTCCTTTGTAAATTAATATTGGTAAGATTATGGATGCATTATTGTCCTCCTTTTTTATCACTGGTAATATGAGTTGACAAGTGTCTAATGGAACCACCTCACATATCATCTTATTGATGTAATCACCAGTGATTGCTATTTCAACTGCTTCTAACAATTATTCTTCATCTTTGAATTCTAAATCCAACAAAAGTGTATGAATTGGAATAAGATGTGGTTTCAAGCCCTTATATCTATGCTAAATTGTCATAAATGAGATTGATGATGACATTGATCAACTTTTGCTTAATCCTTAGGGCCAACAAATCTTTTGTCCATTTTGAGAAGATGATAAAAAAATATATACTTTTATATTGTCATCAGAGATAGAGATGTGTATTATAATAATGGTTCTTTTTTCTTTTCCGTCTTGCTTCCCTTTTATGGAAAAGTTCTATTGGATCTTGTTTTATCTGTTGTGGTTCTATCAAAACCTTAATAATCTAGAGGAGATAAGTAGTTGACTAAGAGAAAAGTATAGATGCAAACCTAGAAAAGAGAACAATTACACTATCAGCGCAATAATGCAATAATAAAGTAAATTAAGGGCCAAAATGATGTTTAAGAGTGAAGCTCTTAGCTCTCGTGATTTACTTATTATAGGCGGGGAGGTCTGTGTTTGCGTGCTTCAAGAATGACTGTAGAATTTATACATGTAGAAAAGTTTAAGGTAAAGGACAAGAGCATATAACTTAAGTGAGTACTCAGACTAGGAATGTTAGTTGGCCATTGGGCATTGAGAAGTTGATTGCTTTTCTAGTTATAGTCCCTAAGTTGCTTTTTTAGCTTGAACGATTGTTTGAGTTGATTAGTTCTGACAATTCCCTTAGTTGTATTGGGCAAGTTTCTCATGGGTTTAGTGCATATATACCCTTAGTTGGCCAATAAATCCCCTCTAATGTCGGCGGGTAAGGACCCTGAGCTTTGCTTGATGAGTCCTCTTGAGACCTGGCTCGCTAGTTTGTCCTCAACTCAAGTTGGTGAGTACTCTTGGTATCCAATTGATAAGTTCATTTTAAGCTCAACTAATAGTGTCTTCTTGCCTCTCACTACGGCTATGTTGCCCATGGTTATGCATTTTGATTATCTAATTTTTTTGCATTTTTAAAGGTAATGTTGAATTAAAGAAAATACAAGTGTAATGTATGCAAATAGTGTTAATACTTAGTCACGTCTCATGATGATTTTTATGCTTTCTTGTGTCGAACTCATTATTTTTTTATAAAAGATTGATTAATGCAATAATTGACATTTTTAGTACATGAAAAAAAAGCATTTGAATTTAAGAGAAGTTAATATAAGATTATGTAATAGATTTGACTATTTTTTTCATTTTGTCCATGTTAGCATAACTCGACTCTCTTATAAATTGTACCTCTCATTATGAAAACAAAAGTTAACAAAACCTTACTGTCATATCTTTCTTTCACCAAATGAGCACTTTAATTTTAAATAAACCGAGATTTTGACGAGTAAACTCAACATTTTCAATGATGTCTTGATGGCCAACAACTAAAAGTGTAGGGAGTTCTAAAAGAAAACGAAGATAAGGAAAGAACTCGCTAAGACATATAAGAAAAATGATTTGGGTGCCTTTATTTCCTAGGCATTCCCAACAATGATTATCATCGGTGAGTCTCCTCATGCAGTAGTTGCCCTAGAGCAAGTCATTGAGGTTTTTACTATCTCGGTAAGGAGAGTTATTTTATAGTTTTCTAGGTCATTCTACTATTATCATGTTATTTTTTTTTAAGGCGGCCCTACCTATTTTTGGACGTTCTAGATATAGAATTCGTCATAATGGATCAAACAGTTGACCACTGAGTGTCATTTTGTTGTGTCTCTTTGATAGAAGACCTTGAAGGTGGGTGAAATTTTCCCTTGAAGGTGAGCGAAATTTTCAACTTTTTGCTAGAGCAGAAGCGTTCAAGTTGGCCAAGCTATTACAGAGCATTGATCAGGGTTAATGAGCTATCGATTGAGATAGGCTAGTTGATGTCTTCCTTGATGGTCTAACAAAATCATATGTTGGTGACAAGAGGCAATTTCTTTAGTTTGCTCTTTCTTTAGTTTGCTTTTGTTAAGAAAGGCAGAGGCAGACCTAGGAAAACTTAGGCTTATTGCATAAAAAATGATCTTAATTTATTAGAATTAAACGAAAATTTGACACTAAATAGGACGCAATGGAGAAAAAGGATTCATGTAGCCGACCCCACTTAGTGGGATTAAGGCTTTGTTGTTGTTGTTGTTGCTCTTTCTTTTGGAAGCAAAGATAGATATGACATAGATAGAGGTACTAGAGAGGGTTTGTGCCTTAAGAGAGTCATTCAAATGTTGAGAGCAAGGTCATTAATAACTTTGGTAGAGAGCTTCAAGTGTCGAAGGCCAAAGTTGTCGTTAGTCGGAGGGCTTTAGAGTTTTTGAAATTAAATCATTTTTCGGTATGTAGCAAGTTCATGTTGTAGTATTTGGCGAGTTGCAAATGCCTGCCTGTTTATGTTCTTATTAACCCCATTTTAAAATTTTTAATGTTTTTCCATAAAATGGTTTCGATTAAGGGCCAGTTGGCCATAAAGTTCCAATTTTTTCTTGTTTTTTTTGAAAAATTCTTATAATAAGTATGTAATGTACTCGTTATTTTTCTGAATCAGCTGTACTTTATTTATACTGATAATGTAAATTTCTACTCATTTTTTATATTGATGTATTTACTACTTATAGTTGCTATAAAATGTTCATGCTGTCGTATTTTTGCTAATGATATTGAACTTTTAAGTTTCTGCACATTATTGTTTTGAAGGATATTTTTTTTAATCGATTGCGAGTTATTCGTCAGTCTTCCAAGGAGCCCACGAAATGGTAATACTATTCAAGGCATTTTGAAGTAATAAAATTTTATGGAACTTGTTTCGTGTACAATGCAAGGAGCTAAAGTAGTCTTCCTTTGCTATTCTTGAATAGTGTAAAAGTAATGATGCCATTCTCTTTTCAATAAATACATGCATTTTAAAGTAGGAAAAAATTCCTTCACTTCTCTTGATTAAATTTCCTAAGGAGTAAAAAATTTTTCTTATAAATATTCATGGGTTTCTCTACATTTCGAAGATTCTCTCACTTAAAATCTTCTCTTTTCTTTCCTTAGTGCTTGATTCTTTCCTTGATTATGGGAAGTGCTTTAAAGAAATGCGTCAATAGGTTTTAAGAGAGCAAATATGCTAGTTCATATAAAATGTCGGTCATTAGGTTGATGCTCATTTAGGAAATCTTTGTGTATAACAACTCTTTGACATGAGTTCTAGAAGGAAATGAATACCCAAAAATCTAATTGGACGAAAAGTTGTATTGCAACAAATATCATGCTCAATATCCTGAACTGTCATGGCATCATATGTGTTCAAATCTTGTTGAGCCCTAATGCGAGCATGTTTTCTTTTATTCACTGATTTGCACGAGAAGCTTTATTGGAGTTTTGTACTTTCTTCCGCCTATTCATTATCAAGATCATTAGGACTGGTTTGTCTCCTTCTAGTCGAACCACATAAATATGCTTGTCATTGAGAACAAAATAAAATATGTGAATGTGTGATTTTGCTTTATGAATTGTTTTCCTACTTGTCTTTTAAGACCAATGTGATTGTTATGCAAAATTGTCCTTTGCTTAATCTCACTGAGGGCGTGGAGCTATCTTCGCAAATATGAAGAAGGTAAGGTTGGACATTCAACTTATCTAGCCTTGGGAATACCAATGCTTCTTGTTTAACCATTCTTGATTCTGTCTTTATTGGTTTAAGTGAGTTTTGAGTTGAAATTTTTTCTTGCTTTCAGAAGATCCAAATACAAATTTGATCTCTAACGATTATGAAGTATTGAAGTTTATGGAGAAGGGGACAACGAAGAAGTGAGTTCACAAAAGTGAAGGACTGTTGAAGACTCGAAGGTCAAAGGTGTTATAGCTTCGTGTAGTTGAGTTGGAAATACATGTTACTCAACTGAGATGGCTTCTTCCTTGTCTCTTGCAGAAGGCAAGTCCTTGAAGTTTGGGTTGCTTTCCAAAGTAGTTTTATTGAAGGCATCTCCGATGACTAAGACCATCCGGCCAAGTACATGTTGGTCGTCCGAAATTAACATAAGGAAAGAGTTGGAGATTGAAAGGGTCATCAAGGAGGGAAATAGGTAAAATGCATGTGTTGATTTATTGAAAGGGAAGGTGGTGGAGCCCCCAAAGAAGGTAGAGCATGTTCACCTTGATAAGCTAAGGGGAATGGCTTACGAGATCAGGACTCAAATATCAGGCAAGTTGACCATCAAATGATCCTGGTGGCTCGACTATGGCCTATCTGTCAAAGTTTTGATAAAATAATGCTGAATTCTGAATAGGCTCGATGCATTTTCCCTTTGCTTTCATTCCATTAAATAATAATCTTACAATCTATTTTAGGTACAAAATAAAGTGCATAATTTATTTTAGATAACTTAGTAATACATATTCCTTATCTAAATATTCAGTTGAAAGGGAAATAAATCAGAATAAAGACATTGAAAATAATTTAAATAAGGAGCTCCTAATTATAGAAAACTCTTAAATTAGCTGTCTGATTTTTCGTCCTTTCTGATTGACATCCCCCTCAAATTGATGTTAGCTGATCAGGAAGAATCAATTTGCCAACAAGAAATTTTTTCGGGACAATAATCCTCAAGACGTGAGTGCCGAAGTCGGAAGTGCTGAAATAAAAAAATGTTCAAAACCTCAAAGACAACTCCTGGACCATAACATGATTTGAGCAAAGAAAAGAAAAAAATCCTTTATCATTGTCGTCTAGAAATTCGAATCATAGCCACAAGAAGGATCCGCTTCGAGTTACGGGATCCAAATGCTACCGATCATAGCCCACAAATAGGATCCAATTTACACGGTCTAAATGCTATCAATCATAGCTTATAAGTAGGACCCACGTCCTGATCCAAATGCTATTTATCATAGCTCACAAGTAGGATCTGCGTCCTGTCATACGATCAAAATGCTGTTGATTCTTCCTGCAATGGTGAGGACGAATTATTTTCTGATATTCACGCTAAAAGTGTTGAAGCCGAGATGCCGAAGCTATTAGTGCCGAAGCCGAGAGTGCCGAAGCTGTGAGTGTCAAAGCCGAGATTGTCGAAGCCGTGAGTGCTGAAGCCGAAGATCTAGGATTTGCCGAAGCCGAAGCGTCGGTCTAGAAAGGAGTGTCGAAGCCGAAGCCGTCGGTCTAGAAAGGAGTGCTGAAGCCGAAAATTCTTGAGTGAGATGAAGAAGCCTAAGTCAAAGCGGATGAAGCAGCGGAAGAAGCAGTCGAAGATGCCGCAGAAACAGCAATGGCTAACGTAGGAGATCTGAATCGGACGAAGCTTCTTATCTTTATCCTCGTCACTGCCAGATTCATCAAGAACCGATTTTGGGGATCCCATAAAAATTCGGTTTTGAGCTTTACAAGGGGTTGGAGCCTTCTTATTCATCTTCTTCCCCATCAATACTTATCAAGGAGGAAGTCAAAAGGACAATATCGAAATCATTTAAGCTGCTCAAGCCTGGATTTGCGAAACCTATTTCAGCAATCCTCTTTGAAGAATAACTAGATCATAACTCTTCCTGAAATTAGATCAAAGGCAGGAGCCACTATGGCTTTGTCGAGGCTGGCCGAGTCGAAGAGGAAGTTGAAGTAGAACGAAGACGACGCAGGCGAAGAAATAATGAGACGACGAGCAGACGAGCGAGAATCAAGGCAAAGAAATAGTTCCTCCCTTCCCGCAAGAAGGCCGACGGAAAAGTACTCTTGATGGTCCTCCAATAACTACCGGTGGTTAGGGCAAAATTTTAGCTCCAATACCATGTCAACGTTTTGCGAAAAATAAGCTGAATTCTGAATAGGCTCGATGCTTTTCCCTTTACTTTCATTCCAATAAATAATAATCTTACAATCTATTTTAGGTAAAAATTAAAGTGCATACTCTATTTTAGATAACTTAGTAATACATATTCCTAATCTAAATTTTAGCTAAAAGAGAAATAAATCAGAATAAAGACATTGAAAATAATTTAAATAAGGAAGCTCCTAATTTTAGAAAACTCCTAAATTAGCTGTCTGATTTCCGTCCTTTCTGATCGACATCACATACGATCTTGAACCTAAAATTTTCCCAAATTTGTTGATGTAGAAGATTAAAATTCTTATCTTTCATGGACTACTGCTTACTATATATGATGATGCAAGTAGTTTTCCATTGGAAACACTATTGGATTCTGTTTTGTCTGCGGGTTATGCTAGAGTATTACTAATCAAAACAAAATAAAAAGTGCAGTGTCGGCTTTTAAATGTGTATAATTTTAGAAAATTATGAAATGTTGTTTTATAAAATATTTTGATTTGATGTATATATATTGATTTTTGAAAATAATATTTTAAATTTGAAAAATTAGAATGGACGAATCTCATTCATTTAGTAGTTTAAGTAAACGAGCACAATATCGCAAGTAATGTATCTATCCCGAGGAATAGACACACTACTTGACGATATGTCTCGATTAATAGACTACAGAATTTATGACATCCTTTCTGGTCTGTCAACATTTTATTTCGACCGGCAAATTTTCCTACCTAATACTAAAAATTAGATAGAGTTCATATTACCCGGGTTCTTAAAACTCCCTATAGTGGCAAGCCCCTATAGTCAATTACCCCTCAAATGATCGAAGTCACCTGAGAGAACTCTCGATGATGATCAGATGTATCTATCTCATGAATTCAAAGGTTAGGGTTTTCAAGGTAGTGTATAGGAAAGTTAAGTGGAAGATCAAATAGGAACACTTATTTCTGGAATCAAATGAAAGAAAAGTAGGGGATGTCACGAATCTCGAGGAGGACCTCGATGACTTCCCAAACTATTATATTGTTGAACTTTAAATTTTGGAAGCGAATTTATTTAAATTTCAATCCTGCTAATTATTAATTATAGGAATTACATATGCATAGTATCCGATTATTCAAATAACTTAGAAGATAGGAGGATTTACATCGCATCGGACATCGACCTCGGAACTTAAAGTGAGATAGGGCTTAGATTGCGCAACATGGCTGTGCAAAGGCCTAAGAGACAATGTGAGGATTTATGTCGCACTAGGCGGATTACCTCGAAGTCCTATGGCTTGTTATTTAAACTAAAGAAAGGTTTAACTGGTGTAGACTTGTTTCTTGTTGTAGATCATTCTTTTCCGTCTGCTATATCCTCGTCGTGCTGCCCTTGAAGTTTTACTCCATGCTCCGTGTTGTAGTAGTAGTGAGGTTCAAGTTTAAAATTTAAGGTGGACATGCAATTGTTGAGTCGGTGGTTTATTTATGGACACCTCCTATGAAACCATACTACTGACCTCCTATTCTAAAAGGGTATAGTGCGCATAAATAAATAAAATAAACAATAAGAAAATGCAATAAAAGGAAGTAGTATATAGTGCAGTAAGGAAAAATAGTAATAACTTATAGTAAGGAATGGAACAAGAGTAGAGTGCAGAGAAGGAAATAAATGTAGTAAATTACGGTAAAGGAAAGCAGTAGTATGTGCAAGAAAGTAAAATGCTGTAAACGTAAAAGGAACCTGTATATTTGGCGGGCCTGCTATTTCCTGCGAATGGAATCAGAATCACAAGAACAAGCGAGCAAGTATAGCAATGGATTTAGGAACATGTATCTATATACAAAAGAACAAAAGGCAAAACGAATAGAAAACTCGAGAAAAGCCGAGAAAAATCGTAAGAAAAACACAAAAAGCCTGAAGAAATTCACAGATGTCCTATGAAAACTCAAAGAAAATAGTATGAAACACACGGAAAGCCTGAAGAGGACCGTAAGTATGATGGCGAAGAGGACTCAGAATCAGGACCCTGGGTCAAATTAAGACCCTAGGGCCCTAACGAATCACCGTGCATGTGTGATCCAATACTAAGTAAAAGGTTCACAGTCTAACAACTACACAATGAGGAAATTCCTAACCTGGTTCATACGACTGACCCGTGATTTTTTTTTTATAAAAATGTTTAGAAAGGATTTCATTTTATTTTTTTAGAAGAAATTTTGATTTATCACTCATTTAAAAGAAATTTTTGATACTTTAAAGGTGAATGGATCAGTCATATTAGCAGACAGAAACTTCCAACTACCTGTAGAAGCGAGGGGTAGCCATTTACTAAGTGTTAGAGATGTGGTACTGCCAATCCCTCATTCTCGTAAGGTCACTGAGTCAGGATCAAGCGAGGACCTCTCACACATGCCCAGGTGGTTCTTTCATCACTTGCGCCGATCCCCGATCCATCCTACTTACAGCTTTGCTTGATGGCCCACATGTAGCAAAAGACCATACTTACACACTTATGCCTCGTACATAAGTGCAAAAACCTAGCCAAGAAGCAAGAAATGAGGAAACGTCCCACCTAAAAGAACGGAGAAAAGAAGGTGAATCAATCCTCAAAATCATAGAAAACAAGCAATCTTGAACTTTCGATGACACGAACCTAACGGACTCGACTAAAATGTCTCAAAATAATGCTCCGACAACCCTCACAAAGCCTAGGACCTGAGGATCCCACACCTCTCAGAAAGGCAGATATGTCGAACCTCCCCAAAAGACACTCCCTCTCCTAAAAGGACCAACTATGACTCCCCAGGATGCCCCGAAGGCATAACCCAAGTGACTACACATGACTTAACAGGAGACTCCAAAATGCAATATGTCAAAGAATTCCAAAGAGTGCAACAAAGAAATCCAAAACCCGGCAACCCGAAACTGCCTAACATCTAGGTTATCCCTACCCCGGACCAAGACATGTAAACCCAAGGCCAAGTCCCTCACACCCCTATGAACGAGCCCATCTCAAGGGCAAAATCGAGATCCAACAAGACCAAAACCGCTGCCATACTAATTTCCAAAACTAAACCCAACATGCCACAAACAAGGCCACCACAAGACAAAACCGAGCCCAAACAACGGGCCAAAACTCAGCTACCACAAACCATAAAATCGAGCCACCACCGTGAGGCAAAACCGAGCCCAAACAACAGGCTAAAATCAAGCCACCACAAGTCATAAAAACGAGCCACCAAGGCTAAAATCGACTCACAAAAGGGATCCAAACTATGTAAAACTTCTCCATTTCTTCCCCACTTTTGTATATCTTTCAACAATCGCAAGTTCTTTCACATTTACATTAGTAAAATAATGAAATAAAGAGGAGATAAATTGCAATAGGAGCTCCCAAGATTTCATGTTCAACGCACCAACATAGAGCTTCACCAAACTACCATGCTTCTTTTACTTTCAGATTTTGCAAATGAACTACCCAAGAATTTTCAGATTTTGCAAATAAACCATGCAAAAATTTCAGATTTTATAAAAGAGCACTCCGCAAAACTTCAGATTTCATAAAAGAGGACACCACACATTTCAGATTTTATAAAAGAGGCCATCACACATTTCAGATTTTATAAATAAGCCTCCAAACATCTCAGATTTTGCAAAACAAGCACCTAACATGTTTCAAATTTTGGAAATAAAGCCCCAAACATTTCAGATTTTAAAATAAGCCTCCAAACATTTCAGGTTTTGCAAAACAAGCCTCCAAACATTTCAGATTTTGAAAAACAAGCCTCCAAATGCTAAATATATAAAACCAAAGTAACCTCCAATTCTCAAAGCTTCAAGCAACAAATGGAGTGACGAAACTACAAATTTCAAGATAGAAAAGCATTTAACCGTCACTATGTAATGCCAAACTCATAACGTTGCTTGGGTGATCAAAAGACAAGCAATTAAAACATGAAACATATCCCAAATGTTCCCTTTAAAGTAGTGAGCATGCCGCCTCCCCTCTTTTGCATATATTATCCTTTTTAACAAGTGCAAGTGTTTCACACATGCTACAACATAACAATGATGCAAGAATAAGCATGGGTAACAATAGATGATTCTCAAATAAGCATTTCTACCCAAAGCCTCATCAACCAATGTCTCTCGAATATTACAAGACCATGGCTCAAGTAGAGCCAAAAGCCTCATATTCCAAGCCTACAAAAGAGCCTCTCAAGGCCCTCCCCTAAACAAACAAGATTTAGTTCAAATAGTCACATGTAGAATTATTGAATAGCACCTAAATCTCATGAGAAACAATTAACAAGTGAAGAAACTTCTAAATAGGCATCTCAACATTTCAAGAGTGTCATAGGTAAAAGAGAAGCGATGATATTTATAAAGCATGCATATGAGGTTCAACCTTTACAAACAACCATGTTCCCCGCATTTTCATACTATGATGCCATTATAAATATAAAATGTTAAAAGCAATCATACACAAATTCCAAAGCTAGTTAAAAGAGAGCCAAGCATTTAGCCCTAGATATCTCCTCTTATAAAGCCAACTAAAATTTTCTCCATCCTTCTCCTCTTTTCTTTTTTTTTTTAAAACAAAGTAAGCCAGCTTAATATTTCAAGCCAAGCAACACCTCATAAAGATACAAGCCCCCAAATTTCCAAAGTGAAGCACATTAAGCCCAAAGAAGAATTAGTAAGGAAAGTATAGCATGCCATTCAAAAACTTCACCTAAAACCTAATCACAAGGTCACATGTATTTGATGTCATCTTCAAAAAAATAAGAGATTGTAAAGCTTGTAACAAGAACGGAAAGAGAGGCTAGCTAGTTAAACCTTGCCACCAAAAGAACCTTTCACCCAACAAGCATGCCAAGCCATAAAACAAAGTGAGTTTGTACCTCAGTGATGAAATAAGTAACCAAGCAAGAGAATCGAGCAGACAGGGAAACCGAGCAAGCCACAAGAATTCGGCAGCACCTCCCCTCTTCTCCCAAAAATTCGGCCAACCCTAACCCTACCCCTAAGTGGGGTTTTTATAGGCAAAGAGGAGAAGAAGAACTTACCCGCAGTCACCTGGGCGGTGAGCCGATGTCAAGGGAGGCGGGAAACAATGGCGACAAATGTCGCAGAGAGGAGTGGCGACAAGAGCAGGGGTGGGGGCAGGGAATGCCGAAAGAAACTGCTGCGAGCAGAGCAGGGGGAAGTGGCGAGCAGGCCGCAAAGGGCCTCAGTGGGTACCCTGGGTCGAAGTCGCGCAAGGATCGGCGAGGCTAGGGCTCACGCAACTGAAGAAGAGAAGAAATCTCAGGCTCGACTTAGGAAAATGGGGAGTTCGGTCGGTTAGGGGTGCGACCGAGAGGAAGAAATGAGGTTAGGGCTATTTTTATTTCATTTAAATGTGTCAAAATTCGTGCGGTTTATTCATGGCAGAAACCCTAGCAAAATGCATGTTCTTGCTTAGTAAATTCAATGTTCCGGATGTCCCGGCGCAGTCCGTTTCGTCATCCGGGGTCGTTCAGACAACCTCATAGATGATAGAACCAAAATTGAATTGAATTTCAACTCCTCTGAAATTTTTGCTCGCTGTCGATCATTCTGGAGAGTTGACTCCAGTTCCGATCGATTGTAGAAATTTGAAGGCGTCGAAGCCGCGAATTGTGAAATTTGTGTGTGTGGTGGTACAAAATGTGCGCGAGGCAATCTTATGGCTCAATGGACCTATGGGAACTCTCTTTGAGTTTCTCACGTTAGTTCCAACCTTCTATGTGCTAGAGGTACAGAATTACATGCGAGATTCCAAAAAAAGTGACGAAGTGGTTTCAAAATTTCTAAAACGAGACGGGCCCCATTGCTAAGGTTCTAAGATAGTCAAAGGGAAGACCCTAAGGTAAGAACCTAAATTCTAAGGAGAAAACTAGATCTTACAAAAAATGAGGTCAATAAATGGACCCTCAATAGATGTGTGTGCCGAACAGACACACCGCGCGTATTGGTGTTGACCGAAAAAGATTAACAAACCAACACAATGCTGCCTAATTAAAATACTTAGAACAGAATGTAGAGTTGAAAGAGAGTTGTTTCCGCCGGGGAATTAAGAGGTAAATTTTTAATTTGGGAGTTGCAATTTAAATTTCAAATTTGGATTTGATTTACTTTTCTTTTGATTTTAATTTCAAATTGGATTTTGATTTCGATTTATGTTTTAATTTCAATTTCAATTTTGATTTTATGCAGAGAAGAGAGTTGGGTGAATGCCCACCCAAATGCATTTGTATCCTGAGAAGGAAGTAGGACTGAGCCTATTCCAAATGTGTATGCTGAGAAAGAATAGGACGGAGCCTATCACAAATGTGCTGAGGAAAAATATGACAAAGCCTATGTGCTGAGGAAGAATAGGATAGAACCTATCCCAAATGTGCTAAGGAAGAATAAGATAATGCCTATGTGCTGAGGAAGAACAGGACCAAGCTTATCCAAAATGTGCTGAGGAAGAATAGAACAAAGCCTATGTGCTGAGGAAGAATATGACAAAGCCTATCCAAAATGCAGAGTGCTTTAATTTTAATTTCAATTTCAATTTCAAATTTAGACTTTGATTTCGTAAAAACTTCACATTTGGAAAAGTGAGGAGACCGGGTTAAGATGGAAAGCACAATGACTCGCATCCAACTCAAAGACCGATCAAGAAAATTTAATACATTGAGAAGGAAAGCTCAAAGATTTAAATCCAACCCAAGAAGTAGTGAGTGTTGAGAAGGGAATAGGGCAGAAGCCTATCCCGAATGCAGAGGTTGCTTTAATTTCAATTTCAATTTAAATTTTGTGCTGAGAAGGTTGAATATTGAGATTGCTGAGAAAGGAGTAGGACTGTGCCTATCCTAATGCTGAGAATTGCTGAAAAGGGATTGGGTGGAAGCCCATCCCAAATGCTGAGAATTGCTGACAAAGTAATAGGGTGGAAGCCTATCCCGAATGCTGAGAATTACAAAGAAGAGAGTAGGGCAGAAGCCTATCCCGAATGCCGAGAACTGTTGAGAAGGGAGTAGGGCTGAGGCCTATCCTGAATGCTGAGAATTGTTGAGATTGCTGAGAATGCTAAGTGCTGAGATTGCTGAGATTACTGAGTGCTGAGATTTGCTGAGAATACTGAGTGTTGAGATTTGCTGAGAATGCTGAGTACTGAGATTTTGCGAATGCATAGATCGTGAAGAATTTTGCTGAGATATATTTATGTAGAGATTGAGAAAAATTTTATTGAGATTTTTGAGGAATTATTGTTGAGATTCATTTTATGCAGAGATTGTGAAAATTTTGCTGAAATTTGGGAATGTAAATATTTGCAGAGATTTATGAATGCAGAGCCTGAAGAATTTTGCTGAGATTTATGCATGCAGAGATTGTGAAAATATTTTTGTAAAGTGTAGAGAATGTTTGTAGAAGTTCATGTAATACTGAATTTTATTGAAATGTCTATGCAGAGATTTTTGAAAATTTACAAGGTGCAGAGTTTTGTTTGAATGTTGACTTTCATTCGTTTGATGCTGAGTTTTATTTTTTTGCAGTTATTTTAGAATTTGGGCCAAGTATTAGACAAGCGCGTCATCTTTTCTTCGTAGAACAAGACTTTGTCTTTGAAACATCACGACGCAAAGTACTTCTTGGGGTATCGTCCACTGACTAAAGGCAACTGTAAAGAATAACCCACTCTTTAAGGTGCTATCAGAATTATATTCTTTTAAGTACCTATAAAGATGTGTTATTTCTAAGGATGTCACGGCTGAAGAAGCCACAACTTCGTAACTTTATTTGTAGCAGTTGTCGTTTGCTTTGTCACTGATTCTGTGAAGGTTTTCCAAGCTGTCTTTGCGAAATCGCTGTCACTCTTTGAATTGATGTTGGAGTTGTATTTGCTAAGTGCTGAAGGATAAGACTCCAGGGTTGAATTTCCATTAATTGCTAAAATCATCGCCATTTTTTTAATTCTTTCTTCCTGGGCCTAAGCAGATTTCAAATTTTTGCTCATGTGATTAAAATATTTTTTATTGTCTAAAGATATTTGAGTCAATTAATAGTCGACCAAAAGACCTAAGATCGTTAAACTTTTTTTTGAACATAATATCGGAAGAATTTTTTTAAGAGAGTCTCCAAGTTTTATTAAACAGTGGAGAATTCAGACACCAATTTTTTATTTTGTGCTCACATCAAGCTTCTTCTCAATGAGATTTTCTTCTTTTCTCTTTTTTTTTTTAATTGGGAATTATTATATCTGGTAGAGCATAATTTAGGGATTTTGAATGCCTAAATTAAGAAACTAATTTTTGATTTTATGCTCACTTTAAGCTTCTTCTCAATGAGATTTTTCTCTTTTTCTATCCTTTTTTCCTTGTCTGAGAATTACTATATCTGATGAAGCACAATTTAAAGATTTTGAATGTCTAAACTCTCTTAATTAACAATTCTCAAGTGTCTCTTAATGTAGATTATGAGATATTATAATTTATTCAAAAGTCAGGACCTAGTCACACAACAGAGAATTAAAAGACTCTTGATATCCCGATTCAATTACTCGTATTTCAACCACACTATTTAATTCTAAAATCTATTTAGGATCCAGTTCAAATTCTTTAAAGTGAATGACCCAGTTATTATGACATTAATTCCATTATTTCCTGAAGTCACAGTCTTATCAAAATATCCAAAAAAATTTTCCTTTGGGTTGACGAGCTTTCTAAATGTTAAATAATTCTGGACCACAATAAACATTTTCTTTTCTTCCATTCATTGCGGTGGGAGGGATGGGACAGACTAACATCAATCCTGCTAAAGTCCCTTTACATTGATTGTAAAAGTCAAAAGATAAATCTTACTATCTCCCAATAGAGAGGTCTCGAATTTTGTTTTCTAGACTTTACCGAAACTGTTTGGCTCTGATTCGTTCTTTTCTTTTGAGTCCTTCACCTGAACTGTGCTACATTCAACCTCAGCTGCATAGGAGTCAATTGGGACAATAGGATCGACCGGAATAATATCGACGGAACCTCTTTCAGGTTCTGTTAAATATTCTTCCGGGATCATTACATTCCCATTCTTGAAGTTCTTCTCGATCCACTCTTTGAAATTGATACAGCCTTCAATGGTGTGCCCAAGCATTTTGTGATATGGGCAATAGTTGGGATAATTCTTCTTGTTAACTTCTGCTGGTTTCTTTGGCTCGGGCAATCTGAACTCAGGCTTCTTAATCAAATTCCGGAACATCTTTGCTACTGCCTCATCTTTGAAGGGATACACTTTGTTTAACCGTTCGACCATAGACCGCCTTCCATCCATCCGGAGTGGCTTCTGCTAGGATGATTGTCGACTATGTTGCTAGTTATACTGCTGTTGATGCTGGTAGATATGGCTATGTGACTCAATTTGGATCTGCATCGGCTGCTTACCCCTGTCAACTGCTGCCACTGTCCCTGATCTCCTTTCTGATATCTTTGCTGGCTTCAACTTGTCATCCTTCTCGACGAATTCAATTTGTTTGACCTCCTCTTGCAGGCTTGCTGCTTTGCTAAGTTGTTTCTCGAAAGTCTTAATTGTAAGTCCTTTGAGTAGTAAACCTACCAAACCGTGGATGCTCTTTAGAAGAATCTCAATTGTGTGTTGCTCCTGGAGATGTGGTTCACACTTCATGCTGAGGTTTCTCCATTGCAGGATGTACTCTATCAAGGTTTCGTTTGGCTTTTGTCTTTCCACAAAAAGGATCACTAATGGTGATGTGGAGTTGAGCTCCCGCAAACCGTTTGACAAAAAGATTTTCCATTTTCGTGAAAGTCTTTATTGAATCGTTTGGTAAGTCTGCGTACCAGTCGAAAGCAATTCCTGAAAGACTGCTCACGAACTGTTGGAATAGTAGCATATCACTACTCCCGCTGCAACAACTTGCTTGGAAGTGTGCAACATGCTATCGGGGGTTTCCAGTCCTGTCAAAAGTTTTGAACAAAGGTGGTACGAAATTATTGGGGTATTGGACTGCATCAAAGTCTTCCGGGTATGGCCTACCCTTTAGAATTGATGTTTCTCTTTTTGATTGATCCAGGGTTTCTCTCACCTGTTGTCCGACTATCAATTTAATGTCATCATCCAGTGTCGGACCTTGAACTGAATCCTTCTTTGGTTGTTCGTCGGAAGTGAACCCTTTCTTTCATTTGTAATATGAATGGTTTCCGGCTGGCTTATTTTTGGAGGTGCCATCTGCGGTGGTTGTGTCTATCCTTGAATAGCGGCCATAACGGTCGTCATTTCTTCAATTTGCTCCTCGAGACAGCTGATATGTTCGTCCTTTTGCTGGATGGCTCTGTGCCACTCATCCGCGGTGTTCTCCTCACGAAAAGGAGGAGCGTCGCTCGCAGCTAACATGGCTCGGGTCTCGACGACGTTGATTTCAGTGAATTCATCTTCCATATAAGCTGTTAAGTCGTAATCTTCATCTTCAAAATCTTCTTTATGATCTTTAGACAGTTGTGCAATGTCAGCTCGAAGCTTTTCCAAGGCAGGCTCAATTGACTTTGCTTTGATAACTTCAAGGTCACTGAAGATTTTCGAGAAACATCACTTATTTCCCGAGCATCGGTGTCGTCGCGTAGAAGTCAATAGAATCACTCGAAATCATATTTATAGAACCTTTTTCAGGTTCTTTTAAATATTCATTCGGGATTGTTACATTTCCGCTTTTGAAATTCTTCTCGAGCCAATCCTTGAAGCTAAAGCAGTTTTCTATGGTGTGGCCGAGCAACCGGTGGTATGGGCAGTATTGGGGATGATCTTTCTTGCCGGTCTCCTCTGGAGAATGACATCCTCTTCAGAGGGGAGGATTCCGTAGCAGGCTTCAAGTTGAACTCCACAATAGGCTTAACGAACTTGTTCATTTCAGACTTCAACATTGCGACGACCACGTCCCCGAACTTGGCTCCAACATCATCGAACCCTTGTCCAAATTTAATTACTGCCAGATCAGGCAGCTTGTCTCTGTTAGTTGCAAATTCCACTAGGTGGCAAAAGAAAAGATCAACTTTGGCGAAGACATTGTCCCTGTCATTTGAAGAATTTCTGGAAGTCAGTGACGTCTCATGTCTTGCGGTTTCAACGGAAGTACTCAAGATACCGCACTTGTACTTTAAATTGGGCAATTTTCTTTATACATTTTTTTTTGGAATTTAATCATGTGCATTATTATTTTTTCTTTTATTTTGTTTGATGCTTTCACATTATTTTATCTTTATTTCCGGCTTTTAGAGCGTGGTTTTCATGTGTTTGTTAACGGTGTTCGTTTAATTTCAGAATTTAAACGAAAAGTACGAGAGTAGGGATTTGGTTTAATTTGCCGATAGCAAGTCAAACCCGAGAGACAGAGTAAAAGTGAAATTCAAGACCCAATCCGGGATTGATTTCACAATGCACCTCGCACATCAACACAACTTTGGGGTACGACCTTGCACAAAAAAAAAAAGAAAAAAACCCTAAAGATTTCTGAACCGCTCTGTTTAGAGATGGTCAAACAGATGGTTCTAGAACCGAGAGAGTTGACTGTGCTTGCCCAAGAAAGAAATGAGCGAAGCATGCCAACAGAATAATGACAATCTGGACCATGAGAAACATGGACACATTGTCAATGTATGAAGATAGAAAGTTCCTGATCATAATGGAGCGTAGAGCTATTCCCTAGTCCAGTCGCCAAAAATTATCGGTCGTTAAATGTGTACGTGACTTTTTAACTTTCCCTCTTTTATTTATGAGAGGAGAGAAAAAATATTTTATTCGTCTACAGATGCAGAATATTGAAGACAAAATTTGGAACTACTGCCTTTCCCCCTTTTATTTATAGGCGGGGATCTAGGGACTTGAGCAATGCAGTAAAAGCTACAGGTTGAGTTGTGCCTGTAATAAATATAGAAATTATAAGTGTATAGTTTTGATATAGACATGGAACTCAGACTAGTAGCTAATCGTCAAATGTAGAAGAGTGGTTTGGTCTTCTAGGAGTATTGCTGAGGGTTGTTCCCATGGGTGGGCAACTTTGGTCTAACGAGTGTCTTGGTCACTGAGAGCGAGTTCTTCTTGAGCTTAGTGGACATTTTTCCACTCTAGTTGGCATGTGAGTCAGCTAATTCCCTAGATGGTGTATCCTTAAACTTAGCTAGGTGAGTTCCTCTTGGACTTGGCTAGCAATTCGCTGGTGAACCCAGCTGAATCAATTATATCTAACCTTGTCTTGGCAAGCCCTTCCCTATCCTTGGTTGGTGAGTATGTGTCTTAATGTCTATCCTGCCCTTTGGGTGTATATTTAGTTTCCTGATAATTTTTTATCAATAGAGGAACATAATGAAAAAAGTAGGAGAATGGGACAAGTTTTTTTTTTAAGGTTAACTTGATAACTTTTTTATCAATAGAGGAAGATAGTGAAAAGAACAGGAGAATGGGATAACGTGCAATTTTGAAGGTTAACTCGATACCTTGCTCATTTCCTTGAATTAGTTGAGCTCTTCTTTATGTCAACTTAGTTGCTTATTTGCCCGGTAAGGAGTTTGTCAATGCAATAATTTGTATTTAAACTACAACCCAAATAGAAGGAATTTGGTGGCTTTGGTGTCGTTGATAAAGCTATTATGGTTGAGATGAAGAAGTATTGAAAGGCGGACAATGCTGAGAATAGAAAAATGATAACTTGAGTTTGGTTTGCTGAACAAAAAAATGAAGATTGTTGTCCCATCGAAGGAAGTGGATCCATTAGTGTACCTTGCAACATATATTGTCTAGCCTCACTTAACCCTTTGATTTGGTTACTATTGGTTTGAAATCCAAGTATACTTGTATATGTTGGCTTTCGGGCCAACTATAAATTTTAAGTCAACTACTAAACCTTCATGCTCAGATTGATTATTTTGTATTTGAATAATTTATTTGACCTGCTTTTATCATAACTTTTTTTTTTTTTGACCTGCTTTTATTATAACTTTTATTAATATAAGTATCAGGTTTCTTAAAACCATTTTGATTCCAACTCCTTTGTCGTCCAAGACCCCCTCTATGTATAACATCTAGAGTAAATCATGCTTAGCAATTGCCTCTACTTCTGCATCACCAACTATGAATTTGCCCAAAGCTAGCACTTTGATTGCCATCCTAGTATATAACAGAATTGCAATTCATTCAACTTGACCCACCATTTAACTAAATGTTTAGATTGGTTGGTTTTTCTATATAGGGCCAACATTATGTATGATGGTAGTTACTTCTATGGAGTGCACCTAAGGCGGTCGTTGTAGGCTCGTAGTTATGATCTGTTTGAAGTTGAATTTTTCCATAGTCAAGAAGTGTAACTTAGCTCCATGAATCACTTTTCTAGAATAGTAGTCCACTGTTTCTTTAAGTCTTTGAGGATTAGCATTGATTAGCTTTGATTTTGCAACTTGAAGGTATAGCCATTAATCATCATTGATTTTGGGCTAAGAAAATAGGTGAAACAACAATAAGAGCTAGTTCTGTTCTTGAAAAGCTTTCTTGTAGTCATTCCATTTAAAGAATTTGACATTTTTTAATATTTTAAAGAATGATGAGTGGCTTTGATATGAAATAGCTTAGGCCAATGATAACATCTGTTAGTTTTCACAATTCTTTGATATTCCTCAGTGAGGGTATTTTTAAGATTACTTTGACTTTATTTGGCTTCATTTTAATACCATTAAGTGTAAGTATGAATCCCATTATATTGTTTGATTCACCTTTGACGGTGTGCATTTTAACTAATTCAGACTCATGTTGAATTTCTTCTTAGTGACAGATACTTTTAGGTTGATGTGTTGTTCTGAATGTCTACTTTTCACTAGAAAATTGTTTACATAGATTTCAATATATATATATATATATATATATTTTTCCTTGAAGACATGATTCATCATTTGTTGATAAGTCTTATTAAGAATTTTTAGTTTAAAGGGCATTATATTGTAATAATATAGTTTATCTCTATTGACAAAAGTTGTCTTTTAAACATTGGTTGGGTGTACCATTGTTTGATGGTAGCGTATAATGTTTCTAAGAAGCTCATAATGTTGTAGTTCATTGATCCATGGTAGTTGATAATTGTCTTTTGCGCAATTGAGTTAGAATTGGTCAAGTGACTTACATTCATCACTTTTCGTTCAGCATTTTCCCCATCACAACATTTGACATCCACTTATGATGTTGGACTTGCCATATAAATCCAGCTTCTAGTATTTCTTTAAATCTCATTGTAAATTGGTTCAACAAGTGTTGTAATAAATAAGTTTATTTCTATTATAATTGGCCTTAATTTTTTTATTTATATTTAATTTGTGACAAGCGATGTTAATGTTAATCTCGAGATTGACCCTACGAAGATGTCATTTTTTTTTCAAAGTTGCTTGTACTCAACATTGAAAGACATGATTACTCAAAAAGTGTCACTAGGGTCATTTCTGCTGGGTGTTACATTGACTTCTTTAGATGTCTATAGATTTGAACCTCTTTGAACATTGAAGTCTAAGGATTCCTTTTGTATATTCCTTATAATTTTTAAACAACAAATCCTTGATTGGTGCAATTGTTGTCACTTGAGCTCTTATAGAACAATTCATTACCAACATAATGGGTAGAGACGACTATGTGGAAAGTGTCAAGTAGTCGATCAAATATAGCAATGTCTACTGTTGCGGGATTGACTTAGACCAAGTTAGCTTTTATCGTGTACTATCAGTTGACCGGTGGTGTAGCAGTATAATAACACTTGTACAAGAAGACATTGTTGAGTCAAATAATAAAGATTGAGAAAAAATATTGTCCCATAGGAATTGAGTAGTAATTATCAAAATTAGGTCTGTTGGTTTTTATCCATACATTCAAAATGAAGCAATAATAAAAAATAAACTAGTCCTAAATATAACTAGAAGATAAATTAAATTGCTAATAAAGGCTCTGATCTTATTAGAGTAAAGCTAGCTTGACTAATACTTAAGAATTGTATTTCACTTACGAAAATTGGGTTGGCTAATTTTTAAATCAAGTAATACATTTATTTTCTTCTATTAAAGTCAGATCACAGGTGGGCACTGCCTTTCTCTCAAATTTCAGTGTTTCTCTTTTCTTTGCACAATTTGTCTACCTCTTAGTAATAAATTCAATATAAAGAAAAACCATCGACGCTTTATGGATCTTGAAATGGACTACAAGAATTCTTTGCATTTATCTCTAACTTACAATTCATCCACTATAGTATTTATTTACGAAATCCATTCTCTAGCTCTCAATTTTGAACAAAACCGTTGAGTTATTTATTGATTTGGCTGGACAATTACCGATAAGTCAAGTGCAGAACAAAATATGCAGTACTATATGAAATTTAAAACACAAGTACTATTATTTAAAATAAAATCAAATACAAACTATCATCGTTACATCCAACCTGTGAAACGGTTTTTTGTTCATGTTTATAAAAAATAGAACACAATTACACAAACTTAAATATAATTACAAGAAAATTTAGAAGAAATTGTATAAAACACAAGGAAACACTCTCGCATAGAACCTGTTATTTCGGCTGCTTCTTTGTTTGAAAACCTTCTTGAACCTTCAAGAACTCTAGAAGGGTGATGCCAAAATCTACCTATTCTAAGAAAAGATTTAAAAAAGGATTTTAATGATGAAATTAGGGAAAAATTAGGCTTGGTGCTCTGTCGGTGCCTAAGCATTGAGTCCTTTGTCCCAAGTATACTTCTGTTGTTATTTGGCTCTTAGCAGTCAAGGCTAGGTTGGCGCTGAATTCTTAGATTTTTGGGTCTGTTCTAGCCCATAAACATCAAGAACTAGCACTAGGTATTTGCTTTTTTCTCTGCTAGGTTAGATCAGGCACATGGATGCTGGGCTCCTATCTTGTGTTTTTGGCTTGGTGTCTAGGTGTTAGCTGGTGCCATTTCTAATTCGCTCCAAACCATGCTTATTATGCCAGCTGAAAATCACTCAGAAAACTGTACGAAATTATTGTGCACTTTTTCCTATATATTTTATTATAGTTTCCTGTCTATCTGTAAGTTTCAAACCTGAATCACTTATATAGTGAAATGCATTAAATTACATGAGAATATGCATGATAGTATTGAATTAAGGTAGGTTAAATATAATATAAATTTTATGATTATCATTGGGCTATCTAGTTGAAGATGATTTACAAAATGATTGTACCTTTTATCACCCTTTTTTTCTTTAGTAAGCCTATATACAATGATCCAATATTATCTTGTAGGTAAGTTCTCCCGATGTTTATTTCTCGAAGATGCTCTTAAATATGATATTGATTGAGGCTTCCCATGTAGATCAAATGTTGTCGAATTGATAAATGCATTCAATGTTGTGATTGCTTTGGTGTCATTATAGGGGTTCCTATTAAGTACCAGTGGATTTCAAAAATGTGAGCGGGATGACTTCTATAGTAGATGTTTGCATGGTTGTCATTGAGCTTACTTCTCCCAACCTAACTTTCTTGAGGTTGACTCGATGAGAAGCTTCTTTAAATTCCCCAAAGATGGTTATATGACTCTAGATATGTGGATAAGTTCTTTATTTTCTTTCACCATTGCCTCTCTGACCGGCTTTTGTTATGGTTCAATTAAGATAATTACTTCAGCTTTTTGGCCTTGATTAATTTTTCAATAAGTTTCTTAGGCAGATAGAATGCTCAATAGGATGGTCATGATGGCAATAGCAGGTGCAACACTTCATCTTGCCCCTCAATTGCGAGCCATCTCTCATTGGTGTTCGACACTTTTATTTTAAATAAACTAGATTAATTTGGCCATCGATACTTAGAGCAATGTGAAGGTAGAGAATTGATGAGTATGAACTAGACTCATTCTTTTATTTTTGCCCTTTTCATATTTGACTCACCTTGGTTGGTGTTGAGGCTGTGGGGCAAGATAAGATAATGGTTGAGAACAAGGTTGAACAGCCTCTCTCAACCTTAAAAATTTGGACTAATGATATTGTTCTCTAAGAAGTTTCATCTTCTTTGAGTTGTCTCTTGTATGGCTGGAGAACTATGTTTCCATCATATTTTTATAATTTATCCATGCCAATTTTTTTAATAGTGTGCTTTGAAGTGTGCTTCATGCGCAAAGAAGCGAAGCATCTGCTTTGCTTTGCTGATGCATGCTTCAAAGCGCTGATTGACACGCTTTCGGGGTGTGCTCGCTCTTAGGTTTATATGTTTACAATAATTCTTGCACCCCTTATGTATCACGGAAGTTTACGTGGTTGTTTCAAGTAATATCATATTTTTTAATTTGGATTGTCGATCCCGTAGGGAAGGAGGTGATACAATCTTAAAAAAAGTTCTAGCTTACTAAACTAGTTCTCAAAATGGAAGTATCGATAGTATTAAGGATATACTAATGGTTTACTCTAATTAATCATTCTTCTAGTTATATTAAGGTTTGGAGGAAATCAAGTGATAAAGTTACCCTACCCTTTATAATGGTATAGGGTGTGTAGATAGTAAATGAAAAAAAAAATGAAAATGTTATAAGTGACAAATAGGAGCAATAATCTTCTTTACCCTCTTGTAAGTACATAAAAAAGTTTGGTTAAACTGATTTTAATTTCTTAGACCCTAATTTGAACACATCAAAGATTATTTCCCTATCTATTTACATTGCCTTATGGACTACATTTCCTTCACCCACTAATTCAATGTGATTTTCTTAGTTGTTATGCCATAGCTCTCCCGAGTCATTATGGTACAACAAATTTTAACAGATCATTTGGCTAGAATGATAAGTAAACGAAGCACATAAGGAAAATCATCACTTGAAGAGTAAAAACCAATTTCCAACCTACTTATCCATCACTAGGGGAAAGGTAAAAATGAATTACTCACAAAGCATGGAGAAATTACCACAACGCATTTTTAAAACAAAACAATCCACTAGAGTTGTGTATAAAGAAAGTTACAAGACAAATGAGTCCAAAATACTTAGCTTTGTTCCTTCCCAAGCACTGGAAATCTCTCCCAAGAAGATCTCTTAAGTACTTGCTGCCTTGTTGAAGAACCTCTTTACAACATCCCTCCAAATACTCACCAAACTCTGAAATAAAAGTAAACTAAACTAAAATTGAACTCTAGACTTCCCTTAGGATTTTCGCTATGGTTCAGATGTCTTCTCCCCTCCTTAGGCTGCCTAGATTGCTATAAACGTCACCAAAGGTCGGCTATATTCACAACATAACCGTCGAAGCAACTGCTGAACAACTGCCAAATAGTTGTTGGCGCCAAGTGATGCACAAAAAATATGTTTGATTTTTTATATATATTTCATACTCATTTTTGGTGATATTGCACTTTAATGGAAGGTATTTTCATGTTTTACTGCAGATATGATGATTTTAGGTAAATAGAGCAATAAGAAGCGAAAATGAATAAATTTGGAGCAAAAAAGAACAAAAACCAGAGTTTTGAAGTTCTGGCGCTGACGGCGAGAGCCAGGACTTAAAGGCACGATAGGCTACCGACGGCGCTCTATCCATCATCGACGGCGCCCAATGTTGGTGGAGGTCACATTCAATCTATTTGGACGACTTTTGGCGGGATTCTTGTGGCAACTCATAGAAAATTCGTTCATAGACTATTTTAACTAGTTTTGGATGCCAGAATTGGTAGTGTGTGTTCGGTTAGAGAGTGTTTGTAGTGTGTTTAAGTTAAAAGGAAGTCTTTAGAGAGAGTTTAGAGTCTAAAGTTTGGTGTTTAGTGTTGTTTTGTGAGGAATTCTTCTCAAAGGAGTTGTAGGAGGAGAGGGAAAGTGAGAGATTGCTTCTTCCCTACTATTCGAAGAGAGAATCGTGTGTTGTTGAAAAGAAATAAGGAGATTCAAAAGAACTTTGAGAGATTTGCTTGGGGAAGAAATTAAGATAAGTTGTATTTACTTTTCATAGTTGTATGACTTTGCTTTTATATATAAAATATTTGTTTCATTGCAAATTTCTCATGAATTCTGAGTATATTTCTTTTTATTTCTCCTTGCAATGATAAATGGTAATGTGATAGTTTATATTGGGCGTGTCATATAAAAGATAAGAAATTGTGACGATTTTCCACTTCATTCTTCATTTACTTTTCGATCTAACCAATTGAATTGTTAAAATATGTTGTAAAACATACGATCCGAAAGGGCTATGCTTTCTACAACAAAAGTGGAGATTACATTCAAATTCCATGGATGGTGAAGTTCATGGGGGTTGGGTGCAAATAAATCAGGAAATATGTTTATTAGACGTAGAATTAGAGATTTTAGGGTGACTGACTAAAATCCCAAATTTGGTCCTAGTGTTTGGACTAAAGTGAGAGTTAGCCTTCAGGCGAAAGGAAGTGGGAGCTCTGGAGTGAGAGCTAGTATCCTCCCAGCTTAACCACGAATTTATGGACTAAATCTATGATTAGCCAATGTTCTTTATAGCACTCGGAAGAGGACAAAGAATATGTATGTTCCTATTTGACACAATACATGAATCTTACTGATCTTTATCATTCATTCACCAAAATATCATTGTAAGGTGGAGGACACTTTCTCTAAATTTGAACCTTGCATTACAAAACTTATTATAGTAGTAGTTACTATAATTTGAAGCTTAGAAAGTAATTTAGTGATTTTAAAATCTATAGCATCGTTAAACTGTAGCATTTTTGGTAATACATTAAGTGCTTTGCAAATTGAATATTGGATTTCTGTGTTACGCTTTAAAGTTTACTTCCTACCTGTGGGATCGATAACCAGGACTCTGCTAGAGCCATGTATAGATCGGCTGCTACCTTATTAAATTGATTATATTTTGTGACTGAATTGAAATTATTTGCAAAAATTTATTACTTTGTATTTGCAGCCGCCAAATCAAGTTCATGGCACCGTTGCCAGGGAGGCAATAGTAAATTAGTAGTAACTGAAAATATTTAATTTGTATTTGTGTATGTGTAGTATTGGATCTGAATGTTTATTACCTTATGATCAAAGTTTGAACATAACATTAAAAAAATTGGAAAACAACAAAAAGAATTTTAAAATTTGAGCAAAATGACGAACAATCTCGATAATCAAAGACATGAAAATGAAAATCAATCCAGACCTTTAAGAGATTATGCAAATCCTACAACAGATGAAATTCATTTAACTATTCAAAATCATGAAGCAGCTGCTAATTCATTTGAGTTTAAACCTGTTATAATCCAAATGGTACAAAATAATCAATTTGGTGGTACACGAAATGAAGATCCTAACTTACATCTTGCTAGTTTTCTAGAATTGTGTGCTACGTTTAAATATGATGGAGTGTCGAACGATGCTGTCAGGCTTAGACATTTTTCTTTTTCACTAAGGGATAAAGCTAAGGCGTGGTTAAATTCGTTAGCACCTGGATCTATCAAAACTTAGGGAGAACTGTCACAAAAACTTTTATCCAAATATTTGCCACCTTAAAAAACTGCTAAACTTAAAAACGATATTACATTTTTTTGTCAGTTTGAAGGAGAATCAATATATGAAGCATGTGAAAGATTTAAAGATTTCCTTAGGAAGTGTCCACATCATGCTTTACCAGATTAGTTAATAATTCAAATATTTTATCATGGATTAGTGGGGTCTCTTAGATCAACTATTGACGCTGCTGCTGGTGGATCGTTAATATCAAAACCTTTTGATGAGGCATATTCTTTAATTGAAGAAATGACTACTAACAATTTTCAATGACCCTCATAACGGGTAAATCCAAAAAGAGTAGCTAATATTCATGATTCTGATGCAATATCTATGTTGGCTTCTTAAATTGTTGTGATTTCAAAGAAAATAGATCAATATGGAATGAACTATTCTCAAACGCCTCAGGTGTTAGAAGAAAATTCATTGGGACAAACAGTAGATTCTCAATCATCTTATGAAGCTTTGAATGCTAGAAATAATAGACCTAATCTTTATGCTAATTATTATAATCACGGTTGGAAGAGCCACCCAAACTTAAACTAGAATAATAACACTGCTGTTGTTAACACGTAGTGGGGGAATAACTCTGTGAACCCATTAGGAAATTCAAACAACCAGGGAAACACAAATTATATACCTTCTTATCCTCCAGGATTCAATAGTAACCCACAATTCAAGGAGAAGAAGTTGTCTATGGAAAAATTGATATTAAATATGGGTAATCAATTGCAAAGTCAAGGGAATCAGTTGCAAAGTCAAGGGACCCAATTGCAAATTTAAGGAGCTGCTATTAAAAACATTGAAAATTAATTGGTGCATATTGCTACTACACTTAGTAGTAAACCTTCTGGAATTTTCCCTAGTAATGTTGAGATTAACCCAAATGATCAAAATAAAGAATAAATTAAGGCTATACAATTAAGAAGTGAAAAAGAATTGGAATTAAGGGTGCAAAAAGGCATTGAAGTTGAAAAAGAAAATGTGAAAACTGATAAAGGATATGATAACATTAATCCAGATTTAGAATATACGCTTAAACCAATGAAAATTATCGTTGAAAGACCACCACCTTTGTTTTCTCAAAGATTGAAACAACAAAAGAGTGAAAAACAATTTTCGAAATTCATGGAAATCCTTAAAAAATTATCAGTAAACATCCCTTTTGTTGAAGCGTTAGAATAAATGTCTAATTATGTAAAATTTATGAAGGATATATTAAATAAGAAAAGGAAATTTATAGATAATCAGATTGTTGCACTCAGTGAGGAGTGTAGCGCAATTATTCAGAAAAAGTTTCTTAAAAAACTCAAGGATTCTAGTAGCTTCACTATACCTTATGTTATTGGAGAAATTTTTTTTAAAGTGCCTTATGTGATCTTTGAGCCAGTATTAATCGCATGCCTCTGTCAACTTTTAAAAGGTTGAGAATAGGAGAAAGTTCACCTACTTGAGTAACTCTTTAGTTAACTGATCGCTCTATTACTTGTCCTAAAAGTAGATAAATTTATCTTCCTTATAAATTTTATTGTTTTAGATATGGAGGAAGATAAAAAATTTCCTATAATTTTGGGAAGACCATTCCATGCAACTTGAAGAGCTATGATAGATGTTCAAAAATGAGAATTAATTATGAGAGTTAATAATCAAGAAGTGGCATTCAATATATCAAAAGCTATAAAGTATCCAGCTACAGAAAAAAATGATGAATTCTTTCGAATGAACATTTGTGATTATTTAGAAAATGAGCATTTTAAGGAAAAAATATAAAGAGAACTTGAACAAGAAAATTTTAAAAGTGAGGAAAAAAATGAAATGGAAGAAAAATATGTTGAGATAGATAATGAAGAACTAGATTATGTTTAGGAATGATTTGAAATGTTGAATATTAGAGAAAATGATAATAAAAACTTAATTTTATCTATCATAATACCCCTAAACTTCAGATGAAAATACTTCCAAATCATTTAAAGTATGTGCTCTTAGGAAAATTATCTACTTTACCGGTTTTTGTTTCCTCAGATTTGACGGATATACAAGAGCAGAAATTACAAGAAACCTTGAAAAGATATAAAAAGCTTTTCGTTGGACATTAGCTGATATTAAAGGAATCAATCATTCGTTCTGCATGCATATAATTTTAATGGATGAACAACATAAACCTAGAGCTAATCCGCAAAGGAGATTAAATCCATTGATGAAGGAAGTAGTAAAGAAAGAAAATTTAAAATGGTTTTATGCTGGAATTATATATGCAATTTCAGATAGTGCTTGGGTGAGTCTGATCCATTGTGCTTCTAAGAAAAGAGGAGTGACTGTTGAGACTAATGAAAGAAATGAATTTATCACAACGAAACAAGTCACTAGTTGACGAATTTTTATTAATTATAAAAATTTAAATGCCACCACTAGAAAATATCACTTTCTGTTACCTTTTCTAAACCAAATGTTGGATAGGCTTGCTGAGCACAAATATTTTTGTTTTTAGATGGATATACTGGCTATCATCAGATACCGATTGCTCTTGAGGATCAAGAAAAGATCACCTTTACTAGTCCTTATGGTATATTTGCTTTTCGACGAATGTCCTTTGGATTATGTAATGCACCTGCAACATTTTAAAGATGTATGATGTCTATTTTCAGTAATATGATTAATAATGAAATAGAAGTTTTTATGGATGATTTTTTCGTATTTGGAACTTCATTTGAAATTTGCTTAAATAATTTGGAAAAAGTTTTGGAGTTATGTGAACAAATAAATTTAGTTCTAAATTGGAAGAAATGTCAATTTATGGTTGCAGAAGGAATTATATTTGGGCATAAAATTTCTAATTATGACATGGAAGTAGACCCTGAAAATATTCAAATTTTTATGAAACTATCACCTCCAACTACTGTGAGAGGGGTTAGAAGTTTTTTAAGACATGTTGGGTTCTACAGGTATTATATTAAATTTTTTTAAAAAATTACTAAGCCACTATGCCAACTTTTAGAGAAAGATAAGAAATTTGACTTTAACGAAGATTATTTAAACGCTTTTAAACTTTTGAAAAAAAAAATTAATCACTGCCCTTATAATAGTTTCACCTGATTGAGAGAAACTATTTGAACTTATGTGTGATGCCGATAATTATGCAATTGGAGCTATTTCAGGACAAGTATATGATAAAATTTTTGAAGTTATATACTACGCTAGTAAAACTCTTAACGATGCTCAAATTAATTATACCACTACTGAAAGAGAGTTATTAGTGATTGTATATGCTTTTAAAAAAATTAGGCCGTACTGAAATGAGACTAAATGTATAGTGCATACAAACAATTCTGTTATTAAGTACTTAATGCAAAAAGGATCCTAAATCTAGATTAATCAGATGGGTACTTCTAATGCAAGAATTTGACTTTGTTATAGTGAATAGAAAAGGATCTGACAATCGAATAGGCGATCACTTATCTAGAGTTGGAACGATATAATCTATCGATTTTGAAGATGAAATTATATAAACTTTTCCGATGAACAACTTTACTAATATTAAGGAATAAAATTTACCGTGGTATGTTGATATTGTGAACTATACTGTTAGTGATATTTTACCACCTGATTTACTGAAGCAACAATAGAAAAAAAATTTATATGATGCCAAATTTTATTTTTGGGATGCGCCTTATTTATATAAACAATGCAAGTATCTAGTAATTAGGAGATGCGTGCCTTATGAATAAATTGAACAAATTATTCAGATATGTCATGATTCTGAATTTAGGAGACATTTTGGAACTGTCAAAGCTGCATATAAAATTTTACAATCTGGATTCTATTGGCCTACTTTATTTAGATATGTTAATAGAAATATTAAAACATATGATCGATGTCAGCGAGTAGGTAATATTTCTAGAAGAAATGAAATACCCCTAAATTTTACATTGAAAGTTGAAATCTTTGATGTTCGAGGACTAGATTTTATGTGACCATTTACTCCTTCATTTGGGAATATATATATTAGTTGTTGTTGATTATGTATTGAAATAGATTGAAGCTAGGGGTGTAAACGAACCGAACACGAACGAACAAAGCTTGTTTTTGGTGTGTTTGAAATTTAGTTTGTTTGAAATAAGTTCGTGCTCGAAATTGTTTGTGAAGTCACTGTTCGTGTTCATTTCTTAACGAATGAGTCGAACACAAGCTGTTCGCGAACGACGAGCCAGTTTGACAACTTTAATATTTATATATATATAAATAATATATTATATTAATTATATAACTTATAATATATAAATAAATAATATCTATATTGGTATATTACTAATACATTATATTAATATATTATTATTATTATTATTAATTTATTATATATTATAATTTACGAAATTTAATTTTTTAAAATATCATAAATTTTTTATATATAATTATTTTAAATTATTTTATATTTCGAACAATAACAATTTGAACACAAACGAACACATCGCTGTTCGTAGTTGGTTCGTTTAACTTACCGAACGAAAAAAAAAGTTATATGTGTTGTCTCGTTTACTTATCGAATGAATCGAGCATGAACTCCTTGAGAAACCGAACACGAAGTGTTCACGAACAACGAGCTTTTTTGACAGCCCTAATTGAAGCTATAGCTTTATCCAGATGTGACGCTCAAAATGATTCAAAATTTTTAATGAAATTTTTTTTTTGCAAGATATGAAATGATGATAGTTATCATTACTCATGGTGGATCCCATTTTAGAAATAATCTGATTCAGAGATTGACTGAAAATATATTATTATGCATAGAATCTCTACCGCTTATCATCTCGAGATAAGTGGTTTAGCTGAAGTATCTAATCGTGAAATTAAATGAAATTTGGAGAAATTTGTAAACCCATATAAATTAGATTAGTCTGCGATAGATACTGTATTATGAGCATATAAGACTACTTATAAAACTCCTATAGAAAAGTCTCCTTATAGACTGATTTTTGAAAAAAACACGTTATTTACCATTTGAATTGGAACATAAAGTATATTGGGCAATCAAATAGTTCAATTTTAATTTAAAAGTTTCTGGTGAGAAAAGATTATTGCAACTTAATGATTTGGAAGAAATGAGAAATGAAACTTATGATAATGAAAGAATTTATAAGGAGAAGATGAAGATATGTCATGATAGGAAGATTATAAGAAAAAAATTTAAACCTGGACAGGAATTTTTGTTAAATAATATAAGATTAAGATTATTTTCTGGAAAACTTAAGCTTAGGTGGATAGGACCTTTCACTGTGATAAAAGTCTACCAGTTTGGACCTGTTGATATTGAGGACCAAAAATTGGAAGAAAATTTAAAGTTAACGGGCATCGATTAAAATAATATTTTGAAGGGCCATGACCAAATTTTAAAGTTCTTTTAATGTTAAGTCATCCTGAATGAAACTAATGTTTGTCGGGCTAACAACATTAAACCAAACACTTTATGGAAGACAACCCATAGTTTTTTGTGTTGCTTAGTTTGTTTTGATTGAGTTATAGTTGATGTTATTATTAGATAGTGTCGGCCGTTAAAATTCTTTTTCTTTGAAAAATATATTTTTGGGTGTTTTGTTTTGAAAAGAGTTTTAATTTAATAAAATAAAAAATTGATTTAATATATATATATATATATATATATATATATATATATATATATATATATATATATATATATATATATATATATATATATGGATTTTGAAATTAATATTTTTTATTTTGAAGAATATGAAATTAAACTGATCTCATATAAATAATAGTTTAAATAATCAAGCATTTCACCGCAAAACATGTATTTATTTTGAAGAATAAGTACATGGCTTGAGGTGAAGCTTGATCAAAAAAACTAAAGAATTTATGACATCCGTTTGATCTGCGAACCATTTTGACCGACAATTTCTCCTACCTAATATGAAGGAATCAGATAGGGTTTATATTAATATGGGGTCTTTAAGTTTTCTATAAGGGTAAGCCCCTACAGTTAATTACATCCTAGAAAACCAAAGTTACCTAAGAAAATTCTTGATATATATCAGGAAATATTTATATTCATGACTTCCAAAAGGTAAGGTTTCCAAAGAAAAATGTGATAGTCGGAAATTCAATAGGTGAATGACTCGAATTTTGGAACATTTTATTTTATCAGAATCCAAAGGAGAGAAGGTTAGGGGAAGAACATATATTCAAGGGAAACCTTTATGTCCTCCCAAACTATCTTATAGTTTGGCTTTAAATCTTGGGAATGAATTTATTTAAATTTCAATCCTGCCAATTAATTATATGGATTACATTTGCAGAATATCTGATTACGCAAACAACCTAGAAGATGAGAGGATTTATATCGTACCGGACAATGACCTCAAAATTCTAAAGCGAATTAGGGCTTATAATGCACAGCAGAGCTGTGCAAAGACCTAAAGAAAATGTAAGGATTTATGCTGGACTAGATAAACTACTTTGAAGTCCTATGGCTTGTTGTTTAAACTAAGGAAATGTTTTGCTGGTGTAGACAAGTTTTCTTTGTTGAAGATGGCTGTGCTGCCCACTATGAATGCTCAAAGCTCCTTATTGTAACAAGTTTAGTTTAAAGAAGTGTCAATTGAGAAGAAGAGAGAAGTGTCATGTTTTAGAAATATTTGAATGGGGGTGTCTTAATAGTTTATTAGGGGAATATTAAAGTTGATTATAGCAACACCAGTTAAGATCCCACGGTTCCATCATCCCGGCACCGTTATTTTCATCAGATTCACTTAGTCCAAATGAATTTACTAAACTCAACTTAATGAGTTCCATACATTCATTCAGAACGTGGGAAAACCCTGTTAACAACACGTGGGTTATTGATCGCTGAAAAATTTATTAAGAAATTCATACCTATTTTGATGAAATTGCACTTTAAAGAAGGGTATTTTCTTTATTTTGTTGCAGGAATGAAGAATTTAGGTGATAAAAGCAAAAATCATAAAAAGGAGCGAATTTGGAGCAAAATCATGCAATTTGTGCTTGAGTCGCCGACGGCGAGATCGAGCTCGCCGACGGCGAGGTTACAAGAAGAAAATTTTGAAGAATTTATAAGCTGTCTCGGCCGAGCGAAGCCGAGCTAGAGCGGTTTGAAGATCTTCTAGAAGCCTCGCGCGACAAGCGAGTAGTTTGTCGCTGACGGCGAGGTAGTTCAAATGGCACGGATACATTGAACTCGGACACTTTTGAAGGGATGCTTACGCACCTCTTGGTCCTTTGCTTACCTCATATATAGAGGCCGAAAATCGATCTTTTGTGTACGATCTTTTAGTCTTTTGTCTAGTTTTGTGTGCGGTTGTGTGTCTTTAGTGAGTCTTTAGTGAGTTTAGTGAGTAATTAGTGAGTCGTCTTTGTCTTGGAAGGAAGAGTCGAAAGGAACTACGAGGAGTACGTTTGGGGATAAATCGAGATAAGTATTTGTATTTATTGTTTTTAACTTTAAATGAAATCCATGCTTAGTTTAGTTCCCATGCATTACGAGTAGTTTATTAGTCTTTCTCCTTGTTTATGAAATTAAGTGACTTGATGAAATTAAAATAGAGATACTTATATATATTAATAAATTGTGATAATTTTTACTTAAAACTTAATTTACTTTCAACTGGCCATTTGATTTGTTAAAATATGTTGATTATCAACTATAGTAAAAATTACATCGATATTCGGGGAATTCAAAAGCCTTGGAAGAAGGGTGCAAATAAATAGGAAATAATATCCTTTGGGCGTAGAATTGAGCATTTTAGTGTGACGGACTAAAATATTCAATTCGGTCCTATTGTTTGAGAGTCGAAGTGTAGATGTTAGCCCTCGGGCGAGGGAACGTGGGAGCTACGAAGTGGCGGTCGGTATCCTCCGGCTGGCCGCGGATTCGGTAATCGAACATAGGATTAGTCGATATTCTTTACACTGGACCAAAGGGTAAAGAATAGGAATGCTCCTATTTGTCACAATACCTTAAAATTATCTATTTAAATTCATCGATCACTTAAATTTCTAAACAAGGAAAAGATACTTTTTACGAATAGTAAAGACTTATTTAGCAATTAGTTTAATTTCCTGCATTTTCAATACGTATTAATTTCCTACTTAGTTAAGTTAACTAATTAAAATACTCAGTTTACTTTATTGCGCTCCAATTTAGAGTTCCAAATTTTCGTATACTATTTTAAAAATTATTATTATTATTTTAAATTAGTTGTTATTTTATTTTCTCTTTCCCTGTTGGATCGATAACCGAGGACTCCACTAGAGCCTGTATTACTTGATACGATACGTATACTTGCGTAGCATCCACAACATAAACAATTACAATTCTATACATATAAATAGCGGGGTCGAAGTTGTTTTGGCGCCGTTGCAATTAAATTAAAAATATCATAATAAAAAATTGTGGGTCAAGTTTTTGGCGCCGTTGCTGGGAACGTAAGAAAAATTTACTAAAGTAATGAACTATTTTAAAATAATCATAATAAATAAATTAATATCTATTCGAAATTGTATGCGCAAATTTGGAAACGAAAATTTAATACCTTACGATTCGAATTAGAGCGTACGATTAAAAGAATTAGAAAACAAAAGAAACAAATTATAAATTTAACACAAATGGCAAATATTCTGAAATTCAAAATATGAACCAACAAAGACCATTAAGAGATTATGCCAACCCTACATCGGATGAAATTCATTTAACTATTCAAAACCACGATGTAGTCTGCTAATTCATTTGAACTTAAACACTGCGATTATCCAAATGGTACAAAACAATCAATTTAGTGGTTCACTTACTGAAGATCCTAACTTACATCTTGCTAGTTTTCTAGAACTTTGTGCTACTTTTAAATATCGAGGAGTATGCGACGATGCTTATAAGACTTAGACTTTTTCCTTTTTCATTAAGGGATAAAGCTAAAATGTGGTTGAATTCGTTAGCACTCTGGATCTATTAAAACTTGGGGAGAATTATCACAAAAATTTCTATCCAAATATTTTCCACCATCTAAAACTGCTAAGTTTAGAAATGATATAACTTCTTTTTGTCGGATAGATGGAGAATCAATATATGAATCTTGGGAGAGATTTAAGGAACTTCTTAGGAAATGCCCGCATCATGCGCTACCGGATTGGTGATTATTCAAACTTTTTATAATGGATTAGTAGGATCCTTAAGATCGATCATCGATCTTGCTTCTTTGGAGGTTCATTATTGTCTAAACCATTTGATAAAGCTTATGCACTAATCGAAGAAATGGCAACAAATAATTTCCGATAGCCTGTCGATAGAGTAAATCCGAAAAGATAGCCGGCATTCATGAAAACGATGCAATATCTATGTTAGCTTCTCGAATTGCTACTATATCTAAGAAATTAGATCATTTTGGAATGAACTACTCTCCTACTTTAGAAGAAAACTCATCTGGACAAATCATAGAATCTCAAACTAATTATGAAACTTTAAATGCTTATTAATAATAGAACCTAATAACCCTTATTCAAACTATTATAATCACAGTTGGAAAACTCATCCAAATTTTAATTGGAATAACACATCTAATCAACAATGGATGAATCAACCTAATCAAGCAAATCCAAACTATAAACCTAATTACCCACTGGATTTAATAACGGTAACCCTCAATTCGAGGATAAGAAATTATCCATGGATGAATTAATTTTGAATATGGGTCATCAACTACAAAATCAAGGAAATCAACTACAAATTCAAGGAAATCAATTACAAATTCAAGGAACATCTATTAAAAATATCGAAACTCGACTTGGACATATTGCTTCATTGCGCTAAATAATAGAATACTGGAACTTTTCCTAGTAATGTGGAAATAAATCCTAAAGATCAAGGAAAAGAACAAATTAAAGCAATACAACTAAGGAGTGGAAAAGAATTAGAACCTCAAATTCAAAAAGAACTTGAAAGCCAAAAAGAGGAAGTGGAAATTGAAAAGGAAACAATTCGACAGATTCGAACTTGGAACATCCTTTAATACCTATGAAAATTTACGTTGAAAAACCTCACCACCATTTCCTCAACGACTAGCTCAACATAAAAAAGATAAACAATTTGCTAAATTCCTTGAAATATTAAAGAAATTAACAATCAATATACATTTTGTTGAAGCTTTAGATCAGTTGCCAAATTATGTAAAATTTATGAAAGATATTCTAAATAAGAAAAGAAAATTCACTGATAATGAAACAGTCACACTTAGTGAAGAGTGTAGTGCTATTATTCGAAGAAGCTTCTGAAAAATTGAAAGATCTCGGTAGTTTCACTATACCTGCACTTATAGGAGAAAAATTTTATGGAAAAGCTTTGTGTGACTTAGGAGCAAGCATCAATCTAATGCCTCATCGATTTTTAAGAGATTAGGATTAGGAAAAATTACACCTACTTCGGTAACCCTTCGATTAAGTCGATCGTTCGGTTACTATCCTGAGGGAGTTATTGAAGATGTGTTAGTAAAGGTGGATAAATTTAACTTCACGAGTAGATTTTATTGTTTTAGATATGGAGGAAGATAAAGAAATTCCTATCATTTTAGGAATACCATTTTTAGCTACTTGGAAAAGCTATGATTGATGTTCGAAAGGAGAATTAACTATGAGAGTAAATGACCGAAAAGTTACATTTAATATTGCAAAATCAATGAAATATCTCGCGTTTAGAAAAAGATGATGAATGTTTTCGGATGGAAATACTTGAATATTTACAACAAGAACATTTTAAGGAATATTACGAGGATAAATTAGAAAAAGAAAACACTGAATTAATTGAAGATAATCATGAAGAACTAGATTTTATTCGGGAAAGATTTGAATTTTTGGATAATGCGAAAATACCGACAAGAATATAATTCCATCAATTATTAAACCTCCGAACTTGAGCTAAAAATATTACACGATCATTTGAAATATGCTTCTTTAGGTAATTCTTCAACTTTACCAGTTATTATTTCATACGCATTAAACGAATCTCAAGAACAAAAACTTTTAGAAACTTTAAAAAAATATAAAAAAACTTTTGGTTGGACTTTAGCGGATATTAAAGGAATTAGTCCTTCAATCGTATGCATAGAATTATTTTAGATGATGAACATAAACCTAAAGCGAGATCCCCAAAGGAGATTAAACCAGATAATGAAAGAAGTAGTTAAGAAAGAAATTTTAAAATGGTTAGATAATGGTATTATATATCCTATTTACGACAGATGCTTGGGTAAGCCCGATTCACTTGTGTTCTAAGAAGGGAGGAGTGACCGATCATCGCCAATGAAAATAACGATCTTATTCCTATAAGACAAGTTACTTGGTTGGCGTATATGTATTGATTATAGGAAATTAAATACCGCCACGGGAAAGATCACTTCCCTTTACCATTTCTAGACCGGATGTTAGATAGATTAGCGGACATAAGTATTTTTGTTTTTTAGATGGATACACCGGTTATCATCAAATACAAATTGCTCACGAGGATCGAGAAAACTACATTTACTAGTCTTTATGGAACTTTCGCTTTTCGAAGAATGCCTTTTGGATTATGTAATGCACCGACGACATTCCGAGAGATGTATGATGTCTATATTTAGTAAATTAATTGACAATGGAATAGAAGTATTTATGGATGATTTCTACGTATTTGGAACATCATTTGACACATGCTTAACTCATCTTGAAAAAGTATTAGAAGTATGTGAGAAAACAAATTTAGTTCAAATTGGGAGAAATGTCGATTTATGGTTGCGGGCGGCATTGTATTAGGGCATAAAATTTCGGAAAAAGGCATGGAAGTGGACCCTGCAAAAATTCGAGTTATAGCTAAATTACCACCTCAACTACGGTAAAAGGGCTAAGAAGTTTTCTTGGACATCTTGGATTCTACAGACGCTATATAAAAGATTTTTCAAAAATTACTAAACCTCTATGCCAACTTCTCGAAAAGGACGAGAAATTTGAATTTACAATCGAATGCTGAATGCTTTTGAACTCTTAAAAGAAAAATTAATTACAGCACTTATAATAGTTTCACCTAGCTAGGAAAAACCATTTGAGCTTATGTGTGATGCTTAGTGATTATCTTGTAGGAGCGAGTTCTTGGGCAAAGATATGAAAAGATTTTTAAAGTTATATATTATCTTTAGTAAAACTCTAAATGATCTTTGAAATAAATTATCTTGATTCTGAAAAGAGAACTATTAGCGGTAGTATATGGTTTTAATAAATTTAGACCTTATACGATTGGAACAAAATGTATCGTGCATATCGATCATTCTGTTATCAAATATTTAATGCGAAAGAAAATTCCAGACCAAGATTAATTAGATGGATCTTATTAATGCGAAATTCGATTTTGAGATCGTTAATAAGAAAGGCCGATAATCCAATTGCGGATCATTATCGAGATTAGAAAATCATGAATTATACGATATTGAAAATGAAATTATAAACGATTTTCTCGATGAACAACTATATAATATCGATGAGTGGAAAATACCATGGTATCTTGATATAGTAAACTATATAGTTAGTAATATTTTACCACCTATGCTAACTTTGCAACAATGAAAAAATTCATCCATGATACGAAAACTTATTTTTGGGATGAACCATATTTATATAAGCGATGTAAGGATTTAATTATTAGAAGATGTGTACCTTATGAAGAAAGCTGAACCAATTATTCAAAAATGTCATGATTCTTATTTTGGAGGACATTTTGGGACTCGATAAAGCTGCTTATAAGATTCTACGATACTGGATTTTACTTGCTACTCTATTTAGAGATGTATATAGATATATTAAAACTTGCGATAAATGCGAAGAGTAGGAAATATATCTAGAAGAAACGAAATGCCTCTAAACTTTATATTAGAAGTTGAAATTTTTGATGTTTGGGGATTAGATTTTATGGGACCTTTTATTCCTTCGTTTGGAAACTCATATATATTAGTAGGCGTTGATTATGTTTCCAAATGGATTGAGGCACAAGCTTTACCTAGGTGTGATGCTTAAGAGTGTTTTAAAATTTACGATGAAAAATATTTTTACTAGATTTGGAATGCGAGAGTGATTATCATCGACGGAGGAACTCATTTTAGAAATAAATACATTCACGAACTAGTAGAAAAATACAATATTACTCATAAGATATCCATTTGCTTATCATCCACGAGATCTAGCGGATTAGTTGAAGTATCTAATCGTGAGATTAAACGTATTTTAGAAAAATCTGTAAACCCGAATAGATTAGATTGGTCTATTAGATTAGACAATGCATTATGGGCTTATAGGATTTGCTTATAAAACTCCGATTGGAATGACTCCTTACGAGGCTTATATATGGAAAAACATGCTGACTTACAAGTTGAATTAGAACATAAAGCATATTGGGCGATTAAAGAATTTAATTATAATATGAAGGAAGGTTTGGTGAGAAAAGATTGCTTGCAATTAAATGAATTGGAAGAATTAAGAAATGAATCGTATGATAATGATCGGATTTATAAAGAAAAGATGAAATTATGGCATGATCGGAAGATTAATCGGAGAAATTTTGAACCGGGACGGGAAGTTTTGCTATATAATACTTAGATTGAAATTATTTCTGGAAAATTGAAGTCTCGATGGTTAGGACCTTTCACCATAACTCAAATATTTTTATACGGAACTATAGAAATCGAAGATCAAAAGCTGGACATAAATTTAAAGTTAATGGACATAGATTAAAACCATATTTCGAAGGTATAAGACCTAACTATAAAGAGGTTTTAATGCTTAGTCGACACGATTAATAATTGAAATTAGGTCGAGTGACGACGTTAAACCGAACGCTTTATGGGAGGCAACCCATATTAGTTATCTATTTTTATTGTATCTTAATAGTTAGTTTATATTATTGAAACTTTACTTACTCGATTATTATTAAGAATCATCACATATTCGAACCATTATGATGAGAAAAGAAATTATTCGATTTAGAGCGAAATTGGACATTATTTTGAAATCTCGCCGACGGCGAGGTCGATACTCGCCGACGGCGAGGTTCGCGCTTAATTTAATTTAGTTTATTTATAAGCTCGGCGACGGCGAAATGAGCCCGCCGACGGCGAGATCCGAAAGGCGGTTTTATAACTAAGTCGCCGACGGCGAAACCTCCGCCGACGGCGAGAAGTTATAAAAATGAGTTATATATACTTTAAATGCTGATACGGGACGGTTTCGACACCAATTCCTTTGTGAAAACCCATTCTTAAACCATTCTAAGTACGCCTTCTTCACTAGAATTCATTCCATTCACCATAATGGCCTCCAAATTCTTAGATTCCTCTAAATGCGGAGTGTTTAACGGAGGAAATTTGTGAGTGCGGAAGCGCGGCGGATCTTGACAAGGTTTTGGTAAAGAAAAGAGTTATCAAGGAACGGGGATTTGTCAATCGAGGATTAGAGAATTCCACTACTAAGATAGAAGAAACGATCGCACAGCGGCATTGAGAGATATTTTGTTACACTACGTCTGCTGTTGTTATTCCAGTTGTGAAAGAGTTCTACTCTAACTTACATGCGATCAACAATGGGAATATCTACATCCGAGGAAGATGGGTGACGTTTACTCCATCAAGAGTAAATGAATTATTCTACTATAGAAAACACCCGGTATGTCACTATTCAAATTTTGTGCCTTCTCGATTTAATATGAATGAGATATTTCAATATCTGACTGATGAACCGGAAGATTGGGAAATGCGTGAAGACGGGTATGTTAGTTTCTCTGCATCACTTTTGAATCCTGTCTCAAAGCACTGGCACTTTTTCATCTCATCTAAATTGTTACCTACTTATGAGGGTAAACAAAGTTTCAAAGGAATGCTAGTTATATTGAATTATTGTATTCAAATTGGATTGCTATTGATGTTGGATCAATAATTGTTAAGTACGTGAGTTTAATTGTGCATGGGTCGGTTCACGGACTAGGACACCCATCTACTATTTTTGCATTATGCGATCGGTACCGGGTTTCTTATGAAGCTTGGGAAAAGGTTCTGTTACCTTGGAAGCCGCTTGATCCTACGGATATGTTCTCTACTTTGGACAATAATGAAGACATTACATTTATCTACGATAGAGCTTCACGGAATAATCCTATGGCAAGGCTATTTCGGATAAAACGGAGTTACTTATGAAGAAAATTAATGGAATGGAGAAAGAACTACGGAATGTGAGAGATTTAATCGACAATATATCGATTTATTTGATCGCATTGGTCGGAGGATGAAGGAACACTTCGATCATTACGGACACTTGGAATCTAGCTTTCTTCATTTGCGAGACGGAAGGGTTGGATCACTTGAAGAATGCAGCTTGAGAATTTCCCTTCGAGGCCTTTACTATAACTTATTTGTACATCATCGTCATATAGGAAATATCGAGAGAAGATTAAGATTCGACCTTGAAGAGTAGTAGTAAAGATTTTCATAGTATGTTTGTATTTATGTTATTTGATTTGATTTAGATTTTATTATGTGTGGAGTGATGATTTGAATATCTCGAACTTAGTTGAGATATGCGTCATAGTTTTGTATCGGCATTTAGTGTGTCGTGGATTGGTTTGCGATGCTTGATTAGTAGTAAGGATTGAAGTTTAAAGTTTGATTATAGAGTCTAAAATTATGTTAGTTTGTATGTCTCATGGATTTCAATATTAAAGTTAATTTGTTGTGTTGTGTGAATTTGTTTGTGTATAAGTAGCTAATCTTCATATTAAATTAATAAATGATATGATCGGAAATATAATATAAGGCAAATCGAGGTTGAAAATGATTGACGAAATTCAAAAATTGAAATTTTTAGGACCTCGCCGACGGCGAGAAAAATCCGCCGACGGCGAGATCGATCTCGGCCGACGGCGAGAATTTCTCGCCGACGGCGGATTTTCCCGAAACTTTTGCCTTATGGAATTAATTAGCTCGGCGACGGCGAGAAAATCTCGTCGACGGCGAGAACGCGAAAAGACCATATTTGGCCAGTCGGCAGACACTTATTCATCATCCCCTTCCTAAAATTTTTGAAAAAACCGACCTAGGGCTTGAGAGATCTTGGATTTGAAGCGATTTCAACACTTTTTGACACCGAATTTCATCTCCCCTTGGTAAGAGCTTCACTCCTATGCAAAAAGTTTTGATTTTCACCATTGATTTCTTCTACATTGGGATATTTTGAAAAATTTTGAAATGTGAAGAAAATACTTGGAAGAATTTCATAGAAATCGATTTAAATGGATTTTAATTGTTGTGGGAAGCCTTATTAGTAATATTTTGGAGTTTAGTTAAAATTTTGTAAATTTCACAGATCGAAAAATGGCTCCGCGACAAAAACGTCGAGTAGAGTTCGACGAAAACCGATTCATCGATGCACGAGCACGAGGCGAAATATTTTGAAAATATACGAGGAAGAAAGTGCATTGCGGATCGAGTATTCGAGAATCCGGGAGGAGAAGTAGAGCGAGTTATAAAGGAGCGAGGATGGGAAAAACTACGTTTCGTTGCCAACGGAAGCATTTGTAGAAGTTGTAAAGGAATTTTATACAAACTTAACACGGGCGAGAAGATGCATCGGTTAAAGTTAGAGGATTTTTCGTAGATTTCGTATTGCTGTAGAATAAACGCATATTATGAAGTTCAAGACACACAGAGCGAATATGAAACTTTTGGAACTATGGAAGGACCATTAGAAGAGGTGATTGACTTTCTCGACGATGGGAAAGGAGTACGGAAGATAAAGCGGCGAGAACGGGTAAACTTCCCTCTTTCATGCTTAAATGCGACATCAAAAGCCTGACATTATTTTATTTGCTCTACTTTGTTACCTACCTACCATCATAGTGAGGTAACAAGAGATAGAACCGATTCGAATTACGTATTCGGAACCGGAAGAGTATTAATGTGGGAAGTGTTATATATAAAAACATATTAGCCATTGCTAGAAATGAAAGTGGAGGAGGATTAGGACATCCTGGTCTTATCTATGCACTTTGCCGATTATACGGGGTAGAGGCGAGAGATGATGAGGAATGGATAGAGCACTATGAAACCCCTAACTCGGGCTAATATAAAGAAATATGAATCCCACGAAAGTTGGAGATCGGGGAGTGAGAAGTTATTTCACTCGGTCCGGTAGAGATATACCCTCTACTAGCTATGAACCTCACGAGTCTACCACCCCTATCCTTCGAGATCGATGAATGAATTAACCACGAGTAGAAAGAGTTTTGAGTTATTTGGAGAAAATATGGAAAGAAGATTTGAGCATATAGATCGAAAGGATTGGAGGCTTAGAGAGAAGACACGATTATGATAGTGAATATCTCCGGCGACATTCGGAATACGAGATTGCATACTATGAAGGTGAGCGTCGTTATAGGAGTGGTGATTTAGATGTTGTCTTTCACGAGTGCCCCAGATATTCGCGGTACCGACACTGCTCGGTCTTCTCGGCTTCTGGATCGGGGAGGAGATGATATAGCACAGGACTTTAATGTTGAAGATTAGGACTTTATTTGTTTGTTAGTTTAATATTTTAAAAACTTTTATATGTTTGTAATATTCAATACTTTATGTTTTGAGACATTGGATGTTAGTTAGATTATTTGCTTGGATTGTTATAGTAGTTAGTTTTTGTTTTTGTGTTAGTTAATTGCATTTGTTTTTATGTTAAATAGGATGTTAGTTTTTCTTTAATTTGTTTTATTATTCGTATTGTTTTAAGTTTTAAAATTGTTAATCTGTTAGTTCGATTGTTTTTAATATGTTAGTGATTCATAGGTGTAATGTAGAGTTAATTTTAATTGTTGTGTTTAATACTTATCTCGGATTTTATCCACTGCATTTTTCTTGTTATATATATATATGAAGAATACTTAACGAGTACGAGTTCGATGAAAAATGAAAAAGCTCGCAAAAATTTCAAAGAAAAAAAAAAAGAAATACCTAAACTTGAAAGGTATGATTTATTTACTCTCCTTTTTCATTATTTAGAGTAGATATAAAAATTTAAGTTTGGGGGGAGTAAAATACAAATTTAGTTATTAACTTGTTCTCGAATTTCTATTTTCAAATTATTATAAAAATGATTTTTATAGCAAAATTTTCAATTTGATTTAATATGAATTATTTTATTTAATTATTATAAAAGGTTAAATGAAATATTTCTAGTACTTTAATTAATTAAATAGAATAAAATATTTGGTTAAAGGGAATAAGAATATAGTAAACTATTTTTAGTAAGGAAAACTATATTTTAAAATTAAAATTCTTAAGTATTCGAGTGAAAAAGAAAAGATTGAAAATCGATAAAGTAAAAGCTATGAAGTATATATAAAGCAAAGAAATATTCCTAAGTTTCAAATTTAGGAAGATGAAAATGAAGTTCAAAATTATTAACGAGCTCTCCAGGATACGGTAATCCTCGAAAAGAAAAAGAAAAAGCAAAAGAAAAGAAAATAAGGAAAGAAAAGAAAAAGAAAAATGAGGAGAAGCTTGAGGAGATGCGCTTATCAAAAATTGAACTTCATTTGAATTAACTACAAGGGAAAAACTTAGATATTTCCAAACTTATGTTTATGGATTAGAATTTTACCTAATAGTATTTTCTTGAATTTCTTATCATATGAATATCTTAAGTAGTTATTCTTTTAAATATAGTCGTTCATGAAATGAATAGTAAGTTAGAAATCTTAGACACGATAACTAAATAATTTATTTCTATAAGATTAATTAAATTACATGAATTATTTTTGTTTAACTTTATTATGATATTAATTAATCTAATTCATAGTTTATTTAAATTGAAAAATCTTATTATAAAACTCATTATTTTTATGTAGTACTAAAAATTACATTAGGACAAGTAACAAGTAAGTTTGGGGGATTTTGATCGCTGAAAAATTTATTAAGAAATTCATACTTATTTTTGATGAAATTGCACTTTAAAGAAGGGTATTTTCTTTATTTTGTTGCGGGAATGAAGAATTTAGGTGATAAAAGCAAAAATCATAAAAAGGAGCGAATTTGGAGCAAAATCATGCAATTTGTCTTGAGTCGCCGACGGCGAGATCGAGCCCGCCGACGGCGAGATTACTAGAAGAAAATTTTGAAGAATTTATAAGCATCTCGTACAGCTGACAGATGCCGAGCTAGAGCGGTTTGAAGATCTTAGAAGCCTCGCCGACAGACGAGGTAGTTCGTCGCCGACGGCGAGGTAGTTCGAAATGGCACGAGATACATTGAACACGGACACTTTTTGAAGGGATGCTTACGCACCTCTTGGTCCTTTGCTTACCTCATATATAGAGGCCGAAAATCGAGTCTTTTGTGTGCGATCTTTTAGTCTTTTGTCTAGTTTTGTGTGCGGTTGTGTGTCTTTAGTGAGTCTTTAGTGAGTTTAGTGAGTAATTAGTGAGTCGTCTTTGTCTTGGAAGGAAGAGTCGAAGAGAACTACGAGGAGTACGTTTGGGGATAAATCGAGATAAGTATTTGTATTTATTGTTTTTAACTTTAAATGAAATCCATGCTTAGTTTAGTTCAAATGCATTACGAGTAGTTTATTAGTCTTTCTCTCTGTTTATGAAATTAAGTGACTTGATGAAATTAAAATAGAGATACTTATATATATTAATAAATTGTGATAATTTTTACTTAAAACTTAATTTACTTTCAAGCTAGCCATTTGATTTGTTAAAATATGTTGATTATCGACTATAGTAAAAATTACATCGATATTCGGGAATTCAAAAGCCTTGGAAGAAGGGTGCGAATAAATAGGAAATAATATCATTGGGCGTAGAATTGAGCATTTTAGTGTGACGGACTAAAATATTCAATTCGGTCCTGTGTTTGAGAGCTGAAGTGTAGATGTTAGCCCTCGGGCGAGGGAACGTGGGAGCTACGAAGTGGCGATCGGTATCCTCCCGGCCTAGCCGCAGATTCGGTAATCGAACATAGGATTAGTCGATATTCTTTACACCTGGACCAAAGGGTAAAGAATAGGAATGCTCTTATTTGTCGCAATACCTTAAAATTATCTATTTAAATTCATCGATCACTTAAATTTCTAAACGAGGGAAAGATACTTTTTACGAATAGTAAAGACTTATTTAGCAATTAGTTTAATTTCTGCATTTTCAATACGTATTAATTTCTACTTAGTTAAGTTATCTAATTAAAATACTCGGTTTACTTTATTGCGCTCAAATTTAGAATTCCAAATTTTCGTATACTTATTTTAAAAATTATTATTATTATTTTAAATTAGTTGTTATTTAATTTTCTCTTTCACTGTGGGATCGATAACCGGGACTCCACTAGAGCCCTGTATTACTTGATACGATACGTATACTTGCGTAGCATCCACAACATAAACAATTACAATTCTATACATATAAATAGTGGGGTCAAGTTTTTTTGGCGCCGTTGCAATTAAATTAAAAATATCATAATAAAAAATTGTGGGTCAGTTATCTCCAAAGAATTCCCGATCATCCAACGAGACATTTTAATTTAGTTATAATTGTAGTTTTTATTTTGTTCGTGATTAAATTTTGAGTTGTTTTATATTTTTGAATGTTGTGGCGGTAGATTTTATCTTCTTGTGAATTTTAATTTTAATTTTGGTCTCGATTTTGTGGCTATCTTAAAGGTTTCAGTTTTCATGCAGGGTGACATTGTTGTTTATCAAGCAAATTGCAAGAAAAGTAAAGTGCGGTAAAGAAAACACAAGAAAAGAAAGCGCTGTAAACTTATAAAAGTGTATCTGACGAGTCTTCTCGTTCCTCTACCTGAAACATTAGTATTCTTTACAATAAACATTTTTTATATTTGCAGGTAAGTAAAATCTTATGGATATGTCCGTCACAGACCTACCAAGTCCTAGGTCATAACCCGGTGAACTCGTATTCATTTGTGAGATTTCCTCATTTAAAAAATATAATAAGTAAAATAGTTCTGCAATGTGTCCCGAAGACCTGTGAAACGGTCCAGAAGAAACCCGGATATTTCACAATCCTTTTGAGCTTCCTTGAGATCCTTTTGGGCTTATTATAGTTATTAAACGATTTATCCCTTTCATACCCTTATGCTCAGTGAACCAATGTTTTACTCATCCTGAAAGGAGGGGTAATTATCACTTAGTGCTTTAGTTAAGAATTATGTGGATGGACCTTTAGAGGTAAACTTAACTTATGGAAGAATTTACCAAATTTTGATGGGCTTGTAATGTTTCAAAAAGTATTTTTAAGATTATACATCTTTTCTTTTCTAACTCTAGTTAGTTAATTCTTTTGATTAAGCCCAGCTCATCACTAAGCCCTTATGGTTTAGTAGGTATATTTATGTCTTTAGAAAATGAAATTTTATGACTTTCAAGATTACGATCCTTATCAAAATATTGATTTATCATTTGATCATCAAATAAAGGGGAATTAAATTAGTTGAATATTAATTTCCAAAATCAACCCCTAACTTCAAGACTCTTTTTAATTTGATTTTTCTTCCAAATTATAATATTTAAGAAAATTTTAATATTTAATTTTGATGCGACAAAAATTGAAATGAGTTTCTACCATTTGTCCCTTAATGTTTTAATCGTCCAACATAATAATTAAGATCATTTATTGCCCTTTTCCCATTTTTATTAATCCTAAATATTAATTAAAGCTAAATTTTCCAAAATTACAATTTTACACCTAAATGACTTTGTCACTTCATAATTCATTAAATTTAGCTCAAGTGACTTTGAAATTTTTGTGTGACCTCACTTATGGGTTAATTAAAACATTAGAGGAGGAAATATGTTTTTTTCAAATTTTAATTTAGTTTATTATTTATTTTAATGCAAAAATAAGGTTTTCAATGCAAAATCAATAACTTGACCAAGACGACTCCTAATCCCTTGAAATTTTTACTGGAGGTAGCCCTAGGTCAGAGAATCACTTGGACAAAATTTCATGATTTATTGAGTTTTAATTTAATTATTATAATTATTTTAAGTTTTGAAGTTTTAATTAATTAAAAAATATTTTAAAAATTGAAAATTTAATTTTATATTTTTTTTCAAAAATCTCTCTGAGGTTAGGGAACCCAGAGAAACAAATTTCATATTTTTCTGATCTTTCTTTTAATTATTAGAATTATTTTAGTGGAAAAATAAAAAAAATCAATCAATTTTAGCCTCTTAAAAATTTGATTTAAGCCTTTAAAAATTTATATTTTAATTTTGAAGCTTAAGAAAATTATGAGGAAGGTTCCTAAGTGATTAAGAGACCAAAAGTAACAATTTGGTGTTTTTTAATATTTTTGTGATTTTTAATATTATTTAATTATTTAAATATTAAAATATGATTAAAAATAAAAATTTTGTATAAATCTCAATTTTATTTTTAAAGAATTCTCTGATCACGAAGAACTCCCAAAACCATTCTTATAATTTTTTGACATGTATTTTAATTTTTAAAATCCATTTAAGTGCCAACAAGGCCATTGGATTTTGAAAAATTATTTAACTTATTAAATTAATTCCAAATGACTTCAAAATTTTTAGGGGAGTTCCTCTGTCCCAGAAGCACAGTTTATAGCAATTTTTATGTTATTTTGATTTTTATTTTGTCCTAATTAATTAAGAGTTTATTTTAGGTCATTTGAACAATTAGGTTTGTTTTTATCATTTTAACTCATGACAAATTTTTCCTAGAGCTCTCTGGCCATAAAGAACCTACAAGAATTTTTTAGGATTTTTCTAAACAATATGCTAATTATCATATTTAATTTATCAAATAATAGACATAAACTTGAAAAATATGATTCTCTGTCTAGGGATCTTTTCTGACTTTGGAAAAATTAAGATCCCTTATGACAGAGGGAATAACATACCAAAATTTCATTCTATGGTGAAATCCTTACATGCATGGAGAATTAAAAGACTGAAAAATGGTATTTAAATTATTAAAAATAAAATATGCATAAAAATATTTCAAACCATTTCCACATTGTTCTCCTTTGTTCACTGTGCACTGTAGGTATTTTTCTTTTTTTTTTATGATTTTTCTAAGCCAAGATATGAATTTTCTAAACTCAGGTGATTTAAATAAATAAGAAAAATCAGATATTCCTACTTAAGTGACTCGGCGCCACCTCAACATACGGTGAATCGAAGCCCCACGCGGCGCACTCTCATTCGACCCCGTGTCAGCATATTTTTAAGTTGAGTGTTGTATTTTTGAAAAGGGGTCGCCTACAGAAATTGTCGAAGAATCTTAAATTTAATTTAAATATATATATAATTTAGAAAGTAGTATTTGATTTTGAAAATAATTTTTAAATTTTAAAATTTTAAGATATGAAATCAAACCGATCTCACATCCCAAATAGCTTATGTAAACGAGCACCGCATCACAATCCGTATATCTATTCCGAAGAATAGACACACTCGCTCGATGATGAGGCTCGATTAAATAAACTAGAAGATTTGTGACATCCGTTTGGTCCGTGAACCAATTTTATAAGCCGATCGAGTTCCCCGCTTAATATAAAGAAATTAAGCGGGGTTTATATTACCCGTGTTCTTAAAGTTCCCTACAAGGACAAGCCACTATAGTTAATTACATCTTAAATGACGGGAATTACTTAAGAAAACTCTCGATAATGATCAGTGGTTTTGCTCTCAAGAATTTCAAAGTTTAAGGTTTTCAAAGGATTTGAGTTTTGAAAATTTCAATAGAGAATGGATCAAATTTGGAACAATTTATTTTAAGAGTCCAAAGGAAGAAAAGTAGGAGAAGCTGAGGATCCAAGAAGAATCTTGGCAACATCACAAACTATCCTATTGTTTGGCTTCAATTTAGGAAAATTATTTGATGTTGCAATCCTGCCAATTTTAATTAATTAGGACTTATATTAGTATGACATGATCATACAAATAGCCTCGAAGATATGAGGGTTTATGTAATACCAAACAACTACCTCTGGAATCCAAGACCGGTTAGGGCTTAATTTGCATAATATGATTATGCAAATGCCTAACGAAAAGGTTGAGGATTTATGTTGCACTAAGCAAACTACCTCGAAATTCTATGGCTTAGTTATTTAATTCAAAGGAAAGTTTTGCTGAAGTAGACTCAGGTTTTGCTGACGACGATGGCCGTGCTGCCCACTATGCTCCAAGCTCCTTGTTGTTGCAGAGGTTTAGTTTTAGAAGATGAAAATCAGGAGATGAGAAAAGTGTTTTGGTTTAGAAATCTTAAAATCCAAATGTTTTTAATTTCTTAATTAAAATAAATCTTAAAGTTGATTAAACAGAACCGATTAAGATCCCACAGTTCTGTCATCTCGGCACCGTTATTTTCATCAGATTCACTTAGTCCATATGAATTTTCTAAACTCAACTGAATGAGTTCCACACTTTCATTTAGACCGTGGGAAATCCCGTTAGCAACACGTGGGTTACATCATCCGAGGTATTCTCGATCATCCAACGAGACGTTTTAATTTAGTTGTAGTTGTAGTTTTGTTGTTCTGTTTGTGATTAAATTTTGAGTTGTTTTATATTTTGAATGTTGTGGCGGTGAATTTTATCTTGTTGTCACTTTTAATTTAGTTTTAGTTTCAGTTTAGGGACTATCCTAAAGGTTTTGGTTTTCATGCAACAGTTTTATTTATCATGCAAGAAAAGTAAAGTACAGTGCATGTAAGTAAATTCCAATTAAATAAAAATTTACCTGGAGGGCCTTCCCGTCATCCCAAGCTGCACTTAAAACACATGTTAAGGCATTTAAATATTTCAACAGATACCTAGGTAAAGCTAAGGGAAAGGTTTTGGTTTTCTACTAAATTCCTAATCCTATAACTAGTCATCTCCTATGACGTCTAGGTTCTTGGTTTGATTTAAGGATGATTTTCTTCATCAAAGAACAATTAAATTCAGTTGTTCTTCTAAAACATCCTGTCATATTGAGGAAGTGCTTATGACGAGTCCTAAACATCTTTTCAATATTTCTGGGATTTGTTTTGAGTCCAAGTAAATTTAGTTGCACAGGTGAATTATCATCCAGGAGTTTAGTTAAACTTTGTCTCTTGCTCAGTGAACATTGGTATTTGATTACCTGATGAATGAAGTGACATCTCACTTAATATTCTATTCAAGAGTTATAATAAATAAAGTCTTTAAGGGCAAGTTGGTTTATCGAGAATTTTAATCAAATTTGAGTTAATGATTTAAAGTGTTTTAATTTAACTATGAGGTTTTAATTAATAATTTTAAGTTTGGAATAGTGTTCAAAATTATTTTATATTCAATTTAAATCCTTACACTTTCAGTTATCTTAATATTTCAAATTGATGTTCATGTTTCAAATTCACTTAGATAGAAAGAGGTGTTGAAATTATTGATATGTTTTGATTTAACTCTTAATGATTTCATTTAGGTTTGTTGTTAAATGATTTTAATTTAATTTAATTCAATTTGATTTTAATTTAATTTAATTTTAATTTAATTTTAATTTAACTTAATTTTAATTTAATTTAATTTAATTTAAATTTAATTTAATTTAAATTTATTTAATTTAATTTTAATTTTAATTTTAATTTAATTTAATTTAATTTTAATTTAATTTAATTTAATTTTAATTTAATTTTAATTTTAATTTAATTTAATTTCATTTTAATTTAATTTAATTTAATTTTAGTTTTAATTTTAGTTTTAATTGTTAATTGGATTATTATTTTAATTTTTAATTAAGAATTAAATATTATTGAAGTGACTTATTTAGGGATTTTTAAATTAAAGAATAAATATCCTCTTAATAATATCCCTATTTTAATAATCCAAATTTTAAATATATTCTTTCCAAAATTTAAATTATTTAATTAATTAAAGTTCCATTTTGATATTTTCAATGTGTTTAATGTGTCTCTACCCTTTAATTTCCCTAAGTTTCAATCATCCAAGAGAAAGTTAAAATCAAATATTTACCCCCCATTTTGATTAAACCTAAAGTTTTAATTAAGGGTTAAAATTTTAATTATCTTTATGCCCTTTTAAGCTTATTTATTTCATAACTCACTAAATTGAGCTCAAATGAATTTGAAATTTTTATGTCACCTCACTCACATGTCAATTAAGACATTAGAGGAGAAAAATGTGATTTTTCTGAATTTAATTTATTTATATAATTATTTTTAGTAGAAAATAAAGGTTTTCAAAGAAAATTCAACAACATTACCAAGGAAAGATTTACATTCTTAAGAAAATTATTGAATGTTCCTAATGACCATAAGACCACTTGGACCAATTTTGGTGATTTTTTGAATTATATTTTATTTATTATAATTATTTTTAGTTTTAGAGTATTAATTAATTATAAAATAAAATAAAAGTTGAATAATAGATTTTATATTTTTCTTAAACTTCTCTGACCTCAAGGAGTTCAGAGAAACAAATTTTATAATTTTCTGATTTTTCTTTGATTTATTAGAATTATTTTAGTGAAAGAGGTTGAAAATTCATTTTTTAATATTAAAAATTACATTAAGCCTTTAAAATTCAATATCTCATCCTAGAGACTTGGGAAAAATATTTGGTTTGTTCCTAAGTGATTAGGAGTCAAAATGTGACATTTTTATGATTTTTAATATTTTGTGATTTTTATTATTTTTTAATTATTAAAATATTAAAATATTGTGAAAAATCAACTTTTTTAGAAAATTCCAATTTTAATTTTCACGAATTACCTCGATATCGAGAAGCTCCAAAACCATTTTTGTGAATTTTTGAAAAGTATTTTTGGAGTTATGAATTTTTAAAGTTCCATTTTGCTTATGAGGCTTAATCAATCCATTTAGTGGGGTTAATCAAGTCCAATTGATTTCAAAATTTTATGTAAGGTTTTCTCTGACCCTAAAGAACAATGGAGAATTATTTTCAAGTCAATTTGATGTGTGGTTAACCCTAATTAATTCAAATTCAATTTTAGGGGTTTAGGCCAATTAAGGCTATTATGAATGAATTAACTCAAAATATATTTTTATAGGGTCCTCTGGTCCTAAGAAACATCACCAAATTTTCCTAGAATTTATTTTGCAACATGCTAATTATTGGAATTAAAATATCTAAAACAGTGAC